>CM036345.1:3636327-4836327 GCA_020615435.1 Telenomus remus | reverse complement strand
TACTATGAGCAAATGTTTAACGCTTATCAAACGTCATCGGAAAACAATGGAAAGTCGGTGGTTCTAACTGTTTGATAAATTGAGAACGGTTATCGTGAAATTTTCGTAGTGCTGATTTACGTGCGAAATTGTTAGCAAAAAAGTTGGGTGCAATGTTTTCATTTTTGTGTTGATTGTAAATTAATTTTGAATGAATAACAAAAATTCGTTGCAATTCGCAACAGTGTCTTGCTGAATGAGGTGAATATTTTCTGACAATAGCAAGCTTCCAATTGTGGAGTTTCAACAATATTTTTAAACAACAAAGTTAAATGTAAAGTGTGGAAGTTTCATGCGGTATAAATGGAATATAATGAGAAACGAGCTGAATTGTAAGGGTTTTGTTTTTTCTCTTTGCACAAGAGCGTAAATTGTCATTGCTTGGATTTTACGTGTGAATTTCACTCTGATACTAAATTGTAATTTTTAAATCAAATAAATACGATGCTTTCCTAAAAAATTACTTTTTTTATTTGAATCAAACGTTTTTATTCATTTTACTTGCAAACATTGTTTTATCGATAGGTATAATTCATTAACTGAAACTGCAATTTGTTCAATTGATTATCTGACAAATAACGATGTACAAATTAAAATGTACTACAAACAATCAAAAATATGATTTATTTTCATAACTGATAATTTTCTCGCACCGAAATCAATTGGTTTCCATGGAATTTTCCATGAGAAGAACGTGAAATTTTACATTAAATACAATATTTTGAATAGAATATATGATTATTACATTAATAATATATAATCTGTTCATATGAGAATTTCTAATTAAGCGAAAATGTATGCTTAACATTCATATTGATCGTTGAATATCATCGAGTTTATTGTACATAGATCCATTCTCGGTTGGAAATAGCCGAGATACCTGTCGGACTCGGCGTGTTCGCATCGCAACGACGCGACTGTATGGATCCGCGGTGAAATGCCGCGGAGGCGTCGGAACGTTAAATTCAAGTAATTTGATTCGGTCGAGTTAACGAACCATGTCGCGCGCAACATTCGTAGTTCAAGTTGGCCAAACAAAGGACCATTAGGTATGCTAATGCATCCTCGACCGAATCGCGTCGCCGAGTTCCCGGAGATAAGTGTGAATTTCGAAGGCTCTTCTTCGGCAATAACGACTGCGATTGCTCCTCCCTCTTTGCGCTGTATTATTGCCTCGCGTTTACAACAAAACGTGATTCGCGAATGATAGATGCGTTCCAAGGTGCGGTTTCATAATGCGAATGAAAATCCCGACGATGAGACGCAGATCTTCGGGGAGCGATTCGAATATGAAAATCAAAGCAACGCCCGGGCGTAACGCGCTGATTTGCATTTTTGCGACTTCGCATGCCGGAGATATTATCGATCTCATTCAGCCGGCTCTTGTGTCGTGAAAAACAGATCCCACTATCTAGATTCTGGTACCGAACGGCGTAAACAATATAGATCTTTATCTGAATACTGTGCATTTCACAGGTAGCACTCGTGTGTCTTTAACGATTGTTTTATCCAACTTTCTCTCTCACTCTGTCCAAATCACGATCTACCTTATCGAGATGATATTTATTTTTGATATTCTGTTTGCAAATCCACTTGGATTATGATGATTGATTCGAAAGTATCTTGCATTTTTTCCTCAACAAAAAATAATTCCGCTTGACGGATTTATTGTAAAGAATGATTTTAATTTGGAGTCATAAGTTTTTATCAGGTGCTGAGATTTTAGCACGATCAATGTAGAAGGCACGCAACAATACGCCATTATTTCTACTATTCTGCATTATCACGAAAAGCAAATTCCATAGGATTAGTTCGTTAGCTCTGTATGCGTTCCAGGCGAATTTCATATACTCTTCTCGTGTCCCTCATGCATACTCCATGCAACAGGCAACGTTTCTTTATTCACACTTATTCTACGTATTTACCTAGAAATAGAATTGTAAGCGACTCTGAATAATTCAAGATGCTAATACATTAGCCACGTGCATTTTGATTTACGTTCGGTTAATTATTATCATTGTTTGTTTTGAGTGATACATTTCTATCTCAACTGCATAGAATATATTAACATTCTTGTGTCATATAAACAAGAAAGCTTGATTTCAATTTAAATTCGACCGACTTGTGGTTTTATGTTCATGAATATCTTACGAGATTATTCTATTGAAACAAAATTCTAGAGGAAAAGTTTGCAAAATATTTCTGGGGGAAAAAATTGATGTTTGTGTGCTTGCTAAAATGATTGAAAAAACAATTAATCTCAATGAAACGTTCCCTTGCAGCATTTCCTCTAACGAATGCAAGTCGAAAAAAGGAACATCGGATGGTTCATATCATTAATAGTCCAGTTTCACGTCCGCCCATACTGTTGCTATCTAACTCGCACGTTCCCCTTCGAACGATTTTCTCCAAGTCATTTAGCAACTCGAAGATGCAAATAATCAAGAGATAGAAAAAGTTTTCATTTTTGTGTTGTGAAAAACTTGCAATGTCAAAACTTTTAGTCATAGAAGAATCGATGTGTCAAACAAGTGACAACGAGAGGGACTAGAAAACTTCAATGGAGATTGATTCGGCACCGGTTTTTCATACACTGTCAGTGTCAGATAATTGTTTTCGATAGTCACGTGGCAGAAATGTACTTTTCTGGTATTTGCTGATGTATTAATGCGTCGTGTCTTAAACTCGTTAATCATTCCGCGTAGAGGCACTTCTTCTGTTATCTTTGGTAGACGATGAGATGGAGTTTCGTAGACGTGACTCACCCGTCATTTCAGTATCTTGTCTCTCCCTCGAAGTTACACTCATTCGCGCAAGTACAGGCCCGGCATCCCCCAAAATTGGTCCGACTCCCGGAAATCCGCTCTTCCATAACCGCAGGGTGACAAAGTTGTATTTCTTTATTGGATGCACCCCTCATTTTTTGTCCTCCAAATGGCCTGTTTCCACTGCCTCGGAATCATGAAGACGTTACGATTTATGGTGATTCATTGCACCAACCAACCAGAACCTACCGGACGCACAAAAAATTCATATTATTCATCTTTATGGCAGCGAATAAAATTTTTCATCGGTTAGTCGGTGTAATGAAAACGATAAGATCGCGAGCGTTGTATATAAATGTGCGATGAAAAGCTGTGGATGTAATTTTATATTTGGTGCTGACGATACAATGACGAAATTTATGTTTAATAATATAGAAAGCATACCAATTGGCAAAATGGTTGTCTAACCGCAAAATACGTGAGTAGGTCTGAACAATCCAGCCATATACATACATTTTATTTATCTCCACGCTTTCATCTAGTTTTTGTTACGGTAAATCACGTTCATGGGCGGTGAAAAACATAACATTGATTCGCACCCACTCTAATGAATTAATCTCGTTCAAAAATAACCGGTAACAAAAGTTGTAAATGAAATTGTAAAGCGTGGCTCAAAAACAATTAGGCGCTAATGATGTTTTTTCAGCTTTCAATGTAATCCCACTCGAGTTCAAAAAGTTTGCTTCAGGCACGCGCCACGTCGATTCGATTAGGTATTTATAATTTCAACTGTACCGTACTATAATTATTTCACAAAACTCACTCGCAGAAGACGAACAAAAAAAAACAGCGAAATAATTTATTTCCTCTGGTCAGGTAAGAAAAACTGGAATTACCGCTGCGTTGGAAACTTATGAAAATGCCACGCAACACGTACGTGAAAATATATAATATTTCTTGATGATCTACAGCGACGGTTTTATTAAACGTTATACCGGAAATGTTAAGGCTATTGGAACACAAGTTATTGTGACTTTAATTAGCTGTTATTTAACGTTGTTATATCTCGTTAAGTCAAATCTATCAGGTCGAAGCGTAATGATATGAAATTGTGTGTGCTTTGAATAGTAATAAGTTAAACGTTTCATGCGAGCTAGTTAGGCGGGACGCCCGGCCAATTTCTTTTCTCATTTTGAGCGTTACGAATTCGTTGATTAGCTGCATATTCCTGGCTGCATTTATATTCATTCGTCTGCATACTCATGATGAATTTTGCATTGTGAAATGTATTCCGTCTTTTTTGGGCTCGTTTTTTTCCGGTCGATTTTTGTGCTAGGTGGAAATTAAATTTTTTTTCAAACCTTATAATTGACATGAAATACAATATAATTATATAATATCAAGTGTCCAATATAAATTTCCTATGCGATTCGCCCATTTCATTTGTGAATTAGGTTTCGACATGGATAATTCTCACTTTGCCTGCCAATTGTAATTTGAAACCCCTGTAAGAATTCCCAAATGGGATTTCAAACTCGAGATCCTAATCTAGTTCTAGTAAGGAATCCTCAAATTAGATCTTTATGATAAAAAAAACTGAATTAGTTTTGTTACTTCAAAAAAAAAATCCTGCGAAAATTGTTTAAACCTGCACAGAAAATTGACTGAAACAATACCAATTCAAATCCCGTTGAATAAAGGGATTTTTTCGGCTTCTGAAATGATTTAGAGCTTTTTTAAGCGACATTTCAGACAGAAAAAAATGTTTGTCAACTGTACTCTCCCTCACAATACAAACAGCGAGAACGAAAAAAGAGAGAAAAAACGGAAACGTCAAGATCACAAGTTCACAAAGCATCGCGGGGCGAAAAGAAAAAAAAATCAACAACACAAAACACGGTTTTCTGCGTGTCCAATTAACTAGATCGTGGTAGGAACAATAGTGTCATAAGAACGGCTTCGCGTATTACTTTCGCTCGGCCGTTCGATTAGTATAACGAGATCCGAAGCGTCATACAGCACGTCGAGATGTCATCTGCGAGTTTGACAATGACATGGAGCGACGTGCGTATACCTAACCGTACGTCTCTTCACGGTTTCATAACAACGAGGCTCGCGCGAGGGTTGCAACCGTGTATCCTCGTTCTTCTGAGCCTTGCTTGGTCTTCGTCCCTTTTCACCCAGCCCATCTCGGTATTGCTCTCTCTTCATGTCTAGTTTCATCCCCTTGGACATTACGCGCTCCGCCTGTCACTCGGACGACGGACGGGGTGGAAGACAACCGGCGGGGAAAGAGTGCTCGCTCCAACGCAGAGAAGAGACTCGCATTGTCTGCCGGAAATAGAACGGGCGAGGGTAGAAACTCGCACAATAAGGAACATTAATGGTGGCACTAACGGGACGATTCTCGCGCACTCGATTTTGACTGCTGCGTCAAGACCGTGACAAATACACGAGCGCAGATTTTATTCACAGACACTTATTGTGCAAACTCTTTTTTTGTCATCCAGCATCAAATACCATTGGCTATGGGGCTTAGCATTGTTTGCCTAAGTTTTCATGTTTTTGAGGTAATCACGTAGAAAGCAGATTTTTTTGATACGCACTTCTCGAAATGAAAAGGTTGCAATTGTAAATTGAACTGAAAAATTAGTGCATTTTGGTATTGTTAATTTTAGTTGCATTTGAAAAGCAAAATAATGTTTTATGCACATGGTGAAATTGGGCCATTTCGTCGTGACACTAAGCCCTTGATTACGCCCTCTTTTGCCGGTTCTGCTGTATTCCAGCTGGAGGCATAATTAAAGTTGAACTTTTCTCCCGCCGTCAGCTTGGAAGTTTACAAAACTAACATTTACTCGTAGCGATGATGATTTTGATAAGAAATCGCGATTATTATTTTTCATCATTATCTCAACTATGAAAATTCAACTTAATTTCGTTACCTCGCGAGGAAAAAAGATCCATTCTGATTCCCATCGCTGTACGTTCATAAAGTTGAACTCGCAGTTTTCACTCATTAGAAAAGCGGCTGAGTCGGAATTGAGAAAGCAAAAACATGTTTAAAAAACTGCGGATTCAATTTGTCTAGTGTCCCTCGCTGGTTTAGTGCTGTAAAAAATTTTCACAGTTTGTTTAAATTGTTCACGTGCAAAATACGAAATCGTTGTTTGATGAAAATCCTGTTGTTTTTATGTTTTAAATTTGTTATCTATTTTTTATCGTTGTTTCAACTACGGTTAGTGACGCGAGTAATGAAAACGCGATAAAAAAGATCAGCAGTAAAAGTTAATCGCGCCTTGCTACAAGCAATTTACAACACAACTATCATTATTTCGCTATCACAATACCGATACGATCTGACATTAAAAAAATCCTCCCTAAATTCAGTAACGATTTTACTTCAGTGAAAAAATGATAAAGATTTGAAACAATGAAGTAAAAAAAAACATAAATAATTTGAATGATTTCATTAAAAGTCGTCACGTCTTTGTAGAAAGATCATGTTGAAATCAGCATGGATTTTTTTATAGCTCAATTTTATATCTAGTGATATAATCAATAATTTTGAATTGGATTCGATATTGAAGCTTCTCATATGGCGTAACGAGGGTGCAAAAAATAGCTCTCGAACGTCGTCCATGTCGTGCATCCTGGTGATAAAAGGACATATCGTGCGACGATCAGTGCGACTCTAATTCTATAATTCCACGGGCAAAGCTTAAGCGGCCGTGCACGATCCCTCGATGAACGCCCGAATCCCACTCACGAGTGTTATCTAAATCTGTGTCACGCGACTGATAAGTGTGTAAGAAATAACGTTCATATGTATAGTTAATATAGTCCCTCCAAAAAGCACAAAACTTACTCAAACAATAATTACAGCTAAAAATGTTTTTTTTTCAATCTGTAAAAATTTCAAGTTTAAATAACGCATTCAACGTTTGTGTCAATATAGCAGAATTTCATTTACAAAGTTTACTCAAGTACCAGTGCTTTGAACGTAATGGTAATCCGTATATTGGATGAAGTTAAAAAAACGCGCATGTTGTCGTGACTGCATTTTTGATGAAATAATTTGACGACGTACTGTATACAATTATCAAGACGTGTGTACACAAGCGTGCAGAAAACACGCGTCGTTTCATCCCCTTTAAAGCCAACAAGACAGTACAAAGTATTTCGCTATCCAACCGTACTGCCTCGGGGGAGTGCAGCAAGACGTTAAGAAATGTGAATCCCGATCTTTGAGCATCATAGGTTTCCTCTCTTTGCTCGCTAGATTATTTGCTCGTCGACTTATTTCCTCGTGGACGTTAATGTTGGACATTTCATTGAAAAAAATATTTCCCGTTAATCCTAGGTCGGACTTTTGTTACACAATTGTCAGCATTTTCTTTCGGGTATCCAAGTTACAGCTGCACACCTACAATTGTTGTGGAAATCAACGCGATTTACTTTCTGCCTTTTCTTGTCGAACTGTCTTATTTGGTGTGATTTGACTTTGTCACAGGACTAGATCGATTTTCTTAGTCGCTCAAAGCACATGAACTTCAACTTGTGTTTGTTTTTTTTTTAAATTTGAAACTTTGAAAAACATAAAAGTGAAAGATAAAACAAGCAAAAAATTACAACATAGGGGACGGGGAAAAGTGTCTGTAGTGGAAAGAAGTTCCGAACCATCAGATTATTAACTTCGTAGCAATACGTGACAAGAAATTTGTATCCAATATCGTAAGCTACAAATCGATTTTGAAATACATTAAAAGTTTTGCTATTTATATTGTCATTTTCAGTTGAAGTAATTAAGTTGCCATTTGAACGATGATGCGCTGATAATTTAAATTAGAAAGTAACCGTACTGCTTCGTAAGTTGACATAATAACGTTCGTTATTAAGCGGCGTTCGTTTAATTCCGTTTCCTAAAGAAAGGACAATTTGGCAAAGTAATTTTTTCAATTGAAATCGTAAAAGAAATTAGATGCAAATTAAATTTATGTCCAGTGTGTTTTTTCGCATGATTAAAATTTTTAACGACTGCATAATTTAATTCTAAGTAAAAATCAGCCTCGACAAAAGCTACATGCGAGGATATGAAGAAAATAATTTTCCGAATACTCGACACTGAATGCGTACATTCGAAGCCAACCGGTTTTCTTTTTTTTTCATCGTGCAGACGACTGGACCACATGTACACATGGATATACGCTCAACGTTAGAATGATCTGTGCACACAAACCACACGTACCCCCTGGGATTTCCATAATTTGAATTGTAAAAGTATTCCGCGCCAATTGCAGTCCCCAAATTTATGCATTCCGCCTCAGACGAGTTCGTGTTCCGCGATTTAGACGCACCCTCCAACAGTTACCCCCACCGCTTTTGATGTCTTACAATTGAGACTTTTTTCGCTGTATTATTAACTTTTAGTCGATATTTGATTGTCAACACTTTACTAATAATTTACTTGCGTGTTAAAAGTTGGACGTGTTTGTTTTAAAATTTTCAAAATTGCTACGAATTTGTAAGTTATACTTCAAAACAGTGATGTTTGGATATGATTTTTCAGCTTTATTTTTTGGAGACAGAAAATTACATAATTATATTATAGTTTGTCTTTGAAAACAGAATGTCAAATAGATCATTACATCAGTTGATTTCATCAAGAACATTTGGTCACAGCACTTTTCTCAGCCACGGCAGCGTTATAGTTTATACTTGCTTGTTCAGCGGGCTAACAGCAATTGTGGAGGTGCAGAAGTCAATGTCTCCGTACATAGGATCAAGCTGATCATCCAGTTTTTGTATCATCATATCTAATGGTTTAGTTTCCTTGGCAAAATTAATCGCCTTGTTAAGGATCTATTATAAAGTAAAACAAATAATGATTAATCAATTTCACAAAATGGACTAGAAATTCTGAACAAAAAAGCGCTAGGTGTAACAATTTTATTTAGACTTAAAGTGATCTGTACGTTTTTCTTGCAGTGTGTAACATTTGTTGAATCCTCTAAGCTTTCACATTTTTTGTCCTTCTCTTTCAATGCAGCAAGTTTGTTGTCAACGATTTTTTTAATAAACAAAATTTCATCAAAGATAGACTGCGCAGCCTGTCTTACAGAATCTACGAAATCTGACATTATCAGTTGTTTAATGTATGTATTTGATTCTATGTTCCGTTTCAACTTATATCATGGCACACAGAAAAGTTGTCTAGGAACTTGAAAATCTGGAAACATAACATTGGATTAGAAATCTTGACAAAATACTAATTATATAACATTTTTATAGCATAAATTAAAGAAATCCTACATTTTCGTCGATGCTTTATTTGTATACGAAATTCTATCTTGAGATCAATAAATCGTGAAAGCCACCGATCATACGAATTTTGGAATTAAAATTATACTCAATATGATTAACACCTAAATCCAAAGCATCAGTAACATTTGTTATATGTATTCGTCCGCCGTCAATGGCACATTCTGTATGTCTTCGATCTTTAGAACAGCAGCACTGTTTTGCTGGACAAGAAACACCTGTGAAAAGAACGTGGTTTGTAAGATGTAAAAACTATTAGAAATCTTAAAATCACGAATTTGATTTAAGCTGTACAGTGGCTTAGGTTGATTTGATCAACCTAATAGATTGCTCCTTTTATACAAAACCATAGGTCTAGAAAATTTCGCGACATTATGCCTAATGGTAAAATTTAGCTGATAAAACATTTGGCTGATAATTAGAGAAGATATAGTAATCGCAATTTCGGAAAACGATACTAGATGTTAATGGTTTTTACATAATTTATACAGCTCACAAAAAATCTACTAATAAAGAACGTTTTTCTAATTAATCGTTTAGATTATTATAAGAACTTTAGACTCGATTTTGTTTTATTTAAATGCTTTCAAAGTTTCAGGTTTATACGAAAATCCATGGATAAATGGACGTGTAATAGATCGCAAATCGTATCCGGTATGAAATATCTGTTTTGGAACCCATCAGAGGTCACAGGGAAGCTGGGGTTCCAAATAATTATTCCGAAAACGGAAATATATGCCGTATTCCTCAGGCATTGGAGTGCTCGATACCCTACAGTATGTAGTATACTCTTACTCGGAATGCTGGTGGTCTCGTTCTCGTGCACATTAGCGGCATGTGTGCCGAGTGCGTGCGACGTGATTGATTTGCTTAGTATGCAGCGTGTGGCTATAGCTAGGCGCTGCTTCGACTGCATTTCACAATCATTATACAGGGGCCTATACATGAAACAGGCAGTACAGAAAACGTTACATGTTCCTCGTCGATATGATGAAAATGTATGACAGTTACAGGCACGTCACCACTATGTTTGAAACGACTCTTCAAAAGCACCAGAAAGCAACATAAAAATAATTCAACTCTTTTTTCAAATACAGAACCGCTCTAACATATGTTAGTTCAGCAAACTTTTTTCAGATAATTACATCAAATGTATCGACGCATTTTTATTAACTTATTATGTTTATATTCAATTTGCAAATACGTCTGGCTACATCGTTAGTTATTGAAAAACCATGTAAGTGAATCTGACGTGCACAGCGGCAGTGACAACATAATTGATTAATAGACTGTTGTAATTAATTTTACAACACGTAGTTCGTTGTTGCTGCCTATTAATACCTAATAATGCACTTACAATTTCTTTATAATTTTCCATTTAAAAATTCAAATTTTTTGCAAAAAATATAATGTCATAAAAAAAAGCTTGTACTCGATTAAACGTAATGTTCGTCCAGATTCGGTCCGTGCAATATTATGTAACTGTCGCCCAAACGCGTCGAATGAAGTTAGGCCATATAATTCAAACTATGTATTTTCTTGACATCGAGCAAGCGACACCGAGAAAGATAAATTGAGGAGGGTGTAGTCTGTATGTCGCATATGTACTCCGACGACTTACCGAAGTACGTTTCGTCTGCAATGGAAGCAACATGCTCATGTCCAATGTTCAATCTTTAGCATGCCGGGAAGTTTTGTCTTTTCCTAATGTCGAGCGATGTGTTTGTACATGAATAGGGTTGTCGCTGACGGCGAATATGCGACGACATGAGCGGTACTAATTAAAGGAGGGCCTGTTCATCTTTCCCCGAATTGCTACTTTACATCTGTCATTGATTTTGCACTTGGCTGCAGACGTTCGTTGCGATTTTTATGTGCTTCGTAATTTATGGGTTTTCGAAAAAAATTTAAGTTTATTTACCCACTTTACGTAAAAAATTACTAAAATATACTTGATTTTTGTTTGATGTAGAACGACTTTTACTAATTATTTGCACCGTGTTTTATTATCGAAAAAAAATACGTATACAAGTTTTTTTAAAAAAAGCAAAAAGGAGACTAAAAACTTATTAGTATTATGTCAATTATTCTGATAGTGGCTGAATAGAATTTAATTTTACTGATATAATTTTCTTAGACACTCAAATGTTAATCAAATGCGTACGTTATCAACTGTGATTTTTCAGTTTCTCGAATCACCAGTGTAACAGAGGCTGGTAACTAAACCTGATTCCTACTGTCGATTACCATATTTTCTCTAATATCAACCAAAGTCAAATTTACCCGCCGGTAAGAAAGACAACACTTGGTAAGCATTTACCATCACATGGCAGCGTACTATGGCCCGGTAACTCTTTCATCAAGTTATCTGCCTTTAGTAATTTGTAAAAGTGTGATTAAACAACAATAACGTATTACAAATCAAATATGTTGTCAACGGTCATACCACGTTGAAAAATCTGGTTCTCGTTTGGACTGCAAGAGTTGGTTAAAGCAACCGTCAGTTTGTGTAATTCTTCGAAAATGTGTACTATTGTTTATTGTAGTCTTTTTATTGTAATCATATATGGGCCTTAATAAACACCTTAATATATATTAATAAAATATGCATTGCAAAATTTGAAATATCATTGTTCTCATTTTCTTATTATTCCTGACTTCAAAAGAGTTGACATTAATTTGATATCATACGTTTGATCTGAACTGAATTTAAACTTCCGATCATCTTATTTAATAGAAAATTGTCTGAGCTACCTGATTAATTTATACTTTTTCAGAAAGTTTGATATACGTCACTGTAATGAATATTAACAGAATTTTTATTTTTTATATGATTTTTTAGAGATATATGATAGAGATGTCAATGAACACGAAGAAAAATATATTAGAGCTTATAAGCTAACAGCATTGAGTTTGTTCCAGTGGTGAACGTACAGAAGGAGCATTTTCTTCTGACATTCAAATTAGATACTCGAACCTACAGAAGAGGTACCTTGAAACTGATGCCACCTATTGATCGCTCAAAGAAATCATTTATCAACATATTTGATATGCTTCCACGCGTTACGCCGAAAAACGAGAATATCGTCTCTAGACACGTCCAGCCTCTTCATCGTTGTACTTCAATGAAAATAATATGCTAATCTGTAGGAGGTGGAGTTCAAAAAGTAGTCCAATAAATTTGCAAGACTTCTGACGTAATTTTTCCTTCCGCATTTCACTCAGCTTCAGAAGATTCTTTCACTTGGTTTTTATACTTAAAAAAGACTCGTTCTTTAAACTCAACTTGTGTTTGAAAGATTTAAAAAAGTAAAATAACATGTATTCATATTATGCGACAACGATTAGAGATATAAGATAAAACCAGATTCGATGAATTATTTATTTTATAATGCTTTTCATGGCTTTAGATGAATGTCCAAAATTTGTGCAACTGCACATACTGATCGCTCATCGATCAATTATCAGGGTGTCCGAGCGCGCGAATATGTAACTAAACGCTATGAATGATTGAGGTGCGCTAAAGGTTAAGATCATTTACAAATCCCTCCTCCACCATTAATACTCACGATGACGCATACGTGTTCGAATATTTATGCACCCTCAAGCTGATAATGCTCGGTCTCATACATACAGTGGTTGTGTTAGAACACATGTGCCGATGTAACCAAAGTGTGTGCTCTGTCTTCTTAAATCTAATGAAATACACTTATAAGAACAAACAAATTTTCGGTCCAACATTGGATACACTTTTAGGTCAGCTTTTTCTATGGATCAAACAGATTCCAACATTATGTAACATTGCTTCCGAAACAGATAAATTGGTCGGATCGAATATTGCTTTTCTTTCTTATAGCATATTCAGTTGGTTAATAAATCACATTAATGGGGTTTTGGTACAAACAGTTTCACTTTGAAGGTGTCGATAAAAAAAAAAGTTTCGCTAAAAAATTGCGACTTGTCAATTTTCAAGATCATTGAAAGTTCTTCGAAGTTGTTTAAAATCGAAAAAAATATGTAATTGCAAAGTTTAACGGTCTTCAACAACTTTTACGCATCAAGTATAAATCAACATGTGACGTATCTTTAATTGACTATATACTAATTCCAAAGTGTTCCATTTGAAAACGCAAAGTCAGCAAACATTTTTGAGCATATTGAGAGAAAAAGCAGTGCGGTCCAACTCCATTTGCTTAAGCCCTATTTTCCATATTTATCTTCCGTATATGCCGTCGGCAATAATTCATAATTTCTTAACGTTTTTTTGAATAAAAATTTAATGAAAAAACAGGGTTTTGTTAAAAATTTCTTGGATCAAAATGCGTTAAAAGTGTTTGAGAAATGCGGCATTAAATCCATCGCGAAACTCAATATCGAATAAAATTAGCTATCTACAATTTCAATTCTATTCGGACTGAAATCGTTTCGCATTCAGTTTGTTATTCCAATCACTTTTATCGCTGAGAAGAAGTAATTTTCTGCATCGTACACGGAAGGTAAAAGTCTTGTAGCGGGGCATACGCCCTGCGATTTAAGTCGTCGACTTTTATGGAGGTAGTTTTCGCGAAGAAGAGCATAAAGTCAGGGCGGGTGGAACTGATAATATGGCGGCTTTGCGCGGAATATGGCGGCAGCGGTATACAAGAGATAGCTACAATATTGAAGTTACATAAGAATTTCTCAAAAGAAGTAGTCAATGCAAAAGGTTTTGCAAAAACATTGGTCACATTTTTACAATTTCTTTCGACTCAGTTAACAATCAAAAATGATTGCACATTTGAAAATTGTCTCTGATTGTTCTTTTTATCAGTGAAATAAAAACAATTCAAGGTGTTGGAGCAGTTTGCCAGCGGGTTAGAAACTTTTGTACGAAAGCAAACGAAAAACGTCTTTTTGTATTCCGACGGACTGCGGTCATTGAATAGCGATTTGACCAACTTTAACATACACACAGTCATGCGAAACCTCACACTCGATGCACGCCTAAGATGGTCCTTCGCAAATCCGTCTGGCTGCCACTGGTTATTTGGTCGGAATACCAATTCCCAATTTGTCGAGGCATATCGACTGGGCACTCAAAAGCGTGACACAAATGCCAGATGCAATCAACGATTTACGCGAACGAAACTACTGAGAATGCAATCTTACTTAATCCACGGTTGACTCTTTAAAAAAAATAAAATCACTATAGCAAAAAACAAATTTTCAACTAAAAGACATTTTTGCAAACATCATATTTCCGTTTCTTATTTGAGTTACATTTTTTTTTCATTTCAGCAGATTTAAAAAACTTGAGGGTTAGCAGGGATTCGATTAATGAAGTACGATGAACTTGTGACTTTCTGGATAATACGTGACAGACGCAGTTGTGTCATCGACTGTACTCTGATTTATTTCAAAACGATTCGGTTGCAGAATCGAATTACCCCTGCTCCAGCGATGCCAACGCGAACGTGGAGAACCTCGAATTAAGAAAGACTGAGCCTTGCGAAAAAATATCGACGCAGTATAAATCAAGGCCTCCTTGCAGCTTTCCTTTTTCGTATCTATTTCTCATTCATTATCTCCGAGACTCAGCGCCTGAGATCGTTATTGTCTCTAGCTTTGGAATATCGCACCGCTTGAACTTTTTATAATCTGCTTGAATTTCATAATACATAACTTGATACATAATAATTTGGATGGAATAAATCAAAAAAATTACTTAGAAATCACTATTTCCACTTACTAAAGTTATAAACAAATGACATTATGTTGTAAAATTGTTATCTTAGAAAAATGATTTCGTGAGTGAATAGAAAAACTGTATTCGAAGTATACGTATCGAAATTTCATGTATTCAAAAGCATTTAAATAATATCAATTATTCGCAGTGACGTATCGGTCGGCAAAGAATCGCACAAGACCACGCGAAATCGCACGATTTATGTTGACGCTTTGTGGCCCAGCAATGATCGTCATGGACACTGCTCGTCGTCACTCGTACTGGAAAAATCGGCAAATCCAATAAAGGGTGAATAATGTCTCGGGTTATGGCAACCGAAGTAGCAAATCCCTAGCAAAAGAGGGCTGACAAACATGAGAGATCCGGCGAGAGGAGAAAACATGGAGAAACATGTATAGCGTGGACAGACAGATAGATTCGCACATGAGAATCGGAAAAGACAAAAGAGAGCTTAGGTTGGGGTGGGGGAACACCCCTGTTGCGAATGGAAAACACGGTGAAATTTGTAATAGAGAGAAACACTCATGGATATATGAGCGCCTTCCGGAACGGCAACGGGTTTTACTAATAACCAATACCCCAAGCGAACCGTGGAATATTATAATTGATTTATAGCGGCCCCAACGGATTTATCAGCGCGAGACCGCAGCTTTGCGAATGCGCTTGATCGGTTACCCGGAAACGCGAGCATCGCACTAAATGACCGATTCGCACCAACTGAACAACTTCCTCTTTGATGCGTATCATTAATTAGATCGTTTTATGATCGTACATTGATTTCAACTGCGAATTACATTTCGAAATTATATTTCCATTTCTATACTCGATCAGTGAAATTTGATACCGCTGTATAAATTAGGCAGTGAACGCCGGAGGTAATGAATCATCTCTTTCATTTGCGTAGCAGATTTGTAAGGTAAAAAGGAACAGGTTTTTTTTTATTACTTTTTCGGAGCATTTTTAGTCGGGATGAATTTCATTCGAATAAGGCGATGAGCTTTCGACATATGCAGTAGCAGAGAAAAAGGCAAAGGGTTTTTGGTTGCTCACGCAAGGTCGCACCTCGGATGCAGGCCTCGGCTGCAGCAAAGGGTTGACGATAAACTCAAATTTAGGGGAGCGCGCAATCTGTGATTCAGCGCCATTAACCACAAGTTCCTGTGGTTAAAGGATATTCTCGACCTTACTCCCGAGTTGGCACGTTTGGTACTAATTTAGTCACGCGACAACTTATCGCGCGTCGACTGTGTCTAATAAACTGTAGCAAAATGAATGAATTAAGAATTTGCAAACATTTTGTTCCTAAATACATTCAACAGTTTACTTTCTACCTAACAACGATGTTTTCAACACATTTTTGATATTAAAGAAATGGCACAAAATTAAAATGTAATAAAAATGTCCCTCAATCATAATCCAACATGTTCATCAAAAATTCAAATTCTGTGTTCTAAAATCTTTTTAACATTCCAATCATTTCTTACATTTTTTTAATAATGTATACTTTCAGAAGAGTAATTCTCTAGAGATAACACCTCTGAACCATCGACGGCATCTTTAAAAACTTGTTATAATTAGCAAAAATACGTGTCTCCCTAAATCCCTAGCTGTTCTCCTTTTACAAAATATATCTTGATCTTCTATTAATTAAAGTTTTAATTATTCGCTGTCTAAATTCCGGTTCAAATTGTACCAAAGCGTTGTTGACTTATAATCGTATTACTGTTCAGATACACTACAGAATCTCCAGCATCTGCAATTGACCCGCATATGAAACCCTTCACGAAAGTGTAGCTGTTATAATGTAAAAAAGGCCTAACGCAAAAGGGCATTGCGTAAGCGAAAATGGGGTGGCATCGGGGTGTCGAGTCATCGCTTTTTCGCTTATACACTTCAAGCATTTCGCGTGCGAGCGAGCTCGCGACCGATATAATCTATGTTTGATCAGATTAAACGTTAACGCAATGCCGTGGACCGCCGCGATACAGATCCGGATGAAACAGGCTTAAGTTCAGCGCGCCGTTAAATAACATTGTCCCGTGGTGTGCCGGAGAAGGTGGAGAAACGAGGAACGAGCTCTTTCTTTATTTTGCAAAGCGCCCGATGTACTTACGTTAAGTACCGTCTCTCGACGGCACGGCTTGTTTCGCACAATGTAACATCGCGGACGCTTACAAGCGAGCATTTCGTTCGAAAACTCGGCAGCTCTTCTTAGTCTCTCTGTTTTTCGCCTGTCCCTTTTTCTCGCCTGCGTGACGCTTTCGCAGAGATTATGGCGGTGAACAATATTAAATGTCGAGTAAAAAGACGACACTCGGCGGATCACCGCGGTGCACCGCGTTGTTCCGTGAAATTGATAAAGCGATATTTTCACGTACCGCAGATTAGATACCCGTTCCCCAACAGGACCTCTTTTTATTCTGCGTTCAATATCATGGAAACTATTTTGAGATGTCTTTTGATATCGATCAACTGAAAAGCAGTGGGATTAAACGTGATTTTAGTTGTACCTATTTGCGTAAATACTACCTGGTTAGATTTTTTTGTTTGCAAAATATTTGCACTTCGTGATTTGTATAATTTTAAATGGAAATTTTTAAGTCTTTACGTTACACGATTTTTTGTGTAAATGTAGAAGTTTATTGTTTTTTCTAGATGAATTATTTTTAGAGGGATAATATCAGATGAAAGTGTTGATTAGATCAAGCGAACTGTGACCAAGCTGTACGTCAGAGTTGACTTGGTCACTCAGCTCCTGTCGCAGCGCATAAACGTCGCTTCGCACCTTATTTTAAGCACCCTTCAGCAGACGCTGACCCCCGGGCACTTTTTACGTCAGCAAACCACGTCTAGTATCACGATATCATTTCTGTCCAAAATCTACTTTCTATATACATCCCCGCGCCTTTCCCATTTTCACTTAATAATGCAATTTTGTGCTTCGTCGTCCTTGCTTTTCATCTTATATTGCAGATTTACCCTACGCGGACAAATCTTCTTTCCAACCGCGAAACTGGCCATAAGATTGCTACTTTGAATTTTTATGTTCAACAATGGACATAACATCGTATGATACCAAACTTGAAAGACCGAATGTTTTTCCACTATCAAGTTATTCATCTTCAAAATTATCACCTTTTTGAGAAAATGAATAGTTAAAACATGGAGACTGTATTTTTTACTTACTTATTGGTGTAGCTGAGAAAGTCGGTAGCGCTACCTTAAATTCAATTTTTTGTTCCATCTGAGACAACGTTTATCCCTAAGGGCGTCCACTTTTCCTGTCAATAAGGCAATTCGATGACCCAAATTGAGCTATTGCCTCAGAAGAATAGCTTCTGATATCAAGACTGTGTCGCGTGAAAAATATTGCAGACTCACTTTTTTCCCTTGGCTATCGCGGAGAGCAAAGAAAAGTCTTAGCTGCGAAAAGTGTTGGAAGATACTATCGTCATGTTGCAAGTGAAACGGAAAATTCAGGTCGATGACGCGTAGATGTGTAACTCATTGAGACTATTCTGCCGCTTAGAATTAATTTCTTCCATTTTGGCTTTCCGCTTCAGTGAAATAAACTAAAATTGGGCACAAAATTGAAGTTAGTTTCAATCGTTCCGGCGAGTTCCAGCGGGACAATCTGAGCAATCTTTTCTATTAAATTTGATAGTAAGTTTTTAAAAAGGTACATAAATAGCGAGGGGATACTCGCTAGGTCAGATTCTTATCTGACCGTAAAATAAATCCTATCGTTGCGGTCGGAAGCTAAAAAATATTTTATGAGCTGCTTATACGTTCCAGCGGTCACCCCAAAAGGGAATCCAATTTTCTCGATAGCATCTTTAGAAGGGATCAGGTGTCAGTAAGCGAAAGACGAGGTCCAGCCTGCGATTTTCACATAGCTACTGGAAACGAAAGAAGGTAACTTTTTTTCTATATGACATAAAAACTGTTTCAATTGATCAATTGAACCCCACTGAATATAAACTATAACGTATTTCAACTGATTGAAATGTTGAAAGCAAATTAATTTACATAAGTTAAAAAGTAAAAAACTGCTAAACTTGAAAAGAATTTGATAGAATTCATTGACGTTTAATGAAATCATTTCAATTTAATAGTTATCTGAAGTTACAGTTATGATATGAGGAAAATCCAGAATCGTAAAAAATTGTTTAACATAAAGTATAGCCATATTTGATATTTCCCACAGACAGATACTATAAAATTTTAGATAAGATTCTTCACGGTACTTAAAAATTAACCCTTGATTTTTGAACATTACTCTCTGCTAAATATCCGTGAGATAAAGGGGTTGTATTTCCGACTATCTTGAAGGCATAATGGCTAAGAAAGAACGCGCCACTGTTTATAAAGAAGTGTAATGGAACACCTCGCGATTGCAGCAGGTCGAAGATTTATGACTTCTTTTATTTCGAAGGATGATTCATGAAACAATGGGGGTTATAATTTACTGATTTGAAACACAATGGGTGTAAAATCTTGCTCGAACATAATGCAAGGTTATTTGTTAACTTAAGCACCTTCAAAATCTAAAACAAATGATAACTAAAAATTATCTTGTCAATAAAAAATAATGTACAATTCTGTAGACTAGAATTATTCAAATTTTGAATTGTATTTTTAGGAATTGGGAAAGTGGAATGTAATGATTTTAGGGAGATCAGTGACATAGCAGATCATATAGGCAGCTGCGAGATTTTGTGGTGCATACGTATCCTTGGTGCACGAGGTCGCAACACCTTGTGTTTCTCAGCCGCAGAGACAACTCGCAGGGCGTATCAATATTCATCAACGTCCTATGTTCGGCTCGCTCAAATTCGAGGATTAGCCAGAAACTTCGCGCCGCGCCCTCCGTGTCCCGATACGTATGAATCCTTCCCCAGACTCTGCATCTCTCTCACGCAGAAACCTAATCCGGGCTGCTGTGACGTCATATTGCATAACAATTAATCAACGGGCGATAACAGCTAGCGCGAAACCACGAGTCTACGGTGTGAGAAACCCTGATAATCATTTCACCGGGCAGCTTAAAGTGCCACTAGTTAACTCTAAGCCGATTTAAAAGCGATTTCATATCCGAAATGTTATACCTACTGCTACATTTTCGTCTCGCCTCAAAAGCTCCGTGTCCCTTTTTTGTGATTACTACTCATTTTTCATTACTTGCACGATTTTAATTTATTTTACCAAACGCGTCTGCGATGTATGACCTAACAGAGATTTATCTACTGTGATTCAACCTATCACATTTACTATTTTCAATTTTTTTACATCTCTCACTAGCAATAAGCATTGATTGATCCTTTTTTAACATTTGTTTAAATGTTTTGAACGCAACGCTGTGGCGACACTTTTTGTTAATTCATTCTGATCTTTGTTATTTTTGGGAAGAATATAAAGTTAGTTTTGAAAAAATATTATATAAATGTAGTAACAGAAACTAGAATGGCTTGAAGTAAGATCTTATCATCAAATCTGAAACATTAAAAGAAATTTGTGAAAAGCATAAATCTACGTTTAAAGTAATTAAGAGGTGCATTGTATTCATCGTAATGTACGATGGCAGCAGACACATGCTAATACATAATGTCAGTCAAACAACTGTTTAACCAGCCCCAAGTTAAGTGCACCTATTCTCTTCTGTGATCCCCGCATCCGAACACACCCCTCATGTATAAAGTTATCTCCAGCATTGGTCGATTTTGGTAAAATTAGAGTACTGTAGACCGTATGGACCAACTAGGTTTGGTCACAAAGCGTGCAAATGCGAAATATGTTCTTGGTACAAGTTTCAGTGCTGCATTTAATCACAGACACTTAATAATAACCAGTGGACAAGGTACTTAACCATATTCAGGTGCACAATACCTTGTTAAATTTCGGACATATTTCGCAATCTTATCATCATTCGATTAAGTTCAAATTGAATCATTTCTCTGCACGAATGAACGTTCATTTAAGTTCATTAAAAATTTTTGTCGAATTTCGTTGGATAATATTGTACAAGTAATGTTCTTCATAATGCAGATCAAGCAAATAGACTATTTTCGTAGGTTGCTGATTGAAGACAGATGCACTGGAAAGGGGAGGTGTACTCTACTATGCGTATGAGGGTACTATTGTACAATGTGACCCCTAAACTACAATAACGCACCAGCTCCGCTAGTCTCAATCTTTTTTTTACTCAGTGGGGGTTACACACCCCCTTGAGAGTCGAAAATCACTCACCTATGACAAAGAGCCATGTTCTATGTTACCACAAATATGTTGTAAATATTCGTCTTTGTCACGGCCGCTCTCATTTCTCGGCTCAAAGTACCACGCACTTACTGATGAATTTTTTATCATCGTTTGATTAAAAAAGTCTATGACATATGCTCTCGTTGATTCAAATTTATATGAGACCATGAAAGCTTGAGCTTTTCCACCACAAATAGACTTAATAAAAATTTGATATCGATCCCAATATTTTTACGTTAGAATTACATCATCCGATTAGATAAATGCTTGGATTCGTGATAAGCCTGGATGTAGCACAATCACGCCTCAATGAGTACGAATCTTCTGATTGAATATTGTTTGGTAAATACTAATTAAGCTAATACACTGGATTGCTATTCGAATTTCGATTAAATTTTTGTAACTCCTTAGTAAACGATCGTCATTGTTGCGAATCGGTGGATGAAATATTGTCCGGTCGGTAAATAAATGTCCAGCACTTCTTTTTTATTATTCCAGTAACATCGAAGATATATGAAAGACAAAGTGAGGCTGGAGAAAAGTATAGGGGCTATAAACACTTTGGCCAAGCGAAATCCCGCTCGAGGTTCAGCCCCTTGCTTTTTTGTTAACCTGCGGGACTAAACGAGTTACGTATTATGGAACGGGGGGCCCTTTTCTCTTTGATACCAGGTTGTATTTCTGGAAGAGCCATCTGGCGCACTATTATACCAGCATTTTAATTTAATTAACTCCGCGTATCGTGCGAATTCGATCGATATTATCGGCTCTTCCTCGGGATTAAGCATGTAGAGGGACCGCGGAGCAAATACGAATCTGCCGTTTAATTAGGATTTTGGCTGCTCGTGCGCGCAACAGATTTTACCCGAAATGTTTCGCTGTTCGCGCGATCATATTTTAAACAAACTTCCATCTTTTTCGCTGATTTACCATTCATGTTCAATTTCACTTCGTTTAAATTTGTGTTTCAAATTTTTGCTATCTCGTTTGATGTTAATTTTCTGAGAAAAAGTTTTAGCGAACAATTACACTTGTGAAAAGTGAGGCGATCATAAAAACCTATTTATGAACTGCACTCGCAGGGTTATTTACTTTAGCTAGGGGGTGCAAAATGAACCACAGTTTAGTATTACGGAGGCCCGAGACACGTCGTTAGCGACGTTGTTGTAACATATGCGTTCGGCAGTCTCCATATGGGCCTTCATCTCTGAAACCAGAACCCCCCCGAATGTGTGCCGTTTCAATAGATTGAACCTCAATATCGATTTTTAATCTGCCGCTTTTTTCTCTATATTGTTCTCTCACTAAACAAGGTAATTATCTTCTAATCTTGATTTGTTCTCAAATCCTGTAGATACGATTAACTTATTCTATACCGAGTTTCTGTTAATCAAAAAAATTTTTTCCCAGCGGAGAAAAAAGTTGTATAATTTTGCGAAAAAAGTCACTCCAAAAAAGTTACTCTCAATTTGAATTTGAAAATTTTTGTTGGAAATGTTTTTATACCATGGATAGTGCGAGTTCTTCAAAACTAGGATGATAGAAAGTGAGAGAGTTCGAATGAATTTTAATTTCGATAGTTAATGAAACAAAAATATAACATAAGTGTTAAAAACTTGAGTGATAATAGATGTATACAGTTAATATTGCTGGTGCACGTGTTCCGCATGCTTTTGATTATAACACGTTGCGGTCAATGGCGAATTTAAATGCGACCATATGATGCAGAGGGTTTAAATCGAGGTACTAGCACTGTATAACTAGGCTCGAGGTGGTGCTACGGGGGCGACCCCCGTGACGCAAAACAGCAAGTGCATGTATGGCGTCTGACACCGCGACGCAGAGAAACGGAAACCCCATAGAGATTCTACGGGCTGTGAGCAGGTTGACTAGCTTTGTCCGTGGTCGATGATGACTGTGGGGTCGGTCTTGGCACAGATGGGCCGCTAATCTCATTGAAAACTCATGAGCACTTTTGGGTGCGGCAGAAGAGGTGGAAGGTACCGGGGGACAGACCCTAAGCCTGATTCTCTTTCTCAAGTTCGTCTTCTTTTCAATAGAGGCTGCTGTGCCAACTACCATATGTCCTGTGTACATCCACTGAATGTGTACACATACGCGAGAACAATTGCGAATTCACTAGCTTCGGCTTAACTTGTAATCTTGCTTAAGTACTGTTGTAGTGTCTCTGAAAAAGTCGTCTAAATGTTTGTTTGCGAGAAATTTATCTCGATGTAACTTTTTACATAAAAAAGGACTCAAATATAATAAAAATGAAGATAAAACAAGGAAAGATAATTGCATCACTAAGGAGAACTGTGGTTGGAAATTAAATGTCGAATTGTCATTGTTTATCAAACTGTGACCCATTAAAGTTGTGGGTAACTGAGATTTGAAAGTGTTTAAGAACCAGCAAGAGTAACGAGGGTACCCGTCATGCTGACTACTCATGAAATTCTGAGGCATAAAATCCGCGGTCCGTTGCTAACGTCGCGCTACGAAAAGCGCAGTAAACGAGCTTGAATACGGCTCGAGGAAAAGAGAAACTGCAGCGTCAAAGCATACCTTAGTTGTCCGCTCGTAAAGCAACCCCGTATGCCCGCCGTGCGTGCCGGGACTCTTGTCTCCTCTTCTGTACCGGTGTTCATATTAGTGAAGGAATATGCATGAGACGTGCCTACAAAAGTGAATATTTTTCAGTTTTAGTAATTGAATGAGCAGCAAAATCATACGGCTTTTCTTGATCTGATGAATCTCCAATTGTAAACTATAAAACTATTGATAAATTTCTTTCAGATTCTTTTGCGCATTCCGATGTTCTAGACAACTTAATGGTAGAAGTCTATTCTTTTATCGTCGTGTTTTGACATTGAGATCAGTTAAAATGCATTTTTTGACAAATTAAAAAAACAGTTTCATTATTTGATTTAAATCCGTCTTGCAATCTAGGACAACAAGTAGTTATCAATACTTTGCTTTGAGTTTCGCACGCGTTCGGAAACACCAGAGTTTGGTGAGTTCACATCATCAATCTCTCAATGAAGGCTAGAACGAAATACGATGTCGCTTTCAGAAAACACAGATGTGACTGATTTCCATCCGCGTTCCCTGGAGAGGTCAATCTAGATTAACTTCCAGGTTGTGATTTGTCCTGCAAGACATGTTTTTCAAGACATTCAAAAAGCAGAACACCTGCTTTAATCTAAACGTCAGCGTATTTCATCTATTTTCAAAAAACATTCCTTAGATTCAGATAAAGATTTATGAACGTGCCACGAAAATATCGAGTGCATCTAGAATATAGATTAAAACGAGAGAACAGGAATAATGCGAACATAAAATGTAAGTAATACACATTAAACTCGCGTGATAAATTGGCGTGTGATACATTCAGCACATATGAAATATCTATTTTCACATGCCAATATATGACTTTTGCCGTTTGGCTCGAAGTGTCCAGACCAAGAAGTACGTCATTCGTAGAGAACGTTAGAATTCGTCCCTACCGGGAACAAAGATCTGCATAGCGAAACCAGCATCTCAGGACGAGTGAGCTAAGTGCGGGATTATGCAAAACAGCGGCCATACACTATAAAAATACGGAGCGACTCCGCGCCATCTTTTCCGACCCATTCTAATAACTTCCCTACTTTTTTCCCCGGACTATTTGACTTTTTTTGCACGTGTACACTATCGCAATATCTTCTGTTCCACCTCGTTCTTTTCTTCGTTTTTCGAACTGCGATTTCCTCGCGACTGGAAATAACAAGTTTTATCATATCTTCATCTGCGGCATTCGTAATTCTTACATATTTCATCCTCTAATTTAATTCGTTATCGATGCGAACTCTTATTGCGGATTCGTTAAAACCTACGAATATTGTTATCGTTGCACCATAATGTCTTGCTGGGTAGATACGTTTCTTGTCTTATCATCGAACGAGAAATCGCGAAACGATATCTGACGGTTGCAAATGTAATAGACCGCCACGTACGCTAAGATGTTACCCTCCGTTATCTACGTGAACACGGTGGTTCGCGCGCGGTGCGTTGCTTATGCGTTACGTGAATACCTTAACTAAATGGCGGCCCGTCGCGGAATTGCTTCGCTATGTGGAACTGCTGCGTAGTTAGGCGGAAATTAATGCATTACATGCTATCGGAAAGCGCTATCTCGCGCGGTTGTTCGCGTCGCAGGGGTAAATGCGATTTGCCTAGTCGAGGAGAATCCACACTCACGCGTTGTGCTTGCGGAATTCGCCAAGTGACTCGTGAAAACTATTAGTTGATGATACTAAGAAATTGCAGCTGTTCTTAAACTGTGTATGTTACTAAAAAGTGTTTACATGTACCGTGGATATTAATTTCCAAAACGTAGTGGACAAAATCAACTTTACTGAGAATAACATTATGACTAAATTTGAAAACTAAATAAATTGAAAGTAAGTTCGTGCTTTAAATAAGTGTTGTGAAACAGTTTAGTATATGTCAAGTAAAAAGAGAGAAATTACTTTCAAGAGGCCGTGAAATCTAAGACCTGCATACTCATCTCAGAAAGATCACATCAAGAACTCCGCAAAGACATAATGGTGTAGGGCGTATCAAACATCTCCCTTATTTCAGCAATCCGCTGAACTCGTCACACATTCAATTTATCAAAGACTTAACGAAAGTCAGCTTCGGCGAAGCGACTGAGTTATGCAAGAGTATTGCACATATTTTCCGCCATAATTTACTTCCCTCTAGTGCTCAAATTACGCTCGAAAAAAGGAGGAGGAAGTCATAATTCAAAAATAATTCTACAATGAAAAATAAACGAATTTTCGCGCGGTTCTTTCGGAATAATTTACTAATAAAAATGTTATCTGTGATTGAATTATTGCTAATAGATCTTCGAATGGAGTTATTTATCATTTAAAGTGTTACAGTTTTACGAAAGTGAAACAATTAATTTACAATTATTTTGAAGATCAAGTAGTCAGAGTGTGTTTATTTTGAATGGGTTGAACGATTCATCGACATAATACCGAACGAGGAAAACGTTGAGCATGGCAAGGTCGTTTATCAATGGCCCATTAACGCACCCCATGCTTTTGAACCTCACTGACTACGAGAACTTGCTTCATTTGCAGCCATATTTTTCTAAGAGAGATATTCATCGTTACTCACTTGCTCATAGCTTTTAATGTAAAAGCACCGGCATGCTAGTCGCCCGTCGGTAAGATTAGAACTGTACGTTAATAACTCGACACTTTTGGAATTGACTGGAACGATAAATGAAACTATTGGAAGCAACATTAATTGTTAACCTACCGTATTATTTAGGAATCGGTAACTCGTTCCCATGATTTTTCGAATGATATATTATGAATGAAATGTGAAATATGGCTCAACCGACACCGAATTGAATTAAAATCTGTTGGAGCGATAAAAATAATTGATCTCGAAAAATCTTTTGTCATCGACATCCAATTTAATCTGTAAGAAACTGACGATTCTTCTACAAATAGCTATAAATATCACACCTAATCCACAAATGGTACTGCCAAAATACAGACATACTCTAGCATCCAACAGCGCGACGCGTGCCACCCATAATGTCCCCCACGACTCTGCTAAGTTATGACTTTAGATTATAGGATCGGATTTGCTCGTCTTACGATTAGTCTTTGCTATCTACACACTTTACCCATGAATAGTCGATTGTTAATAGCGATTAGTGGATTAATTCTTTATCACTACTTAAGTTGCTTATCGAATAGCTCTTAGAAAATTTGAGAAATGTTTGCATTGTAAATACAGTTCGACCAATTGAACAAGATCAATAATGAACAATACACTGCCACTGATTGAAAAAATCTTTTCACATGATTGCGAACGAATTGCAGATTTAACTATGCCAAGTTTGATCAAAAAGTGATTATAACTTTTTGCTAACTCAATCACGAAGTTTATGTCCTATAACCTTTGAAACCCCTAAAGAATCACGAGAGTCACTGATACATAGAGAAATCGTCAATTCTCGGTGGCATCTTAAATAGATAACCAACTTATGATCGATTACCCAATTCGTCTGTTGTAGTTATTTCCGCTTTTTCATATTTCCGTATGTATTTCTGGTTCGAGAAAAATTGAGACAATATTAATCTCTTATTGTAACATATAAATTACTAGTCTATGACCAGTAGCAGTAGCAGTAAGTCTGTCACCTATCATTAATTAACATTGTTCAAAATATAAAAGAATTAATACAAAACCAAATTATAAGTTGAAGAAGTCGGTTTTGTAATACATTAGACGTTTGCCCCGAATGGAATCACGACCGCAATCTAATGATATAATATGTGTAAACTGACAGAATACATTTGTGACGGCTTATCATTCTTTATTAAAGCAAATTTATGAGAATCGATGATGATTTCGACGCCAAATTTGATATTTTATCTTGTAAATGCAGACTAATCATAATTTTGTGTGCTCAAAATGAAGTCAAAACTGATCGGAAAAAGGAATTAATTGTTACACGCTTTTCTTTAGTTTCACATCGAACTATCAAATCTTATTATCGACATTTTGACAATTTTGTTTTTGTTGTTTCGAGTAACGAAAACCGATTTTTAATTTAAAATGCTAGGAATATTTTACTTTTTAGTAACGAATAACGTTCGTTACTAAAAAGTAAGGAAAAAATCAAAATATATTTTTTAAAAAAACTCTTTTCTTTCCTTTTATATATTGATCAATTGTAAACACAAAATAAATAAAAATACCAAAGAAATCAACTAAAAGGGACTAAAATCGACTACAAAATTTTAAATAAAATTTTAAAGTAGAGGTGGGTATGGGTTTTCTTTGAATAATGTGTGAGATTTTTTCCATTTTGATTTAAAAGTTTATTTCTTCGAAGTCTTTTTATTCTTTACCATTTAGTCAATTTTTTAAGTATTTATAATCATTTTGTGTCCACAACTGATCAATATATGAAAGTGAAGAAAAGAGTTTCTTGGAAAAAATAATTTTTTCGATTTTTTTTCATACTAATTTGACGTTACATAAAAATTATTCTACATTCATAGTGTTTCATACCTATCAATAAGAGAAATTGTTCAATGTTGTGAATATGTGATAAAAATGAAATGCTACCAATGCGCAAAAAAATCAAAATAAATAATGGGAATTTCAACTACTGCTACAACAGAACATTGGAAAAAACCCGCTGGTAACATTTTTTCCATAAAATGTTCTTCGCGACAATAATCAATTCCTCATCGATAGCGTCAGTATTGGTAGAACGCGTGTACAATCGCGAATCAGTGAGTCTGTCGAATGTCGGGTTTGGAAAATGCGAGGGGTTGGGAAAGGTGCTAAAAATATTCACGATCGTTTGTCAGACCGGGATATATAGATAGGCTGCGTTTTGTACTACTATCCGGCTCGGTGAAGATAGAATCGCGATTTCTGCGCAGAGAGCATAGCGCGGTACACATGTGTCGATGCTGAAATATGTAGGCGTGGCCTCAGCAAAATAGCAGACGCGTCTCGACGACTGAATATGTTCACCCCCGAATCACGCTCCACCCTCGAACCCCATTGGAAACGTTTCTATTGGCTCAATGCTACCCTTGGCCGCCTCCACCTGACTGCCACCGGAGGACTTGAATCACCCCTAAATACGGGGATGCGCAAAACTGGTCCCGCATTTCAGTTTGGACCGCCGGTCCGTGTGGTAGTTATCAGACAGCTCAACTAAGAAAATTTGTTTCACACTAGTAGTGCTCTCCAATTTAAAGAAATGTGAATCTACGTAAAAACTCTAGTTTACATGTGCAAGTGCTGTGAGTTAGTTAACATTCGACTATTCGTCAATTCAATACTTTACAAACATTTTGATGTAACTGAAAGTTCTTGCTGGTTACGGTTGCAACAAGTTGCGATCGCATTATCTTAGGACTAACGCTTGGTGAGAATTTACGTAGTTTCTAATTTTTCTTCTCTACTTGTTATTGAAACTGTTTTTCTTTGCTGATTTTTCAAAGTTACAGACATGTTATTAATTACAATAAAATCATCTGAATAATAGCATTACAATAATGCTTCTCTTTATTAGTATATTTTTTGCAGTGAAGGATTATTTTTTAAAAGGCCTTGTTTTTTTGGTTTTAGGTCGTTCCTAAGACTTATCAACCACGATGACCATGGAGGATCGCCCTGGAGGTATCGACCGTGGAGTTCCGGTTAATAAGGCAATCATACCCACTAAAATCTTGGATGAAATCACCACTGAGGCGGCGTACCCATTACAACGGACAGCTAACAAGCGGTCGTTTGACGTTGCTTTTTTAGTTGCTCCGGATGAAAATTTGGCTCGACGACAAACTGAAAAAATGAGATTACAATCTGTTGAGCGAGTAACTCATGAACTTAAAAAAGACCGAGTGGATGCTGTCAACTCTGACGACCAATCAGATGTCATCAAAATTGGTAACATGATCAATGACAGGATTCCACAGAATCTTACAATCAAGCATTTTGACTCTGAATGTGATAGAGCCCTGAAATCTAGTTCTCTGAGTCCTCGCAACGCTCCATACATAACTCCTCGCACTCTTACACCGACTCTTCCGGGTTTATCACCAGAACCTGAAGTACGCCGATATACTCCGATGAGACTTCAGAAAAGCCCAAGTCCACCAGGGTTATTTGCTATACACCAACAAACACCACAAACTATCCTACGGAGAAGTGAGCTATTAGAAAGTTCTTCTTTAGCTAATAATTCTGTACCATGCGGAAAAGTCTACGATAGCATTTCTTGTTCAGATAGATCTCAAGGAGAATCTCGCAGCGCTTTTACGAAAGTAACATTAGGTCCCCAAAGAAATGGGTATGATGATGTCAGCCAAGCATCACCTAGATCATCAATTTCACCGGACAGGTGTAGTTATCAGAGTAGCGTAAGTCCCCCAACGGTCCCAACGTTACCGGGGTCAACTTCTTACAAGTATTCGTCATCATTTCCTCCAACAAAAATTTCCTATCCGTTTTTAATGACAACAGAACACTCACAATCTAATAATATTCTTGAAAACTTGAAAATACCACAAATTACGTCTCCTCCAAAAGTTCCTAGTCCTAAATTGACCCCTTTTAGACCAGACTTGCCGGGAGTCTATCCAAATTTGCCATATAACCCTATTTCAGCTGTATTTCCTCCGATGGCGGAAGCTCTGACAAGACCACGGTTTTTAGCGACAGCTGCTGGTGTAGCTGGTCTTTTGCCACCTTCTTTTGCAGCATTATCTTTGCCAGCTCAAAACGTTTGCGCTAAATGCAATCTTTCTTTCCGAATGACTTCCGACCTTGTTTATCATATGAGGTCGCATCATAAAAACGAAAGCGTCGGCGAATCCGCTAGAAGAAGAAGAGAAGAGAAACTGCGATGCCCAGTTTGTGATGAAAGCTTTAGAGAAAGACATCATCTAACAAGGCATATGACCGCGCATCAAGATAAAGAAAGCGATGCAATAGTCGATCAAATTGAAGTGAAGCGAAGGTCTGCCACTATCCACGGAAAGTGACAACGTAAAAATTTGTCCGAAACACAGTTTTCAAGAGTCATTTATGGTCATGATGATTGAAATTCAATTATTAGTTTTATGAAACAAAGGATATCTTTTTTTTCGCAGTAAAATATTAACGCGATCAATTTCTTTCAAGAAAATGTCAAATACTTTTTCTTGTAAAATATTAGTGATATAATTTGTTATTACACGAGTCGTAACTCATAGTTCATGAACTCTAAATATTTTTATGAAACGTTATTTTTTTATAATATTTTTTTTTGTTTACGGTAATGTCACACCAAACATTACGATGTATTGGAGATGAATCCCTTTCTAGTCAATATTAATAAGAAAGATGTAAATAAAGAATGTTATTTATTATGTAATAATACCGTTGAATAAAAAGGTACAAATATCAGTCACGAGCAACATATTTCCAAATAATTATAGTTACGGTAATTAGTTACTCACTTATGATAAAAACTACGTCGGTGTATTATAAATATCTCACAAGATCAACCATAAAGAACATTTTATAACAGAAAAAGTAAGAAATTGAATGCACATAACTTACTGCTATTCACAAGAACATTCTGAATCAATAGAATGTGTGTAGTAGCAATAAATACATTACAAACTATAATCATGTCACACGTTAGCCCTCAAAGTGTGCATAATGGTCGAAAACAATGAGTGTTGTAATCAGAAACAGTGTCAGTTTGTTATCTGCCATTCACACTCCATTAAACTGTGAACATGCGAATCAGACGATATGTATTCTTGTTTGAAATACACGACAACTAACAGCCTATGTTACCTTGCAATCAGATTGTTAATTTAGCGTAGGGTTGAGTTTTAATTTTCAAACAATTTGGACTACGTAAATGAATAAATTTTCGTATCAACGAATATTTTCATTTTTTAAGGTTTGATAACTTTATATTATATAAAAAAATTGTTCTTATTCTTCACACAACTCCATATGATGCAATAAATGATTCGGTCATGAAATGAAATGTTTTACGGTGACTGAACAATCTCGGAGAATAAGATATAGGTCAATATTCAATGTATAAATTGTTGTGAATTATGTATGAATTTTTGTAAATATTGAATCAACATGTACTTCAATCATTGTTAAATAAAAATGTATCGCAAAATAGTCCTGATTAATTTTTGACCTTTGTTTTTCTCTGAAATGGAAATGTAAACTTTTATGAAAATTGTCATACATATATATATTTATAATATACATACTCAGTATATGATATATTTTAATATTCATGAGTTCTACGGAACTATTCAATTCGTGTTGATTCACTTTTACGCGAAAAAGATATCTTCATTATTAGTGAATGCGATAGATAAGTCTAATATAATCCTATTCTATCCTACCCTATCCTATCAGATATAAAAATGTAACTATGTTTGTTTATTTGTTCGTTTGTTCGTTTGTTGTTTGTTATTCGTTTGTTGCTTTCTTTGCGGATCATGCCTACAAAAACTTAAAAAAAGTATTCGTTAGAAGTATACGTTAAAACTCAATTTCTATTTTTTTGCGCAAAAAATTGCTAATACGTATTGTCAGTTTTTCCGCAAATTATTGATTTTTGCGCAAATCTAATTAGTAAATCATCATAACAAAAAAGCCTAAGGAATAATAGTAAGTCTCCGTAATTTGTAAACTATCGAAGGCTCTAGAAAGCAAAATTCACAACATTTTTTCGAATAATGTTTCCATCTCATGTATCTTGCTAATACTGTATAAATCATAGGATGCATTAGGAATTCTTTTTCGAATTTAATATTATTTTCTCTTTATGTAGAACTTTTCGATAATTTCTTTATGCAGTATAAAAAATTATTCGAGAACGGAGCCTTCTACGATTTATTTATTAAACGTGTAGGTCCAAAAAGTGCAACGTAGGTGATGGCTAGTTTAACTATATAATTTGTTGCGTCACAGTTGTTAGGATTTATTTTCTACTTAAAGATATTATAAGAAACGATTTAAGATTAACATTGAAGAATAGGTTTTTTTATTATTTCAAAGCTGTCGTGCGAACAGTATGGCCGTACTCTAATAACAGTACGGCAAGAACAAAATTGATTCTCAGTTAGCTGTTTCTTCTAGACGTAGACATTTCGCATCCTCTATTCGGCTAGTCGGATCTAAATCACAGAAAGCCGATTACGATCCAAAGGATTAATCTGTGACCACTTATCATGTGATTCCACTTGTCTTCTTTGGTGAAGAAAAGATTTATTAACAGAGAATGTTCAAGTGGAATTGAATTGAAGCGTAGCAGAAAGAAGCTGAAAGTTCTGAAGAAATCATATTATTGAATTGTTGGTCGTTATAACATTCAATAATTGTGTGACACTTACTTGTCTAAAAATTTTTACTTGGGGAACAGATTTATTGAATCAGAAACGCAATAAGTTTGTTGATAGTAAATATTTCCTGAAAAAAATAAGTTATTGAAAGTAAGTATGGTAGATTTTATTCTAATCCTTCTTATAAACCACAAGCGATATAACAAACAATCTCTTACTACCCTCGACAGCTTACATCTCGCCCTTGAATAAGTGTACTTACCCTCTGCCCAAGGTTCATAAAGATAAATAACCTCGAGCATATACAGTGATTCCTCGAACCCTCAAGAGTTGACGATTCGGAGACATATCACAATAGAAATAGTTCTTCTAACGTTGCTATCTAATGATGCTATTTAATTCTAAATATCATTTAATTAAAAATAAACTTTATGGCTAAAATATTTTTTGATACTATAAAAAACTTGAATAATTCGGCATTGCGCTTCATACTTAGGATACAATGTTTGGATACAGCACCTGATGGTATTTTTTAGATCAACAGAAACAGATCAATTTTTGATTATTTTCAGTTTAATTAATCGAAAATTTAATCACAGAACCAAAATTTTTTGTTTACCTTGTGGACTTGAATGTGGACTCAAATTTTGCATTGCACTACTGTTAATTTAGGTTGTTTTATCTTTTTTTGACACTTTTACTTATGCTTTTTACCCTCCTATCAGCTTCCAACGTTTCTTCTCACCCTTGTTAGCAATACTTACCGTACACTGTAGCGAATCGCGCGCATGCTTGTTCTGTCACTGAAATAATGACAATGTCATAGCTTCAGGTCAATTCGCTACGGCGCCTTGCCACGTGGGAGACGATTGGACGCAGATATGCTAATGTGGCGTCCGTTCCGAGACATTAAATCTCGACGAGCTTTACAGTCGATGGATGCTTCTTGTCTTCGAAGTTGAATTTTGATCTGTAACCAATTCCGAACGCTCACCAGTATCTGAGTTAATAAACTTGACAATCATCTTTCGAGATGAAAATTTATCTATTCTTTCTGTTGATTCAGACTATGTGTGTTGCATAATGTATGTGGTTTTACATTAAAAAACATAAAACCCATTGAATGAAATATTGGCATGAGTAAAAGTATAAATGCGAGCATTGTGCTATTGACTTGTCAAGTCAAACATTTCGTGCAGGATACAAACGGATGTGGCGTCCATGGAAAACGGCATGGACTGGCGCGTGCAACAAAGGCTCTATGTAAAAGAGTGAATGGAAAAAAGGCTGCTAATAAAGTCGAAAAAAGTAAAAGAGAGGCCAAAATAGGAAGGCGCGTCCACGCCGTGCAATAATTCGAAACAAAGTGTCAAGCGCTCGCCATTGTCGCGCTTGGTTGCTGGTGGTAGGCGCCAACCAACAGCGACGAAATATCGCCCAGTAAATCAGACTGCTTGCAGAAGAGTGTCCTTCCGCGTTTGTCGTTGAATCGCTAGCCGTGCTTCCGTTTTTAATCACCAAATGTCATAAATAGTTGCAGTTACCAGGCCACTGAAATACGTCTCGTCCTAACAATACTTGAGTTTCAATTTTGAGCTTCGTGCCACATTTTGAAATTTATATTTCGAATAATTATGTCACACACTAAATCTCATAAAATTGTTTATTCACGTTGGAGACCATATGTTTAAAGTGATGATTTCAATATTTGTAACATTCGATTCGCTCAGTTATGCTTTTTTGTTAAATAGAATGTGGGTGATTATCGTGAGAGCAGGATTAGTGGTCTGTTCGCAGTCAAGTTGCTTGATCGCTTTGGAAGACCGTGGTGAATTCATTTTTGGAGTCAGTGGAGGGTCACGCGTCGAGCTTTTGCTCTCAATCACAACAGATTTTTAGGATCAAGTTAGAAATGTGATTTCAAACATTCAAACAAAGATTTGTCAATTGTAATAAAACTAGCTTGATCATGAATTACAACAAAAGTCAACGATTTTTCTTAGGCGAGAATATGTTCAACTACAATGTAATAAAATAAATTTATCTCGCTCGTGCCATTACCCCCTTGAATCAGTGGGTAACCAATTTACATTTCTATCGCAGGTTTCGAAAGATAAGTCCATTAAAATAAATTAGTAATACTATCTTTTTGAGTAGGGAGAGGAGGGATTAAATAATATTTTATCAATTTTCACTGCGATTCGTTATGCGCGAATGGCACTTTGTATTCTTCTTGAACACAGTTGCCAGAGATTAATTGCGTTTGACCTGCGAATCACGATAACCTAACGGAGAAAGCACCCAAGTAGGGAACAGAAGAAAGAACTTGGTCTCCTTGTTTTTTAATATATCTGAGCTGGAATTCTTTGTTCCTAAATCAATCTTGACAATGCCTCAGTTCTTAACATTAAAAAAAACCAAAAAAAGTTATTCCAATTTCTTGGACATTTCGAATTTTTAAAATAAATTACATGACACTATTATTGCAAAAATTTATAAATGCGTGAGATCTGATCCAGTATAACGACATATTTTATTTTCCGACATTTCTGCATAGGGTATAACACATAAAAACATGATATAACAACCATGTTAACGTGTAAAGACTAACCTTGGTTGCGACCCAGGACCCTCGCCGAATGACTAACGATTCTGATAATTACTAGAAATTAATGCTTCAGCCTTACGCCGTTTCATTGTACCACGAAACGCAAGCGAATTTTCTCGTCCACGTAACTACTGTATGGATATGCTTATGTGAAACTAGTTATCGCCCCTAGTAATCCGGATTAGCCTGCGTTTGTCTAAAGCGTCACATCCTCGTTTTGCACGCACATAATTTTCCTACCGAATTCATTTACATTAGCTTCTATCTTGTTTTGTTTTCAAATATAATAATGTTATAGGCTTATAATTGAAATTTACATCACTGATAATAACTTTGAGAATGGAATATTATAATTTTCATAATATATTTTTTATTAAAAGAACGTAAATGAAATTGAAAAATGAAGAAAATCATTTCCAATAGCATTGTTTTTCTACCCCATCATAATTATTTAAGCTCTAATCATGATTTCAAACGAAAATTAAAATGACAACATGCGAGCGTGACTTAAAATCTCGGGAACGCTTTGAGCAGATAGTTTAATGTGAATTTATTGCAGTTGCGATTGCTCGATTAGAAAGCACAGACGCGTGCTGTGCACCATCAAACCGATATGCTGAGCTTGGTATCGCGCTCCGACAATACCTAAGGGAACGCAACATTTTAAAGCGTGTTCAAGATCAGGGGTTAGCTCATCTCAATTCATTTGAATCAAGATATCAAAACAAATTTGCCCAATGGAAAAAATTTTTTTGCTGCTTTTGCGCGCGTGATCTGTTTCTGCGATTCCTTGAGCCAGGGACGTTCATTTTTGTCACCTCATATTTCACGTCGTTGTAATTCATATGGTAATCTGTGCGAAAACTTTTGGCACAATGCACGGGACAATGCACAAAATGTGGGAGGTCAAATGCGATATTGAATTCACCCGCAGCGAATCGTTATCAACAATGTTCGACCACTAGACCAGAAACCATTCGGTGCACGTATGCAAAATTTATGCAGTTTTCAAAGGAGTTTAATTGCGCATCGCTATGACGCCGCCACCAAAAGTTTCTTTCATTAGCCAAAAACGAATTTGCAAACGAATATGCAGGCAAAGTTTCGCGAGCACTCTCTGTTACGACGCAAACTATGAAATACTCGTGCTCGAATTCTGCTCGCTGACAATCCCATATGCCAAAGTGTCACCGAGCCATCCAATCCGAGAATGAGCAAAAATAAATGCCATACGTTACGCATTTTCGGCTAGTCAACGTGCAGCGTATGCATCTACGACGGTTGCATCGTTTGTTATTTTCTAGGGTACAACACAAAAACGCTGCACCTCCCGCCGTACCTATTTTGATGGATGCACTTTCATCCACCAACGCCGGTAGGATTGCAAAAACTGTTGACGACATAAGTCTTTTCAATCGAAAAAAATGTCCGGTTTCAAAATATTTCAATAAATGAACGTGGTAAATACGATTTAGCGACAATTTCGACGAAAAATATCGCGAAATTGGCCAACGATATTCAGTCCGCGAGGAAATTGGCCGTTCGGCCATATGCGTTGACTCTCTTGCGCGCGGCAAACGAGACAGGGGGAGGACGGGACGCATTACAAATTTAATCTTACAAATGGATTCGAAAACTTGGAAACAATGGAATATATGAAATGTGGCCGCGTATATCATGATACTAGACGTGGGGTGAGTTCAACGGCAATATTGTCACGGCCGATCCATATTCTGCCAAAGCGAGAAGCAAAATATCCCGCCACGGTGCCGGTGCTCCAATTGAAGAAAGACGGGATGAATCGTTTTTTTCCAAATTTGAGTACACAAAATATTTTCGAATCCCTATCAGCGACAGATGTGCGTTCAAGCAAAATGCCAAGACACACTTGAGAAATTTATTTGATCTCCGTTCGATTTTGTTCGCAACATATTTATAAAAAATTATTTATACATATTATAATTACAGATTTTTTTTGAGCAAAAAATAACGGGTTTGAGACTTTCGCCCGTCTCTTCTTTAAGTTCTCAGAAAAAATTTTCAATGCCATGCAAATTAGGAAGATAAAAAAATTGAAACGGCCGCGAGAACGAAACGTATTCGCAGGAGAAGAAGAAAGAACCGCTGAAAGTGACATCCTGCCTTTGGCGAGCCATGAGGTTTCGGGGTATTGTAGAGGTATACTGGGTAGAGGAAGTCTCCGGTAGTTAGAGAAACGAGAGAAAGGTAAGGGCGGCGGGGTGCAGCAGCGGCCGGGAAAAGCGGAAGTCATCCAATCGCGAATTCGGCGAATCCTCTGTCGCAGGAGGATGCAGAGCTCGTGCACGTTCCGCGTATTCGCGCACTGTCTCTTGAGCGAGGGAAACTAGTATACCCGGCTAGATTAGCATAAATATGGCGTCTTAGAGCGGGCCGTTTGTCATCGTTAGCAAAGTACACGCTTCCTGGGTCTCTCGTGTAGTCACACTCCTCTGAATCGTTGAGCTGTTCTTTACCCTCGAGGCCTGGCTAGTCCCTCAGGAAGGAAGTACCGATGTCGTAGTAGATGCTTGAGCCACAAACTATTCTGCTCGCGTGTTCTCCACAATACTTGCTACCCCAACCCTTCGAACTTATAAAGACACATACGTAAATGCTGTTATGCAGCGCTAGAACTGTACCAATTTGTCGGCACTTCTGTTCCGTTAATACGTCGGTCCTAATGTTATATTCTATTATCTTCTTATTTCAAAATTACCGAAATAATATTCTACAGTTTCACAACAAATTTTTCATGATTGTAGACTATGAAGGCTTTGTAGACTTTGCATGAAGGTATTTATGAAACATTTCATAAAAAAATGAAAAAAAAAACGAAATTTTATCAGAAAAATTTCGTTGAAAATAATTGATTACAAAGGTTAATCAGAATCACATAAATAATTCCGAGCTAGTTTTAATACATACGGCTTTCAACATTTATTTTTAAAGTTGATAAATCTAGAAGTATTATATTTCACTTGAAATTATCGCAAAATGTTAAATGCACCGATTGTATTCCGTTTCGACGATTCGGAATTCGCGGCCCCTCATCGTTATCAATACCAATCTGCTGAAATGCAACGCAATTTTTCATAAACACCCTTCGCAATCATCGAATAATACGCGATAGTTTTGTGCACACGGACCTTTCAGAGAAAACGACATTACTTTTCTATTAGTGAGATTAAATGACGCTTCTTAAGAATTCGCCCGTTGGTATAGATTTTATTACAGCTTTTCTATTATTATTCTCATTGCTCGACTACAATGCCATCATAAATTTTTTTTATTCATCTGATCGTATTGTTCAGCAATGACCGATCTCGTAAATCCAATAATTAGCCTCCAACTGATCATTATTATTTCTCATCAGTGTATAAATTTCGGCATTTTTTCGTCAAAACTGTCGCTCACTTTTTTCCCAGTTTCATATGTGATTGGAGTTGTACACTTTTGGCGCCATGCGTAAGCAAAAGACTTGCGCGCATTTTCTCGAGGGAGCGTTTACCGCGGATAATTCATATTTATGACTGAACGCTCTCTATCGACCCCACTTGGCTCGTATACATTTAATTGAGACGTCCGTGTCGGAGGCAATAGGGTGCGAACACCGTTGTTTCGAGAAGGGTAATACAATGCGTCCGTGGTTGACGGACTTGAGAAGCTATCCGGCGTATGTGCGGAGCATCCGTTCCGGACACCGTAATTCTAATTCCCTCATTAGTATATATACAACCGCAACGATTTGATGATTCAAGTGGAAATGAATGAATTGATTTCAATCTATCATTTGATTAATGACCATTCATGATATATCGTACTTATAACGGTATTATTACTTCGGTAAAATTTAATTAAAAGTAAACATGATTGGTTGCCATCCACTTTGTCGCGAACTCAAATTACATCTGTGCGGGAAATATTGAATGAACGGCTTATCCTTTTAATTTTTACGACACTTTTTGTAACTTCTCCCTACACGGCTATTAAATACTAATTCCATTAAAACGAAGAAGGGTTGTACCTCACATCTCTGACCCATATCTCATAAGCGGGAGCTTCTCAATCCCAGAAAATGTTCTCTAACTCATTATGAAAGTGTCGTGATCAAGTGTTCCAGTACTTGAATAAATCATTATTTGACAAGTTCAAACTTTGAATAAGTATAGTTCCTGGCGACCTCTCTAGTAATTGTGAATCGGAAGTTGTCCGATGACTTCTTGCGTTGATGTGTCCGTTGATGAACGTTCGCATAAAATTACATGGGAGTTCAAACGATAATGGAAATTCAATTACAAGAAAGCGTTCAATCTATTGAATTGTTCAGTCGAATCGTCGATCAGAGATTAAAACTTCGTCGCGAGCTTCGCAGTGGCTGGCAAAGCTACTGCAAATAAAGTTGTTCTTTCAACGCGCACCGATTCTGTTAGAACAAACAAAGTTTTTCTGTCATTCCAAATGAAGAACCAGTGTTATATCTGTGCACGAAACTTTTACTTCGATTACAGATATGAAAACCATTAAACTACTCAAAGATAATTCAGCTTGGTGTTCCGAACTCGGGCCCATTTGCCGATAGGTCTAAGTTTTCTGATACCATCTTCATCGGGCTGAGTATAAATTTATTTTTTTTTTGATGTGTAATAAGTAGTTCTACAAGAATTGATATTTTTGAAGACATTAAGTTTATGTAAATTGACATGACAAACAGAATAAACTTAATGGGAGATGGCAAGCAACTGTAGTCTAAACTGCAACTCCATATTGACGTCAATTTCAGAACAACCAACGACCACAAACGACATTGCGATGCTTTACGCTCGTACTTCTGGTCTCTTCAAGCCAATAAGCGCAATAAACTCATCCAACGGTTTATTGTGAATCGCTTTACAACGAGCGATTATAACGCCCCCTTGTTTGTTACCCAAAACTAGTTACGGAAACAACGCTAGTTTAAATTATTACTCGCGACGTTGCAACGTTATCGTATATTTTTAACGATTTACAATTCAGTTTATGTTCGCGCGACCTTTTCCATCACAAATACAGCATTCTTTTATACACTTTATTTATCAAGAACATTCGACACTTTTCGTTCGGAAATCAAGAAATAAATGGTCCTTGCGAAAAAGTTTCTTATTTCAGTCTCAAATATGAGAAAAGAGTTAAGACTCTCGCTCCTCTCTTTATACTTCCGCCGAAAGAAAAATTGCTCTTTTCTACGGATGTACTCTCCACGATGGATCCAATTCAGCGAAATTATTGTTCTGATTTAACAAATTTCCAGTCATAAAAATCCCAGATGATATTTGAGATCGAAAATAATTTGATAGAAGTACTATTTCTGTTTTTTAATGCAACCATTTTTTTGAAAATATTGAAAATTGAAAAATTCGAACCACAAATATTTCAATTGAAAATATGCAAGCTGCGTATTAGTTCGCGTGTTTTCATTTTTAGCCACCTTGGTTGCGCGTCGAACTGTGGCCCGAGGCAGTGGTAAAGTTTCTGGTATGGGTATTGTATAAAACCACTCGCGACATTACCTCCAATATTCGCAAAACGGATTCTCCAACGGCAGCCGCCCTTCGTGGTAATGAGGTGGTTTCAATTCTGGCCTCGGGGTACTCCAACTGCGCCGTGCGGTGCTATACCAGCTATTGCCATGTAAATGTCCGAGCGAGAGGAAGCGTGCTTGAGATTGATAGAAGCTGAGCAATACCAGAGCGAGAGAGAGCAAGCAAACTTTGAAAGAGAACGCCAAGATCATTTCGAAATTTATACTTTGTACGGATTCAGAAATTAAATTCTAATCTGAAATCTTGTATGTCTCGACCGTTCAAATTACGAAGATACAGTAATTTTGAATTAAATTTGAATTTTGTGTTTTCTTAAACAGAAAAAATTAAATGAAGTTCTTGCAAAAATAAACTATATAATGAACTTGAGGGGTTTAGGAGCAGATGACACGTTTTGGTCTGATAAGAAAACGAGCCTCGTATTATTTCGCACAAAGATGCTCACATTAAGAAACACCAGGCAACCAACGACACTTTCTTCCCCGGATGTCTTAACTCTAAGGTAGTTGGAATAACAAGAGAGCAACCCTTTAAACAAGCTCGCATTACTTTAATTGAATGTTTGTCATTAACTTTCTATATTTGCAATGACGTCTTTGAGCTTTCTTACTTTCATTTACATACTGTACGATATTTGAGCTTGAGGAGTTTTTTCCAAGATTTTGATTTATATGAACATAGAAAGTGCAAGAAGAAAGAATAAAAGGACGAATAAAATTTGCATTAATGACAATATGTGTATGTGATTGCCATTCTCTGATTCTGCGCAAAATTTACGAATACTAACGAAACATTTGAACGACGTCCAAAAGACTGTCATTATGAGTTCTGAATCTGTTTGGTTATGTATTTAAAAGTTCTCTGAATTATGGCTGGGGAACTTATTTTTGTTGGAAGAAATAAATCTCAAAAAATAATTGTGGATGGACTTTTTGATATTACTTTAAGTTAAATTAATTAAAAATAAAAAATACCAAGGAGTACTAAAAAGAGGAAATATTTTTTGGAAAATCTGGGAAGCGAGCGGATCGAGATAAAGATGCTATGATGTTTTGGTCAAGATGGCGGTACGTACACAGTGTGTTGTACCTTCTATTAGCATATAAACTTCTGGCTCCCGGCGAGGTCCTCCTACATTTTGATTTATGTACTAAATATGCCTCCTCACCAGCCTTGTTTCTCGAAGGAAACTTCCGTTTTGCGAGGTAAGCAACGCTATAAACAAGCGCGTGTTTGCATCTTTACCATGCAAAACGAGACAAAAAGCTGCGCTCCAGCTTAGCCAAATATTGTTTCAATTTTTAAGAAGAGAATTTTCGGTGTATAAAGTACTCGTATTTCCGTCGAGCTCGCGAAACTTATGCTTAAATTATTCGTTTTCATAAACCATGAAAACCAGTAAAATGATTGAATACATTTATGAAGCAGAGTGTTACGAGATTTGATTGGACGAAAGAGAAATGTTTGTTGTGAGAAGGGTCGTCTACTATGATAAGTATGGTAATACGTTAGAATTAAAAGTCCGGTAAGCCGGTAATAATTCAAGATCCGTAATGTATCAAAGCGAATAAGCATAAATGAATAATTGCGCGATAGATAATTAAAATAGTCACTACGTAACCTGTGCGCCACTTCCTGGACTCGTTACGGGTCAGCATTAAAATTACAAAAACGTGTTATTAAAATATTCCTCATCTGAAATAATCTGTCCGATCAACATTTTCAAAACAAAACAAAACACAACATTCCAAATGTGAAATATTTCAGTGTGGCAGACAAGACACAACTTTTCTATAATGAATCAGAAGTAAGAATTAGCAGCGAAACGATTTGACGCTTGTCGATTCATTGTAAGCGTCATTTATATTAAGCAAATTGAGATGACTTTAGTTTAACACCGCATGGATTTAACTAAGTTTGCAAAGTCATTTATGCATATCAGGCAATTTTCTTACGATTTTGCCAGTGTTAAAATATGTATGGAATCGAGTTAAGCCACTGTTATAAGGTTTGTACAGTACAGAGTTACCAACGCGACGATGACGAAGCTGTTACCGAGCTATTTGCATGGCACTGTGGCCACTTTACGCTTCTCTATAAACATGCATACGCGTTATAACTCTCATCACTTTTATCCTATTCCACTTTCATATTCATTTTCTCTCATATTTTTTGCACGCGTTCGCAGCGACAATGTGTATATCCAGTTAGCCAGATAGATTGCAAACTTTCAAATAAAAATTTCATCGATGGAACACCGAGCAGATCATTCGAAATGTTGTTTCGAAGTTACACGAAACAATTGACGTGCACAAAGTTGTCGCTGCGCATTTTCTTGTTTTCGAATTGTTTACAGTGCAAACTTCGTATAAGGTCTTGGAAGAATGATCGGTGTAAAATTTTGCGAAAGTACTTCCACAAACATGCCATTGAATAGTCATAATGGAATAAGTTGGATGACAAGCTCTATTGCTCTATTTTGTAGATTAGCAGACGCCCATGTCGATGCGAATCGCGAAACGTATATTTTACTGAGTTGACGTTGCATATGCACAATTCAGCGAAAAGACTACTGATATACGTCGTATCGCGGTCAAAGTTATGTACCATCGGCGAGGAAACTAGGGGGATTGTCAGCGCGGCAAGAAGGAATATCCGCGGCAGACTTTTGTTTCCAAAGAAACATAAAATTTGCTCGCGGATGACATAAAATCGCAGAAACGTCTCGCCCAGACACTTTTATGTGTCGCACATTAATTTACATAATCGAATATAAAATTTGAATAACGGAAACGTCCTTCTTTTGTTGCTCTTTCAGTCGTACGTTATCGGAAAGGACGGTCGCTGTTCCCTTGTCAATTTAAACTTTCAAATTTCTCTCCGCAATTCAACGTTCAATCAGTCCAATCGTTCTTCTATATTATATTCGCATGATTTTTTGTTTACTTCTTACTCAAGGGGAATGCCTAATGAAGGAGAATGAATTTGAATTAATGCGGTTGGTTTGCGAGGCACCCTCTGTTTCGGCAGCGATCTTGTAATGAGTGAACGGTGCTGAGAGGAGGATTCACATTGTAGGGGTATTTTACCGGCTGTAGGTTTGTTCTTGGCTGTTGAATACCCTTGAAGCAATCGATAATTTACCAACTTGAATTTCTACTGCTGCTCATAGGGTTTCAGTGCAATAGATGCTGTATCAATCGTAGGTTTCCATTACTCTGATGATAAGTTTAGTGAATTGCAAACTTTTTCACAGGTTTTGAAAGTATTGAAATACTTCTGTATATCGAAATATTCCATGTTTTATATTTTCAATGAATAATAATATAAATATCAAGTATTTTCAGATTTTTATTTTTGAATCTAAAATAAACTAAAATTAAATTAAAATGTGATGTATAAGTTTTTGTTATCTGAAAAAACTTGAGAGCTTGATAAGTTACCGGTAGAGGAACGCTTCAATTTTACCATCCTTATTAAAGCTGGCAGAATCGTCAAAATCATTTATCATCAATTTTGAAAAAAAACAATCAAAAAAAACGAAATATTACATAAAATAATAACTTCTAGATGATTTTGAAATGCGAGAAAAATTGACTTTGATTGACTTGAATCTGAAACTATTCCAAAATAGTCTACTGCTTATGCGTTGTAAGAATTCTACAGCGACTTTGTTTTGTGACGATCCCACCGATTTGCCATCGATGACATTACCTCTTAAAATGAAAGTACCGATCATGAAAGTTGTTGATAATACGAATAAGAACGCACTAAAGTAAAATGTCTCGTTGCCTAAAACAGCAAACCAAATCAGCGACAGGGAGAGAGCAGAAAAAACTGATGCAATAAAATGCAAGATATGGTCTTGCAGTGTAAAAATACCTTGGTGATATTGTCTCGGATCTGGTTTCTGAAAGAAGCGTCTTCTCAAATAACGGCGCAGTTGAATTCAAGCTCGTAATACTCAAAGATGTCTGACTTAGAGTTCGGGTGCGAGATAGGCCCTGGCGTCTCGTCCAGGCGGAAAGGTACCTCTGACCATTTAGAGGCAACCCTGGTTTTTCCGGACGTTTGAACCCTGGAGTTTGGGACGATTTGAAGAAAAAAAGTGCCTTGAATATTATAAAGTTATCCGGTCCCCTGTGACTGCGCTGCGGCTCGTCGCTTCTCGCTCCGAAAGTCCAGGTGGCCGTGGCTCCGCCGTTTTTGGCACGCGCTCGCGACCTTAGAAGGAATCGCTCGCTGTCTCGCTCCTCTTGTCGACTTTATGCCGTATCTGATCAAAGCAGATATCGAAGTTACGCAAGTGAACCAATCCCGCGACGACAATTCCCGGAAGAATAAACGGATACGGTAACGCCCGTCATTTTATTCGACGCGCATCTGCAGCCACTCAGTTGTGTTTGTCTTATTTTTTTGTTTTTAGTTTTTTTCATTTCACCTCCACTGAGACTTAATGAACAGTATAGGAATGTACAAGGAACAAAAAAAGTTCGCATCAAACTTATCGATGTTTTGAGAAATAGTTTTTCGTAAAATTGTTTTGTTATAGTTCAATTTTCGAAACAACAGTTTAACCCTTTGTATCCTGAAGGTAGGAATCAAAAATTATGTAAATGTTTGAAAAATTGCCAAAAAACGCCAAATGAAGCAACACATTTTTTTGAAGTTTTTTACAGTTTTTTATAAAACTAAAAGTTCTTCGGATCTTAAACGTCATTGTTAGATTTTTATTCAAAAGACGATTGAAATAAGCACCAATACGTTGAAAAAAATTAAAAAATGAAGTTAAAATATATAATTTTTAAAAGTTAAAAAATCAAAAGAAAATTATGTATCTCTGGAAATACATTAGGATTAATAGGGTTAAATTGAAATGTATAAAAACTTAATACAACTCATTAACTGTATTTTATGTGTCTCCGATCACTTTGCTCATAATTTTGTAATGAAAATCACTTCAAACGGGGGGAGAAATTGGTATTACTGTGATATCAAACTTTAAGGCGATCACTTCATGGAAATCCAGTGATTTAAATCGTGTACATAAACGTTAAATGAGCAGGGTGTTGTAACATCAGAGGACCTATACAATATGCAGATGATAGGATTCGAGTATCAATTAAAGAACTTAGCATTGGAGTTTGAGTGCATTTCAAATGGTAGCTTACAATTCATGAACAAGCCTCTTAGAAGCTTCTTTAGCATTAAATTGTAGTTTCCTTGAGCGTCTGTTATACTCCTTAACTCGATTACTTTAGCATATGTAACGAGCTGGGTCTTTGACAATGCAGACACATCCGAAATGTTTTACTCATTTATTATCCCTATACATCCTAGAATTTACCGACTACCCGTCTTAAATCTTACAACAGAATTAATTCTGTGGTGATCAGGAATAACCAGTTACGTGACATTTTCAAACGCGACAATTTTTTTGCAAAAATTGCGTGTTTTTCTGGCCGGTTACTTTTTGAATATGAGTTGTTGAACTCAATTAAAATTTTGTACTATAATTGATTGACTTTACAGGTTCTTCCTAATCACCACAGAATTAGTTCACCGATATTCGCAACAGTTAAATGAATTCAGAGGAGCTTCGCTTAGTGTTATTAACAACTAAAAATCTTGCAGAATAGATTTTTTGTTCGACGTTCGAATTTGGGCTTGCAAAATGCAAAGTTCAGAGAACCGGCCAGAGTCCAGCGGGTTGCGATACGCTAAAGTTTACCTATAAAGAAGCCATCGAAATCGTTGCAGGTGTGTAGGGAATTCGTCGACTTCATCCTCAGATGGAAAGTTTGACAAAACGAACAGCATGCTTCTAGTAGGTTTCTTCTTATACGTTTCACTGTTAAAATCAATTCTTCGACAAAAGCAAAATCTCCGATTAAAGATACAGTCATTGTAACTGGTTCTGATGCCATTTAATTCAAAGGTAAGCGAAATTGAATATGTCCCAAGACATGTCTAAACTTCCATAGGAAACTACTTTCTGCACTTATTTTGTGTTACCAATACTATTTTTACTCTGTTTATTTTTTTGATTTTTGTATAAATTACAAACACTGTGCATATGATGCAGCTTGAAGAATAAACAATTTCAAGATCAAATATCACACGCGACGTCTTAAATCGAGGTGTGTCTGCATGCTCTGTTTCTCGTTATAACAAGATCTATCGTTTTCGTAGTCATCGATGCTTGAGTAACATTGCCCGGTTCATTTAACGCAATTTGTATCGCATTCCGTTTCACGTGGCAAACTGATCCCCGTTTCTTGCAACTTTTAATTGCTTTGTCACAAGTGTTTGTCACGACTTTTCATATAAATAACATCGCTTAATTTATTAACTCGCTTACCCAACTCGTTTTTATTCCATGAAAATCATAAACGTTTCTTTGAAACTGAATAAATCTCAGCAAATATTTTTTGTCCAAGGAAAGCCAATGCTGCCTTCATAACTTAGACAATAAATAACGAATCCCTATAGTTCGAAAAATGTGTAAAATGAATGTATGAAATAAAATGTATTCCAATGTTGTAGCGTTTGTGCGATTGCGCTTAGCTAAGAGATTTATTTACATCGCAGCGCAAATTCAGACTTAGGACGCTCTTGTTGCCAAGAAGATAGCTTTGAACGAACGAGTTCGAGGTTGGCGTTCCACTGGTAAATAAGTAATACCTTGTACCACCAACAGAACGTACCAGGACACACCCGGAGTAACGATGTTTTGCAGTTTCAAGGAGTAGCACTAACGTCTGTATAATGCTGCTGATTCTAAATTGCGGTCGTAAGAACGGTATTGCCTCATCTGGCAAATGTCACTGCAGTTAAGACCACTGTATCACTACTGAATTTTGGACTGTTCTCTCCAAACTGCGTTTGGACTAAAAATGCAAAAAAATGCATTAAACATTGCACAGATTTAAGAATTCAGGAGGAGAGAGAGAAATGTTCTTTAGAGGGTGTAACTTACAGTTGACCCTATAGGGGATGATTTGAAATTCACGCTTGATACCATAATGACGTCGTCGAAGTACGCGGTGGCGCAGGTTTCTAGCCACAGAACTCTTATTCGGCGAAAAGTGTTTCCGAGAGTTTTTTAATGGCTCCTTCGACGAGACTAATTATTTGTGGATGCTACGGGCTACTCCTGAGCGTAAAGCCGAAACGTGACTAGTTTGCGCGATGTCGAATCAACGATGCCGGGGAATTTGTAAAATTGTTCCCACGTATAACTACAGATCAACGAAAAATCTTCGTCCTTTCAATATTCGCAGGCACTGCTTTGGCATCAATCACTTTTCAATTACTTTAGCGTCGTTTGAAAGAGAGCAAGAGCCTCGAAGTTGCGAGAGAAATTACCGCCAGGGTGGATTGTGTAATCAGAAGAGCGGCCTCCCAAAAATGAGATCCATTTTTGAGATCCCACACACCACGAGACACGTCCCGCTGCGACACGCAGTCACGCAAGCCCACTCTCGTTATGTTATTTCTGTGCTTTTTTTGTGGATGATAGATTTTCGTTCAATCATGTGATTGAAATAAGTCCCCGAAGGGATCCTCGCAATTGCTCATGTTTATGCATTCTCAAGGCGGCTTCCAATGAGAATATTTAATTATATTGAGAAGCCGCTTGTTATCGTTCGAACAGGCCTATAATGAAACTAAAAATCATACGAAGAACGAACAAAGTGACTAAAAATTAAGATGAACAGACAAAAGATAATCGAAGATGATCGTAGTACATTTCTCAATCATAGTCGTAAAATGTGATGATTCGATTACTGGGATATAACGATGTGGCTTTTTTCAACGTGTCACACGAGATGGTTAACCTATATATTGTGCGCTTGAGTATGAATCGATGTAAAATTATAGGAAATAATGAATACTGCCGTGGCGCGGTATTGCCTTTCAGTCGGCTAACTGACTACCAACACGAGGCACTTTGCATAATATTTGGCTCGCGTATAACAAGCTCGTATAATGCACATGCATCGGCTTCTATAACGTGATGTTTCGTTCACTGTTCAGATAACACAAAGTTGTAAAAGCGAGGCGTGTCAAAAATCAACGCTTTCGGTTCGACTATATTGATGATATTGTTTTCGCGCGGACCTGTCGACAAATAGACCGGTTCGCTTCAGAAAGTACCCGACGGGCTCCAATTTAAGCTTCGGGGAGTTTTGTTGAATTTCGCAAGACAAAAAAAAAGCCAACACATCTGCCGGTGAAAAATGTTCGCCGCGCGATATTAACGCAGTTTTTCATTTTGAGATGGAAGAGCGAAGGGTACGCTTTGAAGGATATAAAATGTAATGAAATCACAAATAATTGTCGCGTGAAAATAAGGAAATATACGTCAGGCACGAATATGAAAGTTGGAATAAACCAGGCTTAACTATTATTGCGACATTTTTATAGTGGCTATTTAACTTTTATCACTCCATTTACACTCTCAGCGTGCTATATTTCGTGTGTAATACGGTAATGATCATCACATTTGGTCCCGCGACGTACTTACAGCGATTTTATTAGCATCTTTTTTTTCACGAGTACAATATTGTCAGTCAATGTCGTTACTTTGATGGCAATCGCGCTGCTGAATTGTCGATCGTGGAAATAATTTTTTGAATATGCATGTCTCCGCTTGGGTTTGGCTGAAAGGATCGGGACGTTACGATTCGCAACCTAAATCTCGTTCGTTCATTAACGGCGTCGGTTAGAAGAGACCCGTGTCTTAATGTATGAATTAACATAAAGTTGGATCAACTGTTGGAAACAATCAGACAGCGATAAATCTGCCGGTGGAACAGCAGACAGCCCTTATCAAGCTATATCGGTTGATCGATATCGTAGCTGGGTAACCTATTCGGTTAACAAGACAATCAGGCAGAGTTTCTCAACACTACATATTCAGGGTTAACTTAATTAAGGGCTATTCCATGACTGTCGGTAGCAAACCTCGGTTTTCAAAATTAGCAAATTCGACGATTGTGACGATGTACTGCTGTCAAACTGATAGGCGTAGTTTTTTGAAATGCATTTCCGTTTTTTATGTTTTATGATATAATTAGTATTCATACAGCGTGAGAAAGTGTAGTTTAGTTCTAACGCGACTGATAAATATCAAAAAGTGCACTATTGCAAAAAAACAAAAAAAAAAAAATTGAAAAGTAAGTTATGATAACAGAAAAAACATTCTCGAAAGTTATGTAACAATCGAGACACTTGATTTTGATTGAATTGCAAACAGCCGAGTTGATTTTTGTTCCGGGTGAAATGGAGTTAAGGTCTTTGAAGCGGTTGAAAAGTTAGACAACAATTAAAGCTCGCGAAAACTGCGATGTGAAACTGGAGGTACTTTCAAGTTGCTGCGAGAAATTTACGGTTCCGAGTAAAGTGGGAAAACTAACGCTATTCAGTTTTTCGTCGATGGAAGAGAGTATAGTCAGGGCAATGCCATCGTAGCACGTACGAAACAAGATAAGGATAACGCAACCGGAAGTTGCATCGACTTATCGTTCGTTTACTTTTATACGACATTTCCCATCAGAAGGAATTACTCCGGGGCAGCCCTCGCTGTCTCGCAGTCAGGGAACCCTTACCAGCGTACTTTTCGATAACGCCAACACAATAGCGCGGGCTTTGTGAACGGACGTCGTAAAGAACGTTGGCGCCACGAAATCAGTTAAAGGGAGATGAGTTATTTATCTCGGGGGAGGAATATAGTTTCATTGAACTCAAGTTTCATTTGTCAAGACAAAGTTATAAATCGTTACCGAGCTTATTGATAAAGTTCATTAACTAATTACTCCGTCCAAGTTTCGTTCACACAACAGCGCGCAAACAAAAAATGTTGGAAATAGCTTTTTGTCAGATTAACTCGGAACAATGTTGGGTTTATGATAAGTTTGATTGTGTTTGATATCGAAACATTATTCGTGATTGGTAAATGACAAGTTTTAATGATTCGAGTTATGAATGATAAAATAGAAGAGATAGTTATAGAATAACCGGAGAACAATGAAAAGTTATTTGAAATATCGATTATAGCGCGGACCGATACAATCGACCCGAGAATATCCGATTCGTAATTAAGTTATTAATACTCGTAGCAAGTGACTTTAGTATTTAATGTTTCGCGGTAAGCATGCTCTGTCGATGCTAATAACTCATTGTTCTTATGCATACCGTAGTTGCGAGTGTAAACTATAACGTGTGACACTTTGCGTGGCTGTGTGTGTTTCTGAGTGAAGGCTGAAGGCAAATTGCAAGCTGTCTAAGCACTCGAGTCAGTCTCACTCAAAGAGTTCGCTGATCGTGATACATTCAACGGGCCTGCCCGAGTTGCCATTAATTTACCGAATTCCCACACCTTGGCACTGCCTCGTCGAACCATTGTCATGACAGAATTAGAAGGCACTTTCATCTAGAAGAGTATCTCTCCGAAGGCCCGTTGATTCAACTTGCGTTGTAAACAAACATTAAGCGCTCTGAAAACTTTGCTAAATTTGTTCAAAGAGAACAATTAAAAGCAATTTGTCTAATGTGACCAAATGATAGAAAATTAAACAATTTAAAATAATTGAAAACGAAATCGTGGTTGGAACACGTTTTATTGAGAAAAATATATATTTTCGGCATTCAATTTTGTCAAGTTAGATTGAAAATTAAAAACAATTGCATCAAAACTAAACTCAGAATAGAAAACTGGAATAAATTATTTGCTTCAAAAAGCGTTGCAAAGTCGGTTTCTAACAGAAATAGAAATGAAATCCAACAGTTGATGTCGATCAATTTTGTCTTCTACAGTTGTGAATTTCTATTCGAGGTAAAAAACATTAATTATTAGTGAACAATCTACCAAACTAGATCGCTCATCAAGTGGCTAAGGCCACCATACTTTCACAGATTCAGTTTTTCACAGATTGCTATCTCTCCCCTCCCAATACTTTCTTTTCAAAGTACAGTTAATATGATAATAAATAATAAAAAAACTATATGAGATTATGTCTTTAGGACCCGCCAGAGAATCTTAGTATATGGGGGTGGGAACAATAAAAAATGAACCGGAGTAATGCTTTGAAAAACTGTTACAAGAGGTACAATTTTTAAAGTCACAAAAAACTTTATAAGAACTTGGATAACCAAGTGCAATAATAAAATGCCATCGTTTATATTCGCGGAAACAGAAGTACTGAAAAACTTTCATTTCAGAACAAAAATCACCTATATAGAAGAATTCAGATGAAGCACCCGATTATAATCTAGAAGTCGGGGGAGCTATGGTATATGTGAGTGGAGCTCAAAAGCGCTGAGTTTCATATGAAGTCGAGTATGAAAGTTTTCCGACAGATAAAGTACATCAAGACGGAGCTTTTCTAAAATACGTCGACGAGTATTAGTGTTATAGGGCTATACGTTCGATGGTGTTCGAATGTGCAAAGTTCAAATGAGTTATCACCGCAAACAACAGTATTCATGACAATGAACATTTGATTTTACCATCCGATAAACCGCACAGCCAATAATAAATATTAACAATTGCACTCAAACGATTTTGAATGGCTGATATCTTTGTCGCAATTGATTACTGAATTACAGTGGGTACAGTAAATATAATCCAAAATATAACAACGACCGTTATGCGTTCCGTTGCAGAAACCTTTCATTACGCTTAATCGCTGCTATCAGAACCCAAATGATTTGCTAATAGAATACTTCGCAACTGATTAATTTACGTGATGAATTATTATCTTTTCATTCGGTTCGTCAGTAATTAATCATAATGATGCTCGTTCATGATTTGGCATAAATATTTATGATCCCGTTAAATTGGTAAACTGATAGTAAATGAAGGTTTAATTCATATCGAAATTGCGAAGTCAACAAACTTTACTATACAACCTTGTGTACATTAATTTTCCTTGTTTCTTATTTGATAAAATAAATTGATTTTTTTTCAATTTTTCATAGTATGACGCCTGTCGTGGTGCTAAACCTCGGAGCAAAAGGTAGAAGCAGTCAGAAGTCAGAGGGACCTGGGAAATAAAGTGTAGTCAGCGGTGTGGGGATCGTCGCATCGTCGATCAAAGACTAGAAAACAATCTCCCGTTGATGGTAGCAGTGTGGCGTGAAGAAGTAGCGTGTTTCGGACAAAACATAACGACGGACGAGCAACTAGGTGGCGAAACGACAGAGAGTCAGAGCGAGAGAGAAAGGAGCAAGGAGACGGGCCACAGTAAACAACGAAGGTGGTCCAGTTCCAGTACTAATCGACGTTCGGCCCAACCGACTTAAAGTTCCCACATCTACTGCCGCCAGTTTCTGGCTCCCAACGTTTTGAGGCTCTCACGCCTCCACCAAAACCAGTCTGCTGGATCACCGGACCGGCTCAGCATCCAAAACTTGTATTGCTCTCTGCGTGTGTACAAATATAACTACTGCTCCATTTTATGACGTCTGATTGTCGTCCACTTTAACTTTTCGTACGCCTGTGGCTTTTATGATACAATTTTGATCGAACGAAAATTGCGATCAAATATTTTCTGGTACTTTTTTCTAGATATAAAAAATATTCAACGTTGAAAACAAAGAGGTCGTGATTTTTCCACGATAATTTTGAGGGGGTGAATGTGTTAACCAAATTTTCGTGATGACCCAAACAAAGAAATTTGCAACTGCTCTTTAAATGCGTGTATTCATTGGCGTTTCAATTTGTTTGCCTTTCAGCAAGCGCGTTTTGCGTTCAACGATAAATTTGTCAACCGATAAACTCCGAAAGAGCTTAACAACAATTTTCGTCAGAATTATCATTAATCGTCGGTGACGAATTCACACGCAGTGTTTTTGCGGAACAGTTAAAAAAAAGCTCATATTTTCTTCTTCATCGTGCGGATTTAAATCGTCGGTAGTATCAAACCGCCTATCTGGTTTCCAAATATTCATCACTTTACAACTGTTCCATTATTCAGTTTTCACTTAGAGTACAATTTATACCGGTTTATTATTCTTTTTATTTTTGAAAGTTTTTTCGTGCTTTAATAATTAACTTCGATAACCATCACCGAATTGTTTGCTAATGTTATTATACTCTGAGAGCAAGCCGTTAATGTAATTTTATGATTATTTCACCAGAAAACACCAACAAACTTAATTTGAGGTACGCAGACGGAGTTGGGAAATCTGAAAAAGACGTGGAAAAAGTAGACTGGCGTTATTGCCGGGCGTATTGCATTACAGCTCGCTCGTTAAAGCTATAAGCGGATTGTATGATCTGTTCATTAAATTAAGTCATTTATATTGAAAATGGCCCGGCGGGATACACACCAGATCAATAATAATAAACCGACAATCACATCGTGATTATGCGCCTCGCTTACATTTGCCTCTCGCAAATTTACCGATTCATAAAATCCTGTACGTTTTGATGCGCAAAATTTTGTTGTTCCTATGTATACATATTTACAGTCAAAAGTGAATCGGACCGAGGTCCTCGGAGGATTGTGTTGTTTTAAAATTTACATCAAATTTTGCATCAGGGGAAACGTTATTTGAAAGAGAAAAACGAAATTAAAATGTTAAAACGATAATTAACTCGTCGGACGTTAATTAAGAACGATTAAGGTTGCTCGCAATCATATCGTCAGGATTTCGATTTAAATGCTACGCGATAATCTGCAGGTCATTTAGGCGGAGTATCGAACGATTAGATTAAGCAAGATATTGTTCCGTCGGTGTGGTAGTGGTGAGTTCGAGAATTAATGTGTTCGTTTCATTGTGTTATGTGAACAGGTGTAAGCTGTTTGTCAAAGCATTGGTTTGCACGATAGACGAAATGATTTCACTGTCGATTCTTCCATTACAATAATTCAATTTAATTACATACAAACTTCCTGATCGCACGGCTGGTCGCAGATTTATTTGTTACTTGAAGCTCCTGTCATATTTTCAGTCTGACATTTAAAAGTCATTTCCGATTTGCCTCATCTATTTACCTGCTAGAAAATTATCAACTTATTACACTTTCAAAAATAAATCTCTCGTCGTGAAATTTTGCCGGAAGATTTGAAATTAAAATTAGTCACTGTAGAAAAAAGGTGTAAAAACATTTTTGTTCATTGCATAATTAGGTTAACTCTTTCAACTTCGCTTGAAGATTCACGTTTTTCATCTACAATTTTGAAAATTACATCTCTCGTCTTTGCATATCTAATAAAAATGTCCTTTGAGGATTAGATGTGGCGCATTTTGAATTCGAGTAGCGTACGCGATTTTAATATACCAAGTGTAAATCTGAAGAAGCTGTTTGCAAATCACATACGTTAGATTGCAAAGTTCTGAAAATGTTAAGTTCTTTAAAATACAAAGGTAACATGACTTTCGGCAGGGGAAGAACACTTTGAACGAGCGTGCTACCTCGATAAACGATGGCTGTTCAAACTTTGACGTAGCCTGCGTATGTACCAGTGAGTAGAACACCGTTGAATTCCAAATTCTTTGACTCGATCTCATTCGAGGTTCTCTGTGATCCGACGCAGAATAGCCAATGCTTCTGATAATATGACTCTTAGATCAAAGTGAGTTTGTCGAGACGTTTCAACCAGCCAAATCTTTTGAAACATCCACAACCAACATTTTTTCATTCCCACAAAATCGAGATCGTTTAAATTACTTTTCAACTTATAATTGAAACACGTGGACAACAAAATTGAATCATAGAACGACGGACATTTTGAAATCATATCCGAGTTTGTTTTAATTTCAGAAAACAGTCAATTACTTTGATAGATCGTATGGAAACAAACTTGTCTGCAAATATTGAATTGAATTTGTACGCCATAAAGTTTTCTACAAACACAATATTACACTATCCATTCATTAATTCATCGCCGTCGAGTTTTCGAAGTTCTGTTCGTTTCCGTTTGGGAACCGCACGCCATTCAACACTGCCCACTATACACTCGATTTCCTACGATAATCCTCAGTTTGGCACTGAAAGTCGTCCACAACCGATAATCCTTTTCTTGCAACTCAGCAGAATCTTGTGAATGAGATGACCAGTCCAAGGGGGTAGGGCGAAACCGCAAGCTCTCAGCCTCGCACATACTTTACATTGCAATTTGATTAATTATCCAATTCCATTGCGTGATTGTTTCGTCAAACTTTGCCGAGTATCACTGTTTTCAACCGAATTCAATGAGACATCTATTTTGTTAGCTGCATTAGTACACGATGCAAACTTTCCACGAACATTTAGCTTTTAGTTGACTCTAATAAATGCAGTGAACTATTTATCGAAGCTTATGTCATAACTTTTATAACAATCTAACATATTTTGGACCTGAAAACTTTAAGTTAACTCCCTGCGGAGCAAACATTAGTCATATTAAAATAAATTAACCGGTTGCACGAGAGTAAAATACGAGGATAATGTTTAAAGTTCATACAAAACTTATTATTAATTAGCTTAAAACTGAAATTTTAAAATATTATTGTAAAAAACCATGTTCTGACAATGGATTAACAATATTTTATTTGATTTTTTGAACATAAGAATCAATATATTTTTTTGTAAACCCTACGACATTTTTTTGCTTGAATTAATGCAAAAAATTTTTTTTTAAAAGTAGAACGACATATAAGTGTTTGTATCATCAGTTTTCCTTACAATTCAATCGATGAGAAAGCAGAGAGATGAGTGAGAACATAAAATCTGTATGTTCAGACTGAAATGACAAGTGGAAAGGAGTCTACCATTGCAGGTGCACGGCATAAACAACCCAATGTGGTGTTTTCCAGCGCATGTATATCTGCTACTTATTGTTTTGCTCGTGGTTGTAATGCGCTTGACCTCCAAAGGACGGTTGGCTCAGCATCTCGGTCACGCTCTGCATCTATCGAGTTTGCAATCAAGTTAAGTCCAAATCGAGAACTCAACATTCTCCCCTAGTCCCGCTAGCATCACCGTGACCGAACAATATTATATTGATCGACCGTCACGAGGGATCTAGATCAAATGAACGAAACTAAGAAAAGAACCGCTCTGCATACAAGCGAAATTCCAGCAGGCGTGAAAAATTGTACAAATATCATTATTTTATTTAATCCAAGTACTTTGCACCTTCACAAATGTGATCAAAAGCTTGAGCAATTAAAGGGATCTTTTAGTGGACATTAAAGCGAGATACCGGTCTACCTAATGAGATTATATCATTTGCTTAATCGGAATTTAACCAGGTTATCGAACGTTCTAATTTTTGTAATCGAAGATCAATTTTGGTTTAAGATTAGTTTCATTGGCCCAAAAAATGTGTTAATTATCCTTTGCTATGTAACTATCACTTTCTGTCTAGATACCTTCTGTCTAGGTGAATAGTTTAATTCACCATTAAAAGATTCAGTCGAGCGTACGAACCTGAATATCGGCACTACAATAGTTGCACGAGAGACACACGACGTAAAACGATTCGGAAGTTCGAGTAGTTGAAGACAGGATGTACTTTTATAAACTTCACTCCGGCGGTTTCGTAAATGATGGCTCGGTAGATGTATCAGAACTTGAAGAGTGAATCTGGAAAAAAAGTTTAAACCAGAGTTGAAAACAAGCGTGGAAAAAAAATTGCGAAAAAATGGCGAGTTTGAAATTTGCATAATGCGCGAAAAATGATACGTCGAAAAATGAGCATGGCAGAGGGAAAATGTTTTTGCAATCCGCTCGTCAAGCACGCTTACGACGTTATTTTGAAAACCGGTGCACAAAACGTTTGTGCTCCTTTTGTTTTTCCCTGTCCATCGGCAATCGATGTATTTGGTATTCGGTTCTACCATATACAGCAACAAATGTCCTTATACGGACCATCTCCATCTACGGAACGACTCGTTGTGCACCGTATTCGGTCTCTACAAGCCAATCTTTCCTAGTTGTCTCGTCCATGGCAATGATACTTCGTGTTAAACGTTTAATTAATCTTCAAACTACAATATTTCCAAACATCAGAATGATCTTCATAACATACGCAGAAACACTGCTAAAAATTTTAATTGAAAATTTTAACAATTGGTCGCCGTATAAAATATAAATTTCATGGATCGAAATTTTGTGGAATGAAATTCAGAAAATATTGGATGATTTTAAAGTGAATCCTGCGTAGAATCCGACGGTGAATTATGCGAACACATTTTTCACGTCATTTGTGCGACGGTCGCATTAAATCACACATTACGCTGACCTGGTTTCGGGCATCAAAAGCATCAAAGCTTGACTGCTATTGAGTACGTACAATGTGATTGCGATAATTCACGAAGCAATTGAACAATCAGCCAATCACTAATCAGGATCGTTCTTTTGCCAACACAAACTATTGATCCACGTCATCGTCCTGATCATCAAACTATTATCGCGCGTTATACTAGCTCCGGGGTCTGAGAGCTGCGCTACCGGATTATATCGATCGCAATAACACCAATCAGATGACTAGACTTTTGACTTGTTCTTTCTCACCTTCGAGGGTACTCGACTGCTTCGTCACTGTTCGCAGACCTACATTTGCTTTTTTTGCTTTTTTTCTCTCTCGTCTAAGTAGTAACATCTTGGCACGCGTTAGTCCACAATGAAAGCGTTCTCTGAATTTACAACCGTATCGCCAGACTTATTTATTTCTCAGGCTATATTCACACTCGAATGATAATCCACACTTTAATCAAGTTAACTAACTTATATTTGACCAAGCTGAAGAAAAGTTGTCGAGGAATTTGTTCATAGGTTGTTTTTTTTCAAAGTTTTGAATAGAATGAAATGTAATCATTTGTCAGGTACAATTTCGGTCAAACAATTCAACCAGGATATGATAAAATGAATCATAATAAAATGGTTTTACATATTGTGACGTCGAGTTTCTAAGAGAGATAAGACTACATGTAAGAAAGTCGTGGTCACGAATCTTGTACAAAGATGCGACGGCGTTACCGTAAATAGACGTACGGTCATAGTGTTTGCACGCACCAGTTGCGTGCACGCCGGCGGCCAATGCTCAGCATAAAGGCGTTTCTGGGCGAGTGTTTCTTCGTCCGTGCACAAAGAGCGAGATATAGTAGGCAACTACAACTATGTATTGATAGATGGTTAAACACGCTGGGGTGCTTTACTTTGTTCTGCAACTTTGGCGCCAACTTCGTGTCTTTGACATGGCATTAAGCAAGATACGTTCGCGAACACAATTTACCTCTTGGAAATCGTACAAACTTAATAACGATTTAAACTTTCTAGTCTACATGAACAAGCTAGGAGTACATATTTACAGCGTGATTTCAACTAGTCCGAAACTAAATCATCAACGTCAACAATAATTATATTGTCCCGCGCCCTAGGTCACCTTAGCATAATCTAAATTATTATAACAATGCGAGTTTCGCGAGTTTTGATTGGATAATATCGATCGCGCAAGTGGAGCGCTATTATTAAAATATCGGGCATTTCGATTGCGGGATAAGTTGTCAATTAAAATTGACATGTTATTTCAAATTAAGTTAGCATTGTGCAAAATTGGCTGCGATGAAGCATTCATTTTGCCGTAATGCGACAAGCATTGAGAATAGCGCTGCGAAAAAGACTCGGAAATGGAATTGCAGTTTAAAGGCGGTTTAAACACTTTGATCGTATTGGGATTCCCGAATCGGTAGCAGTCTCTTCATCTCCCGCTGCCTCACCCCCTTTTTCCTCCGGCCCCCCTTTCGACCGAGCTGCACGAATGCTCGCGGACGTGGCATTGACTAATTATTTAGGGTGCGTTCGCGTGCTCCATCTTCGTCGCACCGATTCGAGCCGGACTTTTCCGTCGCGCGCTGTACGAGCCGAGGCCCCGCGCGTCTTCTTTTTATTTATTTATTTTCCCCCTCGGCTGCATTTCTGCGGAGCCAAACGGAACACTTATATGGACTTCGTCATTGCTTCGTTTTGCCGGGTTATACCGCTACGCGGCCATTGTTTTGCCACCGGTAGGCCGAACGCAACCGGCATTAGCAATTCAAATTGGCGGCAATTTTTTGAGCGCATTTTTGACCTCCTATATCGGTCTCCGCTTTGTCTTGCTTTGGTCCGCGCCGAAACTTCATCCTTATTAAGCCCGCCCTCGCCGTACTAAGGATCCGACCGCGTAATAATTGGTCTCTTTCCTTCTTCTTTCGCTTCCTTCTCTCTTGCACTTCGCCGCGATCTCTTTTTCCCTTTAACAATAATGCGTAATTCTCTATTAGCACAATACCCACCGGCACCGTGGGAGAAATTGTTACCTAATAATTCAATTTTATCAAGACTTTTATTACATTTGTTTCCTACTGCTGCTCTTCTGATTTCGTTTACAAAGAAATGTTTCCACTTCAGCACAATTTCACTTCCATATTACGATCCCAAATTATCTACTTGAAATAAAAATTTCCACTTAAAGTCATTAGGTTTTTCTAGTTAAATGATTCATTTTTTAGTGACAATATACAAATGAATAATCAAAAGTATATTATACATTCATTCCAATTCGGACATTGTTTTTGTAGATTTTTCATTTTAAGTGATACAAGGGAGGTTTGAACCGACAATTTTTTCTCGGTTTCCTAATAATCTCTTTCTTACGATGATTATATAATAAATTGATTTTCGACTTTTTTTGAGTATCATGAATTGACTCGACCGGATTATTTGTCTGGAACAAAAAATCAGTCGAACAAAAAGTCCTTTATGAACTCTTCAGATCTGGTTCGCGATTCAGTGACCAAAATGGTCAAAGACAAATGCAAACATCTTATACAAGGTAAATCAAATATAAATCATCATTCTCATCTATGAACAGTATAATAGTGTACCATCGTTATTTTTATTCTGACATTGACAGAGAAAAATTAAATTACGACGATTATCGGCCAGTGGTTCATGGTTTATTCGTTCAATGTCAAATCAACGTTACGTTCGTCGACATGAATATGACTGCATAAGTGAACACACGAGCAATTCAACTACTCCGAATTGTAAAAATATGCACTCTACAATCGGATTACAAAATTACAATCAAGTTTTCGACCAAAAAATGTTGTATGGTTTTCTTTATCTTATTTAAACCAGGAATATAAGTTTAATCAAATTTTTCTGAAATAGGAAATCTGATGAATTTTAAGGTGACGAATTATGATAAACCCATTTAACAATTTGTTTGAATTTTTCGAGATAATTAAAACGGGATAAAAACATGATTGGGAAGCATTGTGCTGATTCGTTTGAACATAATTTCCTTTGAAAAAAATGATTACTAGGTGTAAGAATATGAACAGAAAATAATGAACGAATATATGATGCTTTTAAATGAGACTGGCTGAGTTTCAAAGCAATCAAAAACCCGACCTTATTCGGAGGATGTTGTCTACTTAATTTTTTTTAACAAGACTGTCGGTGCTGAAGTTGCCGAAATCCCAATAATTATCGAACAATTTCAACAATATTAATAAACTCATTACGCTCCCCCTGTGGTATCGTCATATCAATAGCGTATCGCTTACCTATCGTGAATCTTGCAATTAGATATTTAGTAACGTGAAACTGCATTTTCTCCTCGAGATCACAATCTTTTATCGTGGAAAATGTTTTGTTTTCAGTCGAGCACGTTCCTCGTGTTTTGCAGAGTATTATTTTTATTTTTTCAATGAGGCAATGACAAGATGCTGATGTTTCTCCGGCCCTTATCTAGAAAAATTACTACCCGAAGGTGGCACTTTTGCATCGATCGTAGCGAGTAAACTACTGTTCGCGAAACCCTCGCTGCAATCGTTTACTCTAAAGTCCCATTTTACCCACAGGCACGAAGACCTCAAGCTAACTGAAAAATGTTCGCACACGACAATACAAATGGATTCGTTCAGTGGCATCGATTGAAAAAAAAAAATAAACGAAAGAAGCAAATAACGAAATAAAGCACCTCTCATATGTAGTCGCGCCATGTGCGAACTTCCGCAATCTTTCGCTGGGATCGTTCCCAGTCTGAAAAAATGCGGTTAAATCGATAGAAAATATTTTTGTCAGTAGAATTCGCCTGATATGTACCCATCAATTATGCAAACTCTTATTTTTCTAGCTTGGAATAAAATTTGCAGAAGATTAAGAGTAGAGGTGAATTGAATTTTCAACCTAATAATAAATAAAAACGAAATTAGGCGAAAAAACGACATCAAAGGTTCGAATTGCATAAAATACTGCAATGCATTTTAATGATTGCGGCTCGCGTTGTTCGCAAATGATATTTATAAGCTTATATATCTCATTGACAAACGCACATCGTGACGATTTACGTACACCTGCAAGTGCAATTGTGTGTGTGCACACGACTGCTCGAGGTATGTAACGTATGTGTCATGCTTGTGCGCGTGGTAGAGCAACGTGTAAACGACAGAACGTTCGAAAGTCACCGCGAGGAACGCCTTCATAAATATGCAGAACCAATTACGTTCCCGACTGGCCTACCACATCTTCGTTCCACCGAAAAGGAAGGTAGGTCCGCTTTAATGCGGCTGCGACAGTATTCCATCGAGTGTGGGGCCCAAAACAAACGTAACTACCCTTTAAACCACTTACACATTCAATGTGAACCTTATTTTGCTGTTTGCTTTTTTCAATTTTTGTATCCGAATTTTTCTTCCATTTCACATTCGGAATTTTTAATTACGCAATTCGAGTCTCATTGACTTAGCCGGAATTGAATGACTGCTCCACTTAAGTCGTACAATATCCAGTGTGAAGACATATAACATAAATTATGTTATATTATATGTTTATTCAAACTTTTTTACTTGTCCACGAGTTTCAAACGTTCAAATTTATATAGGTCTTGAAATTTGTTGAATATATTCATAAGAATGAAGCTCATATCTGACAAGTTTTATTAATGAACTTCCAATTCAATCGTCGATTTAAATGTATCATTTCTGTTAATTTTTTAAGTTAAATAGGATTAATTAAAAGAATATGTATATTCAAAAAAAGTAGTTATAATAAATTTCGTATGATCAAAAAAGTAATAACGAGTTATCTTGATAACCATATTTTGATCCTTGCCTTTAAATTATGATTAAATTATTGATGACCAGCTATAAAATTTGATCGCACGGTAATTACTGTTATAAGCGATGAAGAATTTTATTTTTCATCCGTACAGTGCATATTTTAATGAAAACCACTTTTCGGGTGCTCATCAAAAATAACGCCATGCAATTTTTATTGTCAAAGTTGATGATTCTTTTTATGCGAAGCGAATCATTCGGTGGAAACACTACAAGTGACAAAGATGTGAAATTAAGCGAATGGACTTTAAATGAAAACTGAACGTTGTGTCAGTTTGTTAACTCTTTTTTGCAATCGCACGTGGAAGAGAGTAGATACAAAGAAGCGAAAGGGGAGGAGCAGACCTGGACGACGAATAGGAGGAGAAGACGGAAAACAAATGAGGACAAGATGAGTCCCTCCACCGGTTTAATTACAATGCTTCGTAAAGTACGAGCAAGCAACGGCAACGTATTAATCGTTCGCATTCGGGAACACCGGTGGAACAGAGAAAAAGAAACGGATTGAAAGTCGATGAGCCTATGGATTGGAGAAAGAGAAAAGAGAGATTACGCGGAAGAATTTCATAATATTCGGCGTTTAAAATTCTCGCATAATATCTGTCGGCGTAGCAGCAACAAGGACAAAATGAAAAAGGACTGCTGCGGCATGCGCTGCCCGGGGCATCTTGGGATAGGACCTCGCTTCTTGTTTGTTTTAACGCAGACCAGACTTGTGTGCATCTTGCGCATGCACGTCGACTCAAACTATGTTACACTCAGATCCATCATTTCGGTGTACCCTCGAATCAGTCATTTTTGCATGCAATTATTTAGATCAGATGAATAAACCGAAGCTAAAACTTGTAGAAGAAAATTCAAACAATTTTAACGTGTACTGTAATTTCTAAAAGCTTTCTGACTTTACACCTCGAGAGACCATCATTTGTTTCGTTGCCTGACACGTTCCTTAATAGGATGAACTTCATTTCTTTGTAAGTCTGCGAAATTAATCTTGAGTAGTTTCTTGTACAGGCGCACCCGCGTTTAAGAGGTACGAGAGTTTACAGTTTGTTAGGCATTTTCAAAAATAGTTCTGGGTGCTGAAATAGAAGAAAGCTTTCGGTTGAATTTTAAGTTCGTTGAAAAGTCAATGAGGAATTATAAAACATTATTAAAACATAAAATGTAGATGAGAATAAAATAATTATAATTATTGAAAAGTACATAATCACATGTTTACAACCTGAGTGCAGTCATCTTTATCACATGGTGTGTCTGTGACAGGTTGTGTGTATCAAGACATATGTATTATTTGTCACGAATTCCAATCAGTTTCACTCGATTCTATTTATCCATACCACGCTAAACACGGTAATTTGACTTCTATGCAGAGCGATACATCAACTTAGCCACACGTGCATCATCACTGATATTTACCCTGCTTTACTATCAAAATCAGTTATGCAAATTTACGATACACAACTTTGAATGAAGCACGTACAATTTTACGTTACGAAGTTATGAAGTTATGACAATTAACATCAAATTATATTTTTCAACTATAAACAAATAACAGCTGCCGAACTGATTTGAAAATCATTGTATTCTTTGTCACTTATTCATCCTTTAAAAAATATTTTTCCGTTTACAAGAATGTAGATGGAATTGAGTTTGAAACTTTCAGCTGATTGGCATGCAAATTCTGAAATTATAATTTTTATCAACAAAAAGTGCTGGGTAAACTTTACACAATTCATTTGTAGAACAATTCAAATGATGAATAATAAATGAAAAAAACCCTCCAGCGGAAAGTTTTTTTCCAAACTTGAGCATTACTTTTGATATCATAAAAATCAACAGAGAAGAATTTTTCTGCAGTAAACTTCAGACTGTTTGTTTAAAAATTCGATTGCCTCGAAAAATAGTCAGGTTGTTTATTACAAAAATAAATTCAGTTTTTGTTGTTACAACAAATTCAGTTAAACGCTTTGCATTGAATATGTAGAAACTGTTATTTTGTTTAACAAACACATAAAAGTTGACTTTGATTTCTCCTTAAGCAGGGCAATAATGTGAAATTTGTTGACTAAGTTTTATTTACGTTTTTTAATGGGCAACATTTTATGTTACAGGCAGGGCTATAAATGTTCGTGATGAAGTGCGTGCGGTGGTTCACGCGGCAAGAAAGCGTGGTTCCCGGTAGGTGGAAGTTGTCACGGTGGCAATATGGCACAGGTATCGGAAAGCAGGGTGGCCGTTCACTGGATTAAAATGTTAGTCGTGGCCGGCGGTCCTATCAACTAAGAGCCACCAGCTACATATTGCACGCCATTACCATGTTTGTTCGAATGACAATGTAATCGTGCAAGTTGTGCAAAAAATCTGAAAAACGTATACACCGATATACATGTCCACGCGGGTTAATGAATATTGACGATTTCAAAACATTCGCGTCACTCGATCCTCTTGCAGTGTAACATTACGTGCAAAACCGGATACGTACGAAATTCATGGTTCGAGTAATCTCGGGGTTAACGCTCAAACATTCCATTAACTAACTATTCCAACCTCGCAATCAACTTTGTTAACATTCGAGTTATTTGTTATAACACCATATGAAAATTGATGATTATTGCAACTCTTGTTTGCTATTTCGCAGATTCATTGTAAGATAATCCTAATCCACGAGTTAGACAATTTGAAACAAATTTACAACCTTGAATTAATTACAATTTCTATCAAATAATGAAATTTTTAAATTTACAGTTGTACTTGGAGGAAGTGCGATTGTATGTAAAACGTGAAAATCGAGTGGAACAGGATAATCTTCGTCGGGCGTATTTACTCTTCGTCACTCAATTACCACATCGGTCAATACGCTGCGTGTTCTACCATCGAAACAACGGGCCATTAATTTGCTTTTGCGAACATGTTTAGTCGTCAACGAGTGAACATCTTGTTGACGATAGATTCACAGGACGGGATCAATTCGGAGATGGTTATTGCCGCATCTTGTGCACTGGTCAGCTCCACATCAGCTTGGTATCCAAGCCACATCATTGTTCCTGCTAATGTCTACATGCCGTTCACAATTCATGTGACAAATCGAGCATTATTTACATATGAAAATAAACACATTCCAACTCCATAAATCAACTTCCCGTGGACGATCTGAATTTTCTTATTTTCTTAAAAAGATTGAAAAAATTAAAGTAGCTTAACACGGTTGAATATTAGAACAAATTGCACCTGTTAATCTTCGTATAATCCGACAAACAAGTTACAATTAAAATAGCGGAAATCGAGCGAAGAACGCAAGAGACATTAAACCGATCGTTAACATTACTTGGAAAAATTGAATATGAAATAATTCAGCGTACCGTTTGCCACGATAATAACAACGTGTTTCGCTGCGAGCGCATATCTCTAATGAAATTAATCTTGCGAGCAAAACGAGCAGGGCATAATTTCGTGAATTAATTATTTTTTTATGCAACGATCGTCGCAACATTAACGTCTTCTCTATGTTGCTGCACGTCCGCGCGTATCTTCGGACCCGAGCTTTCTCACTGGAAAGCGTGAATTATCACGCAAGTTCCGTGGCGGACATCTAAGGAAACGGTCCGTCGAGCGATAAGAGCCTAATTAAAACGCGAATAAACCGCGGCGAACGTCCGAGAAATATTATGCGTGCGCGTCGAAAAAGAGGCTGCAGAAAACGAGCCGACGATGGTCGCCAATCGGCGTATTTTCTTTTCCTTTCCTTTTCATTCTTATCTTATTCCACGTTTTTCTTCTTTTTTTTCATATATTTTTTTGTTCGCTCAATTTTAATTAACTCGACAGAGTGTTTTGGGCTCTCTAGCAGGAATGCGGCGTTCGATGTCCCGAAGGAAACCTCGATGTCGGGGCCCGAGGATGAGGTTGGCTGATCGTGCGAATTAACGAGGTCCGAATACTTGGGCGGTCTTTAGAAAATTTAGTAGCCAAGTCAGATTTAGAGGCCGCTGGTGAAATAAATCGAATACTTCGCCTTCGAAAGGTTCTTGTGATTCCCTCTTGCCAGAGTTCACTGCGAGCAATGTTTTGTTGAATCAACCTCCTTATGTTTTTTCGCCCTGATGGAATAACATTTTGCCGGCCGCCTCTGATCCGACCGGGATGTTTCCCGTGAAAAAGAAATCCCCCAATCATCAAGATGTTATTCTAACATTTTTCGCGCCGGAAGAATAATTGAAAGTCAATTAACCTGTCTGCCCGACATTTTTCACATTCAATCAATTGACGTTTTTATCTATGCATCGCGAAATTCGAAAGCGAAACGAAAATTTTATTGCCTACGACCTTTCTTTCTCTTTTCAGAATCGAACGAAATTCTCAACCAACATAAATCACTTGAAATTCATATTTTCGGGGTAATCTGATAGCCGGTCTTTTGGGAGCCATACGGTGATCTGCGGGTTCTCTAATCAGCAACCGTTACGTGAGAAAAATGAGTTGACGCATTATTCATCCGGAATAGGCGATGCGGACCTCAAGGTGGGGTCCAAGTCAGCAGCAGACGTCTTTAAACGCGAGATAACTTTCTGCAAGTATACAATGACGAATACTAATTCGTGCCATTAATCTCCTCGCGGCGTGTGCTTCCTGTCATTTATCTGCAAACGATATTAGCTTTTAACCGCGGCATAAATTTCGCGAATCCAGCTAAGAACTTTTTGGGAGAAGCCTCACGAGGAATATTCGCAAAAAAGCCCCACTTCGCTCGTGCTTTTTTTTCGCTATAATTCCGACTATTTTCATTCCGCCGTCTTATAATGGCATCGTTTCGGAATTCATTAAACCGATCAAATTCACTATAAATGTTAAATCGCGCGAAACAGAAATAACTCAATTTGTAGTAGTCATATCGGTCGGATTTCTTCCTCGATAGTAAATTATTCGCAATAACGATCCCGAGGGAATTGAGAGAAGCGACGGACTTTTTGTCGCGTCTTAAATGACTGCGAAGCAAGTTTGTCTGAGGAAAGGAAAAAAAAATGCTGAACAAAACAGTAGCGCACCAACCGTCGAGCTTTAATATTAAATCATCATAAATTTGCATCGCGAATTGGCGTAATGACTATTAGGATGTCCGAGTATTTGGCATGCATACTTGACGTCGTCTGTTCCAAGAAAGCTCCCGACTGCATTCTCACCGTTTGTCTTCCATTTCTGTATCACTCCCCCGAGTCTCTTTATCTCGGGCACCGGAGGAAACTCGACGGGCCACCCGTCCGAGCGAGACGGAGAGAAATTTTAACATGAATCTTTGGTGCGAACGAATTCTAGACAGTGGCTCTCTGCGTGGTGTACGTATTTGGAAATGAATTTCGTGGACCTTTTTGCGGTGGTGCGTCTTTGACGGGTGCGTTGTGTGCGATCAAGTCACCGACCAACGAGGATACATCGCACAAAAACCGATCGAAGATTACGCGAAACAAGCTTTGGTGGGAATAGCCTCGCAAATTCGATCATTTCGACGCAAAAACCGACTTTTGCTTATTGGCACCAGTGCATTCTGGAAAAGGCATTCCAGACCTTCAGACTTGTTCGAAAACTTCTCAGCCCTTTTTTTGTGTTTACTTCATTTCGTTATTAAGGCATTTTTAACTATTTTTTACTTTACATTGAGAAAAAAAAAACATTTCTGCGCTTCTGTTTGACTTTTTTGGGTGAATAAATTTAAACTGCTCATTTCATTCGCTCTCATTCCCATTTGATTGTTATTTGAATTGGTTTCGATTTGTAAGAATTCCGCAAATCAAGTGGAAACAAATTCGACGGTTTCGCATAGTTCAGTAGACCTGAATCGATATCAGAATACCAAGGGTGTTTACGACGTCAATTGGATATCGCATGGACTTAAGTGTACTCGCTTAAGCAGGCGCCTATTTATGCTATTGAGTGACATTGCATTACTGCAAACTCGGTGTCGTTGTCGACAAGACATAGAGAAAGCGTTATCTAGCTACGTGACCGTATGCTTGCATTGTAACAAACGGCGATAAACATATTTCTTAAAGTTTTATGCCACTCGTTGGCAGTTTGGGAAGCGTAGCTCGCTTGAAGCTACAGGCCTCACAGGTAGCTACCACGTAAACGTACACCGCTGTAGTTCTTGTCACACGAAAGTCCTATATCGGATTTCCGAAATTTCTAACATTACTTCTGACAATATCAATTAACGCCTTTTTTATCAACGCTGATTTGAACGCTTTTTCCCTTTTTGCAGTAAGAAAATATCTCAAACGTGCTTGATAAAAAACAAACATTTTTGCGAGCTAAATTATGTGCATTCTTTCTTTGTCGACCAGTTCCTGAATTTTCGAACTAAAGGAGAGAAAAATGTTTGAGAAATGTGCGATTTCCATACCTAATTCCATCAAAAAGTTCTGACAGTTGATGAAAATTCGACGTAATTCGTGTTTTTTGAATTAATATAAATTAAAGAGGGGTGCGAAAACGTGCGATATCTGCGGAATGCTTAACAATGCGACGGAGTAACGGGTCTCAGACGATGTTGGCGGTAAGCTTCTGTGCCAACGAGGAGTCAGACAGGATCCCACGTGGAACTATGATGTTTTATTTACTTAAGAAAACAGGCAACCTTTTTCTACGGATTCTTTGTTACAGTACTCTACTTGTGCAGAGTTCGTTTTCCTTTTGCGTAATTACGCAACTTTTTGTTTCACAGTGAACAGCGAAATGGTTGTATCAGCCCTGTAAAAGTGTTTGGACGGAAATTTTTAACTCCGTAACTGGGACAAATGCTAAACTGGAGTTCAACCCTTAATTATACCACATTGATCAAAAAAAATTTTTCGTAATTTGTTCTAGCCGCTAATTTAAACAGGAAATACATTTTCATTCAAAATTGCTACTTCATTCGATTGAAAAAAAAATCGAAACCAGGTTTTCCAAACGAGAATAAAAATATTGTTAAAAATACGTACGATACACGGATTTTAGTATAATAAGAAAACGTATGTCCACAATTGGAAAAGTATCAAGTTATTCATGCTGGTCTCAAATTTGTGTCATGTATATTAAATTACCCCCGAAATTGCGAGGGATGGTACTTTTGTCGGTGGCTGCGACTCTATTTATGTAGCAAAAGTTGGGCGCGATGGACATAAACTAGTTTGTAGAAGGAGGCGAATTCGTAAAACCGTAATCTTATAGCACCAGGACGAACGACTCAAGAGCGTAGTCAGACGATAACATCTTTATTCATTCCCATATAACTTTCATGGACGCGCCACGAAAAGATATTGCGTATATAGACGTCAGCGAAATGCCGTTGTAACCAGTCGAGAGCCGAATTAAAGATTGTTTGGTAGATTGCGCGACTGTATCGCGACAAAATCAATGCTTTTGCATGTTACTTAAATGTTGCACGACCTTTTAGTATGGGGACGTTTAATTATTTTCAATAAAACCGCTCTGACGCTTGCTGATGCATTTTTGATATTTTTCTATAATAAAAAAAAGCTGATCTCGAAGCAACTAGCGCGAATATTTACTTTCGAAAGTGCTTTAACTTTTAGAAAATTGAAAACCAACGCCCGCTGCAGAATTTCATAACAAAGAAACCACATTTAATGATACTTTATCAGTTCTGTTTGATTAATAATAACTCGAGAAAAAATCACCAGCCATCGGGATATTTTATTTACTTTTAATTAAAACAAGGCGACGAGCAAGTTATTTCGAAACGAGCTTCGCGGAAAACTTTGATATCCATTAAATTGATGGCAACAGATTTGCCTCTTTTAGTGAACGTATGTTGTATTTGAATCGTTACAAATGAAAGGATAAAGCTCCTACAAAGCACTTCGTTGAGCAAACAATTTTTGATTAAAAAATTATCGGCCTGTCAAAATCAGTCGAGATAGTGGCGAACAAAAAATCGACTATTGAATCTTCACATTTAAAATCTATTCGAGTGGTCCGTATGTAGATCGATGCAAATATCAGCGAAAGAAACGAAAGCATCGAAGGGCCTGATAGAATTAAGTGCAATGCATTTGTGAGCAGCGGAGCGGACTGCCGTCGCACAGTGGCAGAGGCGGCATTTGTCCGTTCAAAGTACACAATGAAATATTCATGTCGAGTTGCACTCGTTTATAGCCGGCCAGAAATTATCGAAGAAATCGTGACTTATGTACTCCGTTTGCTAAAAGACGCGATCTCCAATCGCATGCTCGCTTCTTCTTGCACATTGAGCCGCGAAAGCTGCGCGTCCCCGTACTCTTTATTAAGCCATCGTTCTTGTCGGGCTTCTGGATACTGGCATGCCCTACGCGACTGTCACAGCCCAACCGAAAGATTTTAAAGAAAAAATTACATTCAAAATAGAACTAAATTTCTCCTACACTTATATGAATGAATATAAATTGAATAACAATTTGATTGATTTCATTCAATCGTTTATTATTAAATTTCAAGAGATTAGAAACAAGATAACGTTTAAGTAGTAGCGTTTAAAAACAATTTACCAAGGTTTACGTAATGCATTTATGATTTTGCTCGATTATTTGAATATTTAGGTCAACAGCGTCTTACGTTATAAGTCTTAAAACTATGAAACTGTCATGCAACCTAAACCATCTCTACGGAAATGGGCGAGTAATCGCGCGAAGAGTTTCACAATTACTAAACTGCAATAAAATGTTATCAGCAAACCCAAACCCTTGGAACGGTGGTTCTCTAAAGATAAGGAAGTTGAAAAGAAAACATAAAGTCTCAAAAGGTTTAGCGGTGCGATTAAACGATGAAGTCTCGATGATGTTGTTTTGCATCGTTAGTTGAAGCATTACCATAGCCACTTCAACCGCAGCAACCACTGTAGTTGCTTCGACCAATATTGGCGTGTCGTTTGATCGTCACATCGAAAGTTTGAAAGATTATCAGAAAAAGTTTTCAAAGAAATTATTTTTTTAAGGACGAAAACAGATTATCAATAAAAATGGGACACGAAATTGGATGTGTCATTTTTGACATTTTTAATTTGCACAATTAAATTGCGGTACTAATTTGAAAATTACGTTTTTCAGTTTATCGACCAGGGAGCGCTATAAATTGCAATGTGGAACAAGGTTGGCGGCTTGCGATACGAGATATTATGTTATGAGAGCATCAGAAAATAACCATACGGAAGTGAGAAGTGCTTTTTCTTGACTATGATGGAATACAAGTTTGCATAGATTTTCACGGACGATAAAACGTTTTTCTTTTGCCTTGGGCTTTGACAAACAGGTCAGAATAGGGATGTAAAAACACAAGTAACCGAAGGATCTTTCTGAATACACAGTTTTTTCCCACTACAAAAAATTACGGAAAACAGTCATCAATTCCCAGGCAAAAGAAAAGAATATATTCATCAATTGATAAAAAATTGAGGTGTCCTTCTAAAAACACATGAAAAAAATGAAACTTAACTCAATCATGACGTTCTGAGGGTTCGAGAGGGTTAAAATTCGAATTTTTTCTACAAGTAGGACTCCTGTTATAGATAACAAATGAATGAAACGAAATAATCAATGAAGAAAGTCCAAAAAAGAATGAAATTGTTATTAGAGCGTTACCCTCTTGTATCGAAGCGCGACGTGCTTACTTAAACCGAGAGATGAGGAATTACGAAATAAGTTATTAAGAGAACGCGAAGAGCATCAGTGGGAAACGGAAGACTCGGGGTATAACGATCGGCAGAGCGCGGCTTTCTTCTTTTTCCGTCTCTCACTTTTCTTTGATGCGCGTACTGTCTTCGTTGGTCTCAGTGTCTCTCCACCCCCGCATCTCGCATCTATTTTTAAATGCATTCGCGAGACACGCGGGTGGCCGCCGTGTTTTCCTAAGCCGGCGCAAAATTACACACTGCCCGGTTCAAGGCGCGCAGATATCGCTCTCCGTTCGTCTCTCTCTTTTGTCTCTCCGTCTTTCTCTTTCTCGAACCTCTTTTTTCTCTTATTTTCTTGCTCTTGCTCACATAAGCAGAGTCTGTCTCTGTTGAGTGGACCAGAGGAAAGAGACGAAGACGTGAATAAATAAATCCGAAGAGAAAGCGAGAAAGAGCCCGAGAGGGAGAGAAAAGAAGTAGACTGCCGAAGAAGAAGGCAGTCTCGCCAGTCTTATTTTTCGGCAGCCCTTTATAGCCCTCACTAACTCCGTGCCCCGTTCCCCCCGCCAATCAAAAGCGAGTAAAACGTAAAAAATCACCGTGCGCGTCTCGTGGAGGGTCTCTTCTGGCATATAGGCGATCGAAAGCTTCTTGAAAAAGTATAGCCGGCCCTCAACCTCGGCATTATGTGCCTCGGTTATACTAGCCTCTGCTGTTTCTATACATTCGCCAGCTGTATAAAAAAACAGCCTTACATGCGCAGGATGGCCCTTCCACGATCACCGATCATTTCGAACTTAAATCAATTCTTATTAAAGTCAACAAAACGTATATAAAAGCCTACCATGAATGATGTCTTATTTTATAGTCACTTTTTATGCCGGTGTTTATCTTTTGTACCTAATACGAAGCCCGATGATAACTAAACGTTTCCCGTGCTGTGAAACAAATTTCTATAGTCTCTCCTCTCGGTCTGAATATAACCGTCCGCTTAAAAATAGACCGGTATTAAATTTTCGCAAATTATTATACGAACCCAATCGCAGTATTTAGTTTGTCAAACAATCAAATCTGCTTTCAAAATATACATTTCGTTGACATCCAACTCAATTTGTGTTTGTTTCGAATTTTTGTTCAACAAAGTTGGAATCTGGGAGTTAAATAAAATTGAAACTAATTATTATTAGAGTTTGAGATTAACATTTTGGTAATAGCGCCGGTGAGCGGTAAAAAAAGCGTGGTGGACAAAAGAGACATCCATAGTATCCGCTGGACGAGCAAAAATGCTCGCTGTTAGACACGCTATAATTCGGTGAAACCTCTTTTGGCAGATTGTTGGTCATTTTTTGTTGCCAAACTGTACCTTATTTACCGATAATCGTTGTGCGATTGATCTCAGAGAGACAGAGCGATGGCTATTTTAGTGGGTGGAAAATTATACGGCGGCTTCCACAGGCTCTAAAATGGGCAGCTCTTCGGGTCCAAACTATAATAATCATTTCGTCGGCATATATACATGCGCACACTGGTCATAACCGGCGACGTGGTAGTCAACATATTTACCGGCTCGTTAACGTCCCGTAGAGACGTTCCTCATGTTCGTTAGCTTTCGTGCGCCCGACCTCTGTGGATTTCATACAAACAAAACTAATACGAGAAGACTTTAAGCCCAAGCATTTCGTGACTGCGATGAAAAAGATTCGGAGGGGGAGTGCGCGATAATTAAACGCGTAACTCAAATTATCGTTAAACATTATTCACAAAAGTTTGTACCGCTTCACTTTTTTTTCTGTTTCGTCCAAAAAACTTTTGTTATAACAAACTTTTTTTCGTTTCAAATAATTATTCACTTAAAAATTGCTTAAGTAATTTACGTCCTCGACAAAACTTCAAATCATTACCATCAGCTGAAAAACACAAAAGTTTGTCGGCAACGATCTTGACGAACAAAGCATAACACAACAATTCTCGTTACAAAAATTGTTCAGTCAGGTTTGCAACTTTTTATTCATTTTCTTGGAAAATGGAATCATTATGAAGTAGATTAAAATTACACGAATTTATACTTTCAAATTCATCAAAAGTTCAAGATAGAACTTTTTATGTGAAATTGTAGTTCACGATGATTTAGGAACTGGAACAGACAGAAGCGTGAAATAGTATTTGATTTTAGGATTTTTTGTTCTTTTTGTAAAGAGTCTAGACAACGTTAGCACACTGTTCTATAGACAATGTTAGATTCAAGTTAAATTCTATGTGCTCCGAAATTGTGTTTGGTAAATCCTTTATAAGCCTACAGGTAACATGATTCAACGTGGTATAGGTCAGATTTAAGCCGCCTTTGATATTTAAATCGGGTCGGTACAAGAGACCGACCACACAGGAATTTACACGTTCTGTGCCTCTCGCGGCACCCGCCATTACAATTCTGTCTATTTCTTTCTTATTTATTATACAAATGTGCATTTGTAAGCCTGATGAGATTTGCAGATATCCCGGCTGAGATATTTGCAAAATTTATAACCGAAAAATATCACGCCGGGAGTTTTTTGCTCGCTGCTACCTTTGACAAAAAACTTCGCAGGTGACTTGTATAACTTTCGAACAAAGTTGCCAGGCCGTCTTGATTATAACACGCTCGGGCCTGATTAAATCATAAATTTCGTTTTCTTAGCACTCGGCGACTGTCACAATATGATAGTGATATTTAAATTCTCCTCCTGATGTGGACCTACGAATAATTCTTCTAATGAATTAATTTAATGGCCTTAAAAGACTTTTGTCCAGGCTGCCGATTCTTTTCAAGGAACGAAAGATTCTTTTTTGTTGCACTCACGAAGCGTGAATGAATTTAAATTGAGTCACACCAGATCCAAAGATAATCAAAACGGTCATGTGTAGGTCAAATTCTCATCTTGTCTTAAATACCACTTTCGAAAAAAAAATATTTTTTACTTCATGAAAATTGTTGCAATAAAAATTTCAATATTTTTTACCAGTGATTTTGAATTGATAGTCAGTACTTAATTTTGCGCTATTATTCGAAGCTTGTCTCAAGAGAGTGGCAGTGTTAATCAAGCCGCTATCACTGCAAACAAGAAATACCAGCGGTCTCACGACACATCGATTCTGCATTATAAGCACTCCAAGGAGGACGTGGTCGAACCAAAATTAAGCCACATTTCAGAGCACAAGCAAACGCAGCGCGATATTGTATGATCGTCCGGTTTTCTCATTTCTCAGCCCCGGAATACCCGCTGGATCGAGCGTTAAATGAAACGAGCCATGCACAAGCAGCTATGTCGCAGAAATGATCAGCCAGCAGTCACGACGATAATGGAGTCCTCGAGTGCGTCGTTAACTTTTGCAAAGTTTTCATTTGGACGGAACGATGGGTTTTAAAAAAAATCTCTCATTTTTTTATCATTATTACTATCGTCATTATCATTGTCATTGTTGTTTTGAATCTGTCTTTCTGCTCGATATAAAATATTCTGAAATTGACTTTCACTGTTTGTTATTTTATTATCCAACCTCACAAATAAATTATAATTTTTAATTTTATAAAATAATGAATTCCGTTGTAGGAAATCCACTGCTTATAAACTATTTTTTTCTAAAGTTATTCGAAAAATGCTATATCAATTTAATGAGGTTTTTATTTGTGTTGCTTTGAAATGGTGAAGTTAGAAAAATGATCGAGCCATTCAACGTATGCAAGAAAAACGAACACATTAGTAGATAACTGATTCAGCCAACACGATCTTATGAATCGAGGAATGTAAAGTATCTCGAGCGTCGTTCGTTACACGCGTGCCTCATTTGCGAAACGATCTCAAGTGACACTCAGCGTAAATGTTACTCACTCAGAGAACCAGTCTCGCGCAGCTGCGATTAACCGATAACTTGATGAACAACTGAAACGACACGCGAGCTAAATAATGGAACGACGCGGAATAGATCGGTCGCGGCACTCGAGCCATCACGATAATCTTAATTAATTTGCAATGGTGTTGACAAATAATGCGATTACTCGCCGACTGCGATCAACTTGGGGGGATTAGGTCTCGCGCGTTCGGTTTGAAAATTGTCAATCGCTGTTCGCTGATTGGGCCAATCGTCGCGAAAATTAATTTGCCGATTAATTTGTTAATTCGGTTGGGAATTTTGCGATTTACGGGAGCATCGCTAATTGGATCGGAATAATGTTTCAATTATGTTATGTTTACGCGGCGTCGTAAAAAATAATGGAACGCTACGAGATCGCCGGAGCGGAGAGTCGTTCGTTGGCCTTTGTAAGGTTCAGAAATATTTACAAGTGCTATTTCGTGACGTCGGGTTTCTCGTTACAAAAGGCAACGTTATGGCGTTTCTGCGGCATTTAAACACGGAATACGACTGCGAGGTGCCAGTCGCAGCACTGCGAATCGTGAAAATAAATTCGTCGGTAACAGAGTGCTTCCCTCCGGGCGGCTGCATGGCCGCTGCAAAATTCACTTTAGATTAGTGCTGTGGCTACTCTGCGTCATTGCAGTTTTCTCTTTAGGTCGTTAGAACAGGAGCATTGCCGCGTGTCCTAATAGAATCGCAACACGGAGGCTCTGAAAAGCGTCCGACCGAGTTACCAACCGCAGGCGCACCGAGCTATATAAGGGGTGATTGAGGAAAGGGGCACTGCGAGAAACTAGAGAACAAGGGAAAGCTCGTTACGCGCCGGCTATTCCTACTCGATTTGACGTGCCTCGTTCGTTCTTTTTATCCTCCAAAGGCCGCAGACGAGCTTATTACAACGTTGATGTTAATGGTTCAACAAGAAAATCGAATCCAACTTAAATCCCAACCAGCTCCTCTTCACGGTTTCCCAAAGTATTCAGCTCACCGCATTGATCACGAATTTGAGCTTTTTCAGTTTCGAGCTCTTGAGCAAAAAAGTTCGTTGTGTTGAAAGCAAACCCAAACACAAAATGCCCAACGAAAATTGTAACGCGATTCGATTACGGACTGCTAAATACGAAATTTCGTTAGTTTCGACGCGGATGTTTATACCGATCAGCTTTTTCAAGAATTCAGGAAAAAATGGATAAAGCAGGTCTCGCGAATCCGTTCCAGCCGCGGACTCGAATTCGATTGAAGTTAAACAATTTTAGCTTTGCCGAGTTACATCCTTTTGAGTTATTTGCACTATTCAAAAAATGCCTGAAAATATTTTAAAATGGAGATTGTACCAAAATTCAATTACGGTTTTTTCCCTGAAATATTCCAAATGTATGATATCAATCAAAAACGAATGCAATAGAATATTTTAGATGAAACTAGGAAACCGAATTAGCAGTTATGATTTTGGGATATTGTAAATTTAAAAACATAATTTTACTACAATTGCAGTGAACTTGAATCACTTGCATGAACTTAAATCATGAAAGATTTTGTCTGTCGAACTATCCAAAGTGCACTTTTTTTGTTCTTATATGAAGTTGAAAAATGTCTGACCAAGATATCTTATTTACATATCAATTAACTGATCTGAGTGGTAAGTTGAATGCGGCTTGCCGTTTAATACGAACTCTTTGTTTTGCATGAAAAATTAATGTAACCCAATTATTGGACGTGAGCATCGTCATATTGAGAAAATTGTATCTTACAGTGTACCACCTCTTGACAATAATGCGATAATACAGAGTAATAAACATTAAGTCATGAAATACGGTCGGACGAGCGTGACCGTTTTGAGGAGGCATAGTAGGTCGATTGACAAGTGGCTGGCGCAGCCTCAAGAAATGGAACGATGTGCGCGACTTTGGGAAAGGTAATCGCGCGTCATACTTAACGAGGGCCAGTCAAGTGCCTGGCCGCGTCCCTTGCATCCTCGCCCTGCGTTCCGTCAGCTCGTAGGCTCGATTCTCTGTTTATCTTTATCTCTTTTGCTTTAGTTTGTCGGCTCGCGGCTCCGCATCGTGATTACAGGGTACCCACCACTCACCTCGGAACTCGGGTGGTCTGTCTTACCTATACCTATGGTGTGTGCGAACACGACCAAACGGGAATATATCCAACGACTATATCGTCCCCTCTTTTTCGCTCGCCTCGTTCTTCTCTCTCGGCGTCGTTCGGGCTGCCTTTTTTCTTCGCTGTCACGCCTCTTCGTTTCGCGCTATATTGCTAAATATTTGCCGTCCTTATCGTGACGGTGCCGACGCACCAGACCAACTCTCTCGCACTAACTACCTGAGCCTTATTAGCCATATAGCCCAATGCGAAAAGGTAGTTGTAGACGCTCAACTGATGTGTTAATCAGCCACCAGGCTGCTCACGAAAATGAATTAGGAGAAATTTGAGAAAGATATATGGATATATACTATATTTTTATTAGCAGAGGCCGCTGTGCGTTCGAATTCCTATCCCGGACGATCCAGAAATTGATTATTATTTTATCGTCGTTTGCAAAAAATAGGCCCGTCATTAACTTTGTAACTGGTCAATCTTCACTTTAACAAGCCTCGCTCGAAATTAGTTATAATTGATATATTATCGACTCCAAATTGTCAAACATGATGGTTATGATTCCAGGCTTGAATTTTACGACGATAATTATGATTTATGCTCCTTTTTTTGCTGCTCCTCCCAACTGGTAATCGTGCAAAAAAGGGAACACGACTTTTTTGTGCCACAACAAACATATAATGAGTTAATATTTTAATGCTCTGTGCGAAAAACAAACTCAACATGTTTTCTTTCATCCGCTGCTCTGGTTGTTTTGGATGCATGTATTTACGTGCACTTTGTACTTGATGTGCGAATAAACGTCAAGGTGATGCAGAAGGGAAATAAAAATCAAAGTCGGATGCACGTAGTTGGCAGTCGGAAGAATTTTTAATCTACACGGGAGTTGTTTGCAAGTACCGTGATTTACGAAAAGACATGCATTTGCTGAGTGGTTTGGCGGCACAGGCACCATCGTTGCAGTTCGCATAACGAGAACTACGTTCTTGAACGACGAGTTATAAAGCCGTTGATTAGATTCGTGTCTGCGGAGTAAATTTGTCAGAAAAAAGGTGCTTCAAAGATTAAACGACGTCGCAGTAGTTGTATTTGATAAATACCAACATTTAACAGCAAAAGTGCTTGCAAACTTCAAACCTCTTCTTTCATCATTTTAACAATTAACTATTCACAGCTCCCGTGCAAAATTTCATCGATCGTCATTTTTCCCCGAAAGACTAAACTATTAGAACCTGATATTGAAATCTCATCTTCAACGTTGCACAATTACTAAATAAGATTACACAAGGTGTAAAAAAATGTAGAAGCTTTCGGCGAAAGAAAAAAACGATTCGGTGAGTTGTGTTGATTTCAGTAGTTTAGCGTTGGATCATTGGAGCATTCTAATTCGATTGGTGGTCAAGTGTAAAATGACAGGTAACTGTGTCCACTCAATCAAGGCTGAATTTTGACAAAGTTGGACCGGCATACAAAAGTGAGCGTTGCAAAGGAGTTTAAAGTGCGAGTCGAACAAGTTTAGGACTGGTCTGGCGCGGGGGCGGCTCCGCCTCGGTTGAACGGAGACCACCGTGTTTGCGACAGGTGCGAGTAGCCACCGTGCTCGAATGCATAAGGCTAACACCATTACCCCATCCCCGCGATCTCCTTACCATCGACTACTCTGCCATATCCCTACCTACCTACCTACCAACCTACCAACCCACCTTTTCATATAGTATACCTTCCCGCTTCGTTCCTTCACGCATACGCGCCTTCGTTGCTTCTCCCACCTTCGGTCTCTGATCCCCGTGTCGCCGATGTCTCTATTCCGTCCGTCTGGTATCGCTATGCTCTCATCTCCACATAATCTACTACACACATTAGTTCGCACCTGGACTCTGTGAAGCTACTCCCTCTTTTTACGTTATGCCATTCTCGCTATTCATCCCTCATTTCATTTTTATAAATGTAACTTGCACTTTCTTTTGAAAATGAAACTAAAGTAACAAGATAAAAATAATTTGATAAAAAAAAATAAAACGCAATCAAAAATCTCGATACAGATCAAGTGTTATATTTGATTCAAAAAGTAGGAAAATTGTAAAAGGGAAAGCAAGAAAAAAACAAGTAGAAAAGGAGACTTGAAAGATTGTCGCAATTAAACAAAAGTTTAGTGTTGAATGGTAATGAACAAAACGGAAAATTAACGTTTCAACCCATCTCGTGAATAAAAATGTCTCATCCAGTGGAGCGCGAAAATAAGACTCGACTGTTCGTACTTTAGAATGATGTGTGGTGTCTCGATTTTCATTTCGCAACGCACGAGAGAGCTTCACGAGGGCAGCTGCTGCAATCGCGTCGCGTGTTTCGTCGCCGGGCGACGACCTCTTTGCGAACAAGCACGCGCCGTAAGCCGCCAGAGAGCAGAATAGTCTCAGTCGCTATCCTTCTGCTCTTTTTTATGCTTTCTTTCCACGCCGTTCCACGTTCTCTAACCTATCCGCGAATCTTTCCGAAATCACGAAACAGCCACTAGTCCTCTCCTGAGATTGATCGCGCCATTAGTCCAAGTCCCGTGGAGCAACGAAAATCATCCTGAAAATGCTCACAACTTACGACAGCTGATTGATTCGCGTCATTTGTCACATTGCATTATCCGATATTCATTTGTCTTTGACGAAATATTATTGCACGATTCATTTCACTCGCAACCATTTCACATCCTGTCAATAACTAAGTCAAGTTCGGACTTTGCGATTAACTTTCCAACGAAATTAAATTTTTGTTCACTCGTTTTCTCTGAAACTGATTGAAAGAGTTAAAATTCAGTGAGTTGATGATTGAAAGGGTTAATTGTTCAAGGCCAACTAGCACGAGAGCATGAGTGCTGTCGATTGGCGTTGAATAATGATTAATGATGATTTTTAATAACAATCGAAACAGCTCGTTGGGTGAATCGAACACGTATATCACAGTCACTAGAGAACGGTACGCGATGTGCCATGTATGCGCATCCAAGGGAGCCGAGGGAACAGTAACGGCTTGACAATTATCACCCGAACCTAAATGCATTCTCCTGGGAACAACGATCCGCTGTGGCACCGAATGCACGTGCCACCATATGTGCCACTGTGCCTCCGTATCACTATGTTGTGACGCACTGCCACTCGACATACATTCGAATAACACGAGTCAAGCTCAATTCAGCAATCTCCCCTCGACAGGTAAATACACGAACAAGATCAATTAATAATTCCGTGAAAGAGGCACTGATTTGACGAGAACTCCCTCGCTTCTCAAATGGTCACCATAAATGTCCTCCTCTTGATCACCTATTTAACACTGGACTTGAAAATGTGTAAGAAATAAATTTATGGAACAAAAATTGTGTATTATAAAACTCGAGAAATTTGTAGGAAAAAAAGCAGTGGATAAATTGGAGTTGGGCTTGAAAGGATGAGAATAATGTCTTAATCTGAAGTTAGAAATAAGAAAGGATATTTCATCGAGCTTTTTTCTTATCGAAGTTGGGTAGACAAAGATATACGCTGTATTTTTCTCAGCCGATGAGAACTGCGACCCTCAATAAATCATGCGACTCCGCGTGAAATCGTAAATGCATCGTAATAGTCTCGCCACCCACCATGTGGCAAATCATGCCGTCTAATGAAAAAACGCGAAACAGTTTCGTCGAGCTGCGCCGACCCATTTCTTTCAGGAGGACCGCTCAAGTCCTTTACTGGACACAGACTTTCTTCGAAACACTTCGAAATCGGTCCGACAAATTTCGACCTACAAAACAACCTTTCCGAAAAAAACTCAGACGTTGTCCTTGAAAAAAACAATAAATAATTATTCTAATTTTTCAAAAATAACATATACAGAAGTAATACGTTCTGTTATTTTTTAATTATTAAGAATGGAGTTTTTCACCGTTGTCAAGTTACCTACCATCTTTTCTTATTTAACAAGGGAAAGAATTTCTTTCAAGAGGTAATGTGAAAAAAGTATTTTATAATTTAATATTCAAAGTGGATTTTCTCTCAGCTGAAATCACAAAGATAGAGTATGCTAGTTATTGTGGTTTGTTGAAAACTAGACTCGAAGGAACCGTCAAGTGGCAGGATGTTTTCGCGTTGCCGATATATGACAACGATTTAGGTAAGTAACACAGAGTCCTAGGATATGAGAACGCACGGAAGAAAATATTTTGAGAGGCTTCCTGAGGAGCATGGCATCCGTGATCGCGGCGCACACCAGTTTATCAAATATCGCGGCAGCCTGGAGTCTTTTCATCACGTCATATTTTCGTTCACCTCGGCGTTTTTCTCGCAGAATGTCCGTAGACTCTCGGCGAGTATTTTGTTTGCGTTATCGTAGCCTGGCACTCTTTTTATCTTCGAAATTGCGCCATTGCGAGAAACGTACGAAATATCAATTTCCCAGTCGAATAATGTTGCTCCTCGTGCCAACTCTTCCGGAACAGTGCCGTTTGCAAATTTTTCAAAGTTTGATGGCGTGTGTAATTTGAATTCACGTATACCTCTCGCTTTTATTTATTATACTCTCTGTCAATTTTATATCATAGTTTTATATTCATCCTCGGTGGAACAATAAAGAGGCTCGCGACGAAGATCCCAGCTCGACCGATTTTCTGGCTTTTTCTTGTTACAATGCCGACCATTCGACTCGTGCCAATATTTGTTCGTGTAACAAGTGACTCGTCCCGTACGAGTTTCTTGATTTTTCCTCACTCACGTTTGTCCTTTCATCCGACGATAATTCACAAGACGAACTGACTAAACACCATCCAGGAGAGAGCCGAAAGAAGGTGCCTTCGTTTCTCCAAAGATTAAAAACTAATATTGACTCTCGGATAAGACGACGAAGATTGGCGCTCGCGCAAATGAACTCAAATGTAAATGTAATACGCTGTTAGGTAGAGTGAGAGGCAGCTTGTTCAGGGAAATACTCCGTGTAGGTGTTAAAGTAGGCTTCTGTGCGGACAGAAAACGAAGACGGCGGAGGAGAGATGCAACGGATTGGCGCGTGCCAGGTGTACTGCCTGCAACAAAACCATCCCTGTTCAACTCGGACCTCGCGGCCTTTTCAGCCGGAAGTCAGCCAATTGGCATAGGGGAGCTCTTATAAAAAAACACAAAGAGACGTGTGCCTTCACAAATAATCACAAACGCCTGTCCACACGAACCTCATGTTGATTTATTGATAAAAATATTCTTTCAAAAGTCACATTCAAAATTACACGTTTCATCATTGTGAAGTCACGTTTTTATTACTTTGTAAACTGAATAATCATTTCAATTTACTTTGACGAGAAAATATTTGAACAATTGAGATTTTGCAAGGATGAAATTATTGAAGGAAAGAAATAACAGATTACTTTGATGTCATTCACACTTTTCGATTGACTGGCAATCAATAACAGTGTACAACTTAGCATTCGGAGAATCTACGAGAAAATAATAATAGATCTAGAATATTCGATCGATAAAATTCAATTGTTAATATTCCTTTCATCGTTCGCACGATTGGCACACGTACTTGCAATCAATATCAAGTGATTCGAACACAACAATTTATATGAACCTGCAACCATTATTATTGAAATATTTCTTTTTTTTCTAGATTCTCATTTATGTTTGTACCAGAATACTCTACATAACGGCATACCCAACGTTCCAACAGTTGCAACACATAGCCGCGCATACTTTGCAATATTTTAAAAACCGAAGATTCACAAAATTATAATCAACAGTTTCCTTTTTCTATTTTCAAACTATTCAATAGGTTAATATAGACGCGCCACGCTTTTCTCTAAATAATGTTTGAGATTTTTTTCATTTTTATTTAAAAGTTCATGTTATTCTTAATAAAAATAATGAACATACAAAAATTTAATAAAAACGTGTAGATTTACATTACATTCTCGAATTTGTAATAAATTTTGCTTCAACTAATATATTCTCTTTCTTATGACTTCATTAAACTGATTTTTCTTTCAGATTATTTTCCAGGTCATTTAATTAGCACGTTTATAAGAGTCACTATTTGATACGCAGCATTTAAAGAGCGAAAGGTGTTTTTTTTTTGAAAGCTTAAGTTAGTAAGAGGAAAGAAGGTAGAAAGCTAAGAAGGGCCTCTAACCTGAGTCGCGTGCCAGTGGCCATGAATAGACTATCCCTCCTCTTTGGTACGCGTCTCGCCCTTGATCCTTCTCGCCCTGCCAAGACCATCAACCCCCCTCGTGCGCCTTGCAGCCAATCCATAAATATCCTAATGGGACTAAACTGTCTCTCTAGCCACCGTTTTTAAACCGACGCCATGAATGAGTCTGTAACTCCTCGCCTTCTGCTAAATTGCTTTTAACTCCCTGATAAAATGAGAGAACGTCCCAACCGTTCACCCTTGAAATCACTTTTCATTCATACAAATCAAAAAAGACTACCATCAACGTTCAAAACATTTCTAATACAAAGAATACAAAGAAGGTCGCAACATCAATACTGGTCAAAAACATTTCCGAACCGAATTTTGAAAATCGACATTTAAATTTTGCCCCAGAAAATTTATTTATCTGTAGATTCTTTTGTGGGAAAAAAGTCACAATCTATTATTCGTTCACTTAATTTTCACAATCGAGTGATCTAACTTTCGTAAGCCATAAAAACTGGCATTCCGCAAAAACCTTTCCACGAAATCACCGTGGGTTTTTCTCCATAAGCTCCATATTTATTAAGATTCCCGAAGGCTTTATAAGTACTCGGAGTAATTTAATGTGGGGTCCATCAAATGGCCATTGATTTGTTACGGCCTAAAATACGTGCAAGTTCTTGTCTCGTAGTAACCTGTACGTTTGTTCTTCAACTGCATTCCGTTGTTTCGGGATTCGATTTAAACTTTTGCTGGTGTGCGGCGCCATAGAGCAAAAGAGAATGAGGCAAAGAGGAGTGCCCAGCAGGGAAAAGAATACGGCGTACGAGACCAAAAGTGGACTCTGCGCGACAAAAACGACAGCGAAGAAAAAAAGATAAAATAACGCGAGCGAAAAGTACAACTGAAAGCGATTTCACTAGTATCAAAAGTACCAGCGTGCGATACAATTAGTGTTTCGTACCATTCGCCGTTCCATGCTGTTTCTTTTTCATTGATTTAAATTATTCAGCGGCGTATGTTTTTTTTCTCCGATTGAAATTTGGAACTTTTCTACTCGTTTCATTTACACTTCATCTGATACTTATGTTCACCGAACGCATTTGGGAAATCCGCATCACAGACGGAGCATGAAGATAAAATTCACACGAATGGTAGGAAAAAAAGGAACGAACACTAATCGAAATTTGATGCCAAATTTTGATTGCGACCACATGCACTTGAAACTTCAACTGTAACTGCAGTAACAACTTATACGGGCCAAAAGCCGGACCTAATTGAATGTCAAAGTAAAGTCTTATATAGAATTGTCTTATCTATCTTTAATGGAGATTTTAGTAGGATTCTAATTGGGAGTTACATACTTTATATTATATCACTGTAAGGAATTCCCATTAGGACGTGCCAAGTGTCTCCGAAATGTCTTAAGAATTTTTCCGAAAAATATCTAAATTTGAAACAAAAATGTCCTTTTTCAGATTCCACGAAATGTAGACTGATCGGTTTGCAAACAGAAATTGGGCGAAAAATGACTGATCGAGGGTTTTTTGTTTAATTACAAAATGTTCCCATAGTGCAAAAAATCGACACATCTTGTTCAAACAAGGCGAACAACGGATGCAAATTAAAATTTCAGGATAGGATAGCCATTAATTTCAGTGCAATGACCGGACGAATTCACAAAGTGGACCCGTCGCTCCAAATAAAATAAAAGCATGAGCCGTTTGCCTCGACGGCAAATTTAATATCATCGAACGTTCCAAGCAAAACGTTCATTATCAAAACAAAAATCCACGACTTTTTTACATCGAAACGGTGTATTATTATTGGTACTGAGAGTATATTAAATTACAAAAGACAATTACTTTTAATCATTATTCGAAAATTGGGAAGCAGTCACGTTTACGATAGTGAAATCGCCCATAAACGCAATACATGTATTATTGAATAATTTATAACGAAGATGTACAAAATATTTACTACACCCAAGATACCGCAAACATACACACTAATCGTTATTATTAATGACATATCTGGCGTTATATATACGGTGTGTTCGTGTGTGGATACAAACTAGCGTATCAAAGATACATATTAATGAGAAAATTGTGGTTACCATGAAATGTTGATGGAATCATGTCAGAATGAAATTTCAAAACACTCAGCACGTGTCGAAGTATATCAAAAGCCGCCGGTGCAGCACTGCGATTGTTTCCGATGCGCGTTTTCACAACTATCCGTTGTGACATGCTGTAATTGAATAATTTGTTTTCTATCGATTAATCCGACTCCTGACCATACAACTCGTCATACAAACGAAACGAAAAACTTTTCATTTTTCTCACTTTTCATAAAACATTTGATTTTTTGATGCCTAAAAAACAAATGTTTGCAATCTGATTCTCGACAAATAAAAACGTTAATGCGAATTGATCCAAAAATTAGTGCAAAAATATAGCCGCGCTTTTACGCAAAAATTTATTTCACCGCATAAAATAGTAGATTGAAAATTGTGTAAATTTGTAGCCCCCATCGTATATACGCATACACATAATTTCAAATATATCCGTGCTCATAAAATTTCAAGCGCTGATACGTGAAAAAAAATTTATGCCATGTGAAGTACGATCCAATCCCTTTTATCTTTAAACCTACATCATATTTTTTAAGATCATGTTATATAGACTTTATGAACAGGATTTTGATCTAATTCCGATTGCGATTGACGATCGCGTTTCGAATTGCAAAAAAAATTTCAAGTCCTCTTCAACCTATCGCCGACCGTTCCTATTTATCTTGTCATAACACAATCCCGATTATGAGTTGAAATGAAATCATCCATGCGAGTTTTTTCGAACGCTCCTCGAAGCTGCAGCGGGTCTGAAGTGCATCTAAAATTTATCGACTAAATAATCCAGGTTGGAAGAAGGTTTGGTTTTCTCGCCGAGGCGGGAGCTGTTTTGTCGGATCTCGTTGGTGCACACACGAAAATCATGAATACCATTTCGGGTGGCACTTCCGCCAGGCAGCGACGTCGGCGTCGCAACGCCGAAAGCGCGACGTTTGCTGCGCGCGCAGAGCCTTAACCGGCGTCCGCCAGGAGCGCTGGCTCTACGGCCGGCCTCGAGTACGCGAGCGGGCCGCTCAGTCTAATTTGAACCGCCGCGTGTGTCCGAGTTTATAGGTACGATTATCTTCTCGGCACGGCAGTCCCGCGACTTTTCACAATCGAGTTGCAACTAATCGCGTTGTGCTCCCGTAACCACCACACTCACTCCCTCCACTCCTCCACGAGAATTCCAACGGGGAAGAAAAAAGTTTCCGCGAAATTAACCCCCTCTGAGCGGGGAATGACAAAAGGGGGTTAACAATCGGGTGGAAAAAAGTGTGGTGAAAAATAGAAGGCGTGCAACAAGTTGTCAACGTCCGAAGATCATCGACGGTGTGGTTACGTCACTGATCCCAATGTGATTACTATCGGTGGATGAAAATTTGCAGAGTGAATCGGCAGAGTTCGCTCCGCTGCGACACTATATTCGTACAGCGAACCCTGTGTCGTGAGTGTAACCAGACACCGGTCGGAGAAAGGTTTGCGTAAACGCGCGGAGTTGAAAAGCGAAAAATCTCGGGATGTGGGTTGCCAAATAGCGAGAGCGCTTTGCAACTCGGTCGCAAACCTGTGGTAGCATCGGCTTAATCCAGGGAGACCATGAGGGAGAAGCGAGACTGAGGGGCACTTGAGCAAGTGCGGAAGAAAAAACTCGCCGGCTGGATTGGGGTGACGCGGGGGCGCAAGATCATGACAGCGATGCCCGGGGGCAGCGAGAACAGCAAGAAGATGGGCGCGCCTCGAGGAGCAGTCGCGGGGTTCGAGTGGTACATCTGAGCCGGCGGAGGGTACACGTGGATGCAAAGGGCGCGAGGCTTGTTGACCCGTTGAGCGCTGACGATGTGGCTGTGTCTGCTGGTGGCTGGTTTGTTGAGCGGCTGCGGCGCCCTGGCGCCTTCGGAGGAGCTCGTCGCAGCCGCCAGCGAGGCCCAGTGGCGGTCGCGTCGCGTCGAGTCGAGTGCCGCGCTGGCGTTCGCGCCGCCGGTGGCCAAACACCCGTTGGAGTACGCGCTGACCCAACTCGAGCGCAGGGCACCAGCTAAGAGACGCAGGGTGCGCGCCAAGGTGGAGTCGCCGCGCGAGCAGCGCCGACGGTGTCGCGCGAAAAACAATTGCCGCGGCAGGAACTGGTGCCCGGACATGGACGTGGGCAACCGCGCGTACTTGGCGCCGACGGTGTTCGAGGGCAAGGCCCGGAGCATGTCCTCGGAGCGCAAAGCCGGGTCGAATTACGCGGTGACGTTCGAGGTCAAGCACGTCTACAAGAGCCAGCCGGGCTTCCAGCCGCTGCAGAAGAACGACAGCGTGAGGCTGCAGTTTCGCGACAAGGGTGCCCCGGGCAAGTCCACCGTCTGCACTGACAATTACAGCAACGACGCGACCCACCGGCAGCAGGATAATAGTGGAGTGGTGCGCGCGAATATCAAACGGGGCAAAGTGTATCTGGTGTTTGTGAACCGCGTGGGACCCAGGAACTTTACGATCCTCGGCGAGCCGGTGATTCGCAGCAAGAAGAACGAACAAGCGGTTCAGGCCGTTGTTCGACCGGATTACGGTGAGTAGGTCGATTCTCACGCCGCGCGCTCTCGCAGTGCGCGCTCTCTTTCCTTTCGCGTGTCTCTCTCTGTCGGTCCCTCGTTCTCTTCTCGATCGAGCTACGCGTGTGGCAATGTGTGCCTGGGTGGCACTTTGTGGTGGCACGTGTGCGTGAAACGCACGACACGCACACTGCGCTCTGGACCGCCGCGTTTTCCCGATTATACGGACAGGTGCACCTTGCCGCTGACATTTCATCAATTTGTCGTCGCTTAAAGACGGATTATGTTGCATAAATGGGTGTCCTGAAATGAAACTGGATCTTGTTTCATTACTGCACAATTTTTCAGTCAAACTTGATGCGGTACCGTGAATCCGACGACTCGTTAACTTTTCGCTTCTTTCTTTTCTTCCCTTTTTTCTTTCATTGTCTTCTCATCAGCCACTGTTTTTCGTCTTTGTTGTTTTAAACGTACGAGTAAATTTTCGAAAAATCCGTGATTAAAATTTTGCGATACTTTTTCATTCCTGATTCTGAAAAATGGCCTCTGTTTTTGCTTTGTAAGGTTCGTGAAAACGTGGCAACAAAGGAGAACGTTTGTTTCAAAGGCGAAATGTTGGATTAGATGGAAACTCGTAGTTCATTCCTCTCGATAATGATTCGGAGTTTGTATATTTATGGCGCCATGCGCAGTTGTCTGTTATACTTGTCTCGTCGAGCATCGTGACTAAGAACAAATCATTAAGTGAGTGCACATGTACACGTTAGATGTACACATTGTCACTGCGAGGATTTGTATGCCAAATAAATCAGAGACGAAAACTTTTCATCCGCCATCCAGTAATTCGTTGCATAATCAATGCGAAAGTTGATTCATTGTTTCTGCGGATGTTAAATAATCAGAGTCAAAATTATATTTTCACTGGTGGAACGATATAGATATACGTAGACAGTTGTAATTGAATCGAGCAAGAAGTGACAGACGTACTTATCACTTAAATTAACATTCATTTAAATTCATCATTGAGCACGAAGTGACAAATGACCGAATGAAAATCAGCGATTTACTAAAAGTTCACGTCGACTTGGTGTTTTAATTTGTCGAATTTGCTAAAATTTCCACCTCAAAAAGAGAAGACTAAACAGATAAAATAAATAATAAACAGGGTTTAAGTCTGCTTGGTTTTCAGGGGCAAAGTTTTTAAAATAAAAACTCAATAGTCTAGTAAAGTCTGAAATAAATAGGTTACAACGTGACAAACACGATTTATTATGTGTGAGCAGTATATAAAAATAAATCGGGAAATAAAGAAAAAATAACGAGAGTTGTATTAAAAGATTGAAGATTTTATTTTACAAAGTCTACTTCGGTTATAAATCGTAGACATCAATACGGAAATGTGTTTCCACGAAATGGAGAAGATTCGCAAGGTGTAATTTTTCAGGATTGACCTTCAGATGATTAAAATTTAAAGATTAAGAAATTGAGATTCAAATAAAGCTGGGAACCAAAATTAATATGTAAAATTATTCGTTCCACATAGGACAATTTATGTGCTCAGACTCTGGCTTCGTATCTCTTGAGTTTAGCGAAATTTCAAGTTATATACTTACAGCGACTCGGCCTAAATATAAGAAGCATTAACTCTAATTATACTTGCGTTACGAATTACACCAGTTTACGTGGCGGAGTGCTCAAAACCTGCGAGACTTGAAAAAGTCGAAAAATTTTCTTTTAGAAAGTCACGTGACAAATGGTGACGACTTCGTAGAATAATCTGGTGCTATCAATTATCTTTATACCGTGCGAGAAAAAAGTGTTTGCAACCCACACAAAACACAATTCGCAGATCTGGAGCATCCCAACTTTTGGCACGGACTTATCATATTTATGAGATTGTTTGCAGGAATATTTTCGAAACCATGCAGTTTGTCGCCGAGCAAATCATTTATGTGTGAAAAATTAATTTGTCTTTTAACCGCGTTCCTTGGATTTAACATATTAGTTACACGATGTTTAAATTGAATACATAATCCAGGACTAAAAAATAATGAGACACGATTTAGTAAATAATTTAGTCGATGAAATATTTCAAAACTTTGTTGACTCGGGCAACTTTGCGAATTACGAAAACATACGCGTCTAAAGTTTAAAAAAATAAACTTTTTATCGTATGTGAATAAGTCCGTTGACTCCGGTTATTAAACAAATTGCATGCAGGAAGTTTACAACAAATAAAAACGAAGCCACAAAATGAGAACGAAAATTTACCAATTACTGGATTGAAATTTTTTCCTGCCATTGATCAGTTACGTGTTTCTAGATAGCCAATATATTTTCGCAGGTACATACATTTGAAAATAGCACTTTTTAACATACATTTTTCTATCCAAGAATATATATTTATTTCACTCGCAGGTATGGAAAAAATGCAGTTCGTGTGGTACATGCAATAAATAAAATCGATTTTGTGTAACGTTTTTTTGCTTTCAATATTTTATCCATGGAAATACGCTTCTATTCACCTGCGAACTAACGAGATTTAACGTTTTTTTATGTATGTAAATTTATTTATGGTCTACCTATAGACAAGTCATCAAAAAGTACTCGAGAAACAATGGGGCACGATAAATAAAAAATTACTTTTTACATATCAGTCAAATAAATCGTCTCGATGGCAATTATTTTACAAAAACGACTGCACATAACATCCAATTTTCCTATCCTTTTTTATCTGTTACTAAAAAAACTCAAATTGTAAATAACAACCAAAACTGATTTCAAAAACTCCACTCTAACAAATTTGTTTTCAGCTTTCATGAATGTGAAAAAACGTGATGTGTTATTTAATAAAATCAATAACGTTTGTTTAAATATACGATCCTCTTCGTAATAAAAAGTACTCTGATCATGCACGCAAGAGGTCGTAACTCAATCCCGTTGAATATCTCTCGAGTCGACAAACGAGCGTCAACGGAGATATAATCTCATCAAATCGGTTGCATGAATCGCTGTTAATGAATCGATGAAAGTCAAAGGACTCGTGGAACGAGGTGATGTGTTGCGTAGGGTGTCTTGGAACGGCGCGCTCTAATGGCAGCCGACACCTGCGATTCACGAGTGCGACGCTCGGATTGAGCGTCGGATTCCGTGACGACATCTCTCGGGGGTAAGAAGACAGGCTCGCTTTCAACGTGATTTATGGCCCCCCGAAAGTGGCGAGGAAGCTTTGCGGCTTCAACTTTGATACGAGCAGCTCGCGCGCGTTTCAAAACTGCCCGACTCAAAAATGTCGCCTCGCCTTCGTCGTTCGCTGTTGTTATTTTCGCGAGACCAACTCGACCGAGTTAAATGACTCGTTATCTCACGAACTACGGCTTCGGCGGCTGATTCAATTGAGCGAATTAATCCGCAGTCGTCCGACCCGGAATGACTGCGAAGAAAAAATGCAAGCAAAATTAAGGAATTAGCCTCGCATTTGTGCATTTTTGGTAAACTGACTAATTACGCGAACGCGGCGCGGCTCAAACTGCTCCGACATTCTTTGCAATTTTAAGGATACTTAAGTGGGCACGCTTGGAATTATTGCTTCAGATAATATTTATTCTCTCTGCTCATAACGTCTCCATGGTCTCGATCTGTGATTCGGTCATCTTGACTTTTTTTTCATTTTAAAATAAAAATGCGATGAAAAACATTTTAACTTGCAATATTAATTTGAACGTAGGAACTCGCAGAAAAAAGGGTAACAAAAATTGACGCGCAGTAAAAATAAAATGCAAGTCCTCTCTCTAAGCATTTGAATGTATTTTAGGTATGGACACGGCTTGGTACGTGCCTTGCGTACTTACGTACAAGCATAGCACAGTTTGCCTTCGCTCTCCTCGTCTCTTTGTAGTATACCTCGCCCCGAAAATTACCCTTCATACATCTTGGTAGTTTAAACACAAACACTCAAAACACGCGTGTACCATCCGTAGGCAAACACAAACATATGGTTCTACCTGTGACAACAAACAACAGATTTTTATATTACAAATGATATGTCACTATAGGAAAAAGTTGCTTGTTTTAGATTTTATTATCAATTCGAAGAACAGACTTTAAGTTCTGAGACGAAATGGAATGTTTCTTATAAACATAAAAATGGAATTGGGTACAATAAATAATATTTATAGTGAAATAATCCGATCGTTTATTCGCGATATTTTTCGTTGCTAAAATATTATTGGTCGATTTAAGTTGATTGATGCATCGATAAATCCTGTCACAACATTCGGCTCAATTACATACGAGATGAAAAATGTGTAAATTCCTCGAGACTTATGCTCGCACTTATTCTCATCATATTAAAAGTACACGTCGAGAGCTCGCATCGCAGACAATAATTGAGATCAATTAGTTCTGATAGCACTTCGCTGCAGCAGGACAGAAAATAGCGGAGACTGAAAAGTGATGTAATTTGATCAATGCTCATCTGCTCACTCGGTAGGCACCGTCCCTATAATACTTCATTATGAAATTTCAAATTATCCCTTTCTTCTCCTACTTACGGAAGATAATCACAAGATAGTTAGGCTTGTCAAACTTCATCATGAAGCCGTGATTACTTGTCCAAACTAAGCTAACTAATGGAATCAGTCAATTCAAGTTTCGTCGCTTGTTAGTAAACGTTCCAGCTTACGGAAAAAATGAGTTTCTTATTTTTTCGTCGAAAAGTTACTCGACGTTACGTAGAATAAAACGACGAAGAAAACTGCCAGCGATATTGCGTGTACTTCGTACTGGCAAACATAAGAATGCGCTAAAATTGCGTTGGTCGTTGTTTTGCAGTGCGATCGCTAGAAGACAACCTACTTAGCCAAAATGGAAAACGCGTCGGAGAGTCCAACGGAAAATAACCCATCCACAAGTCCGACGAGTATCGGACGTCGCCCTAAAAGACAGTTGTTACGCGCGAAAAAGAAACTGTGGGCAACGTCTGGCCGAGAGAAGAGTTCACACAAGTTTAAACGTACGCCGGGTTTCGAAAGCGTCATTTTTATTACTTCGACGTCTTTCGCCGAAGCGGGCAAATATGCGGGCTTTTTTCAAACGCCAGTCGGAGCGTTTTAATTTCAATTTCAAATTACGCTCGGACATGCGCCTTTTTAATGACTTCCATTGTTTTTTTGCGGCTGATTATTTATCAACCACTTCCAACAAGTCGGTGAATTTACTTTTTTTACATTTACAATCCTTTTCCATTTCATCTGAATTTTTCGTTTTCACGCTTTAATTAGCAAAAAAAACGTTTTGATAGGAAATGTTTACGTTTAATATTTGAAAAAAGTATTTACTTTTAAGATGCGTAAAAACAATAATGATTTAAATACACCGTAATGAGTTTTTCGAGTATCAGCGTTGCTAATTTAATTCGACTATTTTCTCGTTCATTACGGCCGTTTAATTCTTTTCCATGTACCAACGGCTGGCGAGCATACTTCGGATCAACGAACCGCCCTGATCGAAATGCGCCACCTAAGTAAAAAGGAAAATATGCGTTCTTTGTTTGAGCTGTGCGAACACGCGTAATTATACATGCAGCGTAAAGGCATCGTTTGTCATCTCTTTTGTACATAAAAGTTATAATTGTGTTTTATTCTTGACAAAAAAATCACCTTCATTATCTTCTAATTTGTATAATCACATATTTTAATTGCAGCTTACTTTTTTAGTCAAATTCATTCAAAAAATTATAGAAAATTTTTTTATGACAAAATACTACAAAATATATCAAAAATTGTTTTTCAAAATTTTTCAAAAATGACATTTGTGAGCATAAAAATGCGGAAAACAAGAGCATTAAGAGTTTTGGAGAATTTTTCGATATAGAGCGCACATATATAGAATAGCCGATTATTTTTATGTAGGCGACTTGTTTCCGAGTTTATTATCACCTACGACCCCTTTTTCAAAGCGCTCCTCGCATCGTGTTACAAAAATAGAAAAACACTAAAGTCCCGCGTCTCGCTCTTCCGCTTTGATTCTCGAGCGCAAGTTTGACACTCACTCTAGCAGAATTTACGATTTGAAGAGATTGGGGGAATAGCAATGAGGGGCTTATTCGCGTATAATCTGCATGCGCAAATGCAAAGCGAAAAAAAAGAAAGATTCAAAAAATACGCACTGTTACGTAACGAACACTCGCGTGTAAACTCTGAAAAAACGCACTATCATGAAGCGTGTTTCGTGTGGATGTGATTTTTATCAATTTATTAATGTTTTCTAGAACAAACATGTGAAAGTTATTTAAAATAAAAATACAATATTTTTTGTTCAATTTGGTGAATACGAAATTTGCAATTTTCTATTTCTGGTTTAAAAATTTTCGAGTGGAAAATAATTTAAAGCTTTGTGATATGAAATATTTTTGATACATCGTGCATGTTGATATCGAACGTATCATCATAATCTATTGGGTATACGTCTATAAGAGAAAAAAGTGATACGCGTGGATGGAAAAGCACGTGTATAAGGCTCGTACTCATCTCGACGTAGAAGTAAACAGGTAGACTGCTGGGCTCCGATCTCTAAGCGGCCCTCTTACCGATCTATCGATATCTGTTGGCGCTACTACTCGACTGGGTAATCTCCTTCTTCGTCTCGTCTTCTTTTTCTCAGGGTGCTCCTTGGTTTTCCGCGACGCGAAAAGCGGTTCTACCGTTTTGCCGAGTGCATTTTGCGACAACTGGTTTTTCTCGTTACCATTTACGGTTGAAAAGTAATTTTTTACCAAGTGTTTCTCAACGTGCGCGTGAGCGCCGGTCAACTTGATGTTTTATATGTGAAATTAAAAATAATTCTCCGATGCTCTTGTCCATATACAAAATTTTGACATTTGTTTATTTTTGTAAATGCATCTTTGAAAAGTCAAATATAAATTTTTTCATTTTGTAATGCCAAAATTTACTTTGGAAATCGTACTATTTTTGTAGAATTGTTGCAAAAAAAATTTCATTTCGTCATCTGAGAGAGACCGTGACAGAACCCTTAAGGCTTTACCAACAGCTTGGAGATTCGAAGATCGAATATCACCAAGCGTTGATAGCAGGCTGAAATGCGATGCAGATTCAGCTGACAATTTGTATGCGACTCGCGGTTGACGGATCGAGCCTATCGTTGACGCAACTGCAAATATATTCCATCAATCGCGATACTCGCTGCAATCTCGAAAAAAAACTTTCTCCATTTTGCTATTCTGTTTATTTTGTCGGATTCAAAAATCAGCATCAAATTGAATGTCCGTCAGGCGGGGGAGGGGGGAGAATCATCACGCGATGATTTATCCACCTTATAGATTGCGACTTTTCGCGTTGCCATCGAAAATTAATGCCACTCGAATAAAGTGCAATAGGAGCATGATTATGGGCCGACGATAAATCATGCGATAACTTCGCTTTGTAAAGATTTATGTCGGAAAATAACACAGTATGCACGGTTTTACCATCGATGTCACCAGAAATCCAAGAAAAAGAGATCAGAGCGAGAGAGAGTTATCGCGATAAAAAGTTTTGGCCTTACATCATCCAGAGATAAAACTCCACGACGCTACCATTACAACGCCGGGGTAACAGATGGGCAAATTCAACATTGCATTCATGTCCTTGTACGTGATACATGTCATATATCTGCATGCCCTTCGTACTTTTATTGAGAAAGTCCTCGGGATCACGTACGTCACTCGATTTACGCGAAAATTATATTTTCATAAAGTTCGCTGACCATCGTCAAACTATTTCGCGCGTCAATCTGTCTTCTGTTTGAAACAAACATTTTGCTCAGTGCCATAACCCTCGTCGTCATTTTTTGTCGAATTGATTTTGTTATTAAAATCTGTTTCGACATTTCGAAAACTTCGATGTTTTTTGCGTACTGCACAGTGCGTTAAATTTTCATCCATCAAAATTGAAAAAACCGTTTCGGTGTTTGCGTACTCTCTCAAACTTTATTAAAACTGTGCCGTGTACAGTCCCAAAGTGGTCGTTAACTGGAAACCCTACTAACAAAGCCGAAGGCAAAAACTGTTTTCAAAAGCGACACAAATCGAGAAAAATTGTATCAAAATAGTTGAGCACTCAATTTCCCAAAAAAAATTTGATTATTCCGCCAAAATGGAGAACAAGCGTTTTAAAAACTTCGCTGAAAATCAATTTACGTAGATGAGTTTTCATTCGGAAACAAGACCGATTGTGAAAAAGGATGAAAAAAAAAACGTTTCGGACTCTTGGATTAATGTTAGTATTTCCGACGGACCAATTATTCGGGAGTGGAGAATTTCTTTCATCGTCTGATCATCCTGACAAAAGTCAGACGCGACAATAGCGCCAGAAGCCGTTGTATTTACTTTTCCTTACATCGTGGCATGTGCGGCTTACGGGGGACAATCGTATAAGGGCAGAATCAGCAGGATCCGGCAACGACCGGGACTTTGCCTTTGTCGCTTATAACTCGCGGAACTGATCGCGGTGTTTATATGGTGTCTTCTGTTACTGCGCGTACGTCTGCACAAGCTGTATCTATTGCGTATAACCATGTTAGTTGTGGGAAAATTGTAGAAAACAAACTCGTTTCATTTCCCCTTACCTTCTGTACTGTACCTTCCTTTTTTCTATTCTTTTTTGTTTTCTTACATAAATGTCATACAATATTATTTGCTAACCTTTTTTCGAGCATTGGCTTTTCTTTACACTTTTTTGTTTACATTTTGAGTGTGGAAGTTGAATCAAAATTGAAATTGAAAGGATAGAGAAAAGTGATTGTGAAAAAAAGTAAGAAGAAAATAACGTTACGCAGACAAAATAAGAAACGGTTGTATAATTCTTAAAATAAATCATTGAATTCTTGAGGAAGTTGCCGGGGAATTATTCAAAGAACATATGAAAATGCGACAAAACGAATGAAAGGAGCGTTTGTCTGCAGACGCCTGGACGACAGTCGCGAAATTTCGACGGATGAATCTTTTCTCGTTCTCTCCGTCTCCGTTGGGCTGTCGTTGGCCTCGCTAATGGCAACGAAGACGGCAAAGCCGGAGGAGACGACGACAACAACGACGTCTGCGGCGTCGGTGGTGTGTGATGGTGGCGCAAACGCGAGACGACGAAAATATTGGGTCTATTTCGAAATTCTATTTTGGTTCGTCGTCCGAGAGAGTTGAACATGCTACGCGGCTCTCCTCGGATCGCACGAGATCATTACGCGGCTCCGTGCAACTTCACTCCACGCTGCACCTACTTTCTCTATCGCGCAGTCAAAAATTCGAAATCACCAATTTTCAACTCGCGATATCAATTTCAAACGCCACTAATAAGCCCGCGCACGCTGCCCAAAAATAGTCGAACTCAATTTTCGGTACCGACTTTTCGGCGGTGTCAAATTTCAAAATGTTAAATTAAAAGCAGATGCTTTTCTCGACGTCATTTTTCATTAAAGTTTTATGAGACCTTTTTTTAAAAAGACTTTAGACTTTTCTGTTGAGAGGTTCTTAAGTATTAGGTTTTCATTCAATCTGATTGAATTCGAAATTGCAGTAATTAATTTTCAAAAGGGATTTGGATTGAACTTCACGAATCTGTCAGATTTGTCGAAAAAATGGTAAAAGAAAATAAAATCCAATATTTCCAACGTTTTAATGTCGCGATTGTGGTTTTTGCTATTTTTGTGCCATTTGAATCTTAGTTTGAGTCAGAATTGGTTGTCAAAACAAACGTTTGAATCCGTTAGTCCCATCAGATATCAGAACTGTTCAAGTCTCAAAGGACAAATGAAGGTTATAGATTCAAATATGTAAAAAATTTATATTTGTTAGTGTCGCTCGAATTGAAATTCGAATGAAAGAGCCATTACGTAGTGTAAGTATTAAATACAAAACACTAGTGGACAAATGTGACCATTTAGTTTTTCCAGTGTTAATTAACAATTACATTTTAATGTATGCCTTTTGAGCTTTCTCGTAATGTGGTTGAAATTTGATTGGTATTTGTAATACTCCTTTCGATTAAACGCAGGTTTTGATATTCCTCCGTATACTAATCAACGGGGTCGGTCGTTACTGTTTGTCATAAGGTGGTGACAACACCCAATTCGTCGGTACAATGTTGGGGTCGTTCTGAAAGTTTGTTACCAATTTGTATATTGCTGATGTCTAGACATTTCGATTAATACCATCGTTTCGCTTCAAATATTTGTCCATTCGACTCAATTATATTTATAAAACTTGCTATAAACTGAGTCAAGAAATAATACAGTGTTATAAAAGCGATGGAATTAGAAACATTGTACAATAATATACAATAACTAAATTTTAATAGAATGTCAAGGATGTCATCGATGTAATGCCTTTTGCAGAATTGAATTATTTTTATAACGTGTTATACTTTTTAAAGTGATTCAATTCAATGAGAAAATTCAATTAGTTTTTATACGAAAATAGCGGTAAGTGACATGATGAGTTTCCGAAACAAAAACAATTCGGTTGGATTACCGTTGAAAATCTTGAAATTTAGGATTCATAAAATTCCTGTACAAAGGACATGAAGATCGAATTTGAACCATACTTTTTCACACGAACATACAAGAATAGTCACTTAATATGATAAGAAACGTCCATTCGCCATTGAGAATCAAATGGAGCACCAATAAAGCTCTTTTTTGACTACAAGATAAGGCAGAACGCGAGAATTCGACGCGCATACGGACAAGGAGTTACAATAAATATTGCGATTACGCGGATATATCTATCGATTTCTGCACACTAGCAGTTTTAGTGCAAAAGAAAAGGTTTCGCTTTTCAACAGTATTTTCAATGGGTGATGCTACTGATCTCAATTGAAACTTCAATTTTCTTTTAGAAATAACTATTCGGAATTTTTAAATGAAATTAGAAACGAGTCGGAAAAATCAATCAGTATCAAATTCTTAAAACGGATTTTTAAAGAACAACAGTGACTAGACAATTTTTGGTATCAGATACTCTCCCGTTAGCCGAAGAGGTATTATGGCCATAAATTCAGCAGTACAGGCGCCGCGTAATATTTTCTATTCGGTAATATCTACTTCATATTTTTCTCAACTGCAGTGTCTCGCGACTAAGACGCGAAAAATGATGTTCCAACATTATCGTCAAAGTACCCCTTCACTCTAAAGCAATTTCCTCGAATTTCTAACTACAGCCAAACGTCAACTGTCCAAAATTTCAATTTGCAATTTCAATTCAATTTCTAGTCGCTGTTTGTAAAATTGGCCTGTACAAGAAATCGGTTATTTTTGTATCGCGAAATTGAATAATACGCAACGTCACCTTGTCCCTCCAGGTTACGCTCTTTATCGGCGGCAAAATTCAACTCGACAAGATTACCGTGAGCGTGTCATTTCGTTGAGCGAACGAACGCGATATCGGTAACGTCGAATCTTTCATGTCAAGCGATCGCCGATGCTGCGCACTCTCGGCGAACATCGCGATATTACGAATCGATGGTAACATCCGCCGGCTGCGTTATCATTACCGTTCGCCCCGAAAGTCCGATCTCATATGTGCTTGCGTGCTCACATCCGGCAAATCTATCGAAGTGACGCTCCATCGCATACACCTCACGACGATCGCCAACTTATAAACTTTTCATACCACCTACGCAATCGATATTATTATCAAGTTTAAATGTGCATTACAGTGCAAAAAACTACTTTCCAACCTACATAAAAAACCTTTAATAAACCATATAATAAAATGAATAATAGTAATAAAGAATTAAAAAAAAAATCAAAAATTTGTTTTACTGGGAAAAGTTTCGTTTAAAATTATAACACATTGGTTATAAATAATTGGTATATCTGGAAACCGTACGCGGCATATAAATCTAAATTACAACTCGAGCATCAACATTGAAACGCACCATCAGAACGTACCTCATACATGCAAATGAATCTACATCCAAATATTAACAGTATATTTTGTCCTACATCGTGGTTCGCAGATGGTTTTCAAGTGCGGGATTCTCTCGGGCTGGGCATGGTTGTAATATCGTCGTGCATGATTTGAAACGCCGTAAACCGCACCAGATATCCAAGTCGGCGGGAGTTGGTGCCGGGCGCACTGCGGAATTAACTAAATTTGATCAAACCTAATTGATTCAATTTGGCCGGGTCATTCTAAGTCGGTCTTGTTCCAAACAAACGCACATCACCGTCGCTGTTTACCATAAACAACGCTCGCGTTCTGCAATAAACATCGTGCAAATAAAATTATCACACAGTTTACAACCGCTCCGAATTATCCTATTTCCAATCTGCAAGTGCATCGGCCCCCTGAATAACTCAGCGATAGATTCTCTCGTTGTACCGAAATTTGTCAAACCCATTGAACAGGCGGAAAATGTTTGAACGATCGCGCCTGCAGAGCACAAAGCTGCTAATTAAATGCAAAATCGGATTGGCCCATTGAAGAATATCAGCGAATGAACTGAAGAGAGAGGGTGCAAGGGGGTCAATTAAAAGCTAGCCAAAAAGTACGTGGGTGGAAAAGTGGGAGTTATCGATTTGTCCCTAATAAGGCGTGTCACGTAGACGGTGCGTTTGTGTGCGTTCGCTCGGCCAGGCAAACATATGTACGAGATTTACGGACGGACGTAAACAAACGCGGGTCCACTTATGCATAAACATTCGTACTGGAGAGAGGGGCATTGCGATGTGTAGGTGATTGCACGCGTGGCCGCCGAGGTTTGCTGATTCAGACATGACTAAAAGGGGAGGAAGAGGGCCGACACATCACCGATAATCACACTGAGAGCTGATTAATATCTGTCGCTGAGTGAGGTATGTGGCGCGTTTTCCGCGCATCTCTGCGACGAGGCATTAAACGCACCGGATGGGTAATCTTGGTGGCAACTATCGGGCGTTGCCTCGTGACAATTGACTAGCCGGTTAATGAGGCTGGATGGTTGACGCAAACATGCCGACGTTGATCAGAAGCCCGAGCCACCTTGTCATGCAAATTGACACGTTGCGTTTACATCCGGCCTCGTCTACTGTTCGGCAAGGTGAGAGCGCCGAATTGAAACGGCGCGGTTTTGTTTCCGGGGCATATTGTCGCGCGGGTAACGATCTCCGAGGACCCTCGAGAGACGTGTGAAAGCAGTTAGCAATTGCGGGTAATTGGGTTGCCGAAGAATTCCGCCTCGGCGGGTACCATTGATTTTGTTTCGCCTGCAGTTTTGATCAAGCTCGCCTTCTCTATCCAGACACAAATCATGCCGCTGTTACGCCGGGATAATTAAATATATTGTACGTGATGAGGTCGTAAAACGCGTCTGATCAATTTAATATGCTCCGCGCAAACATGTTTCTCGTTAAGGAGCTCGTATCTGAAATATCAGTTAATTTGATAAGAGGCGCTGCACCGTCCGATTCGCAATTCTAATAAATGTTATTTCATTCGATTAGATTCGTGTTTGCACCGGGGTAACAACTCCACGTCAGTTTTCCTTCTGATTCATTAGTTATTCTGTCCTTTTTTTACCTTTCGTTTATCAAACACGAATTGTGAAACAAAAATTAGTAACATGAAAGTTCTCCCGAGCCGTATAAAACTTAGTTTTCAACGCAAAAGATAATTTTTATTACGAAAAATCTGTTAACAAATTCCATCGTTGATGAAATGTGATTCGCAGAACATTGATTACTCCGATTCGAATCGGGTAGATCAAAAGCGATAAGCGTAATCATGGGATCCATCGGTTTGGGATTACAAACCAAGCGCGTCATTTGGCTGAGATGAATTCGAATGGCAAACAGGGAGGACAAAAACAAGCGAGAGAAAAATGGGAATTCTTCGAATCCGTGGCAGTGACACTGTTTGAGACATTATTTCGGCGGCGCATGTGTGTATAGTCGGAATTGAAATTCCCCTATGGCCACCGCGGAAATCACTCGAACGTGAAAGCGGACTGATTCCGAGAACCGTACGTCGGACGGCATAAAAATTCAATTACAGACTTGTAATCCGATATAATCCGCGTTTGACGAACGACACTCAACAGGTCAGCAGGGGTGGCGGTGGGCGGTATTGTTGTTGATAATCCTGATGAATATTAATGAGCCCACAAAACGGCCAAGACTTTTTGACAACCACCTCTCTGTATTCTTTTCGCATCTAACTTAGTCACCGTGGAGTCTATTCAAATTCCACCGACGGTGTGCTCGGAATGAAGATCGCCTTTGGAGCCACACGCGGAACCATTTCGTTTCTTATTATTGTATCGCACCGGCGCTTCGCCAAAGTAATCGCCCGGTTCGTCTTTCAGTCCGAAGTGTGTCTGCGGTAATCCAATCGCGCCGCCATTCAAGCCTCCACGTCATTTACACAATTCATTATTCACGCGCCAATCGGTCTGTGTATTTACGAAATTGTGAGAGCAATTTTCGAAATTAACATCAGTCACTTTGCATTCACCGTTGTTGTGGCTCTGTCCAACCCATTGTCGTCGTATTCTAGACGCAATTAACTTTCAATCCATCGTTTTTTTTTCAATTTTTCCTCCGTTACAACTTTTTTACATTCCAATATGTGTACCTTATATTAATTCGTGACGAAACAATGAATTAACAATGAAATCATGTATGACATTTCAATCTTTTGAAAAAAAAACAAGAAAATAATATTAAACTGAAAAGAATAGGTGTTCGATTAGCGTGAAAGTTCACGTAATTTCAAAGCCGTGTCATTCAATTTGTCTAATTTATTACGGAAGAACAATAATTAACAGACAGAAAACGAACGTTGGATCTGTTGAAGCGTAGCCTGTAGCACGAAATTACGATTATTATATATGCGTTGGTTTTGTGCCCCGTCTCATTATTGTGGCAAGAACTCGTTTACTTATATTGCACTTATTATCTGCGAGCACAAATCAGCTCATGTGTGTGTGGCATCGAGCCGTACCCTTTTCCTGTAATACTTCTTATTGGGTCATTGGTGGGCCCCCGTACATAGGCACACTTCGCGAGGAACAGACAATATTACGCAATTTATCGTCTCTAACGATCTAATGATCTGGCAGCGCGTGAGAATTCTACTGCTCGCGAGAGTGCGACTGAGAGAAAAACAGTGCTCGCTGTCACAAACGTTTTCACCCAAAGTGCTCCTTGTCGTTCTATTTAATTCTGACAAAGACTTCATCGACACGGTTTTGATTTTAATGCTAAATTGTATCAGTTACTAAACCACACAATTTTTTAACAAAATTATTTTTTAATTCTAAAGTCTTAATAATAAATTCAGAAATAAACCCCCCCCCAACTCATAAAACAAGATACGTTTTTGTATCATGTCGAGTTTAATTTTGCAAAAGTCTCTTATCATTATCTGTCATTTGGAACACGTGTTTGTATATCAGCAAAATGTAAAAAGTCGTGATAATGAATTGCAAGCGCTGTAATGCAAATCAGCGATCATAAAGAACAAGAATTTATTATTAAATGTAATGCGCGAGAAATCTGGATAATAAATATCAAAAGTGCGACCGTTACGATTTCACATCTTTTCATTATTTTTCGGCAGCAGAATTTAATTAGCCCATGCTGAATCACGAACATTTGAAAATTGTTATCAGCACGGCCAGTGTAGTCTCGTTCGGCATTTTTCGTCGCGATATACGACATGATTTGGAATCAGCGTTGTAATTATTTGCAAACAAACTAAATGATGTACCCGCGCACGCATTATCGGCACGAAAATTTGAGATTGTTTGTGCAGACTGTTAAATGGTGGTTTTATTGATTTCGGCTATTGCGTTACACAGCGTGCATTAACGCTTGAAAGTTGCGTCGCAAAAACAAATGAACTGCGAGGGGCAAAAATTCGTGGGCTTTCGGAGGGCGAGCTGACAGTGAGCTGGCTAACGACGCGTATCGCCGATTGAAGACGCGCCCGCCTAATTTGCAAGCGAAATAATTAATTTGGGGCCGCGTAACGCTCTCGTGAAACGGCATTCCTTGCATAACCTTTTATCAGAGCGCCGGTCTTGACAGCCTGGTCGGCGAACCGGCCGACGTACCTGTTCTGCTGCGCCCGCGTGCAAGGTAGTAGCGTGTGCTTACTACTCGCCTTTTACTTCAAATATCTCGCATTCTACCTATACATTATCTTACTTTTCTACATAGTTTAACATACATTATGTGTACACATTTCTTTCCGATTCCATTTCATTTACCTATTTAGATAAATCCACGTTTTTTATTCGATTCCGTGAAATTGTTCCCAGTAAATTGTTCGATATTCATTCGAAGTTTATGTGCAAATGTATGTTTGCTGCCTTTTTTTTCAGTTGCGAATGAAATTAATAAAATATTTTCCCGTGGAATAAATAAAAAGCAAACGTTCAATATTGTTGGAATGCATCGTTAATGTCAATCAGGAACAGCAAATCTATTTCAGCAAATATATTTTATGTTTTATTGTGTCGTTATGAGTAATTTTAATCAGTTTCTTTTATTGATAACGTAGAAAAGGAAATTTTTATCGAGATGGGTATATTGGCTATATTCTACTAATTGTTTGATGTCATCAAATACGAATCAGATGTGTATTAATTAGTAAAGTTAAAAGAAGTGTTTTTATACATTTCAATTCAATAAAAGTTGTCTGATGAAATCGCTTTTGATTTGATTAAAAATTGTACATAATTTATCAACTTCATGAACCAGAATAGAATTTCTACTTTTGTAACATACATTAAAGATAAAAAAATCGGAAAAACTCCAACGAAACTAAATAGGTTTGAAAATCGCAAAAATTCATCCCATTACACTCGTTTTATATTCTCTTCTTAGTTTGATTATAAAGTAGCCGACAAACGTAATCTTGTTTCATGCCATAAGACGCTCAGTTGGACAGGCAAATATTGTTCTGATGATACGCACATAGTTGAATGTACTTAGCGCATAATGTTCATGCTTTTTATTAGTCCAAACGAGGACTTCTCATTTCTATTCTCTCTTGCGCTTTTTCTCAAAAGTAAACTCTTTTATCCGCCTCAAGGGAAACCGCGGCGCTAATTAATGTATCGTGTCATAATAATGATCTTATAATAGACCAACTTTTTTTTGGTTCATTTCTTCTTACAGTATCGTAGCTCAGTATTTCTTGTTACTTTTTTTTTCTATTTATTCGCAAAAGACAAGTCTTGTGGATATAAATGTTACAAAAATAACACAATAATTTTTAGCTTTTCAGTTGTAAATTCTGCAAGTCCATAGTGTTAAAAAAATTCAACATTTTTTGAATCGAAAAATCAAAAACTTTTCTTCTTTTTTTCTAATTAAAGAAATACAAAATGAAAAGTAAAATAACAAGCATGAATTGAAATGTTGTTCATTAAAATGAAAAGTTGTATTTTTTTCTATGGTTGGTGATCCTTTCGTTACAAAACTCGCAAAGACAAACTTTTGAAATTGAAGAGAACATTATGACGAAGATAAAATGTTACCGAGAGAATTCGTCGTTGCGAATAAGTCGGCAGCAAAGAGAAGTACTCTAGGGCAGTGTACTCGGCTTAGAATAAACTCGATTTACTAAAGCATGACGGGCATGCATATGAGTCGCGAGCTAAAGAAGAACCGCAAAGCGCCACGTAGCAAGCGGCTAGAAATAATTGCAATTCGCGCGACCGTCGTTTTTAGTTCAATTTGTATTCTTGATCAGAAAAAATGTCACACGGTAAGCACTGACTAATACTGCGTAATGACCGTCACTCAAGAGCACGTAAGTTTGTGATAACGCTAAAACAACAAAGCGAGATGGCCCAAAGTTGGCGGCGCAGTTTGTATTTATGAGACGTGACACAATCCCGCAGACTATCCGGGCAATATGATGCCAGTTCAGAGACAACAGGTCAAAAGTTTTACACACTTTTCTATATAGTTCGAAACATTCATGCCATCTCGGCCGAAACTAATTTAACGATCAAACTTTCAGCGAACGGGAATCATTTTTCGTCCTCTTTGGTAATGAAAGAGTACGAATGAAATGTTAAAATGTTCGATCAATTTAGCATGCTTCGTTCTTGTACTTTTTCATATTGCAATAAAATTTCCAGCAGATTTGTGAGATTTAACAACGTTTAATTAGAGATATAACTGAAACGTCATTACATTACTTTCAATAGAAGGCTAAATTTGGAAAAAAAATCAAAAGTGAGCAATTCACTTCACTTGTTCTAATTATTCCCGTTAATAATCAAACGGTCGAAAAACCGATAGGTCTGTATTCATAATGTAACGTTTCAAATGCAAGACTTCACAATGTCAGAATTCTATTTGACGTTACGGAATTACCTAATATTTTTTGAAACTTTGTTAAAAATTCAAACTGTTCTTTATTTCACACCGATGTATTTCTGGTTCGGCTATTCTTGTCTTGATACATTTGCATGCATCGGAAATAGAAACAGTTTTTCATAGTTATCACCTAGTGATTTGCAAATATGTGCTACCTATCTCGAAACACCTCGACGATAAGTACCCTTTGAAAGGTAAGACTATAATAAATACACGCATCGGCTATAATGTATGACAGACAACTGCCGTCGCGTTCACGCTATGACTTGTTCATCATTCTCACTCGCTCTCACACCCCTCTCTGTTTGTTTTGACTCGGCCGATTCATCCGGTGCTGACTCTTATTACCATCGGTGGCCTATCGAATTGCTTGCCGATCATTATTTTAACGATCCATTGTCCATAAGAACACACTTTTAATCAAACCAAAACTTTTTTTTGTTCCTTTTTTTTCACATTCACTTCTGTGATTACAAAATTTAAAAATCAATGTGCAGCAAATATATTATTCCTATATAGATAAGATATGATCCTTCTTATCAAGAAATATCATTTTCTAGTCGGAGTTTTAATTACCCAGTGGAATATAATTGAAGTGCAATTGTAGAGTTGTGCAAAGTGTCTGCACGAGTTAGAAGTTCGATTAGGGCATGTCTATATTGTGTATCTCTTGGGATATTCGCCTTTGGATGAATAAATAATGGGATCTTGGTGTATGAAATAGTGTTTCTTGAATCGTGGTTTTGAACTGCATAGGCATTTCGTGACCCGTTTGAAACGTACGCTACCGAGGAAAGCGTGAGTGAATCAACTATCGCATGTGATTGCCAGCCGTAACGTGCGAATAAAAACAAGGAGCGGTGCAATTGTTAGATTCAACGCTCAATTAGCCGTTACTAGCTTGATCTCATTTTTTTTCATTCAGGCCGAGAGCCTCATAATGCGTCTCAGTGTTCCTGTCGTCGATTCAAATCTACGACCTTTATGGCTGATATATTAAGGCCATGTGTTGCTCACGCGGGCTATCATCAATTAATCAGTTGATCATGCGGATAAATAATTCCGTAATGCTGGGTTTTGTAATTACACACCAATTAAACTGTCGCCACATATTTAGCGTGCGTTTAAGTAGCGCGATATCTTCATTTTATCTTACAGTTTTTACTTCGTTCTAATAATATTGTAACATTCACGAAAGAAGAAATTTTCCAATTTTTAAAGTGTCAGAAAATGAAGAATTATGACATTGCAAAAGGCTCGAGTTTAATCTCTGACTTAGTGTTTTTCTAAAGTTCGATGCGATTTTTCGCCGAGTTAACATTAATAAAATTGAAAAGTATAAGGTAAAATGAGAAAGTTTGAGAAAGCATAGTACGAAGTAACGAAAATTGTGTGATGAGCTTTTAGTTTCGAGTGTTCTTGAAAAAATTGGACGAAAAAAATTCTAACCGAAAGAAATTGTCTTTGCTCTGTCATTTGAGCCGTACTTTAGGAAAATATTCGCCTATTTTACTTTAATGAAATGTTCTGTAAAGAACAGCGCCTTTGCGAGAGCCTTTTCCGTATAAAAGACGACTGATTATGTGTCCAAGTTAGTACCAAAGTTGAAGTTTTAGCACAGCACTCAAAACTTATAAATTCAAGTCTTTTCACTGGCAGTCGTGATAAATTGAAAATTATTTGAATAATTAATTTCAGACAATAAAAAAGCCATTATAATTTTTTCGGGGTTATTCAATTAGAAGTAATTTTCCTATTGACGGCCAAAAAAGAAGTTTCAAATTGTTGTACTCAATCTTCATTTTTTGTCAAGTGTTACGATTTTCATGAAGCGCATTCATTAATTTTCCCCTGTTAAGAGGTCATCGATAAAAGTTCAATCCCATTGACGATATAAATTGTAACGAAAATGTCAGCTAAGACTATAAAAAATACGGTGTATCGATCACAATGATGGCCCCGCACGTTACGCTTGACTGGTGTCAAAATGCGATACCACACATGTTTTTCGCAGATACACGAAATATTCATTCCAGATACCTCACATGTATAAACTTTTCCAAATGCTGTAGAACAACATTTCTACTCCATTTTCCTACATATTTTGCAAAATATTCAAGTATGAATTATATCCAGTCTGATAATATGTATATGAAAATTTAACTTCCATTAGTGGCGATCCAAATTACAAATTTGAATTCCTTATGCCGCGTTTAATTAAAATAATGATCTGTCGTATTTATTCAAATAGTACGCTAAGCGTCCATCTAATTATGACATAAAATCACAGATTTAAATATTATGTAACTTTGCTATTTGAACTAGAAATCACTTTTTTCAACATTATACGAGCTGGTTTAATTTTTTAGTAAACCCTATTTAATGTAATTGATAAAAAGGTCTCAAAAAGATTTTCGAATACAACTTAATTCGTTTGCTTAACTTGGGGTTAATTTAGATACAACTCGATTATTTGATTGTTTGGAAAAATCACATATCAAAGTAATTCTTTCTCGAAAAAACTGCCTAGGACTTGACACTCAAGTTTATAGGAAACAATGTGAGTGTGTAATACTGTCATTCCTCCTTTAAGGGTTGGTTTAACCACAGAAGTGTTCGTAATGGTGCTCGCAGTATTTCCCTAATGATTAACAGTTACCGTCATTCGCAGGAAAATAACAAAGGTGTATATGCTATATTTACGCTCGCGACAGCTTTGTTCTGTGAATACACAATATCTGTCTCCGGTTGCCATCTAATATACTGACACTGATGAAAATATATGATGATTTGTATATAATTCGTTCGCTTGAGTAATTAGATCTGGTAACGACGTGAAAGCACCGAAAATTTTGCCGTTTTGTGTATAATATAAGAAGACTGCGAATTACGCGGTGTCATGACAACCTCTGTGTGTGTAAACAAATATTTCACCGATACAATTAAGGCTGGAAAAATTGAATAACAATTAATCACGTCGGTGAATTAATTTCAGCACATGGAAAATGTCCTATATGGCAGCTTATTCGACAAAATATGTACTAAACTTTACAACATTAACGGCATAATGCAATGAAATTATTTCAGTCTGAATTAACCCGCGCGTTCAGCTGAAAAAGGATTCAATGAGCTTGAATTAATCGCTTGTTTAAATTTTGAAGACACAGGTATTGTTTATTTTTTCCGATCGTCTGAACAGTTGTACCAATGTGGAAATCATGTTAATTGTTATTCTATTATTGAAATTCATGCAACGTTCGCGGACGTAACGAATCATTCGAGCGGACTGAAATTATAATCAAATCAAATTGACCGGTTGTATAGTCGAGTTTGATTAATTAAAATTCCATCTCACAATCCAACGGGTGAATTTTATTAAATTATATGTTTAAGCGTATACAGATTAAATTATGTTCTACATATTAATTCGGAAGTTATACTGTGTAACCTCAATTTAAGTATGGTGATTAATTTTTTTCGCGATACGTGTTACACGTAGGAAAATGTTTTTCTATTCGAAAAAAATTGACGTTGATAAATATGAAATTCTGTAGACTTTATATAAGATTCAATCTTCGATTCAATACCGAAACCAGTGACGCGTGGACGACTACACGGCTGCATTTTGCAGGCGTGATCTTTCGTTGTCATATGCGTCGTCGCAATATAAACACCTGAAACAATTTTCTGAGTATAAAAGTGGCTTTATTTTGTTGAATAGAACCAAAATTTGTTACAAGCTTCTTATTCTTGTTGAAAAAGATTTTTTTATTGCTAGAAACAAAAAAAAATTTTTACATAATTATTCGAACGTTTTAAAAAAGAATAAATAAAATAATGGACAAAACTTTATGATTTTTCACGGACGTTTTTTTCCCGTAAAACAAGAATAACAAATGATGAGATCAATAAAGATTACAGTTTGCTGTCTTTGTTTTGTACGGAAAAATTTCAACGGGCAAATGCAATCTCTTTTATCGTGCATCGCATTTGTTCGAATAAAATTATAGTAAAATCACAAAATGAACAACAGGAACACTCATGACTGTACAGGCATTCAATACACCGAATTTAAACATTAAATTTTTAAACAAAGACGCGAAAAATGACAAAATACTTGGAATTAATATTTCATTCAAATGTGATTTCAGGATTTGAAGAGATTTATAAACGATTATGTGAAATTTATCCGACAGAATAAAATGCCTCGGGCATAATATTTAGACCGGTTTAAAAAGCAAAGTTTTTGATTATTCGTTTGAAAAGTGGATGAAATGCAAACCGTTGTTTTTTATGAACAAATCGATGTTCGTTGAACAATTCAGTTTATCTTTCAGAATAGAGTGCTCGTTGGATCGCTCTTTTATGATTCGTTGGGTCGAGTTATGGTACAAATAGTGACAGAATTGTGTGTCAAAAAAAGGTCACGTGTGGCTAACGGAGGCAATAAGAGCCAACGGACCTTTAAGACACAGGTGGTGTTTTAGGATATTTGAACGTAGGTTCGGTTGTCGGTTTCATCGTAGTTCACTTAGTCTGGGTCGCATCGCTCTTATATGGACGGAGCCTGCTTTCTCATACGACCGTTAAACGCTGTGCAACGACTAATAAGGCTAGCTTTATGTCTCTCCGAACAAACTTAATATCGCCAACGAACACCAATACTTACCAATAAATATTAGTACTTTTTGAGATCTAAAATCATGGAACAAAAATTCAATAAATGAAATTCGATTTTCTAAAAATTGAATATAACAATTTCTTAGCTGAAAATTTAAATGTCTTCAAATAATTTTCTTACAAAAAATCGTCATCCAGCACGTATTTCCGTCTGACAAACTCGCGGAAACTTCATTTAAAACAAAGATGAAGTTTGAAATTTCGTTGGAATTATTCAATTTGTTTTTGTAAAACACGTGAAAATAAAAAAAAATCTTGTTATTTCTTCACTTTCCATCCCGTCGCGTAGGACCCTACTACGCTGGTGTTACAGGTTCATTTTCACGAGAATATCGCAAAGATTGGCGCCACGCAAAATTTGCACAGAATCCAATTTCCAGATTTTCGACTACGCCAAGTTTTCATGTGGCGTAAAAACTTGGAAGCCTCGCGATGCAAGAGTCGTCGAACTTGCAACGGATAAAGTTTTTTTATAAATGAAAGGCAGTTGCGACGAAAAAGTGTAGCACCGCTGCGAAGACAAGCTTTTTTTTTTTCTTCATTTTTGTTTGTTTGGAAAGAGGAACGAAAAAGAGGCAAGTGATATCTGAGCATAAACGCCGTTCTCATTCGATCAGAACTTTTTGCTTCTACTTTTCATTCCCCGTCAATGGTGTATAGTACGAGAAAAGGTGAAATCTATTGAATCCCAACAATAACAATTATACAAGATGCGAAGGGCGAGAAAAAAATCGTCGAGATGCAAAGAACAAATTGCTTTGAGATTCTGGAGCGGGACATTAGCGTCAGTTTTTATTTGAAGGCGTATTTATAAATGGGGGGATCGCAATTTCAGAAATGTAAATGAAGGGTCGAGGGGCTATCCTATGGGATCTACCTCGACGCTCACGGGAAAAGACAGGGCAGAAATATTACGATCGACAGACAGTCAATATCGAAGAAAGTCCAAATGCGAAATGGAAATTATATCTGTCGATATTGCAGCAGTTTTTTTTCACTTTCCTTGCATCCGGCTTTACCGGACTTATTTCCTGTATTTATTGAGCTTGTGTCAACGACCTTGACTTTTATAGAAATATTGAAGACTTCTTGCGATTCCTTGGCGTTACAAGTTTTCTTTTTATTTGTTATTACAACAACTTTGTTGCTATTTCAGCAAGTAAGTTTTTTATTTATTTTAAGCATCAAAGTTTGTGCTCATTTTTTCTTTATATCAATGAAATGTTACCGAATAATTTATCATTCAAACGTCACGTATTTCTACAATTCCGAGTCTCGCTCTAATTGTCAAATGATATTAACATCTGCAAACCTGACACCGAGCGCCGTCTGGTCGAGTATACAACAAAATATGGGTCTTGAGACGACGTTTGTATTGCAATACCGTTTATATTTCGATGCTGGATCAACTTACAACATTTTGAAAAAAAATTTAATTTACAATATGGTTGAAATGAAGAACGAAATCCGCAGTGAAAATATAACAGAATTATTCGTACTGTGCTTTGCGATTTTGACTTCTCGATAGAAAACGTGGATTAAACAATTTTATTGTTCGTACTATGGGGATCGACATTTGCGTGACGGCGCTGCGGTGTAAACGGATTAATAAACTGAGCAGTTGCTGGAGCCTGCAACCCGTATGCGAGGTTAACCCGCACGCGAGGTTACGATTAAACTTTTATTTTGCAGATCATTATCGAGACATGACATACATGTTATTTATTCAGCCATTGACTGCTCTAATGACATACTTGCAGTATGTGTCCAGACATTTTCTCTAAAGCAAAATACTTTAAATAATGAAATCACAAAATCTTTCACCGAGGAAATAACTCTATTCGAATTTCATAAACACGGTTCGCTAATAATTGTAATTACCCTATCATTTGTCTTTTCTTATCAAACAAAGTGTACTATTCTTCACATGACACAAATTTTCGAATTAACTGAACTAAATTATTCTTATCAATGTTATGACTTTTGATTTAACATTTCGTTAATATAGTTGGTGCTGCAAAATTCGCAAAGTTGGTCTTTTTGACAGGTCAAGTGTTTTATCAGAGATACAAATTGAAATAATAGCGAAAATTGAGTGTATTATTTCTGCGGCGTGTATATTTTTGACGGTTTATCTTGGCGTAGTGATTTAGGTGGTGCTTCTTGTATAAATACTTGAATATAATGTCGGAGTGGTGTGCGCAACTACGGTAACTACAAAATTCAAAATACATGGGGCCAGGGTTGTTATATTGTACTTAAGTAATGCTCGGCGAGTCCACCTGAAACTTAATCATCAGTCTAGCGTTTAGATAATGAACGTGCTAATTGAAATAAATTTGTCTAATCTATTCTCGTAATCTACTTTTAGTTGGGGAAATGTAAACCAGATGACTAAACACAAATACGAAGACTTACAAATTCCATCAACAGGCAAAGCTAAACAATTGTTTGTTATAGAAAAATATCATTTCCTCGCCAATAAAAATTATTGTGAAAAAAATAAAAAAACACTTTTTTACCAGGTTTTGAATGAAAAATTATATTAGATATTTTGTGTAAAATTTCATTCAACAAAAAAATGTTCATTTTGTGGAATTCAATCCGATTCATGCTTGCGTTGTTTTCGGACAATTATGTTTCTGTCAGTTCTGGTACCGTGTGGAAAGTAATTTTTTTGTTGTTTTCGAAACAAATTATTTGTAGTTCAATAGATTAACATCGCGTGCAACTCTCACGGATTATTTAACCCAGTTTTCAGCGCATTTGTAACGAGCTGGTGTGCATCAAAATAGGTACAATCTGCGGTGGACACGTTGCATGCTCGTTGCATACACGCGCGTACAAACGTACGATGTTAATGATGCGGTATAAATGTGGTTTCGACTCGCGAGTCTCAAACCCCAAAAACGATGGCGCAAAAATATCTATCACGCTTGCAAATTCACCGACACATCTTTTCACCAACAAAATCTCTCGTGTCATCGCAAATTTGTTTGCCACTTAATTTCACCGGTTCTTTTCCAACCGCACAATTTACTTTGTAAATCAAATTCGATTTTTTGTTTACTGGCAAAAGTTTCAATTGGGAAAAAGAAAAACGGCTTCGAAAAGAATAGACCTGCGATCCAAAGCGTATTCACATCGATGCATCCAGATGAAATATTTTTAACATATTTATGTTTCAAGAAGTCAATCCAACTTTTGTAAGGCTCCATTGAAGACTCAAATGGACGGATCTTTGGTATTCATCATATCCTGTTGTTCGCTCGAACTCAAATGCGAGGAAAAAAGTTGAGCGAAAAGTTGAGAGAAAAGTTTTTGCCGAGTTATAAAGTAGTGCAATCAGTAATAATTATTCTAAGGATATCATATTTTTTTGGCACGAACGAAAAAATGTTGAAAATGTTCTTTTAGAATTTTGCTCTTCAGCTGGACGGATGATTTGTGACAACAAATTTGAGTCGGCTACAAAAGAGCAATTACTGAATTGAATGGCAAAGTTGTTTGCATAAATTGAGCTGCGAAAACGGACGCAAGTAAAAGTATTCAAAATGTGCGACGCTCGTTTAATTGTGAATAGCGAAGTGATAACCGCTCGAGCGATTAAGAAAATCAGGGACGAAGGCATTCAGAGAGCGCGGAAAAAAAACGCGAACCGCCATAGTTAGCCGTAAGACTTTTCAATAATGGCCGGAGCCTCGGTTATAATAAAGCGAATAAACGTAAAATTACCGCGAGCACGCGTTTCGCGCGTCTATTATTCGAAAAGTTTTCGAGCGTTTAATGGCTTTTAGAAAGTCGAGCGCTTGGCGCTACCAAAAAGTCGTTACAACTCCCAGGGCGCGCAGAGAAAACTCGCCCTGTCTCCCGAGCCATCGGACCATCTCTACGCTCTTCCCCAAGACTCTCCTGGCGTTCTTGACAATAACTTGGTTCAATTTATACTTTAAATTATCGGCCGCCACGGCTGTTACGTTTCAATTTATAACCGGTTTGCAGTGAATTTCCGAATCAACCTGACCCTGTTACTTACTTTTGCGTTTTATCTAGTTCGAAGAAAAATCTTCAAACAGCGTCGACCTAAGCAGAACTTTTGAGTTATTGGCATATCCGATTGCAGCCAATTGTAATTTAACTTCGACTCCGTAAAGGTGACCAGACTGAAAGGAACGGCAATCACAAAAGTTCGCTTTGAATCGTAAAATTGCACGATTCATTTTTTTCTTTTTTTCTTAATTGATCCGGAAATTTATTTTTAATAACCGTTACGATTTCGAACGTTTTCTTCATTTTTTGTTTTGTTCCGTTTTTTTGTCAAAGAACTCAAAATTTGTTCCGAGATTCACTGGCGTGTAAAAGCTCTTGTGTTCCTCAACTTACCCATCAGTTTATTTAAGGAAGAAAGCAGGCAGTGTATCGCAGACAGCCATTCATCAATCGCAAGTCCATAGCAGCAATTATCTCATTTGTGCGATGAGACGGAGCGAAACTTTTTAAAATCTTGTAAACTTTGCAAAGGCAATTTTACGCAGATTAAAAAGTTTCCGGCTTTTCATGAATGTTCCGGTCGTCGCTGGTCTTTGAAGCTCGATGGTGTCCTCGATGTTTATCATAAGAAATCCCGGTTTTCTGAAAATGAAAAGACAAAAATAAATCTTTTCAATATTATCCGCTTTTAACATAAAAAAAAACGAAATATCTCATCTTAATCACTTCTAAGTGATTGGCAAGCAAAATAATTTGTTCAGATCGATTAAAATAATTTGAGTTAATTATTTGAAAATATTTTTTTTCCAATACAAATGAGACATTTAAAAACTAAATTTTTCAAACTCGAATATTTTTTTACTTCGATTGCCTAAAAGGATGGAAAAACCGAAGTGATATATTCATGAAAGCAAAGTTAGAGATCGGCCCATTTTGAAAATTATTCTAAACAGAGCATCTACATCGTTGGCAAGTGGGACAAAAATAAAGACAAAACGAAAGCTCTCTCGCCAGCGTTATTTATTTGCTAGTCGAACTGCGAAGGTAGAGCTATTGAAAATCTGCGGAGAAAATAGAAGGAGTGAAGCTGAGAAAGCAGCGGGTTGGAGAAACGCCATTAGCCCTTCACCGATATGGCATGGCTGGGTGCAACACGACGGAGCCAAAGATTTACGAGTCGAAGAGTGACGTTTGGTGAAAGCTCTGCCTTTGCGCTTTCGAAAGCTCGGATAAGATACGCGAACCAAGTATAAAGAGAGCTCTGATTGTACGTGCACTGTAATTACCAATACTGCGCCACAACTTCCGCACTGTACAATTCATTTCTGATTTAAATTTCGCACGCCTGCCAACGTTTATTGCTTTAATTCAAATTAATCATTCACATTTTGCCGACAAATCAGAAAAGTTTTATCGGAATAGAATGCAAGTTTGCAATTTGTTTTTTTTTCGTTCGGTTTTTTGTCGATGTGTATATCTTTGGTAATAGTCATATTGCCTTTTATACTCGTTACGTGATATTGGTCGATGAAAATAGCTGGTTAGAAGTCATGCGATTTCTTTCGAACATTCCTTCCCTAAATTATGTACTTTTCTTTCTCTTTGAAGTCAGTTTACTAAATTTACTCGCGCGTTCGAATTTCACGATCGATGATGGTTTCGGGCAAAAATTATATTTCTCAAAGGTAACGTTTCGCCGGATCGATCCCGCGGATCACTCGATGGATAAAAAACCACTTCGCGTTTCCTCAAACCACATTCGTACTGATGCACTTGAATTGAACGCGATTCTCTTAAGGCAGAATAATGGATGTGTATCAACCGATAAGACGATATCTCATATATTATGCTGCGCAAATATCAGTCAAGTTTGAATTGATGATTCAGGCGTTAAAATGGAGATTGAATAAGACCCCCGCGATCCACAAAATATTTTGCGATTTGAAGAAGTCAAGCGGCGCTTTATCTTATGACGAAATTCAAACGCACGCCAACTTGAGCAATTTCGGTTTACGATTTCTGCAACAGCCATATTTCAATACAACCATCTTCCATATTCGCGAAACTTTTTTCTTTTGTTTCGTCAAAATAAGTTTGTCCGGGCAAACAACTTGAAAACAACAAATGAAGAACCAATTTAGCCTGTCGACAAAAAGTTAAAAAACTTGCCCGATTCTACCGAGGATACAATTTGGAAAACTTGTTGTACTTATTTATTTAGTGATAATGAAATGGGACGTACGAAAAACAAGCGAAATATCGCGCCGAGCTTACGTCTCTCGTCTTTTGTTCCGGCGAGTGCGAATATCTGCGGGTCATTAGATCGCTTTTCTCGGTGTACATTTCATCGGACTAATGAGAAAATGCATAGAGCATCGTGTCGCTCATGAAAGAAACACGTGTCAAGCAGTTACGCAGTCGGTTGGACGGAAGTTTACCAGGAAATGAGAGTGTACAATTTCCGCAGATGCACAGTGCTCGTGCGTCAACTCGCGATTGGACGTTGCGCATTGTTATTCCATGAATTTAAATGCAAAAAGCGTCGTGCAGTGAAACACTGAGACGCAAAAAAACGAGGGCACGGTCGGGAGCAAAAGAATCGCGTCTCTTTGGGTATTATGAAAATTTTTTCGGGATGCGCCGTTTTAAGACGGTCTTAGCGGCGAAAATGGATCGTTGTGATGCAAATTGTTTTGGAACGGTACAATTTTGTGGGATACACAGCATAATTGTCGTCTTGGCAATTCAATTTTCGATCTTCGTTCGTAAAACGAGCGACTGATTTATGCGCGTCGCAGTCACAACTATTGCATCGTGACCGTCGGCCATCGAAGACGTCGAGTTTTGCAGCGAATTTTCCGCGGCATAAATCCACACTTAATATCTCAACGGGAAACAACAATCCAATTTAAATAAATGTAAAGCCAAGAAAAGTACAAGACAAAAGCGGAGCGAAACTCGGTAATAAAATTGAACTTGATTAGAACAGATGTTATATACGCCCCGTGAAATTAAAATGCGAAACTTAATCAGAGTTAGAAGCACGATCTTGGGATTTTTTCATCCCTCCTCGGCATTATCGTTAGCGAGTTCCTGAGCTTTTATCCTATGTAAATGTACTACGCCGAGACGTGAATATTTTTAAAAAATGACATTGACACTTTGCGAGTGATTTAACCGGCTGGTTGAAAAAATTTAAACACAGAAATATTATTCCATCCGACGGACTGAAAACCCAACAGCCAACTTCATTACTGCGGAGTTTTGTGAACAGAAGCAAAAGTTTTCGTTCGGATTTGGATTATCTGCCAATAATTAGCTTAATTTAGAACTACCAAGAATCTGATTGTGAACCAGCAAGTTAAACTGCAAGGAGCGAAGTTGACTCGTGGAAGTTTCGCCGGATGTATAATCCAAGGCATTTTGCAAAAAAGTTGTTCAGCGAAAAGTATATTGCTCACAATACAAATTCTATGACTGGATGCGGCGCCCAATTTCTAGGGAACTCCGAGGACCAAACGTCAAGCCGAAGACGCGAGCTTGTGCGAACAGTATACGACTCACTGTATTGACTGTACAAAGTTCCCCGTTCGCATATTTCATATTTTGCGCGCTTGACCAACTGGAAGATGGGACTCAGCCGTGTGTAAGAGCTGACAAAGGTGCCTTATTGGCTTCGTCCTTGATCGCGCGTGTTTCTTTGCATTACATCACATATATTAACTGTATTCTCACATTTTTTTCTACGTTTGAGAAGCTTTTTTTTCATGATATGGGAAATTCCGTACTGTCTGGATTCAATCTTGTCTAACATATTTGTCAGTTCAATAAGAACTCTTGCGAGTTTGATAAATTTTGCATGAATTGGACACAGATATGAAACGTAAATTGTAAATAATAAAATATTACAATGCTTCCACAAGAGAACATTGTTTTACTGTATCATGAACTGTTAATGCAGGTTGTTAAACGTGCCACTCGACCTTTTGTAGTGTTGAAATTTAAGTCAGAAAAATAGTTAAGAAGTATTTTCCGAGTATGAAAACAAGCTCTTTTCTTGGCGAAGAATTCAAAGTTCACATTTAACTTTAACAACAACCCTGGTCTTTTTAATTAGCTTGAAAATGTTTGCATTAATCTTCCAAAACTACTTCAATCTAACTAAAACTTTGTTCTTTGGGTGCTTAACAATATTTTGTAACCTTTCATTAAATTAACCAAGCGTTTGGCACTCAAGAACCTTGATTTTTTTCCTGCAGGCGCTCGGATAATTTAGGATCCGGAGGTGAATAGTTCAGTGGGTGTTTTTAAGGGTGTATTATGAAGGGTAGTTGTATACGTAAGTGTGTACTCGCAGGTGGACGATCTATTATTTATTTACTTACTTCGCGCGACCGAGAGTCTCGGGCACAAAAATACTACGGCAGCTGGTTGTAGTCGTTACTACGTGCTTGTCTTGCGTAATGTGCATTTAACCGTGGTGCAGCAAAGCAAAATAGATAACTCATCCTACCGACCATTATGGCCATTAGACTTTCTTAGTACGGATGATACATTTTGGCCCTAATTATATATTTACCAAGTGTCTCCTTTCACTATTTGAGGCAGGAGTTGCTCGCTACATTACAACCCATTCAAAAGCCGAACAAATTTGATGCTAATTTCGTAATGTACAGTGACAGTGAACTATTGACGTTACAATTTCATTAACATTTCAATTCTACTTTTGCGATATAACGTAATTAGTCACACTTGAATGTCCAATCACACATAATCGTGTAGACTTTTTAGAGTGCACATTAATTCGCTTTATTCATAAACGTGCACTTATTTTCAGTAGAACAAATGTACATTCGGCGAAACGCGCGAGCTGATGCAATGCTTTTAATTACAATTTCGTTACGATACTGGAAAGTGTTTACATCGTAAATAGCAGTAATAAAATGTGTAATTTTAAATACATTTTGTTAATTTGTTTGCTTTTTTTGATAGGAATTTTGTTGTTCGTTCTTGTTTGCTTTAAAGCTTCAATCAAAATGGGTATCAGGCAGCTTTTGTTGACAGCGAATAAAAATTACCAAATATCGGAAGTCATGTTTTACGGGGTTTAGTTACGCGATATTTTCACGTACAACCAACGGTTAAAGAATTCGCGAACATAGTGGAATTCGTGTAATTTTGAAATCAAGTTACTCGTTTCAATAGAAGAAAAAGAGTGGAAACAAAAGAAAAAACAATCCCGACAATCACGTTTCACCGAAAATATTGGGACGGTGATTGTTTTATTGATTTTCTAAATCTTATTTTGGAAGTTTAAAATACTCTCACAGTGGAGTTCTCGCGTGAAAATGAAAAGCTTGAAAAGATCTCGAGTAGTTTGTCTGAAAAGGGCTTTGCAATTCTTTTCGTTTTAGGATATGCTGAACTGAATCTCAATTGTCTTTTAAATTTGCAGTTGACACAAAACATTTTAGCAGAAGTTTATTTAAAAAATTTTGCAGAATTAAATTAACATGTCGGTGTAGATTTAGACGCTTGAACTAAAGTCCGTTGGTTTTTGCCAAAACACGAAAGTGCGGGCACCAATTATCGATCACTAATAACGTGGATCATGTTGATTCACATCTGGCCTGGTTCGCGGGCGACTAAGCTGAAATTGAGGTGGAGTTCACATTTATGTGCACTTACCGTCCAACCATTTCGGATATGCTGGTCTATTTGTTATTATCGCTCAACGATAAAATAAAATTTTTCAAACGTACTTTCCAATACGATAAAATTATTTTTTGAGGTTTCGAAACAACAGTGAAAAACGTCTGTTCAAGTTTATGAACTCATCGAACTGAACGAGGTTAACAAAAAATCTTTATTTCATCTGTTCGCAACATTTGCTATAAATCAAAGTCTAAATTGGCATTGAATTTGACGCCCTTTCAATTTACGTAACAAACTAGTTTTATTATTTCCACTTGTTTGGAATCCACATCCATTTTAAAGCGAGGGTAAAATTGAAATTGCAGTCAGACGCGTGGGATAAGCAAATCGTCTTTCTCAAAGCTCGCGAAAGCTTATTTTGTATTAGTAGTAGCACTTAAACACATTTACGTAACATGTCGCGACGAAACGCCTCCATTGTAGCTTTTTGTCAATTGCGATGCGCGCAAATTTCGTTGGCAGAATTGTCATTCGACGGGCGCCTCCCGTCTTGTTGGCTTGCATTAAGGTCCCGAGACTGTACTTTCCCTATGAGCGTTCATTCACGTGTATCCCTCTGCCACTGCGGATAGAGACAACGCGTAAAACTTGGACTAATTGCTGTAAGGACAATTACTAGAATTAGAGGCAATTACGAAAGGTTAATTCGCGGGACGTTATTCTTAATTGGCGAGCGTTAGTGGGTCACCGTCAAGATGACGTTCTAAATGATTCTACACGTTTCGAACCACTGATTTCGCGTTTACGCTAATCTTTTTAGTTTTCGCACTTTTTGGAAGTTTTTCAATTCTTTCACTTCACGCGAACAATGGGCCTAAGAAACTGAGTGTCCTTTGGATAATTAGTTTTATCACTCATCGAATATGCAGATTGAATGAAACTATGCTAATGTACGAATTAATTTTATGTTGCAGGTAAGCGATCAATTATCTTTAATGAAGATAGGAAATCATATTAACGTAAGTAAACCCATCATTAATTTTAAGCTCTTAAATCCGAAATTAATATCCATGTTCGATGAGATTATGATTGCTGCAAATTATAAAAGGAAAAGTTTTACGAAGAAAATTTCTTTTCAGCTTTCACGATGCTGAGTCTCTGTCATACAATTTTGCTTATCACAAATCCTCTACTGTAAACAGAGAATCTGAAATTTCCATTCTGAACGAAATCTTCATTTTCTTGAATCCATAATTCGCAGTAATAGTTAATTTCCTCCTTAAACAAATGATTATTATATGTAATAAAGCTTATGCAACAAAACAAATTTTCTGTTTACCGCTTGTATACGAAGGTTAGGATAAAGAACAGTTCCAAGAATCCGATATTTTTCGTCGAAATCTCTTGAGGGCAAATTAAACTCTCGTTTTCTCGAGTTGGGATTCCAATCTTCTCGTGTCCGTTCGTGCTTTTACTTTGGCGCACCTCGCCCTACAGGAGAGGAGCTATATGCATAACTCGGAACACAATCGATCCCGCAATATTGGTACATACACATGATATATCGGTCGTAGTCAGCGGAAGGAAGTTACTTGTGAGTCAAATTACGCATTGACATGCCGGTCGATTTGATTACTGCCGATCGAACGAACCGCCATGGTAAAATGAACGCTAAGCTTCTCGGACCTTTTTTTTTACGCGCGGCTTTGTTGTAATTTTGTTTGCGCCAATCACTGCTCATTTAAATCTTCGTTAAACGATAATAAAAGTTTGATTGAGCGTTCCAAACTATTTTCATTCGATAAACGTGTCTGGGTTGGAGCAAAATTCAATTTGTTGTGCCCTCAACGGGACAAAAATAAACAAAAATTTGGATATACCGTTCGTTATTCTGTATACCATATTAGTCATTTCAAACGGGGTAAAATTATCGAAATACATGTGACAGTAAGTTTACAATTAATTAAATTCAATAAAAATACTTAATTTTCACTCAAATGTTGAAATGTTGAAACTGACCAAATCATTTATTGCGTCCCATTTTTAGTGCAAAAAATATTTTTTATTTCCATAAAAAGCTCAGAACGATGACAAAGCTAACAAGCTTTAAAAAATATATTTAGTCAAGGTACATGCAACTACGTGTGATATATTATTTAACCATGTCCCTACCAGCATCACGCAATACTTCGCTACGTTAAATTCGGTCTTAGTTATTCTGCTGTTGCTAAAGTTACAGTGTACTTGTTCGTTACTTAAGAGCAAGGTTAGTGGTTCATCCTATTCCCACAGTTTCAACCAAACAGAATTTCGTTTATCTTTCTTGCTCCAATTATCGTTACCGTATTGTTATATTATAATTTAGTCAAGAGATTGTTGTTTACCTGGTGCATCCTTTCTATAAATCACTTTTACTCTTTTAAAGTTTTTGATTCGTTTTTTTTTAATAGATAGTTTCCTTAGGGTAGCACCTTTCTTTTTAAAAATTTTTTGTACTCCAGAAAGTGACACTGAAAATGACGCAGCGAAAGCAATGCATAAAATCAGACTAATTGTGTTGGTACTCAGCATAGTTAGCGTATCCACAAAGGATATTGGTATATTCATGAGACACGTAATATTGAATTTTCAAGTGAAAATCGTTACTGGAAATAGAATGATGATAAACAGAGACTGTTGCCCTAACTTAACGTTAACGAATTATTGACAGAAACTTCTGACTAAACACTGTTATAATTTCATTCAGTTATACGCAAGTCTGATTAATTGACGATGAACAAACGAAATCTGTAAATTCGAAATTATGATTTTACATCGATTGACGAACTTGTTATAACAAGTCATAAACGAATAGGTATACCTATTTGTTTATGAATTCCCGCAAGGTAACTGTATTGCCAGTAATATTGTTGCTGTAGCGGTTCATCAATTAAAGGAGCCAGACGATGCACAGAGATACAAGATATTTTTTATGTCGGAGAGAAAAAGTTCTTCGATATTATCTTGTCTTAATCTCAATAAAGTTAACAAATGGATTGTAAACAAAGATAAGACAAGGTCGAGGGTACCTCCAGCTGCGAGAGCGAAGAAGAAACGTGACAGGATACAGAAGAACAGTGAATTGGAAGAGTAGAAGAAGAGCTGCATCATTAACGAGAAACCTCGCAGGGGTAGACAGCCATAAAATATTACTATCCTGGAAATCTACGGAAAGCGAGATTTTGCTGGTTTATTCGCAAATTTTATTATGAGGCATTAATATTGGATTTCTCTCTTCGACGAAGAAGGTTGGATATTTAATTACACGATCGAGTGAAACTCAATTTTACAATTGTTAGAACCTCTTGAAATAACTAAGAAAATATCTAAGAATTAAACTACCATCATAACGTACTCATTTAACAATTTTTTTCCAATGCAGATTCGTAATGGAATATTTTACGTATCGACAACTTTTCCAACTTGCACTAACAAATTTACAATGGGCATACCGAGACAGGTTTTTTCTCGCGACAATTGTTGTGAGCCGACCAGTTAATCTGCGAGTCTGTTTCAGCGTCTTATCCCATCATCGGATCTGCCATGAAGTGGAATTGATTCCCCGAAGGGAACCCCACACCTCAAGCCCAAGGAAACGAACAAGGAGCGTACAAGAATGTTCACGCTTCTTGCACACTCTTACGACGATATGCTCTCGCGGCTGGAAGCTTTTGGGGTGGCGCCTGGCGCCTATGATTTATATGCACCGCGCAAAAGCAAGTGCAGGCAAACAGCGCACACAGCTTAATCCGAGATTGCGTCGCGGGGATCTCCGGAGACACGCACGTCACGGCGTAGACGCTCTCGTGAAAACGAATAAATTCGCGAGCAAAGAGAAAGGCAGATGAGAGCCTCTAACGCCAGCGAATAAGTTGGGCTTTGGGGCGTGTCGGCATCGATTTTTTTATACGATTTCCCGCGAGACGTACCTGAATCTTTGATTCCGCTAGAATCTGACCTACGACGGTATGGTCGACGTTCCTTAACCGATTTCATGTGGCGATGTCATTCACTTTTTGATCCCTATAAATCCTTCATATAGATTCCTCTCACTTTTTTGCCCTTTTTGACTTTTTTATATCGCTGCATTTCTCGGGATGCAAAGTGGCCGTGAATTATTTGCGGCGAATAATTCGTTACATGTCACTAGCCATCAGACAAAAAAGGATGGACAAAAGGAGACAAAAATGTATCCATTTTTTGTGCACCATCACATTCAATTAAAATGTATCACTTATGACATGCAATAAATTTCAGTGTATTTATTCTTGCATTAGGTGATTTTCTTAATAATGATACCAACAAAAAGGTGCATTTTTCAGTAAACACACGGTAGAAACACGGACAGAATGAGTAACGGGGTTTGACGTGCACGGCGCCACGAAGTCTACGATCGAATGGCAAATTTTTCAGTCTTACTGGCTGATGGTTTAATGGCTATTGAAATGCATGGCCTTTTCTACCTCGGCGGTGTATCGATTAGAGCGAAATTCCTTGGCCCTTACTTCTGACGGCAGATCGGATAAATTGTTTGGATAAATCAAACGGGGTACAATAAAGTCAGACAAGTTTCGAGCGTGTAATTTGCGAAAAGGTAAACGCCTTTACAGTACGCTCTGGCCTTTGACGCGCGGCGTACCATATCTTGGATTGATTTTCAATTTCAATTGATTTTGCAAAACGTCCGCGGGCCAAGTGTTAACCAAAGCACACGTACGAATAGTCAAGCTTGGGAGCATTCGCCGTCGTGAAATGCTCGGTGACCCGTGAAAATGCGAATGCACAAGAGTTCGACAAACAGTGGCGTCACGTACACAGCCGAGAACCGACGTACCACCTCGCGCCGCCCGCAGACTTTGGCTTTTGCGATCCCGTTCCTTCTTTCCAACCTTGGCCTTAGTCTTTCCTATCAGAGACACCCAGAGGGACCCAAGTTCTAAAACTTTGAATTGCGTTGAAACTAAATTACAGGAACCTGTGATTTGTTTGATAAAACCACGATTCCTTATGACATCGACGTACCTTGCTTGCAAATTTATCTGAGATGTGAAAATCCGAGCCGTTGTAAACCACGGAAAACCCAATGTATTTCTTGGACTATCTATTTGACAAAAGTTATTCTTAAAATATTTTACAAAAGTTCTATATTTTGACTTGTTAAACTTTTCCACTGAGCTAATTTATCTTAATTGTTGGTTGCACAAAATATTTGTAGCGAAATTCCGTAAAAGTTTTGATCAAAAGTGTGGTCATAAGCACGTAAAAGTGGTATGTGTGGAAATTTTATTTGTTTTTCAAACTTTCAAGGGTATGTGATAAAAAATAAATGAATAAAAAAACAATTTACCGTAAAAGCCACTATTCAAACTGGACATTTGTTTGTACGAGGCAGATGAAATACGATGATGTAATTACACCAGTTTTTTTTGTTGATACTTTTGTACTCACGCAGAATGCATTGCAAAGTAAACTGCAATGGGTTGTATCACGCGGTGCAACACTCCTAACCCATGCAAAACTTTGTACATTCATTTATCCATGTTTTGGTGAAAATTTATTTCTAACAAAATTTCTGATTAGAACTGCAATTACCGTAATCACAAACGAAATATTAGAAAAACACTACGTTTATTTTCCAATGGTAAAATCTTCAATCGTTAATTTTCCTTGAACATTATATGATAAAATAAAAGTTCACATAATTAAAAAAAATGGGACATTCACAACGTTCAGGCTTCACCGTACGATTTTTTTGCGGCACTTATTAGGAAATTTTCGTAAATCGCGCGGTTTTAACTTGATACGCTCCAATTTAAGTGCGGAGGTTTTATTTCTAAAGGAAGTGCCGAAGAGGAAAAACAGCCACTCAAACTTTTGGACCGATTAAATGCCTCCGATCGGCAATATTTTCTGGCATTTTTCAAGTTGTACAATCAAGTTAGTTGCTCCGCCGTAGAATTCCGGAACAATCGTTTGGTAAAAGTGACGTGATTTGGCGGAATCACGCAAACTTTTGCTGCAATATTTGTACATTCGTTGGCAAAAGTTGCGCCAACTTTCAAAACGTTCGATTCATCAGTGCCAGAGAGTAAGTCGAAGAGAGCCACTCATGAACAAAGTATCTATCACTAACTTGACACCTTTGAACTTTTTACCTATCAAGAAAAAAATGCAAAAAAACCCACATAGAAAATAAGAGCTTTTGAATAGTACAGCGAAACCATAAATCTCTTTTCACTTACTGATTGATGGCCCGTGGCGAGCTGTGTAAAATGTACTCAAAATATACAAGTGTTCGTTTTAAGTCTGAAAAGAACTTTGGTATTAAGAACTCATAATCCTTGAGTACCGTTTAAGTAGTGCGAAAAATTTTACTAAACGAATTGATGCGAGGATAATTAATCCGAACGTAATTTCGTGCTTGAGCCTAATTCTGTTAAATGACCGTCTAATAAATTCGTAAACAGTGTTCCAATCTTGTCAAATTAAATCTGGTTTTTTGGAAATTAAAGAAGCTTTAAAAACTGTGAGAGAAAATAATCCGCACGTTTAATTATTTTTTTCTCTCGCTTGAAACGAGCCGGGAGTTAAGGCAGAGATTTAGCACACGTAATACGGTAACGTACAGGTGTGTCTAAATAACAGAGCATATGCAACCAAATAAAACGCAGAGGTGTACGGATGGCCGATTATCATAAATTCGCCTGAGCGCTTTTGCAACATTGATTTTTTTTGCTCCTCTCCTTCGACCGCGCTCTCGTTCACAAAATATCCGTATATTGGCTTTTTGTTTTGCTTGCTCGTCGTCTCTTAAATCTTCCATCTCGATTTCCGCGAAAGGCCTTCGCCAGATATCGCGATAGTGCGATTTAACGGACTATATCCCCGCATGCCCGTACCAACGCCGACTAAAAATAAATTGCAGAAACGCCCGGCAAATGAATGGCTTATAGATATCTGCATTCGCGGAACGTTTATTGTTTTAACTTTGAGCCTCAATAAACCGCTGATTTTCAGCGCTCTCTGTTTGTATTAAGATTTCATTCATTTCATCCCCGTGCTTTTGCTTCCTATTTCGCAACCGCGAAACTTTTGCATGTTTCATTTACACGATCTTGTTTGGAAAAAACGTTCCATCAGAGTTGAATTATTTTTCCTCTGAAAAAAAAATTAAAAATAATAATAAAGATAAAATTGGTTCAATCCAACGTTTTCCCTCGTTTTGATCCTTGAAAGTCGCAGTCATAAATTCTTCATGCATAAACTTTTTGTGACTGCGAACTTTAAGCTCCTTGAAGATAATTTAATTTTCACGCGTAAACCTTTTTCATTACGCTTTGTGGCTTCTCGCATTTACTCGCTGCGACACGTGTTTGCACGTAAACACTTTTATCTGGCAATTAAACCGCACTCAGCATCGAAACAAAACGTTGCTTTTATCCGACGCAATTATTTCGTAATTCTTGTCTTTAATTACAAATTACGAAGCGACAAAGAACAAGAACAGGATTCAAGAAAATATTCGTCCTCGTTTTTAACTTTTATCCCCTGTTCTTCTCTGTTTCGATTTGACCTGAAAAAGTATAATACTGTCGAAGCGCAGAAAAACTTTAATCGTTCGTCAGCGTCGATAATTGAATTTTTTATTTCCAAACGTTTTTCTCGCCGCGAACAACTTATGCTCCAATTGAGGTGCTTCTTATAAACAAAAAACTATGATCGATTCTGAAAAAAAGTCCTCCCAAACTACACTCAACTTTTTTGCAACATTTTAAATCAAAGATTCAACATTTCATCTTTGCAAGTGTTTTTGCAAATCTACAGTGTCAAATATATAATCTTGAATATTCGCTGGTTAAATATAAAAGAAGCAGTATATATCCTTGTTAGTCAATTTGGTTAAGAAAAATTCCGCCCGTTTGAAATTGGCACCACACGTACAGAATACGCCACCAATATACAGAAAGATCCACTTCGCGGAATGAAGTGCCGAGGGCGCCCTCGAGACGAGGTGGTTAGTGGTACTATCAACCTGCAGAGCGGCTGGTGTATTACGTTTATACGGTCTATGCAAATTTACCGTAAATTGTCGGGTCACGAGCTTTAGCTCTCTTCTCTAATGTTCCGATTGCACGGCCTTCGAAGAACGTGTTACGATTCAAAGCGTGACAATCCGACCACTTTGAACAATTACTTATCCGCCGGTTGAAAACTACAATCGATGTGTCACTGATCTTATCATTGTTGACTTAGTTAAATCAATCAATTCTCAACGACAAGTCGAACGAAACATAATTTTCAACCCATAAAAATTGTTTTCCGATTTTGCAAAAGTTGCCGTGTTCCTATATTATCTGTACATTTTTTAAATCAATCATTGAAAGTTAAAACAACGATTACACTAAAATTTAGTGTGTAATTTTTCTGTTACGAGTTTGAGTGAATTGTCTTCTCATAAAATTCCTACCTTTTTTGTTGTAAAATCAATTTACAGAGACTAGAGTCGCAGCGCGTTTTTCCATCACGAACACGATCGAGCTTTTCCGTGGAAGTCTGCCTTGTCATTGTGACGCCTGGATAGAATCATCGTTCGTTCACTTTGCGAACCGTCGTCAGGGGAGAAACATTAGTTTGTTGCTCCTTAAGTGGCGTATACAGGGAGCACGAGCTACGAAAAGTAATTTTCCCATGCGCGACCAGATACGATTTACGATTCGAAACTCGAGCACTAGCTTTCCTAGTTGAGTAGAAACCAGTCTCTGAAAAAGAAAAAAATAAAAGGTATAAAGGAGGAAAAAAGTAAGGGATGAGCGTCGCTAACTGTAATCCGTCCGAGACGAGTGTTTACGTATGCGACGCACGCCACCAACTATCTTCCAATTCGCCTCCAATTCATACCGAAATGCTAGATTACCCATCTCGTCCAAACATCCAACAAATCGACTCCAAAAAATTTTTCGATTCGTTTCACATAGTAATTATCGTTGTTTAAAAGTCTTTGCGATATTAAAATTACTAACCCCTTTTCATGAGTTTAATGGTTTCTAATGGGTTGGGTGCACGAAAATTTTTTTAAGGGTTGCAAATTGATAACTAAAATAGAATTGTAACTTAAAATCTATATAGATCAGTAATACTTAGATTTTGTGATTTCAAAATGGCTGAAGTGGCATCACTCCGTGACGAATGTGCCGGATAACCAAAACTTTTTGCCAAGGACTTGTTCGTGCTTTGCACGAACCCTGTTATCTTCAAACGTGTCGAGTTACCTCGTTAACCAACAATGCCATGAAGCCACAGTGCATCAACGTGATGACTTTGCTCAACTTTTCACTTTACGACTCGCGACAAGTCCTGACGCGAAAACTGCCTTTCTTCAACGTTTCTTTTTGGAATACAATCCAACCTGACAACCAATAATCGAATATTTTTTACCTTCATTCACTTTTATTTCGATAAATCGTGCTCTTCGATGATATTGAAGGATAAAAATTGTTCGAGAAACGTTCAAAATGTACGAGCTATCAGTGACGAAATTTCATGCGTGCGTTTTACGTATGCATATAACAACACTAGGCAAGAAGAGCGAACAAAAAAAGTGCAGAAAAACTCGCAACGTGAAAAAATTGTATAAGTTATTAAAATGAACCAATTCGTTGTGCAATTTTTGTCGCATTGCCGTCAAGCTTTTTAGATTCATGTGTGTCTTCCCTCGACTGTGTTGCTTTTTGTTTGTTCGTCGGACAAATTAAAATTTTTCATTAAAATTTCGAGCAAGTTACATTAATTCTGGTTAATGTAATTTATAATTCCTCAGTTGCAAATAAAAATGGCTGACACACCGTGCGCGAATTACAGTGCAACGTGTGCACATAATAAGGAGACGTCATAACGCACACACAAGAGATTCTTATGAATGCCGGAAAAAGAAAGTACCTTATTTCGCACGTATGCTTACCACGACATCAACATTCTTTTGTTACGCATGACATGTTGAGCATTTTAATTCTAAGTTTTATATCTGCGCTAATTTCCATGTCTCCGAGAGTTACGAGTTTAATTAGTCAACAACGATTTTATCACTTCGAGATTTTCACTAACAACCATGCACGGAGCTTTACGTGTCTGAACGAAAAAAAATGAAAAGAACGTGTTTTGATTCATACTTAACTTTTGTGCAAACTCGAAATTTCAATTTTGAATTTTATTAAGATTGGGAATTATACGAAAATCAATCAGTTCTATAACCACCGCGTTACTAAATGACAAACAAATTTTTATGTTCGGATTAATTACATGATTTCGGTTACACATGTACGATCGGATTGCAGTGCATAGTTATACAATCTCGTTATCCAGCTGTTTGTTTTAATCATACATCGGTAATTGCGAGCAAACATTTATCGGTCAGTTGTCGTCATAGATACCATATTTACGATCTTCTAATATCAATCAGCGTGATATGCGTGCAACTGACAGATCGATACGTTACTATAAAACACACAACGCTACAGATTACTGCGTAGCTCTAACCGCCAGTTAACAATTACTGCAAAAGTGGCAATAATTTCGAGAGGTCTTGTTTGTGTACACAATAATTAATATTCTACGATCGCGGCCTTAGCAAATACGCCATACAAAAATCAGCGTAGTCACGAGACGCCAAGTACATTAATTAAACTTGATTTTTTATCGCAATCTCGATATAGAATAATTGGCATTTCAATGCTTCAACGTTGCTGCGCGTTTTCGATCGAAATGGTGCTTTAATTTATGACCAGCTCAAAAAATACTTCATGGTAAGATTCAAAACGAAATCACATCAAAGCTTTTCCGACAAATCTGACGTTGACAATTCTGACGTGTAATTTCAAATTTAATTGAGAAATGAGGATAAAATTCATTTGTCAACAATTTTGACTTGAAAAATCTGGGGTGAAAATTGACGAATTTCTTTCGCGACTATTTATAAAAATGTTTGCGAAAAAGTCTCCTTCAACGAGGTTATTTCAACAGAAATAATAACCCGGATAGTAATCTATGAAGTTGTTATAAAAGTAATAGATGACTCTATATTCCTGATGTTTCGTCTCGACTATGTCGGTGAGAAATGACGTCGGGATGTCAAAATCGTTTTTCAGTGTAAAAGGAAATAGGATTTTTCTGAGAGTTCACACCCTTTCGCACAGGAAGACGCTTCTGGAAAGACATGGTATTAAGCTGAAAAGCTTGCTGGCTTGAACATCTTGCGAGGGATTATGACCATATCCGGCTGCCAGTGCCGATATTTTGCTGCGCGTTAATCAAGATGCTCTTGATTTTGAAATAACATCTTAACTATTATCAGCTGTTTGATTAATTCAGCCTTCTAAAGGGCACTTAATTCAATTCCAACTTACATCAAATTTCCCCTGCTTCAACACTCTAACTTTTCATCTTTCCAACAAACTAAGAGGAAAAATATTTTACTAATATTTTAAAAGTGTTAGAACAAAGTTTAAAGTCACTTTTTTTTACTTGACAATTTTTTGAAACACCTCACAGGCTGCACTTGTATGAGGCATATGAATCAAAGCTCACGAAGAAGCGAGGTCGTAAAAATTGTAATAAAGGTTTCACGATATAATTTTTAAGAGATAGTTCGAACGAAATATAACTCATGGGCGTTACGACGAACCAACCTCTTTTTACGCTGTGTACAACACGAATTTGCGTGATGATCTTTCAGGGGGTAAACAAATCAATCCCATCGGCGACGCATTTATACCTCGTACCGTAAATTATCATCAGGGTGATTGGTTACTTTCATACGCTGATGTTAATCCACCGACAGGATCGTTTATAAGTCATGCACGCGAGCTTTCTTACTGCTTTTTATCCATCGCGTAAATCAAATATTCGACCACAGATTCGTCGACCGGGTACTTATTTTATAACTTTTGCTTAATCATCTTACCAACCTGTAATATTTTAATACCAGAGGGGAAATTCACATTTGACGAAAAGTTTTGCAAATGCATAACACATCAATTGCAACTGTTTTGGCTTAACAATTCGAATTAAATAAATAATTAACACACGTTCGGAGGATTATTCATTCGAGTGAACTGTTGATTTAATATTCAATTTCACGTTATTTAACGTTTAATTATAATTTCCCTAAAAGAGCTTCAATCAGTTCGTTTTGATTTAAACAACTGGATTTTGCTTGTTTTGATAACGAATTTTAATTTTACGTATTAACTTTAATTCGATCTCCACGTCTGCAACCATTTATGAATATGAATTTTGCTGATAAACTTTTGTGCGATCATGAAAATCAATGAATTTGGTGAAACGACGTATTTTAAACCTTGCCATGGCCATCCCGCGAAAAGTGTTATGTAGTTTTCTACAAGAGTCGGAAAATGAGATCGTAAAAAAAGGAAACCTCCTCTAGTGTTTTTGTTTCGATTCTGAAAGGTCGAATATAAAGTTTTTGCGAATTTGCTTGGCACTATTGGTCAAGATTGTGGAAGTTTTCATTGACGTGTCGCAACTAGGATTTCACCTAACTTTCTTAGGAACCCTACATAAAGTAACAAACGCAACAGACGTCGCAACAGCCGTAGACTGGAGAACGAGCTAGACGCCCTATTCAAGCGCTTTCATGGCTTTGATGGGTCTCAGACCGCCCTTTTCCTGTACCGTCACAAAAGCATAGCCTCGAAAAAAGCCAAAGCATCGGGTTTTTTATTCGCGTTGCGCCAAACATTTCTATGGCGTTGCGTAACAGATACTGTGCAGCGGCCCATGAAAAGATTCCGCCGTCACATTAAAGACAAATCAGAAACACAGACCGTGTCGTACAATTGCCACGTTTTGTTATCTTCAAAACGCGATCGTATAAATGCAATGTCGCGTGCAATGGTGTTTGACAAATTACGGCTCATTCAAACACCCGCGTCAAAGGCCGCATTCAGTTTATGCAGTTATTCCTGTATTTGCACTGCAAAAAGAGTTGCGCGAGATTGCACAGGTTTAATCTTTTTGGCGTCAAAAAACCGTACCGAACTGAAGCTCGAATCATTTTTATCTCAAAGTTCATGACGAAATTCATGATTGAATTCAGACACATTTGAATTGAGTTTTTTACGGTTAATTCTGAATTTGCAGTATTTCGATATCGAGTTGTAAAATTAAAGTACGTGTCAGTTCCATACATGCAAGTTTGTTTTTTTTTATATTTGACGATTCCATTCAGTGACACATTCATCGGTGTGCTAGGTTTGCATTTTTTCAAGTGTTAACATTTTAGAGTATGTGTTATTTTTATATTTTTGTATATAATTGCAAAACAGAAAATCAAGTCTGTTTTTGTCCGAATTTATTACTCTTCGATGTATTGTCAATTTACTTAATTGGAATCAGGAAAAAATAATGTAACAAATAAGATACTGCTGAAAGCAGCATTTCCGAATTAAAAATTTATGAGATAATAAGCTCAATATTCGGTGATGTTATTGATTATACGTCAGTCTGTATTACTGGTGGTAGGGATTGTCATTTTAAGCGTTAACAAAACATCATGATTTCCATCATTAAAGCTGACTTTATGTAATATTTGAGTAATTGTTTTCATCAATCACGTTAGCCGGTCGTTGTTCGGCTGAACCCACGCTCGCTGCCCATGATAACAATTTTTCATGGATTAACGCTTTAATATATCATATTCGGTTCATCAGTTTTCACGCAATTTGTTCAACAAATTGAAAACCTAATTTTTTCATCGTCTATATTCTTTCAACCCTCCGATTATGAAAGTAAATTGACCAGAATCATGTCAATTGACCTTAACTTCAAACCACAAGATAAAATGGCAAAAATGATGATGTAAACCTGGATTCAAAAAACCAGACAAAATCGTGCTAATTTAGCATGATTGGCGGTAAAAACTTTTCGTGTTGGATTTCCCTTTACCTCATTTTTATTTTACTTGTCTAAAATCACTGACTTCATACTTCTTCAAACTGGTGATTTCCCTAACAAAACCCCAGTAAACGATAAAAGTAACATCGATAGAAATAAGAATGTTTTTTGCTCCTGCAAAAATACGTGTTCGATCAGCGAATTCCCAGCCGGAGGCAGGATTGATCTTGAGGCACGTGGAGCACGTGTGACGTTGCAATCATTTAAATGTCATTTGTAGCTAGTAATTCCTTCTTGCAGATAAGTCCTGCTGGACGCTTATCTCGTGCGAATAAATTTCGCCGCCGGACAAACGTTCGACCGTATCGCCTGGTGGATCGTTGACTGTCGGCTTAAGACGCTTTAGAGGAGCTTGCACAGCGAGATCCCTCCTACGTTCGGACGCAATTGGCATTTGTCGATTTATTTGCTTTTTCCGTTTAAACAAGAAAAAGGAACCTGCCAACTGTGCAAATTGAAAAAAATTGTATTTATTTGTTCGTTTACTTGTCCGTGCAATCTTCTTCTATGCGGATACAATTTTGGACAAAAATTCTAATTGAGTTTTGATAAAAAGAAAGCCGCAAGACAAGTTCGCCGGCGGTGAAACAAGCCACAAAACCGACATGAGAAGCAAAAATAAACGTGCGCTCTTTGATGCACAGAATTTTTTATTTTCACGTGAAACAATCAACGTATCTCGTTTCGTCGTAGTATTGAGAAAGTTAGATATTAGTTCCGTAAATTCAATTCGGAAGCACTTTTTGTACTAAGTTCTGAATATAGGAGAGTTTGTAATTTCATTACATAGTGGAATACTTAGGTTTAAACGATCGATTGCGCTTTATAGATTATTTTTATCAATTTATATCGTTCTTTGAAAATCTATCAATTTGATTTTATTTGCTATAAGGTTGAAGGCATTTGGACAAGCAATTTTGGATTAATGCCATTCCCTCTCATGCATAAAAGAATAAAATTAACCTAATAAGCTTACGCTTTAATAATCGAATTACAACATCCATACTTGAATCAATGCGGTGAGATACTATTGATGCAACTTTTATGAGTCCAAGAGCTTTCGCATCCTCAATGCCAAAGCACTGTGCAAATTTGATTGAAAGAACCCCGTGCTATCAACATTGTACATATTTAAAACCAAAAATTTGAGATATCTAAAACCCGAAATCGTACTTCAATAAAAATTATGATGCTTCGCTAACTTCACTCATTCACCACGAATAGCGCCTAATATAAGAATGTTGAATATGGTAAACCTAATTTTTTGGAATTTTAAACACTTTCGGTTTCAACAGTATCGTCAATAACTGAAGAACATGATGTCTAAATAGTTGTATTTACCAGCTATAGCTTTGGCCATGTCGACGATGTCAGGGTTCAGACATTCAGGCGTAAGGTTGTACGCGCAGCTGGACAGCTGATGTGCGTGTGACCGTAGGTACATGTAGGTACGCGACCTGCAGTTCTGTTCGAGCGCATTAAACTGTCGCATGCCTACACACGGCATTGCCGTTTGTTATCGTTCCCATGCATACAAAGCAATGAGCATCGTTGAACACGTACTTGCATTTATATAACGCATATAACACATAAAGAGCGACTATTTTATGACTGCTACATTATCAACTTTTGCAATGCATCAACCTCGTTCCAGATATTACCTAAATTCATCACCGCCGCTATTCAAGTTCACTTTAAAATTCATTTTAATTACAATACACGAGATCGGAAATACTTCATGTTGCAATGACGCAAATTATGCACCTTTGCCTATTCGATTTTCGTCATTGTACATTTGTGTAATCTTTTTCTCATGACTTGTCCGACTAAATCGTGTAAAATGCCTCAGCGATAAAGCACGATTTAAACGCGCGATTAAAAGTAAAATTAAAACAGTCTCGCGCAAGTTGTACGACACTTAACACGAATAACTACAATAATTTTATCGGATTATATCTTCGCTTCTTTTTGCAACATAATTTAGGGCCAAAGTTGTTATTGCCAAATAATTTTCTGGGCGGGCGTAGTAATTGTAAGGACCGCATTACCGGATGAAACATTGCCCGAGTAAAATGTAAACGTGCTGAAATTTATCATTAACCCTTACAAAGCTGCTTAGGGATACAATTGCTCTGCACGATTGTCTCTATAATAAACACATATGCTTTGCACTTAATACCTCTGATACATTGCAGGATGGACATCGCAGCTCTATGTAAGATGTAACGCAAACATTAGCTTAGTCCCGGGGTGATCCTGTTTCGGAATTCACCATACGTGTCGCATCTAACGTACCATTAATGTACCAACTTATCGTTACCGCCTGCCTTGTATTTACTGTGTTCTATCGTAAGTGCGCCTTCGATTCCAAACCACCTTCCGTGGTTTTCGAAACATCTGTCTTGATAATAGCTATACAAATTATCATAAAGTTACGACATCTTTTTTTTCCCCAAATTCTCAATGACATATCTCAATGATAGAAGTTTTGAAATAATTCGTTTTTAATTTATTTTCATCACGCCTTGAAGGGAACAAAAAAAGACAGAAGCAAAACTTTTCGAATGGAATATGGTGAATGATGAATAGACTTTGCATAAATACATATATTCGCAACAACGCGATAACTAATCGAATAAATCATATCGTGCAGCAGCTACGGGTCCGAATATTTTTCATAAAATTTTCACCTAATGATGAATGGCGATCATGGTGTGATTATGACTCCACTTTACACAATATGTGAGCAGCGCGTACGCTCGCATGTTTTTCAATTGAATGGCTTGTTTAGTTTTGCGTTTCGCTTATATTAAAGTTTGATATGACTTTTATAATTGCTGCTTAAATTACACATTGATCAAAGTCACACATCAAATTTTGTCGTCATATTTTTTTCCTCCTCGCATTTATAATCTGTTGGAATCGTCGTTTCATCAGATATTCGTCAGGTGCCTTGGCGTTGCATAATAATCATTCTAAAGACATGAATCGGTTGCGCATAATATATAACACAACGACAAGTGTTATTTGCATATTCCATATTATACAGCTCTCAAGCAACGTTGTTGTATAACACTTGCGCCGCGCCTTGAGAGCACTGCTTTCGCACACGGTATTAACGTCACCGTATAGACGCGATATCGTCTCTTCATATTATCTTTGGTTCTTTCTGTTCCACGTTTACGTGTTGCTTCAAAAGTTGCAAATATTCACAATGAGCGAACATTACTAAACTGTTTAATTTATTCACCGAAATATGAATTTTAATTAAAAAGATGAAATTAATTTTCAAGCCGGAATATTTTCTTAAACGAGGCATTTAATTTTGTGTGTCACAATTAAACAATACCTTCTCGAGAATGGTTAATTGAATTATATTATTAATTAGTCTCGCCAGATTCATCGTTCTTTCAGCAATTGAAAAGTTCCTAAAGTATTTTCCAATAACTTTCCATCAATCTAAGAAATTTAAGTAAAAAACGAAGCTTCACATCTCTGTTTCTAATCGAAATATTTTCAAGCTTTTTCTTTCGCCCGAATAATTAGATTCCATTAGTGGATACGTCGGGCCAGTAGGTGCTGCCGTGAATAAAACTTTTTCAATCCGTCGAAGTCTCTTCTTAAATTCAATCACTTATTAATTTCAGCGAACCAACCATGTCTGCATGATGAAGATAATTCGCCAGTCGTTCAAACTATTAACTAACAAAAACTTTACTGCTTTTTTTTAACTTCCCACTGAACTTTTCTTTATCCAAAAAATGATCGATACAAGGAGTCAAGATGTTGGCTTCAAGAATTTTTCTTTTGTATGAACTAAAAGTTTATTCATAAAGCAATTTTTCAGTTAAAAAACGTGCTTGATCAGTGGCATGAAACGTAGCATACGTAACGTAGGCAGTAAATTCGGAAGCTTGAAAGAGTTAAAATTATGGAACACTCTGTACATCCCCCCGAACAGGTAACAATCGTTCGGAGACAGAGCTTACGACTTACGGGACTAAACAATGATACGATAAATCTTGGCTCAGCGAGTGGTAGGCGAGGGCGGTCGCAGGAACGGGGAAGAAAGTATGTGAGAAAACAGACGGAATGGAAGAGCGAAGAGCCAAGAGGGCCAGTTAAACAAACAGGGTTGGGAAAGAAATAGCAGGAAGACGAGCGGGGTCCACGTGTTGTAGATCTTTACGTTCGTGGCGGCACCGAGAAAGAATGGCGAACGTGCAAAAGAATGTACCGGAGAGATGAGAACCGTCGGAATTTCACAAAGCAATTAAAAACTGGAACTCGGCTCTCGAGAGGGCTTCTCAAGAGCCCCCGCCACCCGGCTGTTTTATCATTTTACTTGCGCGACTGCATCTAGTTCCCACATCCTACTCTATTTCTGGCGACCTTGTTGCACCGAAATTTCTTGTTTACGCTGCGACACCAATTTCACTTTAAAAATAAACGTTTCTATTGTTCCGCGCTTCCAAGCATTATCCGCTGCCTTGTGATGTTGCAAAGTCGAGCTCCCATTTGAAAATGTGTCTGTTAATATTCTAACATCCAGTTTCAAAGCAATTGCTTTGTACCAACAATAATCATCATAAAAAAGAATGGCAAACACTACTTCGTTTTATTGTTCTATAAAAATTTTAGAATCGCAAATAAATGTTTGAAGTCAAAACCAAAAAATGCTAATAATAATATTATTATGTTAGATTTATGCAGTTGAATTGGAAAGCCAGGACAAGAGCTCGCGAATGATTGCAGGCATAGAATCAACGGGGTCTTTCGTTTGACCTAGAGAGGGTTGTTGAAAATAAGCAATAACGGGCCAAAAGTGCGCGGCGGTATTAATTGCAATAAAACAGTGGCTCAATCTCGCGACGTGCGCTTTAAATTTATTATCTTCTTAATGAAGTAATTTCGAATGTATTTTATGCGATTAAATCCGGCGGTGTCGGTATTACTCCAGCGGCCGATATAATGAATTAAAGCGTTTCGCAGCATTATTTCAGGGATTTGCCATCCATCCACCCCCGAGCTGCATTCGCGCGACACAAAGATACTGTACAGCTCGATAAATTTGACTCACAAAGTTCTAATCTTATGAACCAAGGGTATATAATACCTATTGCCATGAGACACGCGGCTGCTCGAAACTTTCTCGACGAGCGATGAATTAAGGATTGAGTGCTGCTCGATTCACTATGACCCTTTGTGTAACTCGAGTTGCGTGCAATGTTCCGTGCCATCGTCAAGGATGCCTCGTTCTTGCCCGAACTCACGTTGACCCTCGTAGATTTTTAATTTTTCATAGACCGAGAAAACAACAACGAACAAGTTGGTACGAAAAGCTGATTACGTGCACATCCGCCAGTTGTACTGCAACGCAAACACACCCGCTCACGTGGAAATAGCCAGACTTTCCGTCCGACAAAAGTTTCGACAAACTGAATCAGTGACATCAAAGACATTGGCACTTTTTGCTGTACCTTCTTTTTCTTCCACTCAAGATATGTACTTTGCAAAGAATTCGGCGTTTGTGTGCTCATAATCTACGTGACATCTTTAAAGGCATGAATTGTTATTCCGGTTATTCAGAATGATAAGCGAGTTGAAAAACTGTACGACGGTTTTGATAATTGTTAAATGGAATATTGCAGAATTAAATGACAAAGTAAAACGGATCTACAAAGATTTAATTAGAAAAAATGAGCAAAAGGCTCTTATCGTGATTTAATGTCGCTGTGTTTCTCACGTTCCGTGTAGTTATTGCATTAATCCTTATTTAAAAGCTCTTTGCCGGCTCACGACACAGCAGCCGAATGTGCAAGGAGAGAATACACGAGGCACTTGTTTCACACAAACAGCGTTGCGTTTGTTTTGCACGCGATTCTCGATGCGGCGCGAATGCTTGTTATTCCATAATTAGCTGCATCGGTGCTAATGATTTACGCTTATCCCGAGCGTCAAAACCAGGTTGCGATATTTGAAACAAAAATGCAATTCTCGATGCAATTTCCCGACGACTTCATCAGCCAAGTTCATTCAATCAATCTTCTACGCTAACATTTCCGACTGAAAAATGAACACTTTTTCTCTGTGGTTGAAAAAATGTTTCCTGCTTTGATTAACGAGGTACAGCTAATAGAAAATTTTTCTTCGAAAATTGTTAACCTCAATTTCAATCAAAAAAATTTGTTCCTCTAATGAATTCCTTCAATTGATCAGATTAAGAATCTTCATTTCTTTTTGTGTCTCGGAATCTGACAATTATTCGCCGTTTTGGTCCCTCAACAAACATAATCAAACACCGCATCGTCCGCAATAAATGTTGCAGGAAAAGTTCCATTGGTTAGCATCGGAGGGCTTTCTTCTCCGCCGACGCTACTTTGCGAATTAAGAGTCTCACAAAAGGAATTTTTAATATCATTGTTCGCCGAGCGAACGTTTGCGTAAGCTTAGTTACATTTTGTTAAATGTTAAAAGACCTCTTCTACTCTTACGTTTCATTGCGGAAACAAGGGCAAAAAAAGGTTCGAAATGTGAGAGAGAAAAAAAAGGCGGGAAAAAAGCCGAGGTATACCAACGCAGTAATAGAAATCAGAAAGTTGGCAGTCTCGGGGGAAAAATGCGCTACAAAAACTGGGGGAATTATATTGTGCGCAGATATCCTGGCTTGGTCCAAAGCACCTTAACCTCAACAAAGGTGCGGCACGTGCAATGGAACAATGGTTTCACGCACAATGAGCTCGCAACGGGAACGCAAGACGTATTTGGTCCTGGTTGTCTTGGCCGTAATAATAGCTGAATAATAGAAGTGGTCGAAGAGTCGAGCACGCGCGGAGCTTACAAAGAACCGCACAAGTGATCGGCGAGCCTTTATTGTTTCCTCGATATATTTTTCTCCCGCGCGGTTTACAATCGTAACTCTCTCGTCTCACGCTTTTCGCCGATCACGTGGCTCTTTTTTACGTCTTCTCTCCTTTCACTTGTTCATTGCATATAAATAAGTAGAAACGAAACGAGCGAGAAAAAATTTTCCCTCGCGATTTTAGTTGCAGTTTACGAGCTCATCTACAAACGTCATTCGGCCCGCAGCTTCACAAAAGTTACCTCTCCAATTGATAAGTTGATTTATCTGCCTGGAGAGAAACCATTCACGATTCCCTTATCCAACAATATTTTTCGGAAGCTTTTTAGCAGTAAAAATTGCCCGGGATATAGTTCCGGTGTATACAAAAAAATTCATGAAAAAAATGTGCAGTTTTTTATACGACGGGCAATTATTTCGAACTCAGAGGTCTCTTATTCTTTGCCGTTTATTTTCTTCGGTGCTGAAATTCGATAGCGAAAAATTTTTATTGACCGAGGCGTGGCGTTTGGTCGTCGTCGGGTATGTTTCTTCGCAAAACTATCGCGTTAGTCACACACCACTCATATTATACAAACCTGGATTTACTGCGCTCCGACTCGAGTATTCACCGGAGCTTTCAGTGTGCTTTGACTTTCTTTTCAATTGCCTTGTTTTCTTTAGCTTTTGATTTTTATATTTTCTGCTTATTATTATGCATTGCTGCTTCTTCTTATCGATCGATTAAAAAGTACAACTAAGGTTGTAATTTCATCTTTTATTAACGCAAAATTCTATCAACTTAATTTTTGTCGTCATTTTTGAAACATAAAATTGAGTGTTCCACTCTATTATCTCGTGAACCATTTATTGTGTTTTGTTTATAAGAAAAACAATCTGAAATTCTAGTCTCCTAAAACCTCGCTCTTCTTCAATTCCTGATGTTTCGAAATACGAATTGATACGCTTTGTTTTTTCCTGTGCTCCATTACGTGTACTGTATTGTTAGCAGATGCAAAAAAATCTCAACAGAGATATGATGTTTGCAGTGGCGAATATGTTTTGTCTGAAATTATTCGTCTATTTGAGCGACAAGATTCGGCATTCGGAACGGTTTACAAATATCGACTCTTCCATAAAAACCAAACGATAGGGTGGTCAACGATAGTATAGTTGGGGTCTAAACGTGCGCCCCTCTGTCGTTTAGTCCATGACGCGTCTCTCTGGCGCCGAGCGTCTTATAATCCAACCCTTGACATATCCTTGAAATGTCCCCATAAAAACGATGGTGACAAGGGAACAAACGGGGGTTACAAATTAATATGAAGGCAATAAATTTTTAATCGTTAAGAATAGCTCTTAGTGAGACATTTCATATTATAAAATCGTACTGTTACATTTGATACATTTTAGATAAAATTCTAAATCCAATTTCATCTCTGTTCTGTCAATCAACAACGTTTTGTGTTCCTTAGACGGAAGTCGAAAATGTGATTTTCCAGAATCCTTTCGCTGTGTGACTACAACACACATTTGTATAAGCTTTTTCTTTGTGGTCAGTTACGTTTTACTTGAAAATTTGTCAAATAAAATGCGCTTTACAAGTTCTTGACTACAAAGCATTTCCTACCGGAAACAAAGGCAAAGACAAAAATCATATTTTTCACAGAGTTTCTCGAATAATTACAAAAATGTTCAATATTCTTAATTTTTAATGAATATTTATTGGAACGATGGAATATTTCATCAGAATAACTATAAAATTAGAAAATGGTTTGCACTTGAAATTATCAATGCGCAGTGACACACGCTATATCAGATAGAAAATCGATTCATTGAAATATCCAATCTCGAGGAGTTCGTATTACGAATAATAGAGTAAAGTGCACACAGTCGCATGGAACACGAGTTTTGATAAGGCAATGAAATTTCATGTACGAAATTTCATCTTAGATTTTCTAATTGAACTCAGATGCTCGGCTGATCGGATCTTTTTTCGTTATCTTAATGAGGAACACGCTGTTGCTTGGGAGTCCAATAATGCTTAGCATAAAATAATCGAACTGCGATCACGCAAGCTGAATTAATTCTCTGAGTGGTTGAGGTTCGCAGGCTTCGCCAATTCAATTAAACAGAAAAATTCAAATCCAACATCAGTGTAACGTTGGAAATGCACTTCTCTCAATGCGACATAAAAAGTATTAAGAACAGTTGTAGTTTAAGAAAACTGTATGTAAACTGTATTCTCAAGTGTATGTTGATGTGAAAGGGATATGAAAAATGCTGAATATTGAAATGTCAAACTAAACAAAACTGGAAACAGACATATCAATGAGATTTCTTTAAAAAAAAAACATTCAACTTTAAAACTTTTGCTAGTTATTTTTTCATCATGACTATAAAATATTTAACTAAAAAATCAAATTCATTCTTTTTCAAACTATATTTTCTGTTATTCAGACCATATTAGAAACATAAAAATATTGGCAAGGAATAGTGGCTTTGAAAAAACGTACAACTCCATATAAACAAATGTAAGCAAAAGAGAATGAAGAATATGATTCAATAAAGGTATAGCGTATTGCTCAAATCAAGCGTCAGTGCAGAGAGACATGCCTACTGGTGTCAGGTAAACTCTGCAGATATTCATCCTGCACATCAGAGCTTGCAAAATCCATAACTGTCGAAATTCCTCGCACTGCATCGTTCCTCGTTATTCTTCAACATTCATTCGCCATTCATGCAAGTGCATTTCTTTTGCCTCATACCTCCGGACAATTGTTGAGCTAAAAAAGCTGCAATAAATGATTGATGTATTCGTGCAGGAACCAGACGGTAAAAAACTGAATAATTAAAAACATATTAAATACAAATACGTAACGAGGCTGAAACGTTTATTCCGAGCTCGGCCTCTGCCGTGAAATTACAACGACGTAGCCGCCGCAGCTGAAATTAAATATGCAAGTGAGATTGCGCTTTTTTGCATGAAAATAAACTCTTTTTAGCTGAAATGTTGCGTAATCAAATCGTACGGCCCCTCTGGCTGATACTTATGATTTCGTTCAACTGAAATACATTTGATTTTCAACTGGCGGAAGTCGTTTGAATCTCATTGTAATCAATTTTGTTCGATAACCATTTGCAATACAGATTTGCAAATTTTCCAAAATATGATTCCGCACTATCTGCATTTTAATTTTATCAGTTTAAGTTTTGACTTTTTAACGAGGCGAAATGTTGAACTGGAAATAATAACCGTTACTGAAATTATTTCTCAGCCAATATCACAACTTTGGGGAGAAAACGAGGTACCTGACCTTAGCAAGTAAGTTGAAGATATATATTCAGATGGCATTTACAAGCCAAATTGGAGGGAATGACGAGTGCAAGACTCGAAGAACGGCCACGGGCACGCCTTACTCACTGCGAGACAAATTGATTTTGAAATGCTGCTGTCTTTCATTCGACAGTTATTCAAATTTCACGCATATCCCATTCACTTGGTATTAAATTTCCAACCCGTTTGCATTTTGTCATTTTGAAGCGAGTAATTATATTCTGTTATAATGCCGACCGTTCGAGTCAAATCAGCATACCGCAGTAGTAAGAATGACGAATAGTCAGTCGTTACGAACAAACAAAAGAAACAGCATTGGTCGCTCTCTCGTCCTTATTAAATTATAACAACTTGCCATGCCAAACAACTTTTATTTAAATCTGCTGAATGATAGAAGGTAAAAAATAAGATGGGTATAAAAGTATGAAATTGTATCTCATGCTGATTAATGTCTTGACGATGGGATGCTCGAACGGAATAATTCGGCTTTGAATAAGTTAATGATTGGATCAGGTTAACTAAAATAACGAAGACCGTAGAATAGCGATCAGTTATTTACATGATAACAAATTGTTTGCCGTTAATACTGAATCCCGGCGGAATAGAAGTCAGGACTTGACGTAACAAGAGAATTGATAAACCGTCACGAACCAGACTTAACGTTTTTATAAATTGAAACGATTGCATAGCGAAAGTTCGTTAGTTATCTCGACATTCAGACAGTCCAAACTTTAATCATTAAGTTCGGGTCCTACATCCTGTAAATAAATAGAAAGTCATTATTAATTATCACATGACCGAGTTACTTAAAACGAATGTGTGTTTTCACCGTTTGATTTTTTAATCCTAATCATATGATGTGTCAAATTTGAACGCAATTTGAACACGTGTTTTTATTCAAAGGATCATTTTGAAATCCTTAATGTAAACTGAATAAATAGAACTTGTTTGCTCGTTTGTTGAGCTCTGAAACGAGTTCTACCAATGACAGTTCAATTTAAATGAGAGATCAATGGACAAAAGCGACAAGCACTGAAAACAGTTTGCGGATCATTTTTGTTTGACAAATCATTTCAAAAACCCATTACCGGCGGTACAATCACGAATAAAAAAACGAAAGATATTCAAGAATTAATTTTAATTCGTTGATTTTCGTTGCAACGTTGGCGCGGAAATTTGGATTACATTTGCGATCGAATACCTCGTTGTTTAATTATATATTGAGCGATGCAATAATCTAAAATTCAATAAATTGTTTACATTATGAGAAGGATTTTTGTTGAACCAGTAATTGGATTTTCAATTGAATAGAATGTTCAAGCGTGGTTTAATATTTGTACGAGTACAGCCAATTGGCATCGTTGGAAGTTATGATCTATGTTTTTGATTGAACTCATTAGATTAGATCCCATTGTGCAAACAATTTTCTTAGCTTACGTTTGGTCCACTCAACTGTAGGAATCATCAATCTTACATTCTGATATTGTCCGGTTGCACAAAAGTTTCCTACCGACATGTCGGTGGGAAACAAGTGTATCGGTCGACCAAAACTGCAGTTTTGGTCGATCAAATTATTTATTTCTACAATTTGTAAACTCTATTGACTCTTTTTAAATGTCAAGTGATGAGATTTTTTACATGATATTCAACATTTGATCATTAAATAACTTGTTTATTAAATTTCATTCTGCGTCGGAAGCTTTGATAATTTCAATATAACAAATGAATATCTTTTTCGAAGAAAAATTTTACAATTGAGCAAATGAATTCTTCAAACTAAGCAAATTTGTTTTTTTGACTGTTGGTTCGTGCTAATTCAATTAAATAAATAACCCAGTTCAATTTTCACAAATTCACTTGTTTCATCATTGGTTCTTAGTATTTCAATTAAATAAATTCATTCGTCTGTTTTATTTTCACAAAAACAATTCAATTTGTTTTGTCAGGACCCGCTGAAAGAAAAATACACACTTTGGTTTTCAGCGACGAATTGAATAAATCTTAGTCAAATGTCATTTATCAAGGTAGGCAAAACAATTTGTTGATTACATTGAATGTTCTATCTCAATTTACTTTACGATGGCTTTTTATTCGTCTGCGGGAGTAGTTGTAGAACACTCTCATTAGTGGTTGGGTCTTTGATCGGGTCAAAGATAGTTGTAAAGAGCATGACACAAAGGAGGTGAAAACGGCAGAAGTCTCCATTCTTTGCGAGCGCATTGCAACGTAGGATATTAATCTTCCAGCGCCAATTGCACCTTTGCGTAGGGAAGTTTCGTGTATAGAATCGAAAACGGCGTGGATAATATCCCAGAGCCGCGAAAGCACGAAGATAATTACTACGCCAACAAGGTAAGTGAAGAAGGGCGGGGTCACGCTCGCCGTGCAGCCAAGTTTAATATTTTACGAAATCTCCTGACAACACAAAAGCTCCGCAGATAACAATGATTCGGCATCTCCTCTCTGCTCTACGGTCTTCGCGTGATCGTCTCTCTGGCTCGAACCCGAAACCAACCACGAAGAAAGTTTCGGCACAATACGACCTTTTGAATGCTGCCACGATTAACCTCCGACTAGAGGATATACGTTTTCCTCGCGACTTAATTACAATATTCTAACATAATGCAACTTCTACCTCACGTCACTCGTTAATATTTTTTCACACCTCCGACCGGAAAGTGCCGACTTTCGGCTCCCTTGAGGGGATCGAAAGTCCGGTTTCTGGGGATTCGTTCAAAATTCACGTGCAAAAATTGGAAGTCTACTTTCAAGTGAAAAAGAAATCGTGATTATGAATTTTTTCGAACGAGAAAAATCTGGAATTCTTCGTTGCTTCAGACTAAAACTGATAAAATTGTAGGAACGCATGTCCCAGATCAAATATCTCTAACTGAGCTTTCTAGTTTTGTACATAACTCAAGGCACGTTAGTAGTAGTAAAAGAAAATCTTTTCCAAGAATTTTCTCAGTCTAACAAATCTTGCAATAGAATAATATAAAAGCAAGGGCGAAATTGATTCGACGCTTTAACACCCTTTTACTCGAAATAGCCTTGTGGAAATATATTTATATAATTCAGAACGTTTAAGTTGAAATTCATTCAGCTTACTAGATAGCTAATCCGCAAGTCTTTTATTCGCCTTATCTTCATCTGTTCGCAGCAACGATTCCATTTTATCCTAGTATTTCTATTAACCAGTCGTTTTTTGTTCAATATCGATCTTCGGAACGGTTGAATAATATTTAGTCGGAATAAGAAGCGAACGAATTGAAAGGATGTCGTTTTGGAATTCACGTAACTACAAACGCTCCACGACTTACGAAAAGCAAGGTCCGAATGTTCGCAAACATTGTGCCCTCGATAATCCGTTGAAAAGTCTTGATGTTTAGAAAAAAAAGAAAGCAAAACACGATACGATTCGAGTGTGCCGAGGAATAGGACGTAAGAGTCTGAATATCGAATGAGATATCAGACAGTATCAATTGGTAGCACAAGAACTCTTTTCAAGTTTTCCGGCTACGTAAGGATGTTAGAAGATGTCGCCGGAACCGATGACACGATTACCACTTCGTTCTTTCCATCGTATCGAACAGCAGAAGTCCGACAAGTTTAATCTCATCGCGAAACGGCGCAGTCACTATGTCTTCTTCGGGTCGTCTGCCATACGTGACTTTTTCCGGCGACGCTCGGCGAAATCCTTAAGAACTATGGAGCGCCCGATAAATAGAGCAACAGTCGACAAAATAATGGAAAGAGATGGATCCGCCAAGGGAGGAACAAGACGTCGCGTGATCATAAAATATGCATTACCTATTCCCGATGGACGCGCGAGCAAAGTGCCACGATCTCGAAACGAAAAAAAAGCGTTACTGCTTCTCCATCTCCATATCAGTTTCGAATCACGCTCACTGCAAAATGGGTTAGCGAGACATTGAAATTGTATACACTTTTGTGCGCTGCAACTTCGCGAAAATAAAGTGTGAAGTTAAATATACAAGTTTACCGCAAAATGAACCGCTCAATATAATTGTAGAAAGAATTTCGAGGAAACAAGTTTTTGTTTATTCGTTGGTCGATGTTATTTCGTTATAATTGACTTAATCTTGAACCTGAATTCCGCAGTTATTCATTTCAGTATATTTTGCTCTTTTACTTCTGTTCGTCAGTTTTTTTCACATTTTAAAATAAAAGAAAATATTCCATAACTAGAAGAAACAGTACTTACAGATAAATAACAATCGAATTGGCTTAATTGAAATTAGCCGTAATAGTGCAGAAAGAAGTGCATGAAGAACGTTATAACGGCGCTCGTGCAAATGAAGCACAATATTAATATGCTGTTATTTTTTTGCTGTCATTACAACGCATTAACGTATTTCGTTCTCTATTTTCATCTCATTTTTTCATTTCTCCTCGCAAACAGGCCTTCGAGAACTGGCGTATCTACCCTTTATCTACCTTACGTATTTGCTTCTCTTTCTATCTCGCTTTCACGCAGCAACTCCCAATTTAAATAAATGATAGTCCGTTTAAACGCCCGCCATTACCGATGCCGAGTGCTCAGTACGATCCGAGGCTGTTCACGGACCCGCTGTAATTTTATTTTTCTTGTTCTCAAACTCAACAATGACATTCAATTCTTATCCGAAATTTGCACCAACTGATTATGCGTGTCTTTTGCATTACTTCGTGGTAATTCTTATATAATTTTTCGCAAACTTTTACCAACTTAACTTTTTCAACTTAAATTTTTTGAAATACTGAACAATGTAGAAGAATGAACAAATTGCAAAATCGACTCTAACAATGAAAGGAAATTAATAATACATTAAGATGCGAAGTAATCATCCGAGTACTACGCTGCTATTTTTCTGCGGGTATTAATGGACCAAGATATTGCATTCACGACTGCGCGACGTTTTCTTCGTGAAACGAAGTGCTTCGCCGCGTGTAAATGTGCCCAGCCGGGCTGCTTTTTGTGCTGGTGTTATTATTATTATTAATATATCAAGCTTTAACTAGTAAAAACCAGTGACTTTTTGCGAAGTACTTAGAGCAAAGTTTTTGTTCGATCTTAGACCTCTGATTCATCAGGGCGCATTCACCTAGCAGCAATGTGCCAACTAGAATGATAGTGCGTAGCGACCCCGGAAGAATGGTGCACAGGTGTTTTCGCGAGGGAGTCATTAGCGTTCCACTCGAAATTTACACTCCAAAAAGCACCGTCCAACGTCAAAGAAAACGTAAATACAATATAAAACTTTTTGCCCGCAGACCGTACGACTGACCTCAAAGCACCTATGCATATATTAAACTGCCATGATAATTAACAAGCTTCAGTCTCAAATTTATTCTTATATTCTTCTTATTTAACTCTATACATTCTTTGATCGAGTTTTAAAAAAATGTGTTTCTCTGGCAGACTTAAAAGTGTTCGTACTACTGAAATTTTTTAATTTTGAATTAACATATTTTCGCAAAGGAGAAAAAACTAGTTTTTGGTTATGTGCAATTGCATATTTGTTGAAAATAATTTTAATTCTCATTTTTTAGATATAAAAATTGCTAACTTAATTAAACTTTACTGGCACATCAGAACCTGTTCGCACTACTTGAAATGAATTTCAATTTAAAGCCTGAAAATTCAGACAAAAAGTAACGAAATTCTGGTAGAACTCATCCGGTCGTAAATCACAGCAAGATCAGTTTGTGTCTGCCGCAGCCCGTTCGCGTGGTTGGCAAACAATTTTTTGTTTATAAGAGAACCAAAAGGCAAAATCTCAGCAACGGGGCTTGTCATTGAATTCTCGCGTCTTATTCAATTTGGTTGTCGCGTGTTCGCAAGCACGTGGGCGGGTTTTATCAAACGATCCGTGCACATTTCGCAGTGCGGAAAAATAATGCGCGCTATAACTTTTTTTAGCACGAAAGCGAGCGCGGTGCAGCGAGCGTGCGACACTCTCGAGGGCGTGGATGAATAAAAAAAGAAAAAGAAGGAACGGAAAGTGGAAGCCGAGCGAAAGTAATGCACTGCATGCTTCATCCCGACACTCCGTGGTGGCGCGTTAGATAAGCATGGAAAATTCGGTGCAATCAAACACGTGACACGAACTTTACATCAGCGAAATATATACGGCGGGCGTAAAAGGCGGCCAATCGCGGAATCGACATCGGAAATGCACGGCGAGCGTGCCAAGTTATTTGATTTCGCAATTTGTAGTTCAATTCCCTCCGAATGTGTCTTTGCGTTGCGAACTCCCCCATTGAGGAAGTACGCCAAGTACGTTTGCCAGAGCGCGGCACACAGTCATACGTAAAATAAGAAAATTCTTGTCTTTGGAATCCATTAAACGGTAATGCCAAATCGAATTTTGCGCGAATCAACGGATCCGCGGCTGCGCTCGCGACGTGCGCATTTTGTTAACGCCTGGCAATTCAACTTCCCCCGGTTGGAGAGATAAGACGACTGCGGATTGCAACCCGCTTTCTTAACGAGGGACACAGTTGCGAAAGCTGGTCGGGTGCCGATCGAGACCGGCGAGCCCGTTCGGCAACTAATTTAATTGCAAACTTCCGGTTTGACTTGACTCGTTCTCATTCGCGCGCCACTGCCAAAAACACTGCGCTAAGTCGAACGTGTTTTATTTCACTTTATAATGAAATCCCGCCGCACGTCGAAATATTCTTCGCTGTGTAGCTCCCCAGTGACTTTCATTTAGCGTTAAATAACTAATTAAATTAGTTAATTGGCTCGTGTACTTTGAAGTCAAGAATACCTTATTGCACTGAGAGATATGTTTTTAATTAAAACGTAAAACAATCAACTCCTGGACGTCAAAGAACACGGTTATATTGAATATAAGGATGGATAGTGCATTTCTTAAACTAAATGAGCTTGCCCTGATTAGATCAAAAATCAAATTTACTATTACAGAAAAGTGATTGCGCATTTTTTCGTACTACCTAAATTTCATCTTGGAATGTTTAAACTTTTGAATCTTACATACTCCTTTATTGCTAGAAGTTGGAATATAATATGAAAAGGGCAACTGAATTAGCATCAAAATTATGATCGGAAGAGGGTTAATCTGTTGAATGGGTGGTTATTTTAACAAGTCTCATAATCGGAACAGGAAGACCAGTTGGATAATGCGATTAGGATATGTATACATATATCCTTGTCGTTTGCTGACTCGCTGACGCTGCTCTCATTGTAGACACGAGCGTCCACTTCTAGTTTGTCCCTTTGCGACGGCTCCATTCGAGAAGCGGCTCTGGCGTTCATACATAAATGCGAAGCTTGCGCCCCATATAGCAAGCAGATGTTCCAGCTCCTTTGAAATATTAGTGCGGTAAGAAGCCTGCATTATTTAACACGACGGTTCTCCAACGAGCCCCGTTACTCCTAGTTTTGCGACCAACATCTCTTCTCCCAGTCGTAAATGCACTTTCTATCCACAGGAGGATTCGCGAGAGCCTTTAGGGTCCACCACGTCCACTGCGCAACACATTGCGACACTAAAACCCACGTTATCTGCATTCCTCTTAGACGCAAAACAATCCAAATCCTTGTGTCTCATTTTTTTCCCTCGTCTTATCTGCGACCTTTCTCCGGAGGAGTTTTCTTGTTTTTTTTTTTTTGCAATTTTCCATTTATTTATTCTCGTTGCGGTTCACTTAATCTAGAGAAGATTGGACGAAGATGGAATTTTTGATGTACCTTGTAAATTATATATTTTTAATTTTCACGCGAAATGATGAATGGTGTATTTAATTTTTACAACCCCTGGTTGTCAGAGAGCAACGCCGCAAAATGCCGCTGCAGTTCTTTGAGCAGTCAAGTCGTGTGTAATGAAAAAATTCGGTAAAGTATGTGGCGCACACTTTTTGCATATCAAAACGACCTCTTTTGACAGTACTTTTCTTCAGTTTTGCACTTCGATGCACTTCGTTTTCAGAATTTAATTTTGTATAACTGACACAATTTGCGTTGCCAATTCGTGGATTGGATTAATACAAATCTTACCTCCGAACAAATTTTGTAACGAGATAAAGAAATGTGTTATTCAGTTAAGACTACTGATGTGAAGTAAGAAACTAATTTTGTTAACAGTGTGCATTATTGAGTTCGCAGGTTATACATTTTTAAAGAAAAGTGCATCTAAATGTAAATATGCCACTCTGTATTCAAATTATGTGTATTTAAAAGTTTGCATGATGTTGCGTCGCTCTTTTTTGACATCCATGTTTAGACGCTACTTACTGAATTATGAGAAAAAGATCAATTTAAGTTTTGATCACCTGACTTAACTAAAAACAAAACATCGCACCTGTTTCCACGAAAGTGTAGGATCGATTGTATGAGCCGTTCGTTGTGCGACGTTGCGACGTTTTTACAACCGAACAGGCTCGACATGAAATCGTCACGAGAGATTCACAAGATTCTGGCGATATCTTAAAAATGTAGCGTAACCGACGGAAAGACGACGTGGCGTTTTCCGCGTAATTGAAATCATGCTATAGGCGGGGTTTTATTCTTCTTGTTTTTTGGGGGGCTGTTGCTGGGTCCGCGGAAGCGGTCTCAGAGCAGAGCAAAACTAGATCCGTGAGAGAAAAAACGTGTAAAAAGAAGCCCGTAGTCCGCGTAGAGTAATTAGAACTTAGTCGCGTGTTTTAACTTTAACTTTTGTTTATGACCTTTCATGTATCAAGCATTTAACTTTATTTGTTTTTGTATAAACAAAATATGCTTAAATCGGTTTAAAAAAAACAGCCGGACGAAATTGCTATTCATTTGAAGTTTCAAAGTTGGTATATTTTACTTTAAAAAACATCTCTCGATGTAAACTCGCGATGAAAGTTGAGCCTGAGTGAGAGCTTTGAAGGTGAGTGAAATAAGATAATAAATCATTAGATTCCCCTCGCAATACTTATCACCTACACTCAGGTCTTATCCTTCTTAGCTGCATACCCACTTCATCATCAGCTCAAGCTTAACTCACTTGCGGAGCTTTGATGAGAGAAAATCTTTAATAGAAAATCCGAATAACAGAAAATACGAAAGAACGATACACACAGTAAAACACAGAAATCAGCGATGCAAATTTATGATTGAGCGTCACTCAAAAGTGCGAGCTCTTTTGACATAAATGCAGTCCAATTATGACATAGTCTGAATCGCAATAAAGCAAGGAAATTCACTTAGCACCGGGCTTTGAGGCAGTGGCGAAAGTTTTTGCACGGTGCGAGAGAGACGGAGTTATAGACGAATTCGTCCATTTGAAAATAACTCTTTCTAAGTCTAGCGGACCTGTTTTGTATGCCAAATTTTCTTACTCTTAATTGACAGAAACTCTAGAAAAGCTCTACAAAACGAATGATATACTGGAAATCCATTTGCTTTAATTAATCGACTTTTCAACAGAAACTAATAATGAAATGACGTTTGAAAATATCAGGAGTTTGCGAATTTCTCAGTAAAAAAGATATTCGTGCCCTGACAAGTACTCCAAGAAGCAAATATTTGCACGCGATCAGTGTGGTAAAGTACAAACAATAACACTTCATGCGGCATTTTTTGTTAATGTTTACCCGCGATGCATATTTATGCGCTGTCAAAAAGTCAACCTCAAATGCTGCGGCGTCATCCGGCCGGTCGAAAATGAAACCGCGTGTGCCTTGGCGACACTCGATCGATCGCCATCACTTTGCCTCGACCAGTCTGCGATTTTCACTTTGTCATAACAATTTGTACTTTTTTTTCCACCGCCGTGATTTGTTGTCGCAGCAAATCGAAACACAGTCAACGCCACGCCAGCGCGGAAGTGTCGCTTTAATTTATCTGCACATTTGGCGTCGCAACGGATATTATTAATTGCTAGGCACCAACGCACGCACCGGCGTGTCGCGCGTTTAATTTGCGATCTACGTAAACCGGAAGTCGCGCTGTCTCTAATTAAAATCGCCCTGTCAAAAGCTCAACCGGGCAGCCATTGTTGCTCATTATGAAAATTGTCCTCAATCCTTTCGTTATAAACCGCGCGAATGAAACACGAAAATCCGCAACTAGAAACTGAGGAAGTTAGTTTAACAAGTATTCTAAGGATTTTCCGCAGAATTTTTTTGCATGTCGTTTTGTGTAAATTGGTAGACTTGTCGTAAATTAAATTTTATCAATGACAAAAATGCCTCCTGATGGTGAAAAAACTGTAACCCTCTGAGTAAAATCCGTGAAATCTCAAGGCTGGGTTAACGTACGATCTATGGAAATAGTGCAGACTGTGTGCAAAGACGAAATTTATGTGAATTTGTGGTTTAAATCGCGATCATAACCCGGCTTGCGGTGCGAAATATCGTTTCACACTTGACTGCCACGGTGTGTTTTTTTTTGCTTTCGCAGTACGCTTTTTTACGCACTATCGACTACCCAACCGATGTGCAAAACCCTTCCGTGACCAAGCAACTTTAGTAAGCGCTTTAAAGTATTTAGTAATCTTATACGTTTATATACCGCTGGTTATTTACAGGTTATGATGAATTGTCGTTTTTTCACAATCGTAGTATTAATATTATCCGAGGTTTGATAACAAAAAATGATTTATTTGATCGATATTGCTGAGAAAAGACAAATGTGGGATTTTCAATAGTAAATGATAGCGTTTGCGATATATAGAAAGTTAGGCGATCGTTTCTATATTTTTCTTCCGTTGTTCTTTTCAGTTTTTGAACATTTGTTCTAACAGCTTTTGAAATCCCAATTTTTGTTTTAATTTAATTATTTTGGTTAATTTTTTGGCAGAAAACTTTATCTTCATTGAATTTATTGTAAACAATACTTCAATTATGATATTCAATGTAAAGGACATGTTAAAACTGTTCTCAAAATCTGACAAAACGTTGAAATAATTTTCTAGATTGAATTGATTATAAAAACAATGCACAACAAAAACCTCGTTGTTTCTGTTGATTCAATTTCATTTTATTTCTAATTCATGAAATTGTAAGTAATTCAATTTAAGAATTTTGGAAACGAAATTTTATGTATTTATAAAATGTCATAATTCAAAGTTATGTTTAGAACTAACAATCTAAAATGTACGATTGTAGACACAGTTTGCTGCAGTATATGATTTACTGAAACCAAAAAAGCCAAAACAAATTGATACGGTGTGACAGAAAAATCGCACAGCAAGAACAGCGTATCGATTGGCTTTGACATGGAATTAATTTCAAGCTTTGGCGGCATCAATCTAAGAGCTCAACTATTGGCATGCATTCTATATCCCATACTCTCATACACGTTACTCGATGATTTAGTAAAAATAAATTATTCAATCTTTACGACATGATTATTTCAATATTTGATATAATTAACAAAAAAAAAAAGAATTAACAATAAATTATTATATTGCCTAAAAATGATACATTATCTGTTTTATTTTAAATATAAAACAATATATTTAGTATAAAAATATTTTATACAAGAGCAAACCAACGAATATTTTAGAAAGTTTATTCTCGTTTGCAGAAGACACCAAAGCAGTTGAAACCGAAATGTATGTAATAAGATTAGCATTATTGAAATGCAGTAAAAACGTCCGCGCCTGTTCAAACTGCGCGAAAACGTGCTAGTAGAACGGCAGAAACTTTTTCTCTATTCTCTTTCGAACTGTATCTACGCAGGTAAGAACCTACGAAGAGATGCCATCCGAGAAGGTGCGTGCTCTCGAGGGGAATCACGAGGGCAAGTCATTCTGGCGGTACGCTCGGTTTCGTCCTGACAGCGCAAACGATGCCACCCGCATGTAAAATGTATCGTAAAAGACTCGCACTACTTTGACTCGCACAGCACTCCGTAATACAAATCTGCCATTTAACGACTTGAATTGCACAATACCCGCGGTAGCTTTTTTTCTCCTTCTGATGTAACTTTTATTTCACCGCAACGATTTCTTCTTCTGCGAGCAGAAAACTTTTACGACAAGTGTGGATCGTTTGAAGTTGACACATCAGGAAAAATTAAAACTATTCAGGAAATCCCTATCGTCTCGAAAAAATGCGACAAAAAAAATGGTGTGAAATTTGTTTCGTCTATTTGCGCTCATTCAATTAGCCAGACTCTTATAGGAGAAATGAAAAAGCGGTAATAAAGTTTAAGCTTTCTGAACTAATAATTGACACCGCCTCTCGGCACTTGGGAAATCCTGAGTTGGCGAATGCAAAAGCCTATTGTGTATAGCTATAGTTGTTTTGAAATACAAAGAAAAATTCTATGCATTTATGAGTGACTGCGATTCCGCCGAGCTTGCAGCATACAGGGATTTCCCATGTGTCACTGGCGTACTGCATTTTGTACAGCGATCCACGGACTCTTTTATCTAACACAACTCGCCGGCATCATAGCTGTCACGTGATGGATGGACAAAAAATTCGTAAACGCTTTTAAAACGTTCACGGGTTCTGTTTAGTTGAAAGTACTTCGTAAAAAAACTCCGTCAATAGAAACTTTTTTTTACATTAATTAATAAATACAAAAAACGTTTCCATACAATATCGTTGTGATTGAAGTTATCGCGATGAAAATTAAAATACGGACAATAACGAATGGATAATAAGATTGCCATTGAGCCGTCAAAGGGAGATGTAATTGTTGCAGTCGCTCAGTGTCGAGGAGCGGTGATTAAGCAATTGACGAGGCGATGTGTTGGGATCACGTTTTTGCCTGCGAAACACTTGACCGAAGTAGCAGCCAGTCAGTTAAGTTAACCGGCATGTGTCGGGGATAATCATCGAGTGGTTCGTTGAAAACGTAATCACTAAAAGTATACACCATGCTCGCCAAAACTTTCACGAAGATCGCAAACTAGAAATCAAGGCGCGTGCAAGTTTTAACTAGTCTTGGACGAACCACTTGTTTCAACACTTAGTTATTCAGCAACTTTGATTCGCCCAAAAAAGAAAAAAAAACAACTTTCAATCTTCTTTGAAATTGTAGCTGAGATTTAAAGAGGTTACAAAAGTAACAAACATTCAAAATTCTTTCCAGACTAGCAGAGGGAAAATAATTAAATAATTTAATTGGCCTAAAATTTTTGATTTTTTTTATTTGCATTCCTCTTAACCAGAACAAGATTCCCGCTTAACTTAACAATTACTATTGCTCTTCCACGCTCGGACATTTAACCTATTGACTGTGTTCTGTTTCGCCAAAAAGGTCGCTTTTAGATGCCTCAGACTGGCTGTACACTTCTGCATACGAGGCGAAGTATTTTGTCCGCCAAATCACGTAATTGCGAAATTATACTGATTTAATCGCGGCCACTTTCACAAGATGTATGAATTAATTAACATTCCTTCGGTTTGATAAACAATTGTGCTCCCAATTGAACCAACCCAAGTTAATATATGCTATTTAACATGTTCCTATGTATTTTATGGCGCTGGAATAATATGCTCAAACAATCTCCACAAATAGACCATTCAACTACCGCAAAGTTTTTGATTATTTCTAATTATTCAACAAAATCAACGAAAAATGATCAAGAAAAATCATTGAAAAACACACAAATATATGCATTTTTGAAGATGCGTTTCCACTACTGATCGCACACATTCATTCGACGTCACGTAATGAAAACAGCGCAAGGTAAAAGCGTACGTCTTTTGAAACTAATGCGAATGCTACGCAATGTCAATTCACATCTGAGTAAGCGCGATATTTGCACAGGAAACGGTGAATTAATTATCAGAAGTACAGATTCGGTTCGCAGTATCAAGTACTGTTTTGTCTCAGCCTCTGATTCTCGTGCTTCTTATCGCTATCGCATATATAACAACCAGAGTCGCAAAGAGAGAACAGCGAGGTCAAACAAACAATATGGGGATGTGCACACGCACGGTGCGGTAACAGTGCGCGAGTTGGGTACACGATTCAATCTCAAAATAGTCGCGAACAGTGCCACGCGAGTTGTAGGGTGTATACTTAGAGCGAAGCTCTACAGAACAACGAGAGAAGTGAAAACTCGAGGATGATTATGTGCGTCATGCGAAAATTTCTCTTGAATCAAACTTATTTACATGAAGCTCGTTTTCTACTACTAATAGAATGAATTTGACACGATCAAAATAATCATTGAGTACTCGTAACGGAGCCCTTTGATACGTTCCAACGCTTTTGTTCTACGGTAACATTCAATTAATTTGATAATTTCAAAAAACGGTGTGAAAATTCACAGAATTTACACTGAATTTACTTTGAAGTCACTGTGCGAAAAATTGATGGAAATTCAGAAATGTAATGGAAACGAATTAAACACGAAAAGTAGCATTTTGTTTTCATTTACACTGTCATTAAGTCAAAGAAAAGTTGAAAAGCAATCGATGAAGAGTAATTATACTCGGGAGACATTTAAACAGTTCAGAGACCAGTGGTCATGGGTTTTCCACCAAGTTCGACCGCAGTCTCGTGTTCTCTGGAGAAAACTTGGACGGCTAAAAGTAGTGGGAAGAGTAGAGAGACCAGTGTTTCACGACGAGCTCACAGTTTCTGTTGAGTAAACCAAATTAAAAGAGTCTCAAATTGGATCAGATCGGATTTCCCACAGTTTAATGCAAGTCTCGACGTGGACTCTGATAAATTGTACGTGTAATATAAATGAGGCTTGAGTTTTCATTGCCATACTTTGGTCGCGCTGATTAAATCATTGAAACGGGTAAACTCTTAGTCATTTTTGAACGCGCTAAACTCAATTATACACCGTTTTCTTCTGACTCTTTCGTATATAGCAGACTAAAAAGTGGTGCTACAAACAATCAGTCACACTTTCTGACAAATAATTTGCTAAACTTTTCCACGACTTTTTTGCGCTTTTTATTGCCGCGAATTATTTTTGTACTTTTTAACTTGATCATTTTTTTCTCGTAATATTATATTGTTATTTTCTTTCTTATCGTTGATACAGATTTTGTTGACGTTAACAACGAGCAAGTTTCCAAACTCATTAGTCTCAAATTTTTATCACGCAGCTGGATTATTCTTTTAAATAAGAGTAAATTTTTTTCCCTGCAAATTTTCTTTTTTTTTGGTCTTAACGTCTAGACGTGTGATGAAAGTTTAAAAAACGCGTCTCAATTTCTCTATTTAAGTATTTTCAACTGTAAGGTAGTAATAGATTTTTGCATTTTAATGAGTATAAAACATGGCAGTGTCATTTAAGTCGAGTGAGAAAGTGATTAATGAGGCTTGCAAGGAACGTCAAGCAGCATTGAGTAAGCTCACTTTTTGTTATAACTGTTTGACGTTGAAGAAAGTTGATGATAAGTTGACTTTTACTTGCACGAGCTAAGCAGCAGTTTCAGCCGAGAAAAATCTGAAAAGATTTTGAAACGCGGAAAAAAATAGAAGCGAAAAGTTTTCGATATAAAACCAACTTTTAGCGATGTTTAATATTCTTATTACTTTTGCGAACTAATTTGCCATGTTTCAAAGGAGAAAAATATCTAAATTTAGGACAAATCCGTTCGTAATGTTTTAACTCCTAGCATCATTTTTTACCTGGCAAGGAACAAGATTTTCACCTTTTACTAACTTTTGTCTTTTTTCAATTTATTTATAATCCGGATTATACGTGATCCTTAAAAGCGTTATGTCATCCGTGAATTTGACGTGTCAAACTTTTTACCTTGCGAGCTATTTCAGTTTGTGCGGAAAGTTATACCTTCGGGCTGTCCCTTTTTTAATCTACTCATCGGTGCCATTCCATATGAATTGTCATGATAACTCACCGATATTGATTTATCACTCGTGATCTCAAACGAAAAAATATGACAATAACTGTTATTTGAACAAAAGTAAAAACCGTCGTTCCTCTATTAACTAACATGATATCGAATATATATATATATATATATATATATATATATATATATATATTAATCGATTTTCTTCCAATCAAAGAGGAAAGAAAAAAAGCATTCTAACCTCTTGCTAATAAACCAAATGAACAGATGAACATATTTAGTTTTAATAGTTAAAACTCGATAGGTCTGTAAAATACTTAATCACCTTCGTAGAAAATTGCCCTTATTATGCAATATTTTTTTTCATGACCAAAATGAAACATTTTTTTTTCAAAACAAGCTTTTTACTCAAAGGAATTGTATGAAATATTTCAATCTCTCATAAAAATATGCTATCATCATTCATTTGTTTTTGTACTTCGGCCACGACACGTCCAGCAACGTAAAAATTTACTAGTCGACGGTTGATTAAACTAAAATACATACCTATTTGAGTGAGCCGGCACACTTACGTAATGAAGCAGCTTTTGGTAATGCAGCTTTTTCCACGAATGATGCGACGTATTCGTAATTACGAGCACTGCAATCGCAGATACGACATATCTTTTCCATTCGTTGGTCGAACTACAAACGATTGTATCTGCCTTTTCCGGAAGTAATTGGCACCATCCAGCAGCAACTGCAAAAGAAAACAAAAAAGCGAACGTTTTAATTATTTCTACGGTCTGTAGCTCTAGCTGCCTCCAGGCTCCAAGATTTTTTTAAGCTCATGCTGAAACGCAGATTTAAGTTGTGTCGTGAAAAATACGCAGTTAATGCGAGGTCCTTTTTGACGCTTTTACACTTTTAGCACCACGTCAGCTAGTTAATTGATCAACATTGATTCGAATTTACTTATTTTTATGGATTTTTTCTACTAACAATTAATTATCTAATTGATATCCTTTTTCCATTTGAACGGCTATTATTAATTTGACAATTACTCTCTTTTCCGCCATTCAGTTCCATTTAGAGTGTAATTATCGTCCGAAATAGCAGTCGGGATTACTCGAGTATATTAATATCACAACGATGAGTTCTGATGAAATTAAAAGACGGTCAAGAAGTAGTCGAACTAATTCTGAATGTGCTTTTAAGCGAACTATGAGTTTATACACTTAAGTTAACGATTTATTTTGAACAAAAGTTTTTATTTCTGAAGGTATTTTTAAAAGTACAACCACGATGTCATTATATTTTTTATGAAACTAAAACTCAGAAACAAGAGAAATTAGTTTCACACGTTTCGTTTAAATCAAACTTTCCTTGAAATTTGTAGTTTTAATTTAGGTTAATTAATTTCTCCTACTTTTTTATTTTTCGCAGTAAACGTTTTCGCTGGAGAACAAAGTGCATGTTTAGGTCTGCTTTATCTTTTTTTTTAACAGCCATAAGAACAGATTAAGTTTGGCAATTTCACTTTTCAGTTACCAGGTGGAAAAAAAAGGTCAAAATGGGTGGTTAGATTTTTTACCTCAATGATAACTGGAATGCAGTGATTTTAAATATTTGATCAGACGCAAGAAAAGCACATTAGCCGGCCAATCAAACACGACACGACGAGTGCACGGTCAATACAAAACTAAATAAATGTGCCACAAATCGATTCGCAAGATTGAACGTTTCGTTGGAAATTTGAAACTGACTTCCGAACAAATGAATGTGCAAAATCTAATTTAAGGATGTGTCGTCGCAAGAGTACCCCGAAAAGTTTTGAGCAAACAACTTTTCGTACCCTGCGATCCATATTTCATATTATGTACGGCAACATTCCCGGTAATACGACTAGTTTCGCGTTAACTTCAACATCGGTATCATGCCATTTCATCAACGTTAGGGGCCACGGCACGCAACGTCAGACCCGCGTCAAATCTATCGCAAAGATGTCGCTCTAGTTTTCCATGAACATTGTGTGTTTCATTTTTCATTTTTTAATTCTTCCGACAGCGTCTTTATTTACATGACCGAATTGTCACTCATGTGGTATGTACGAATCGCTAAACTCAGAGCATCTCATTTCCGCATGTCATTGTGATCACAGGATCATCTAAGGAAGGATTTGTTCTGTTCTTTTGGTTGAACCACTAGACGTGACAGTAACATTGTACGCTGACGTTTTTTTGCCCGACTACTTGATTATGCAAGTTAATTTCACAGAGGGGAGGGATGCACGAAAACATTGTTTCGTGCTGCAACTCGTACTCTCATGCCATTACGTACCGGCCGACACTAATGTGATTCCCCGTGAGCTCGATTAGAATCACTGTTTGTCTAGAGCGTAAAAAAAGTGACGCTTTTGTTTTCTCAGCGCAAAACCTGTGGATGTTATTATAACGAAATTGTGACATTTTTCTATTATGTTCTGTCCTTTTTATATTTCAAGACAATCTACATTGCACGAGTTAATGAGCCTTTATATTTTTACTCTGACAAGTTTAATTTGCGATCAATAAAAAAAATTAATTCTTCAGATTAGCTTTTGTATAATCCAGCTTAATAAAATTTTGAGTTTTTTTTTCAACCATTATGGGATTTCGTGATTGAAATGTGTTATCAATTTAGTGCTGAATCAATAATATTGTAATCTGATAAATTGAATCTTTTCCGCAAAGTGCAATTTATGCCGGTTTGGTCAGTCCAAAATTATTACAAGCTTCAATCCCCAATGATGGATCCAACATGACGGTTTTTTGCATCGCGATATTTGTTATTTGCCGGTTGGTTGTAACGTTCATTAATCAACCGACGACTTTTTGCAGCCACTACTTTGCATTTTTCAGTATATCCTCTTGTAATAAGCACACACGTTGATACGCTTTACATAAACATGTCAGTCCAGTCTGATATGACACAAGCCGTGCTTACGTCAATGCACGGTCCTAAATTGATTCTACATATATTAAGTCGTCATAGTCCATCGGAGTAAACAGAAAAAATGATGAATCATAGCACTGCAGTGCAATTTGAATTTGATTCTCTGCTTATTTTTCATTTGATAAAACAATTGATAATACGAAATAAAAAAAGTAGTCGGGTGGATTAATGAAATACGAAACTTGATAATGTTTTAACTGATTGAAAATAATGGAAGATCGGAAATTAAGCGGATTAATTTGAAATTGAAAGCTTTAAAGCATGTAAAATGGAAAAAAATCCGAGCGAACAAAGTTCTGATCCAGTGGAGAAAGGATGGAAAACTTTTTTGTTCCGCTGCAAAACAAACGCCTCGTCAATGAATTTGTTACACTCGAATAGCTTGGAAAAGTGATTTTAAAATACTTGACGAATGTATAGATGGGAAAGGACATTGAACAAGTTCGCAATTTGTTGCTTTCTCTCTGTGATACTTCCAGGAAAACAGCTTTATAGATCGTCATTTAATTGCAAATTACCTATTCGTAGAACGCTGTAATGAGTTGCTCATGTGATGGTACGCATAGAGTCAACCAAATTCAAATTACAGCTCCATAAATATTCAACGAGAAACAAATTTCAAATAGATTCGAACTTATGCGTTGTAAAAAATTCTTTGTCATTTTTGTTCTACACCTAAATGAATTTTTTGTATTGAATAATTAACAAGAAATCGAATGAGACGAAAACTACAATAAAATTAATGAAATTTTATTTTCTGTTACAGTGAGAGAAGTTTCGTTATCCGAACTCAGGGACTCAGTGGCAAGGTTACGAGAAAGAGTTAAATTGGTGTGTAGAACGCGAGGTTCGCCACCTCCGAGAGTGCGTTGGCTTAAAGACGGAGTTCCTTTGTATCCGCGGAGGGGCTTACGGATACAGCACAAACGGTAAGTTGAAAAAAAGTTCATCTTTAAGGTTTTGTCGTTTGTTTCTAATTGTTTTTCATTTTTGAAATTTTTGTTGCTTGAATCAAAACTAATTGATGACACTAGGTGATTATCAATGCATCCTTATCTTTTATGGTTTACACATACTTTTGCGACAGTATAGGTAACAGAAGTACTGGCGTAATGAAATACCTCTGGTTATAACTCTTTGGCTCGTAACTGACATAGTTCTATATCGCAAGCCATACCTTGCATTCATAATGTACGTGAGGTGTTGTTACTTTAGGAACTATGCACAATTCTGACTAAATTTCTGCATGCGCTACATCATGCGAGCATGTTACATTCACAAACGTGTGCGTACCTCGTAAATCAGGCAAAGGGTGGTTGCTTACACTTTAATTACCAAATTCACACCTTTTTCTCAGTTTTGCTTCCTTTGACCTGAACGGATCCATAATTCAGGATAAAAGTTTTTCAAGCTAATTCATATATTTATAGTTCAATATATAATATGTAAAGTAAACAAAATTTGTATCAATGAAAGTTAAGTAGTATTGAAAAAAATTGCATTGACGAAATGGGGAAAAGAGACCGTTTGAAGCGATTAATGCGTACTGATCAAACAGACATAACAATGTTAGTCATTTGGATATGAATAGATAAGTACGCATATGTAACTGAAGTGATTCCAATATGCACAACTAAAACAGCTGTTATACGATATATTTAAATTGATTCTGTTCATCATTGCGTTTCGATGCAAATAATGATACAGGGATGCAAAAAATGCATCCAATTTAGTGAATAATAATACTCATGCCTGACTAAATCTCGACTCGACTACTAACCGACCGTCAAAGTTGTATCTAAATTAATTGACTGTAGTACTGGCCATTTTACAATCTCAAAATTGCAACAGAGAATTCATTTCATTCATTCAAACTTAAAAAAAACTTTTGCATAAAAGCGAAGAAAAGTTCATTTCGTAATTGCAAGGAATTGTTAATCCATTTTCCGCAACGATACCAGATGAAACAAAACCGGAATAATCCTGCGATAACATTGAACGTCGGATGAAACTTTGTAGCTGAAAGACATAAAAGAATTTCCAAGCATTAAATAAAATCTCAAAGCGAATCAAGATTTGCATACGCTCGTATGCTCCGTGCGTATGGTTGCGAATCTACCAATAAATGTATTTCAGGATGAAATCAGCTCTTCTTGCCCCGTTGTCCTGTAGTGTCGAGGTCGAATGCAAATTTACGCACGAGAGAATTTCGTTCAACTACGAAACGTAAGAGGCATCGAGTAAAAAAGTGAAACTTCCGCTGGACATCGTATCCAATCGAGCACTCTTGAACAAACCCCGTCCGGAACACGATCGAACAACTAATTAAATCTTGATTTTAAAAACCATCACATAACAAAGCGAGGGCAATTAATTGCCTAATACAAATTGTAATTCTCGTAAAGAGGGAAAAAGCTCAAAAACTGACATGAGATTAAACTTTGATCATTGTCTTGTTTGCAGACGTAGCAAGAACTGGATGATTCTCAAGTCAATTATTTCTGTTAAATATGTTTCGTAGTGATTGCGTCAAGCAACCCTTCTGCAATTCGCTTATCTCTTTTGATAGTGTACCGTTATAACTACACTTCATTATACACGTGAAGCAATTTCCTCGCGAAGATAGTGCAACATTTTAAATGATTGTAAAACGTTATAAATCAACAACATGTCCGTCTGACAGATAAGTATCGTTTCATCAAGTCGGACAAAAAATAATGAAAAAGTTGCTCGATAGTAAAATTAATCAATCGTGAAAGAAGTTATTATAACGCGGTCAAAAATTAAACTGATTCGTAAGAACCACATTTTAATTTGATAAAAGGAAGCAAAAGGCGTTAATGAAGTATACTCGTAGTAGTAATAAAAGGTGAAAAAATTTGCCGGGGTGCAATTCAGTGAAAATGTTATCTGATTGAAACAAACGTAATTGTAATTGTTCGGTGACCGCGGTTACGATGCCAACTAAGTGTCAGAAGACCGGGCATTATCTAGTCTGTAGAAACGTACGTGCGAGACGGTTACAGCAGACGTTTCGGTAGTCGTCACGGCCGTCATACGCTGGATCATATCCAAATGCGATTAAGTCGTGTTCACTGAGGGATAAGAAGGAAAGCCCTCTGCCCGATACTCGAAGGACGTTCGAGGTATTTCCTTCTTCGCTTTTATCCTCTGCGCAATTTTGAACTGTTTGGAGTGTTTCCAACGCGTCCCATATTGGCCAGTTTACGGATGGTTGCCAAAATAATCGTGCAGCAACTCACAAGTGGAAAATGATCACGTCACTGAATCACGAAATTGTCAGCGGCGGCGAGCCTTCATTTTTTGCTCTTCTTTTAATCATCTATAATCTCTTTCGACAGTTTTCATATTTTCCATGTCATTTTACATAATTGTCACCCTTTTAGCCGTCGGTTATACAAAAGAGTTACCTCACTCATATCGATTTAATAATTTTAGTGATAAACATTTTCAAACACATTCTAGTTTGGAATGTCAAATGATTGAATATGTTATAATCAAAAAATAAATGTATATGTTATTGTTAAATCATCGTGGACTTCTCTCAATGAAATTTAAAAACAAAATTGGTCCAATTAATGCACTTGATGTTTACTAAATCAATTTAATTTATTATTTATCACAAAATTGAATAATTCGATATAATGCTATGGAAACAGCGATCAATAATTTAGAATAGTAATTAAAATCAAAGTGAATCTATCATAATTGAATAATAAAATGTTTCGATTAAATATTAATGCAAAAAGAGAAATAATATAAATTGCTGAAAATAACAATTCGTAGGTTCACTAGTACGATGTGTTTCTTCAAAACAAAAAAGGAACGTGTAAGTTTCGAATCAATTTTAATTGTCGGAATGTTGAACCCAAGTAAATCGCGCAAAAGTCTGACAGAATCCATTCGTAATAAGTATACTCAATGAATGATTGCTAATTACGCTATCCATTGGTGTATACGCGCGTGCATGTAAAGCGCTTACTCGCAAAAGTCCATCTATTTAAGCCGGGCTGACTATCCTTACTCTGCGATTTCAATTGAAAATTGTTTTAGCAGTCTGACTGGAACGAATCCACTTGACTATGAACGAACGGATCAAGCCCAACTTTGTGAGATCAAAAGTTGGCCGAGAACTTTTCTTCAGGAGCAATCAGTGGACTTGAACTGTTCGATTAATTTCACAATCGGTCCCGTTTTACTTTACGATGACAAAAAGACGTTCAGACATTTCGTAAACACCCTGCGAGATGCTGCTGATGTTTGAAAACGTAATCTGATAATTAAACCGCGAGCGGAAAGAGAGTCGCTTTGATTTTCATCACCAGGTTGAGATAGATGAGTAAGCGAGTTGAGCTTTTGATTATAAATCGTCCCTGTTTAAGCTTCAGTTCTGGGGTCAAAGAGCTTGCAGCACAAATGGTTTAGTTATCGTTTCTGACTAACAGATTGCGCGCCCTTTGACGAGAAAGAGAACCATCCAGAATAACATTCGCCGAACGCTTCAACACCCTCTCAGCTGTGAGACCTAAACTTAACCCATTGGGCAGACTTGCTAAGGACCCGTGGGGTTAGATCGCTTCTCACGTTAACAATGTGCTGCGTAACGCAATTTATCAAAATGAAACAACGCTTCAATATCATCGCGTTGACGATGGAGACACGCCGAGTAATTTGAAACTTTCATGGGAGTTAGCATCGTTGCCGACCAGGCCAAGTGTCCACGTCACAAAGAACTTTATTAACAAGCTCGAAATGACTAAACAAAAAGTTACGTAAATCAATATCCAGTGTACACGAGCAATTTGGGATCGAAACTGCGCCAGGCGGTCGTTTACATGCGATGTTGTAAAGTTCTGCAAAATTCGAAAGAGAAAAAACGGAAGTGTAGCCACGAGCAAAATTAATCGGAATTATATATACCACATCATTGCGCGACTCATTCGGGTTCGATGATATTCGCAAGATATTGCAACTGACAGGAATGAATGTAAATGTGCAAATCAACACACTGAACATATTTCAGAAGAAGGTCGAATAAAAAAATGCCAAATTGCCCTAACTATCAACACCAATACGCGAGAATTTTACTTATCATCTGATAAGAATCGCAGTGGATAAGAGGGACTCTTCCAATGGTTCTGGATAAAATTATTTGTATATTAAAATTATGAACGAATGCATAATTTATTATCTTTTTCTTTCGGATGTATGGATCAAGTCTGCCACCGTCTAGTGAGAAGCAATTATTAATAAATGGTAAACATTCAGCAACGCAGCATGCCAAGAGGTTGGACTTGAATCGGTCCGTTTGGAAGAGAGCACTTTCTTAACGGGCTGTCTTAAAATAAACATCGCAGTTTGCGCGCAACCTGCCGGCGATTTCGCCCGTCCCGACACTGATGGATGGACACGATAATTTATCCGCGGAGACTTTGGGTTTTTCTAACGCAGCATTAACGAGCTTTTAATCGAGCCACAAGGGGGTACCAAGCCGGTGCACTCTGACGGAAAATCGGCCCCTTTTTTTATGATAATCAACCATCAATTATTGCCGCAGATTGTTGCAGTCGTACGTAGGGAAAATTGGGTCGCAAAGTGCAAATTTGCAGTTGCCAGCTGCAAGCCAGTCTGAGTTGGGTGTAACGACGCTTCAATTTGTCTTCATTTGCCAAGGACCTACAGATGCCGACGAATGACAATAAATCAGCCCAAACAGTGCAAACAATACGGCATCGTATCCCGCAAGTTGAGAGACAAGATCAATTCTGTGGAAGATCACTGGAAAACGATGGGAGGGAAGTCTCGAAAGCTCTTCAACGGACTCCAGTGCTTCTCAGCCAAGAACCATTCTGGATTCTTCTTCCCTCTTCTTCTTCAATCCAACCCACGAATGCACCCTCGAGCGGGACCTTTGTTCTCATAGGTCAAGAAAAATCTCAACGTTGGCGCTGGGGCGTCCTCATTTTTGCTGCCCTCTCAATAGATACGTGTTATATTGCGCCTGGCTTCCTTTTAATCTGGCTTTTTTTCACTTTCTAACGGCATTGCTGAATCGAATCGAGTTATTGCAGCAATCATCAAGTATTTATCGTGCTGTTGTTTGATCGGACAACTTAGCACCTGTAATTACGACTACAGTTTCTATTTTCATCAGAACAAAAAATTCACTAACACATTGACAGTTTTCAATTGGTGATTCGGTGACTTTTGTTAAAAAAAAATGATTTTCATTACTAACAAAGTTACTAGTCCGAATTGTTAATAATCATTTTCGGATGAACGAAGTTTATCAGACTAATATTTGATGTAGAGGTATCAAAATTTTATGACCTGGACTTGGAGATAATCGTGTTAACTTTGTTGTTGTAATGTGTAGAGAGTAAGTTCGTTTTTCGGAACATGTGAAACAATAGCTGTTTTGATAAGAATGGAACAATGCAACAAGGTAGTATAAAATATACGATTGGACATGAAAATTGTTTAATAGAGAATGTCATCACTGCGTCTGTATGAATGAAACAAGTTATCCCATTGATAGGCCGGCGGTATTTATAGCCCGTAGAGAATGCAAGCCTACAGCCTGGCATGGCTATAAAGCTGCGGTACAATCGTTGTGGGTAGAGCAGTTCAAGGTACAGGGAGGAGGCATTTAGAAGCGTCATTTCACAAGGAGCAATAACGACCGCATATTTGTTGATAACAGCTCTGCTTTAAATTTTAGTCATTTCAAACAAAAAATAAATTAAAATTGTAAACAAAAAATAAAATAAAACTTTTGCAATTTCATGTATAGTTTAACGGAAATTATAAAAGTTAAAATTTTATCGTAGGGCAAGTTAAATAAATAGTATAAAAAAATATATCTACCGTTGATTTGAACGTGTCTATTTGTTTCAAGTGTCTGTCAGTTGTGAGTGCGAGTGACGGGTGCGTAAAATGGATTTATTATGGCTACTGCGAGCACACGTCATTGTGGCAAACGATCAGGCTCACAATCCATCTCCGGAGCACCGAAAACGTCCCGGAAACTGAGTAGTGACAAAAAGAAACAGTCAGCTCTCCTGAACCCTTTTTCGTTTGCTACTGCTTTTCTTAAGTCACGTGAAAAGAATTAATAGTATTCGTCTGTCCCATCCGCAGTTCTACAGGTAAATGCTCTAGCGCTCAAAGCAATCGAGTCTGTTTATTCTATAGTGATGTGTGTCTGTGCATGAACCTCCATTATGAGAAAAAAACGAGAAGAAAAAATTAGTCTCATTTGACGTCATTGTCTATCTCCGTTTTTGATTTTTTCCAGATTAATTGAACGATAAATTAAAAACGAAGGTTCTTTGTTATTTTATCGTTCGCTATGCATTTTAAGATTACTCCATTTTGAATTAACATAACTTTATAATAAATGCCTCACAAAAATACAACATGCACAGTTGCATCCTCCAGGCTAAATTTCTTTGAATATTATTTTGATTATAATAAGACTTAAACAATACAAGCTATTTTTATCTGCTGTATGATCATTCAAATTATATCCGTATTAATAATACAAGCTTTGATTTTGTTTTGTAATGAAACAGAGTATACCAAACATTTAAAAATCGTATTCAATTTTGCAAACATAGATATTGTGTATACACAAGTATGAATCTTGAACTTACATATCTAAGATATACTTACTTAGAACTCAGAACTACGGCTTGACGAATGAGGTGATTAGTAATTGTAAAGTTAAATATGGCAAACCAATGCACCACTACACCTTACTAACTGTGAAGAACGTGTAACATTTACGTAACAAAGTTCATTGACAATACCGTATTTATGTTGGAAATTCTTGTGTAAATATTTTAATTCTTTGTGAAAATTCAAAATTAGTACATAAATTTCTATTTACTTTGATCTTCCTGTGCTTTCTGTCTCTATTTCGTAAAGAGGAATTACGACAAAGTCTTTATAAAGTCTAAAAAAGGTCAATGTAAACATCTAAAAACTGTTTGTTTGCTTGATAAGATAAATTTCATTAGAAATAAGTAGTATTTATTACTTTTCATGATACCTTAAATTGTACAGCCAACCTTTTCGAGTGCACATCGTTGAAAAGTTCAACTTAACATTTGTTCAGAAATAGTGAATAGATAATTGCCTAATTCAAGTTATTGCGTTGTTTTAATTACTTTAGTAACAAATATCGAGTATTAGGCGAAATTATAATAGGTTCAACTGACACATACAAGAGGTATAATATTGCGACGATCTGAGGTAAATGATTTGCGATGAAAAAATCCAGATGATGCATGTTTGAGCATTGTCACTAAAGTACTTGATAAACCAAAGCAATAGTTGAACCGGTTTTGCGGTAAATCGCTAATTCAACCAAACTACAGCAACTTCTTTGGCGCCATAAAGAGCGAACATTGAGGAATATTCCGGCCGATCTTGGAGATGCATAAACGTTTTGGCGCTTCTATAATTTATCGTTTATATAATATATAATAGAGAACGTAGCTCGTACATAGCATAATCGATTTGAAGTCTGTCTGTCTCTATAGAAAACGTCAATTACGTCTTGCTTTCGAAACCGCTGTGGCTTTCAGAAGCAGTTTTGAATAAATCAAACACATACACTACTTATAGTTACTCTTATTCACATGATTTTTTAAATCCAAATACCTTACGAATTCATTATTTGATCGCAGAGAATTGAATTTCAATATAAATTTGTGGTTGTAGAAGACAACTGATATTGCAAAAAAAATTCTAAATGAATTGCTGAAACGATCCAAAGTGCCTCAAACTGTTAAAGCGATGAATCACGGTTCATCACAAGATTTATTCTTTTGACGAAGTAATGCAGCGGATGAAAAATATTGCGGCTTCGGCAGACCGTGTGTATGAACTGAAACAACGAGCGACTAACAAGAGGAGATAAAATGAGAGACGGTCATTTCGTTAGACATTTTCGCCACACGCGCAAAATGTGCCGGCGACACTGAGTGCCGGGTTGATGCGACCGCGCATTACGCTTAATTTGCTCTCTCGGTTGCCTTTAATCCAGTCTCGTTTTTCAACGAGATAACAAATAAAGTGAACCCCCGACGATGACAACTGCACAATATTTATAATCTCACTGGAAGATGAAATAATTCGCACATGTACGCGCAGTTTAACTCCTGCCTGAATACGATGTAATGCTCCTGTTAATTACAAGGCAGTTGGTCGTAAGGGACTTTGAATCGTCGTTTTTGTTTTTTCATTTAAAGTTAGTGTTCAACACTAGGAAACTTGAAGTTTTCGTATACCTGAAAAGCCAGGCGAAATTCGTGCGGTTTCTGCTTTTTGAGAGCTACTACTTTTTATTTGTATTAACTGCTTATGATCATTCTTAAGAATTTGTAATTTATAAACAACAGATAGTAACTATACTGCTTTTAACATATATTTCTTTGAATTTCTGTTAAAAAACATGCTCAGGAAATAATTAGAATTTCTTTATAAAATCAAATCTAATACAACGTAACATTTATAATGTATAATAATTTTATAGTAAAAGACGTACAAAAACGGTGAAAAAAATCAAACCAACTTTCTCTTTTTTGTACTGTCGGCGCACCATGTTTACAAAACAAATTCTTAAAATGAAGCGCCAACAGAAAAATAGTTTTGAAAATACAATTCGATCGAAACTGCAATGTTTACGCTAATTCTGGATATCTAATTACAGATTATAAAATTACAGATTATGTATAACGGAGTGGTCCCATAAAGACGAGCCCATCACTCGCCCTCTTCCCCCCTCCTGACATGTTCTTTTATAAGTACAGTCAAAAATTGGAAAATACAGTCAAAACAAAAAAGAATGAGAAGCAAAAACATGAGAACATGTCTTCCTGGACACGCTAGAAAACGTATAAGTGGGGGTTGGGAATAAGAAAAATATTACTTTCCCTCACTTGTGGGAGAGCGGTCGATTCTCCCACTCGTAAGAGAAACTATTGTACCTTACAAGTTGTAGAACTCCCAATTCTCCCACAAGTAAGGTACGCGTGACATCGCCACCAAAGACAAAAATATAAAAAATATGGTTAAGTTCAATTGTGGAAGGGTGGAGTTAAATAATTAGGAGCCGTGTGTTAAATTAGAATTTAAAAGTTGATTTATTAATTGAATGGTACAATTAGTCAAAAAGTTCGCTTATCTTAAGAGGTACGCTTGGTTTCTTGAATTTGGAAAGATCAAGTGGAGGTAGGTTAACAGGAGTGTGAGGTTCTTAATTTTCATTGAATAATTCGGTAATCGGAGGTGAAGGTTCGGTGGGTTTACAAATAGTAAGGTTTCCTACGGGTGTCGCGAATATATACTTGGATGCAGCGGCAAGATTCTTAAAACTAAGTACACTGGTAACTCGGGGTTTCGGTTTAACAATAGGCGCAGGAGGTGCAGGAGATGAGATGATTCTTGGTGGAGGCGGTGGAACAAATTTTCGGATAGATTTTGGACTGAAAGTTAAGGTGTACTCGAAATTATCAGCGGAATAATTTTCACGAAGGGTAGTGAAAAAAATATCAAATTGTACTAAGCTAGCGGATACAGGTTCTTTGTCACGACATCCAAGGGCACGGTTAAGTCTGCGAATGTCTCGTCGTCTTACGCGCTTCAATTTGAGTGAATCGGTACTGTGTTTACAAACAGCGCGGCCTCATGGATTTATGTTACCCAGGATCTTACATCGTTGTTGGATATGATGAGAAATCGCTGTTAAGCGTTCTACAATTTTACTATAAAGTGTAAGTACAAGTAACGTTCAGAAAATTTACAAGTTACAAGAAAATTATTAACTAACGCAGGTCGGTAGTCTTCATTATTTGTTAGTTTCAGTCAAGTAGAAAGTTAAATGTTGGGCGTTTGGACTTAGTTAAAAAAAGTGTCCCTGACGAAGCGGAATTGCCGACGACATTCTGTGAACTTGGATCAGTTCATTCGTAGGACGAATCGGCTTTCGGAATCGAAGCACAATACCTATGAATCAAGGTACTAGCTGTGTGAGACAACTATATTAGACTGTACTGATATCGGAAAATGGGCCTGCTTTTATACTATTTTGAGGGTCCAGGGAAAGCGATTAACGAGACTTTAATTTAGTTTTTCCTTAATTTAAGCTAAAATAATTGCTTTAAACAAATGACATCAACATTGTTTTGTAGATAATTTTAAGTAACATTGGTTGTGAAAATTTGAAAATGTTCGGTTAATTCTTAGTGCTGATTTTTGTAAGTTTAATCTTAATTTGTTAAGAACATTTTGTACCATTATTTAACCGTAATTTCCTACTTTGGAGCTTAATTGAGATTGCGGATTCCAAAAGGGTAGATACGCTCGAGCCTCGGGTCTACTGGGCAGGTAGACGGCCTGGCGCACATGCGTCCTCACTCCTCCGCGCTGGATTTGTCCAGCGGCTCTCACTTATAACTAGCGTTCGTTTCGTTTATTTCGATTTTTATTGATTTTTAATGACTTTTTAATGAATAAAATCGCAGTTTTTGAATGCACAAGAAAAATTTTATAAGCTTTTCATATGTATTCATTTTTTATAAACTGACATGAAGTTTTGAATCGTTTTAACATATTATAAACTTTTTCTTCAAAAACAATCGTTTTACAATATTCATTCACAATTTTCGGAGTCTTTTTTGACGCTATCTGACAATCAGAATTGACGCGAAATAATCGGTGTGTTTTATTTTCTGGCGATAAAAAATCAAGTAACCCTAAAACATCATCAAACTTAGCTGATTTGATTTCGGGTGGAAGCGCTATGGACGCATTTAACAAATCATACATTTCAAGTGGATGATCGTCATCCAGTTGACTTTTTCAATTAAATTCGCAACTTGGCCCTTCATAATCGTACATAATGAAGACCGTCTGATTTGGAAAGTACGTAATTTTTACTGCCTTGCTGATCATAACATTGTTCGGAAGTTTAACGCGATCTTTTATTGGCGTTTCAAGGTCGCGGATCGGACAGTCTTCATTGTTTACCATTATAAAGGAAGGTTTCTTACAATTTTTTATCATCTTGACGTACTCGCTGACAGTTACGACTTTTTTTTTCTTTTTTTTTTGTTTTCCGTACAAACCGAAATTACGATCACACTGGCAATAAGAACGACCGCGCACAGATGACTTTCCATTTGGAAATGTTTTGCAAGCAATGAAAAAAATACAAGATCGTTATAATTCCTATTTTGGCCACCGCACGCATCGGAAAAAAGGTAAATTTTTGAATAACAATCAAAGCAAGTTCTTTTTCTATCGTGTCGATTAAACTGTTGCAAACGGCGTTCCCGCCATTTTTTACACTTCCTTCTAAAATGATACATGTAACTTCGATTTGTACCATAAACGTGAATATTTAACAAAAATAACCACAACAATCTTTCGTAAAACTGATCTGTACACGGTAATTTCGGTAACGGTAAATTTTGAGCGAAATCAAATTCTAATCGCAGAGCATCCATTTTTGACATCGTTTCGGTTTTTAATTTTGTATAAGAATCAATATCGCGTACATGTTTTAAATATTCGTTTAAAGTTTTGTTTGACTTATTAATATAATAAAAATCGCAAATATCGACTCGCGGAACATTAAAAGTAAACGGCAAATTGCGATTAAAATATTATGAATAGGTCCATAAACAAATTGGAGGATCGGTTTTGCCAATTTTTGATTCATAAAATTTTAAGAATTCTTTTTACAACGTGGGAAGAGTTATTTCGGGATTTTCAAACTCTTTCAAGTTTTTTTTTGTCGCCACCGTAGTGCGATTTGCTATGCGGAATTGATTCGCAATGATTTTTTATCATATTTTTAATTTCGTCTGTCAATTTTACCGTATTCCCGTGTTTACCCCTCGCGTCTGATAAACTTTCTTTATTTATAATTTTGTTTTGCAAAATTATAACGCGTTTTTCTGAAACTTTAAGAACTTTACAAAAAAATTTCTTGCAAACTTGAACTCTAGTATAGGCCAGAGGAAGTTCAAATTTCCACCTAATACCTTCGTTTTGAATCCGGTTCTCGTTGACAAGTTGCGGTAATTTTGGCGTCATCAACATCCTCAAAAAACATTTTGGGATAAATACGTTTCTAACGCGTAGAATTACTGGTGAATCGATTGTTGTTCCGCTTCACTGATAAGGATTTGACATGCCAATTTTTGTCAATATGTCTGAACCGGTTCGAAGACTTTAGCTGGCCTAAGTTCGCCCGACGAGCTAGTGTATTCTTTGCCCTATACAAAATATAAATAATCAGAATATGTGAAATCAATTCAAATTGTGATAACCAAATTAATTTTGAACTGATTTTACCTCAACTCTAGCTTTTTTATATACATTTTTCTTCCAGGCGGCTTCGTTTCGCGATCTCTTGCGACTATGATTTTTATTAATTTCGTCTACCATCTTCGGTTATTAATTGTTTTGTGTATTGTGAATTTACCACAAAAATGCTGTATTAAAAAAAATTAGTTAGATTTACAACAGGAAGGGAAATCACAAATCACTTATTTTTAAGCTAAAAAATGCTCAGTGGAAAAAGCCCGAGGGCATAAAAAACGACCAGATAGTTTATTAATCAGAACTGACTTTAAATAACACTGAGAGACGAATATGACAAATATGTTCTGTCGACGGAACATTAATTTTTCTCGACTTGCAATGTTGTGCGTACAACGATTTTCGAAAAACTAATTTTTCGAAGTTCGGACACATCTTATATACTAATTTCACCTTATTGTTAAAACAATCGCATTTGCAACGGTATACCTTCTTCAAATTTCAACAATGTTAAAATTTGAAATGTTAGGGCATTTGAAAGTTTTAAAAACGATTGACATGTTTTCAATCAGTTTTTGTTCGTTATTATCTGTAAAAATGAAAACAAAGAAAATAGTTTCTTTGTTTCATAATATTTAATAGTCGAAAGAAAAATGTTAAAGCAATAAATAAATATATGGTATTAAAAAATTCCGAGAATGATTATTACTTCTATAGTGAGTCTCATTATCTGTGATAAGTTGTTTTATTATATCAAGTATGACAATTTAAAACTCATTAGAAGACACATTTAAATCAAAGAGCTTATCTCGAATTTTTCATAAATGAAATGTCCATCAAATTTTCGGAAAAATAACAATGAAATATGAGAGAACTTAAAACTATCGCTATAGTACGACTGAGAGCCGCTGGACAAATCGAGCGCGGAGGAGTGGGGACGCATGTGCGCCGAGCCGTCTACTCTAATTATTGTATGAGGCGTCGACGATGTTTTTAATAATATTGAATAAATTTTAATTAAATTGAACTAATTTCGTAAAATTTATAATTTACAATAGAAATCTTTCATGGGAGAGTTTGAAATGTGCGCATTTAATTGCTGATTACGAATCTGTCATCAGATTCGCGATTTAATGATTAGTTGATTTGTAATTGTTATATTTAAGGTTCTTAATTAAATTCAGGTTTTTATATATTATTGTTTTTTACAAATTGTTAATCTCGGTGATTGGTATTATCATAAATGTAAATTATGATGTAAGTAAATTGTTGTTTCAAATTTTTATGACAAATCATGAATTAATTAAAAAAGTTTTCTTAATTTTAACCCAGTTTCCTTAATACGAAAAATCTGTAAATTTGCAAAGTCTACGTTTGGAATTTTTCCAATAGATTGGCAAAGTCAGATTTGAAATTTTTGAACATTTATAAACTAATTATGAAAAGAATATGAAAATGAGATGACACAAGTTTTTTTCCATTAAAACTCGGTGCCATAAAAAGGGCAATAAAAAAAGGTACACGACAATTGCAGACCTGTTTTGTCAGCGCGTTCGCGGAGAGAGATAGGTAGCGTGACCGAAGCCTCTTTTCTAGGTATGTGGACCGATAGAAAATTCAAAGTTAGTATAGGTGATAATAAACTAAAGTTGGTATTTGGGCCTGATCTTAGAGCTCTGTTTCTATTATACCAGCCTGTTATTTCGTTAAAGTTTAGAAAAGAAAATAGGAGGATGAAAGAGGTCTTTGGTCACGATATAACATACATAATATATATTATCTCAAATGTAGCAAAAGTAAAGGTGGAATTGAAATAGAAACACACATCTTTTGCGCGGTCTGGGATGTCAGTGTTGGAAAAACACATAGACTAAAACTTAGATAATTAAACCTAGTTTGTGTTTATGCAAATCATTGACTGAGAAGCCGTTTTAAATTTCAATCTTTTCTTCCACGCCAAAGTAATCCCAGTATCTTTTCCACGCTTTCTTGTCTTGTAGTTTAAGTCAGTCTTAATCGTCATCCCGATTCAGAATTTGATCTAAATACATTTCTCCGAGCTTTTCATATTTCTCAAGCTCTCGTCATTAGCAAAACTCGATTAAAATTCATAACCACTGACGAAACTAAAGCTGCGTCTGACTGTATCCACTTCAGGAGAATTTATTTCGTTTTTTTTTAAAAATTAACCCCAGTAGGGATTATTATTCCTCATTAAGATCATTATATTAATTTTATTATTATCGCTTTTCATTTCTTATTATTGTTATGAATAGTTTTTACTCGATTGATTGATTTCAAAACTTGATCTCATTTTGTGCAAATAAAAAAAAAATATAAACGGAATCCGTGTCGTAATACATGAACGATAAACGAAAACAGTTAGGCACCATTTGGTGAACAGAATTTGATTTGACGCAAACCTCTGTTACTCGTCAGTTTTTGTGAGCAGTGAAGCTCGAGTAATTCCACTGAATTTTCTTTTAATCGAACCATTTCTGCGTGTAGAATTTTCTACAGTTTGTACGGATTAAAGACGCAAGTACAACTAATCCTCACTGCTAATGCGATCAACGAGCGTTACAATTTGAAAAGGGTTTTCTGCCAAGGCATTCGGCTTTTGTCGCAAATATTTCAACGGCGGGTTATAGTAGAAACGGGTGATTCAATTCATCACATCTTTAGTGTCACGGATTAGACGCTCCTAGACATTGAAAGGGTAATGAAAATCACTTAGACGTGATGAAGATCAGGTTACTGCTTCGACGCTTCCTCAACTGATTGTTTAATTCAACTGTTTGGAATAATTTTCTACTGTTTAAATTGATTAGTTGGAATGTTTAGAAGTTTGCGCTTAAACTACTTTATTTTAATTGCAAAAACTAATTTAAGAACATCAATTTTTTATAGCGACTAATCAATGAGAGAAAAGTAACCAGGACTTTTTTACTAATGCTGAAAATGCCCAATTAGATTTTTATTCGATAGCAACTTGATATCCTATTGCAACGCCTTTGAGTGAAGAGCGATGAAGTTCCATCGCTGTATTTGCGTTTATTTTTTTTTTTTTATAATAGATTTACATTCAAGTTTTGTTGCATCAGTGTAAAAACAAAGTCATTTTAGGAACTACAACTGAATAGATTTTTTACGAGCAACTTTTTCAATCTTACAAAAAAAAATACAAAAATCCGTTCATTCATTATGTGTCAGTGATTAATATTAACTCTCTAGGTTACTCGAAAGCAAGACATGGAAATCCGAGTTTGAACTTTTTTCGTGCAATTAAAAAGTTTTTTTTCATTATCGCGTTATAATTTCTATTTTACACCTTTCCTTTATCATACGTGCGAGTTCGCAAAATATTGAATTCATGTAAGTTGGGATGAACTTGATAATTCCATGAGCAGAACATTTAAATGTTAAATGTTTTACGTTATCATGCAGATTTTCGAGCCCCGAGGCTAAACACACGAAACTTCATCATGAATAATATTTTGTTCAACTTTTCCACTCTCCTTCTAATTATGAGACATACGTCTAACCGAGTCTATCCCATTAAACGATAAAACTGGTTTCCACCAAACGTAGCCTGGCTCATCAAAGTGTGGTGTGTTACCGAACAAACAAACAAGTAATCAAAATGTCTAATTAAGTCGAGCTCTCCGACCTAAGAACAAAAAACCCACTGACTAAACATTCAATCAACTTTCTTCGTGCATCACAGGTCGTGGTTTTAGAGTGGCATCTGCTCATCTCCTTTAAACAATTAACCATACACGTTAGACTGAGCCTGGATGAAAAATGCCGCGACAAAGATATGTTTTAATAGACAAAAAGTGTGACGAAGGGAATGAAAAAGTTAGTTAGGAAAGCATAAATAAAATGCACAATGGAAAGGGTGCAGAGAGGTTCTAATTTGGGACCGTGGCAAAAATCGACAAACCGTCTAGACCGACGAGCGAACGAGAAAGTCGGAATTGGAAGTCACGGATAAAGAGGATAGGAAAGTATGAAAGAGAACGGATAGGAGGCGGTCGAAAGTTCTATTTATGCATACCAGCCCGTGCCTGACCGTCTGGTAGCGATTTCCTTTCATCTTGTTAGGTTTTAGCGGCCAGTTCTCGCGAGCGTTATCTACATACGGCATTTTTCAGAAATATATATCAGCACACGTGAGAACGCCGGGCGTCGCGTCCTCAACTTCCTCGAGAGAGCACTCGGAAAGTGTATTTCATTTAGGGGAGCCGTTCTGAGTGCACTCAATTTTTAAGTTGTATATTTCGCACTAAGTTTGCCGGTATTATGACGAATGTTCCGCTCAGCGTGAATCGCTTCAACGACTATACACACCGCGAAACGGAAAATCGCCCGGCAATGTACGAGAGGTATAGCTTCTTTAAAGGACTTTGGAATTCCGAAAGTAGAATACGACATGAATTTTAAGGCATTTTCAATGCATAAATGCATAGGGAAATCATGCTTTTTACATGCAAAGCGAATTAACAGTTGCTGAATAAAGTTTGGACGTAATGAACATTCGTCAGTGCATTTGTACGTAATGCGTGATCATTTCTCACTTTGATTTTGACGGACATATCATTATCAAAGTTATTGCTTTGGACAAAGAAAAATTGTGGTCGTCTTTTTTCATTGTTCAAATGTTTTATTTGTTACTTTGCTTTCGAAGTAATCCAAAAGATACTTAGACGTTCATTAAACGGTTTTAATCGCTTTAATCGTATCAAACGAAAACAATCAAAGGACGTGTGATTTCAATTCAATTTCAACTAGTTGCATTTAAAATCAAGCAAGAGCTTACTTACAGAACCTCAAAACGCCATTTTTGCGGCACTTAAGAGCCCTTTTAAATCCCATCTGACAATGTTGGCAATTAAAATATTACATTCATGAATTTTTTAAACCGAATTCCAACTTAATTCTGAAAAGAACGAAAATTTAAATCGCCAATTGTTAGAAGCAGTCGGAATATATTCAATAAATAAATAAACAACTTTAAATCACTTTTATCCCAAAGCCACATGTAATTAAACGATGAATTCCCAATTAAAAGTTCCACGAAGTCACAATAAACTAAAACGTAAACTTTGTGCTTTGAAAGACACCTTGCAATCATTTAAACGTATCTGCTTGAACAAAACCGACCCCATGAAAATTGCAACGCATCAAAACACTTTCAACAGTTTAATCACATGTGGCGAAATGCATTCATCGGCGTCAGAGTCAAAGGGGAAATACGAGAAGGGGGCGAATCGTAACTAACTAGAATTAATTTTCGAAAAAGTTCGATTTTCACAAACTCGTTCGCTCAGGAAGGTAGCGGAGATCGAAAGAACTGCAAAATGAGCTGCTCTTTGTGGGAAAGGAACCGAGAAAGGCTAAGCGTTTCGGGGACGCGTCTCCGGGATGAAATGGTGTGGGGTAATGAAAACGGGGACGAAAAGAGGCACGATTTGCGCGCCGCAGGATAAAGTTGAAGTTTTTATCTGCTACATAGTGCGGGGGCTTTAATGTCGGATTTCAAGGCTCGCTAGTTCTTTTCGCACACGCGAAGAAGCTTCGGCTATCCGTCGTGAGACGAATATTGGGCTTTCGATTTGCACCTTAGCTTGTGCTAATCCGAAGACGGCCGTGAGAAAGCGTCCGAGGCGAATTTGCATGTGAGCCAACTAATCCAGACGTTGGCACTCAATCAAATTTGATATCAACGATCACATTCCGTTTTGTTAGCGAGATGACGTAATCAGGCGTCTCAATCCCGAGAGGACGTTGCACCTCGTGCGAGCATACGTGTACTATTATGCACGGTCGCTTTGTATATAAATCACTCGCCCTTTCAACTTGATAATTAATGACGACAAAAAGGCACATCATAATTGACACCCAAAGCTCGCTCCTGCTTGTTTCGACAGCTAATCGATGTTGACCCTCTGCTATTTGTAAAACGTAAATCGGAACACGACTAAAACGATTGAAAACTGTTTCAATTTGAACACGTTCTGTTCTTTTTGGCTTTGTACCAGCTTATTAAATAGGAAAAGTGTATGAAATTTCAAACGCCCACGACTTCCGCAGCGGGAAACTGTTCGCGCTTCCTCTCGTAATGTTATTGGGTCAATGATGTTGATGAATTCTTCACTGAGCTAAAGTGGACAAATAAATTTCTCCGAAAATTATAATTTTCGGAGAAATTTATTGGACTCACAGATCAATGTTGTTTAGTATATTACGTTGACCGAGAACAATACATCACACTAAAATGTACGAATAGATCGTTGTTATTATGCTCAATGAATTCTCTATCGTGAATTACAATTATAGTAATCTAGAAGTGATTGGAACGATGAATGATGATGAATGATGACTGGTTGCAGTTACGCCGCAGATTGTAATGTTTCGAAATCATAGCCCAAATAATCATTTCGGTCTATTTTCCTTTCGACAAACTTACTTTTTGTTTATCAATTTGTGAATTGTAAAAGTAAAATTTGTAGTATATTTTTCAGGAGCTGATAAAACGTCTGGAATAAATAAAAACTAAAAGAAATGAAGGTTCTGTAAATAACGGCGGAGTGACTATTCGTCTTTATTTTTTGATAAAGCGCCGTCAAATCATGAATATCAAAGTCGTTTGGACGGGTATGGCAATAAATAAAATATGCCTGGGATAAACTATAATACATATTAGCTCGTAAATAACACGTGCCGGTGCATCTTTTTTACTCAGCATAAATTACACATGAACCAGATGTTTTAATAATAAATATCATTATAGTATATGAATTTGAGCGCATGAATGCGGCCACAGTTAATATTTCGCGAGGTGAGGTATGTCTTGAATGAATAAGGCCTAGGGTGTGTCGCCAGGCACACTTACATCCCCTTTGAAAAGTCGCCCCAGTGCTATTTCGCTCACGAAGATGCATTTCTTGCAATAGAATTTATGAAATTCTTATGATATTCTATGCAAATTTCAAACAAACTCAAACCGACCAAAATTAAGAAATCAGCAAAATGCGTTATTCAGATTCTCTCATCGACGAATTTCTGAAGTTGCATTTACTTTCTTAAAATAAAAAAGTGAATTTTTGATATCTTTTTGATAAGAAATCGAAGATTCGGTAAGGCAGCGTCGGAGGAGATTTTTTTTCAACTCTTTTTGTTAGCCGATCCATAAATATTATATATGTATCTTTCGTCGGCCAATCGATTCACGTCTAATACATTCCATTACTGATAGAACTACAGTGGACAACGTCAAACAGATGATAGAAACCGGAGTACAGATTCGATCCGACATGATGAAAATTTTAGATCCTACCGAATACTTGCAATATGAACTGTGGTTGCACATTCTGAAGAAACTCCGAGCATCAAAAAAACCGAAAAAATTTGCAATCGATTTTCCATGTTTCTGTGGGTTAAATTTATTGGAGTATGTTGAGGTTGTTTTATTACTCCGACTTTTTCACACATAAACGGTTTAATTTGTCGTGAAACACTCGAGTCAAATTAACACCAACCCAGTTAGACGGGTGGGGGAATAAAAAAGTTATATTTCCATAAACACGGAAGTATAACTGGTGACAAGTTAGCTTTACGATCACGTCGCACTTTTGTCAGCTCTGTTTTAAGTATCTTTGCCAAGTGGCTCGTAATACTTCAAGCCGAGTTTGTCGTTCATGAAAACGTATAGCCGTCATTGACCGCGGCAAATCGTTTCTAATTTAAAAGATAGTTCGCCGGTGAGGAGAAGGTCATTCGTCTCGGCGTAAAATTTTCTGCGCGCATAACACACTCGCAAACAACTTGACTGAGACGCGCGATGACGTTCAGAATAAGTCGACAATCTGTTCAAGTTTAAATAGCTCCTAAGTTTCGCGTCATCACGAAACGAGATTACTGCCGCTTTCGTCGTCTCCTTCGCCCATACGTTTGACAAACATATCGCTTAAATTCATCGCGCGTCTCGATTGCCACGTAACTTAATGTTTATGTTGATATAATAACGACTCTATAAACACCCGAATAAAATTTAAATTAAGTTGAAACCAACTCATTCATGGTGCTTAGACAATTTTTCTGATCTGTTTTCAATATTACCATTGAAAATTATTACAAATGTAATTAAGTTCGATTCAATTATTCTACCCAAAGAATTGAAAATTTTTCATGACACGTCGATATCAAGTTAGTAACTTTACGTTACATTTTGTACGCATGTTTAATTTTATCGTTCAAAAGATAGAAGAGACTCTTTGTGCTGAAAATTCATACGTTGAAGCAAAGTCAAAACCCATTGTGGTAGACTTGATTTGAAATATTTGAAGAGGTACTTATCGATCTACTGTACAAAATGTCAAGACAATGGAGCCGCCACGCACTCAACAGCCAACTATTAGAGTGCAGAAAAACTTGATAAGTGGCCTAACAAACCTCAGCCATATATCTTGTTTTTCTTTTAATGTTTAAGAACTTTAACCGTTAACAAAATTTTAATCAACAAACGCAAAACTATAATTCGGTAACACCGATCTGATTTCAGGTTTTCAAGCAGGTGAATGAAAAAGTAGAAAATAAATTAAATTAATAAAAACTCGTAAACCGTATTGATAACGATGTTAAAGAGTTTTCCATGACATTGAGTGCGTTCATTTTTCGTTGAAAAAAAGATATTATCTTGCCGCGACTGGTCGATAATCCTCGTTATAAATGATATTGTCGACATGAAACGACCAATTTTCCTAAATGATCCAATTTAATATCAAATTTTTACGCACTTCAGTTCATTTTTGTTGTTTATTGATAATGAAAACATCTCTTTACTTTATACTTTACGAATGCAAGTCAACTCAAAAAGATACAAAAAAAACAAAAACAAAAAAAAAAGAAAAAAAGAGGAAAAAAGTTGTATTTTCTCACGTTGAGTAGATTTTCTGAACTGGGAGAATTGTTCTGATGAATTTTTTTCGCTGTTCCAGACGGAGATCGAAAGTGGTGATCACGTCAGCTCGACCAGAGGACAGCGGCAAGTACGAATGCATTGCCGAAAGTACGTCTGGTCATCGGGCCTCGCTTGCAGCCCAACTTCTAGTCGCACATGATACTAAAATTCCTGAAACCAGTAAGTTCGATTCATCAATAAAAGTGTGCACTCATCGCGCTGCCCATCAAGCACTTTCTCATAAAGCGAAATTCATTAAATCTACAGCATAAACATGAAAATATAAATTTGCAAAAACAATCACACGTCTGTCCCAAGCCGTACGTTCATTCATTGTACCTTTTATTTTATTTTCTTTTTTTTTATTTTTTTACCGTATTGCATTCGCGGAGCACGCAGCAGTTGTCTGTCATCGGTATTTACACGCCAATAGTTCGATTGTCGTAACGATCATCGTAAATTCATCGCGTCAACGTACTGCCGACGTGCCAGCTTTATTGTACACAGAAATAACAAAATTCGGAGCGTATGTGAGCCAGCTCGCTTGACGAGCTCAGATACGCTGCTGGTTCCAACACGTTTCGTTCAAACCGAAATGACGACTTTAATAATTCAGGATATTTAAAACATGTTAATATTCCGATGGTGCAATTTTTATTGCTGAAAATTGTGCTCCCATCATGCTGTCTCTCACCCGACCCCAGTCCGTAAAACCGGTAACGCTAAAAACCGCTATTATATGTTGGTTTGCAGAGTACGGTTGTACTGACATGCCGTCATTGAAGGTAAACTGAATAGAACGGCGCAACAAAGAATAACATTGAAGCAAGAACGTGAATTAACTTTACCGTATTGTTCTTTTATAATAACTTTTAACTGCTGAATTATCGAAAGGACGTGATGAATGTTTATGTGCTACGAGGAACGTGTAAATTCGATAAAATCTCTCTCGTTGGTTTTGGTTACGATTTTTCGACGCGGTGACAAAATTAGAGCATTAAATTTCCGCGAGATGGGTTTTAATATTAGTTTAAACAATGGAAGATAGATAATGTAAAAAAGGTGATTAAACAACGTATCATTTCGGATGAGTTATTCGTACACGTTTGAAGAAATACTATCTTTCAATGAGTTTTTGTATAATAATGCTTACAACATGCTTTTTTTGCGAGTTTATAAAGAGAAAGATCATAAAAAATGCCTGCGTTATTTTGGCAGGGCTGATTTTGCATCAGCAAATATTTTCAAGCCGAGAAGTTTTTATATTTTTGTCTCGCTTGTAATCCTACTACTTGAATTTCTAGGAAATCAAAACCACCAGTTTGACAATATTTTTCGATATTTTGTAACTTGCATTTTTCAGTGACACAAGATGACAGGTGACGTTAATATTCTGGTTCAAATTTTGCTCAAGGAATTTTTTTCTTCATTTTTTTGATGACACGACTTCAGTTGAGTTAAATCGTGCTTAAATTTCAGTGAAAAAAACTGAAGGAGTCTTTTAATACTAATACGAAGAACTATATTGAATGGAAGTGGAAGATAAAAGAAACCTCATTTCAATTTTTTGGACAGACTGTCAGAAAAATTGAAATGGCAGTAGTAATTATAATTCAAAATAATTAGAAGTTTACAGTTAAATCAGAAGAAAGAAAGTTCTGTTGTACAACAAACCTCATTTTTTGTACAATTTTCCACTTGAATTGTAATTACAACATCAGATGTTTCATATTTCACTATATCGACTGAACATATCTCTGTTTTACTACTTACAAGATAACTTTATGCGCTACGCGTAAAATCTTATTTCGAGTAATTTAAACTGAAAAAATAATCATTTCCAAATTCGCTAATCAATATCATATAAGTTCTTGACTTTAAAAAACGTAAGGCTGTTTAAAAAAAAACCCGTAAGTCACAATCAACTAATCAGGAAAGAGGAACGAAAGTGAAGTTGGCTGCTCTAGATTTGATTCAATACAGTAGTCAATTCACGAAGTCATGAACTTTTTCTTTGTGGGAAAAAATGCAGCATCCCGCTACGTAAAATATTACCAGTGCATCTTTATCTTTATCCTCCACACATCAAAGCAGACATTTGTAAATTTTAATATGTTCTACAACCTACACAAAATATGCAGCTGTAACTTTAACTCTCTTTCAACTTCTAAAAACGGTATGAAATTTTTGTTCTAAAAGTGTTCCCACCACCAAAAAGAGTTAGTAAAATTCCTAAAGTAAAGCAGTTAGGACATGTTAACATTGCTTTTGTTAACGCAATCCGGATTGAATTATGTGCTACATAAACAAATTTATCTTTTTTGAACAACGATCGGAGCTAGTGGTAGAACGAAGTTGGTTCCTTACACACTCGTTATGTACCCCGGCGAATATAATATGATTACAATGTAGTATATGAGAGAGAACTGGATTACGCGTTATTACCCTACAATGCCGAGACTTTCACCTCGAGCATGTAGTTTCCAAGCGTGATGAGATAATACATATAAACCCATTTGGCACTAGTGCTTTGTAGAGAGGTACTGTAGACCCCTCTAGACGCTAATGTACTTATAAAATTGCAATTATAAACACGACGTACAAATGTTTTATATCGTACGCTGATTCGTTAAATATGTCTTGTAATCGCTTCCGCTATTTTAAGCACTGATCCTTCAATTTTATTTTTTCATGTTACATATTTACTTTACTTCTCCTTGAATTTACTCAAATAACAATTACTCTTATGAGTGATTTTTAAAGAAATTTTCTGATACTCAGAAGTTGATTTTTTATATTGCAAAAAATGAAGTTATCACTACAATTACTTTATTGTTCGTAGCATTTTTTGCAAATCAGAAAAGGACATGCATTGCTTCAAAGGACAATAAAACACGTCATAAAATTATTTCACCGGATGACGCATATCGATAGCGCAACGTGCACTTGACCATCGTGTATTGCACATAACGACGGACGCTGGTAGTCTACGAATATACATAAAGGCCGAGCTGCACACAGAACGAGCACTGGTACTCCATACGCGCGATTTACCGTTTCAGCGCAGAAGAGCCGGGCTAAGCATGTTAAATTTCACACGGCCTAGAACCTCGACAATAGAGCCGACGATTAATAGATAGATCTGTTTGCCACGCCAATGCTTTACCTAAACTTTGAATCAAAAATTAATAAAAAATTGCCGAATGTTTCATCAAAACAAACATACAAACAGAAAAAAAGTGCTTTGATTTATTTCTCATAACAGTAACCTATTTTTCAAGTATGGATTTTTCAATCCATCCGTTTTTGATTAAAAATTCACGTGATGCGAGCTTATTCATTTCTGAACTAAAACTTTGCAAGTTTTCAAGCCGAACGAATCGGATGATATTTCGATATCGGAATATATTTAATTTTACATAATGTGATAGCATTTCGAATACTCTTTTTGAACTTACTCCTCCACTTGTTGGCATTCGCGAAACTACTTTCGTGTAATCGAATATTCCTACTTCTCTAATGTCTACCTAACAGTGATACATTAAATTCAAAAAAGACGATACCATAGAAATGCTTGAATTTTCCACATCAAGAAGCAAATTTGATCAAATTTGTCTTATTCGAGAAAATACATACATAATGAAGATACTCTTGCATGACTGTTTTATGCTGCCGTATGACATTTTAAAAAATATTGTATTAATAGAACAGAAACCGACTAAAAAACGTCACACACAAAAGCATTTGAAGCTGCCAAGAGTATTTACTTGTTTCTCCATAACGTGTATTAAAAATGCAAACAAGTATGTCTCGAAAGCAAAAAAAAGCGTTTCGTCTTTTTTCTCACGACTTTTTTGTCGTTCTTTTTCTTCTTCTAATGTGCTTATGTAAGCACATGGAGAGGGGTATACACGCTGCCAGTGCAGGTATTGTGATAAAAGCGACTTGGTACGGGTTGTAACGCACGGATACGCCACCGTGTATAGCCGGGTGTCTCAGCAGAACTGCACCGGAGGGCGCAATCTTGCTTTACAGCACAGTTATGCCGCGAGCGCAAAAGTCTCGCCAGAATGCCGAAACAAAGACGAAACTCTCGTCTGACAAAGACACGAGATTTCGTAGTCGTACTTTTGGCAAACAAGTTTACGTCGCTTGATCGCTTATGTTACTCTTTTCGTAAGTGATAATAGCCGCGTGATAATGCGTAAGCCCGCCAGCAGCTCGTTATCACCAGGCTTTAATCCTCAATGAAAACCGTCAAGTTATCTCCGGGGGCCATGTCAAATTGCGCAAACCGCGTCACTAACGTTCAGCTCATACATAACAGCCAATGAATATCGCATTATTACATCATAAACAACATTTTTATTTCAAAATGAAAAGAGTATTAAATAATATTTTCTGATATTCATTTTTCATCCTTTTGAGATTCATCAATAGAAAATACTAGGAAAATATTTTAATTTTTCACACGTCGGTAATTCGGTGAAGACGCAAAATTAGAACATTTTTTTAACGCGAAAGAGAAGAAAGAAACTCGTCAAACAGCTAAAGTCTACTTTATGATTGCATAAAGATGATTCAATTCGACGTCAAACGGCGTTTCCAGAATCAGAAATGCGTGGCGCTTTGACGGAACAAGCTTTGGGCGTCAGGAATATCGCGGTTTTTAGGACACTTTTAAATATAGTTGTCAGCGGCTTCTTTTTTTTCTCGCTCCCCTCTTCGCCACGAGCGAATCCGGAACGATGGTAAATGATGACAGCGATTTCGCGCGACACTAGTGAGGAGAATTCTTATGAACGGAGACACGATTTACACAACATTAAGCCGCCGGATAATGTGTGGCGCACTTTAGGAAATTGGTATAGAGAAACATGAGACACGTGATGCAATATCCCCAAGCTCAAAGTGCGCTCCGCTGCGTCATTGTCTCAACGCTGAATGAAACGAATCGAGAGAAAATGTATCGACTGGCTTTCAAGTACCTTCGACATCTCGACAGCTGAAGATTCAGTTTTTTTTTTATTCTTATTTCCATTCCTTCAGTTCGATTCGAAATGAATTTTTTAAAAGTGATTCTTAATTTAGTTCACCAAATGTGAACTGTTTATGATGCAACGAAGTGGCAGAAATAAAAAAATTGGTATTTCAAAACATAAACTCTGCAAAAAAAAAAATAATAACAGCTGCAGCGAAACAAAACGAACGCTCGCTAACGTAAGACAAAATGCAATCTGAAGCGTTGCGTCATTCGGGTTCTGAACGACTAGCTCTTTTGTTTCGTTCGTGACTTTTCTTTTTTTTTTTATTTTGGCCGAGTATCTTCATTCATTACTCCGCGTTCGCACCTGTCTCATTTCCTCTTTAACTATTTCCACGACATCTCTGCGCGCTGAATAGAAGAAGACTACACAAAAGATACACGTTTCTTTCTTCTCTGGAATTCGCATCGCCAAGTTCTTTGCTTCAGAACTAGCAAAGTACGACCAATTGGCGAGAAACAATTCGCACTTTTTACGATTAAGCTCATAGACGTGAAAAAACCCGAGTTCTAACTTTTTATTTGAACTTTGACGAAAACAATTCCAGTTGAAGCTGTTGAACGTTAGGATTCAATGTTCCTAAACGTAATTAGCCATTTCTTGCATTGTGTGCAAAAAAATGGAGAAATTGATAAAAAACTTAGATTATGTTTATATATAATTGGATTGAAAAGAGAGAGAGAAGAGTCGAATGTGTGGTGGTGGAAGAAGGACGGAAAATCGGACAAGTTATACATACACACTTGTGTTACAGCGGAACTACTTAACCTACCGCGGCAGCTGCGCGAACTCAGCTCAACAGCGAGGTTCAGTGATTCAAAGAGTGCGATGTCAGACGAGGTCTTATAAAGGCGTGCACGTGTCTAAACGTAGAAACTTTAATTTCGAAGTCGCACTCCCTGCTGAGCTGAGTCAGGATTGCGGATTTTTAGTGCCATTTATTTTCGCCTATTTTCCCGAGGGAGTGCAGTCGCAATGATATCAGAGGGGCGTCCTGGGAAATATGCAAATCAACAAATAATTGCAAGATCTTGTTTGAACTCGGCGGAATTAAAATGATGAAATATCGAGGTGTGTGATATTTTAACGAGGTGCTCATTAGAACATTTTTCATATTCCACAAGAACTCGCACGTTTCAAGCTTGGATGAGCATTGACAATTCAGAACTTTATGTATGAAGAAAAAAGTTCGCTGCCGTGAGAATGTGCAAACATGAAAAATTCGAAAAGTTTATTGAACGACGTTATAGAACTTCTGCGATGAAAAAAAAAAGAAAAAGATTCGCCATGGACGAAAGTTATTGCTGTGTATGATATATATTTTTTTATTGTGTTTGTTGATTCAATTACTGTTGATTCACAGTATGCTCGTTTTCACATGGTCATAAATTATAGCCAACGGTTTACGACGTCGCAAAAAATATTTTACAATCGCCATTTATTCAGATGTACCAAATGATTAAATCAAGTTCAGGCAGATGAATCAGTCTACCAGCTCATTAATAACCGAGTCGCTTTAATACATTATGTATGAAATGTGTTTCCCGAGAACTGTGTGCATCTGCAAAAAACTCAAAAAATAAGGGAATGAGATTCGATAGCATAATACAGTGAAAGAACATTTTCACTGTGGGATTCATTTAATTTACTTTTTTATTTCTCAATAAAATGATGAAAATTTGTTTTATATACTCGGCCGAAGGGACAAGTTTAAAAAACAAAGGTGCAGCGAGAGTTGCGTGGTCCCGGCGGTGTAACTCGCTTTCCACGGACCGGCTTTACTTTGCAACTTTGCTACTTTATCCCCAGTTGCAGAAAGATTCCAGAGCGCTCGCGCGACCTTCGCTGGATTATTTAGTCCCTGGCAATCCGATTTTCAACAGTTTGCGAGCTTCGTAAGAAATCCGCGAGGGAAAAAAAGATCCGCCTGCGCGCTGAATTGTCACTTACAAATTAATAATACACGGCAGACTGATTGCCGCCATTCGATTAATTATTACTTGACTGAATGAATGAATCATCGCCTCTCCAGTTCGGTTCTATTAGCCCCGATACGTGCGATGAATCTGTTTTTTTAATCCTCGAAGTCGCGACTGATGAAACACCTTTTTACAGCCGTATTCAATGAACAACTGAGTGTCGTATTAATATTTCAAGTGAATCGTCTTTCGAACTCCTTTGCAATTATCCAAATTGATTATTGAGATCGACCGGCGATAATATATGATCGCCGCGAATTTTTTAGTACACCTTTCAGATGTTTCCACGTATGTTGAACAATCACAGAATTTGAAACTTGGAATGAATTTGATTAATTAATGGAAATTTTGGCATGTATAATTATAATTCCACGACTTGTTTTCTTTCAAATGTCAAATCCGAAGAAGACTTGATATATTTTGATGAAGAATAAAATATTGAATAAGAAATTTCTATCTAATAATACAAAAATTGTTTTATTTCACATACTCTGAAAAATTTTGCATTCAAAACGTGTGTGACTATTGGCAGTATTCTACTACTTACTTCTTATTCTTTCTTGAATTATCGAGAATCGGGTCAATAAAATTATTTATTATTAATTCAATCAGCTTTCAAACAAAAAAAGATTTCCTAATCAAAGTCAGAAAGAAAACAAGCTATAATGGAACGAAAAATTCAAAGAATAAAATAAAAAGTTCAAACACAAAAAGTCCGAACCGCGTTAAAAATAACAATTAAAACCAAAAAGAATTATACGCCAAAATTGCTATTTATTAATTTTAGTCATTTTATTTTTCAGATAACTAGATTGATTGCCTAAAGATACGTTCGGATACATCTGGGAGCATGTAGTTCGATAAATTGGACGGATATAGGTGTAAAAATACAAACGATTAAAAAAGGTATAAAACTTTCTACAATTAACGTTCAAATCTCGAAATAGCTTTACAATTGAATTTTCTAAAAACTTGACTCTCTCTGACTCTCAGAATCATTCTCCACGCCTCCTCAACAAATAAAAAACAAAATCTAAACTGAAATGAAAAATAAATTGATGACGCTTTAAAGTAAAAGGTTGGCGACGAGATAACTAGCCGAGTAGGCGTAAGCGTAGGCATTAAGATAATTACCTGTACGCTAATTACCAGCCAAGCGTAGCTACCTGTTAGTAGCGAACCTTTAATATCAAATAGCCCTGGTCATATTTCCATTATCGTATTACACCATGACCCTAAAAGTGCTCAGACAAAGTTTATATAAATTTCGAGCAAAAAAACTCCAGCGCTCGTTCAGACCGCACTTACATGCAAATAAATAAAAAAACGGAAAAAAAAGTTATTCACAACCTCGATGTTTTCGACTTTGCGGATTCGCAAAGTGGCACTAATTGAACTTCCCGGTTCCTAGTGAATGCTTCGTCGTGCGCAATTCAGTTGGCATTGAAGCCCGATGTTTTATCTGTATTAAATATTTTGCCGCGGTTTAAAAAGGACCATAAATTGGAGCGGGGCGTAATTGCGAGATTTTGTATATGACTTTAGATTATATAGAGTGTTCTATGCGGGGTAAATAATAACGAGGGTGCTCGACAAATGTATGTTGAACGTATTTGTTGTTGCAGGATGGCCGTATGTTTACGACATATTTCGTTGCTGCAGCGCCTTTATTGGGGCCATTAATTAACGCCAAGCAAACGGAAGCAAGACAGCGTTGGCACAACTCAAACCGTTTGAATGAACGCTTGGTTCCGATAGCACTATAGGTATTTGTGTTGTCAATGCAAACGTCGTCGAGAATTACCGAGGACGTCATAACGCAGCTCATATATCCGTCCTAAACACGAATTTCTTGATGAAAAATTTCTCGAAAAAATCACTCCGTTTACCTCAAACCAGAATAAATAAAGAATTCGATTGAATATTCCGTGATTGGAAAAAAATTAGGCACAAAAGTCACGATTCAGGTTCATTCGAAGCACGCACCCCATTAAACTGGCCGACCATTGAATTGTAAATTATCGTTGCCATTTTCTCCTTTCGTATTTCCTACGAAACTAGAAAATCCGTACTCGCCAGAGAAATTATTTTATTTTGCAATGTATTCAGTTGATTTACAAATAGTTCATTGAAATCGTTAACTTTTTTCCAGAATTTTTCACCTTGTCCGAGCGTATTTTTTAGCCGAACAATTACAATATATTGCGAATATGAAGAGAAGGGAAAACGCCGGTTATCAGTAGAACAAGAACCACCCTTCGCGTTGTCTAATTACGATTTTATCTGAAATCATTCCACGTCGCTTCAATTGCCGTGTTTGGACCAAACAAATTAGGAACAAATGTCACCTTTGTTGGCCGGCCCCAAGAGATAATTAGCAAACGCTGAGTTTACAAACGTACGAAGGATTTCTCGGCGGAAATAATTATCGCGGAATTTTTGTTTAATAAATGATTGAATTTATGAAATTATCATTGTTGAAGAAGGCGATGTTTATCTTCAAAATATGCTTTGGATTTTCGTTTTGTTTTTTGTTGGAACAGCTACAAAAGAAAGGGGGTGAGAAATTCAACAGGGCGGAAGCTCAGTAAGAGTGCTTTTTTAGACTTGAAAAAATGCATCCGCTTCTTTATAATAACTTGGCATAAAACAAAAGAAGATTACAACCTATAAATGTTAACACCGAGAAGATGGACGTTGCAGGTTTATTTCAAATTAAACATTGTTGAGCGTGAATAGGAGAGTTTTATGAAAACACTCGTTGTAAAACGTTTCCTCTGCAAGAGATCTTGAATTCTGCAGATGTACATTTATTTCTTTGCCTCCAGAAAATGCTTTTTTAAGTGAGGAAAAACGAAATTATCTTAAAAAAATATTCAGTTTTAAGTAAAACATCGTTAACTGTCTGTAGTTTTTTCTTTAGAGAAGTTTAAAAATTTTAGAATTCATCACGCAGTACATTCAAACATTCACGAAAAATTACTTCAGACGATTCAATTAATCATTTAAAGTATTTTTACATGTGTATTTGAATTTTAGGATGAAAAAATAATTAAACAGACAGTCTGTCTTAGTTTCATTAGACGAAAGTTTGTCCAATTTCAAAAGTTGATACTCAGTTTAAGCTGTAACTTTACTGTTACTCTGTCCTGAATTTAGAATCGAAAGTCGAACCAATTTCATTGTAAAAAACAAATCAATATAGCACAAAATTCAAACTTGAAATTCGAAATTTACCGCTAAATTTTTGAAGTGCACTAAAAGTTTCATTCATAAGCCATAAGCTAAACCAATTTTGTCAAAGCAAACATTAATATATATTTCGATAACATCTACTCGGTTCGGTACTTTTTGCGTAAATTAAACCTGCCAGTTTTAAGCATCTACATGCAAATTCGACCTTGCGTCATTTGCATGCCAAAGGTCGTTGTACACGCCCAGTCAATTGAAATGAAAATACAACTTCGCATGAATATTATAATTTGCAACTCTCAATCGCGACTAAATTCACGCGGAAAACCACGAAATTCATTTGGCCTGCCCCGGAAAAGAGTCCGGTTTTGAAAATTTGGCATCGTAACGCGATATCGCACTTTTATGATAAGCTTCCGGCGTGTGTCGTAACTATCTGCGACGATTATTGTTACGACTACTGCGCCGGGCGACGACGCATTAACCGTCTACATTTCAATGAAGTCCCGGCTTCAAACGAACATAAACCTCTGCCCTTATTAACCCAGCCTCCACATCTTGTTTAATGTTAAAAATAACGGAACAATTTGAATTTTTACGTCAAAACTTTCGCGCCGACAAAATCTAAATAGGAAAACACTTTGAAATTCATTGGAGAAGTTTTAGCATTCATTAGCATACGCTCTTGTCATTTTTTTTTGCTTCTTCATCGTCGGCGTGTTGTCGCGCACCTTTTTGCTTGCAAATATGTGTGGCCTGGATGAATGAAAACTGTGTTCTTTTCATTGCAGCGACGACGACGTGGCTGAGACAAGAACAACCATGTCCGATAGCGGGGGACTTTTGCATGAACGGCGGTACCTGTCTCTTTTTCGAGACCGTCGGTGAACCAGCTTGTAGGTGAGCCAAGTTTGAATTTTTATACCGCTATACAAATTATCCTTATCACCGCGGCGGGGACAAACGTCGGCGTCGTAAACCGACGCTGTTAACTGGATTGCCCTGCGCCCGCAGTAAGACACACTTAATTATGTTGAATTTATGCAAAGATCACATTGCATCATAAATAGAAACTTGTCTGATCAAACACTCTTTTTTATCGCGGCTCTCCGGCACTCGACTTTTATTTATCGCTTCTTCTAACATGAAACACAAACAAAACAGAGCAAAAAAGCACACAGAAAAAATGTGTGTCTTTTTTTAATCACGCCTTTATTTGAACGACGGATTTTCTTTTCAACAGATCTCTCGGCTAACAAAACTAATTAAAAGCCGTCTTCAGATAGCCGGCGCGAAATCAATTACTAAAAGTCTTTGAAATTGGAGTTCGATGTTTTACGTACGGTTTTTGTAGGTTTTTTCTTATTTTTTTTTTCGACACGGCCACTGAACGTTTTTACCCTGCATCCTTTAACAAACAAGACCATGGCTAAATTGATCCACAAAATGTTTTTACGGATTTCCAATGAAAATTGAGGATGTTGAAGATGGAGAGAGGAAAAAATATAAATATCCGGTAGAAGAGCGAGCAGTCTTGGACTTGGCGTTAATCAGAACTTTGGTAAAGCCGAACAGAGAAGTCGAGAAATCATTCGGTCAAATAAATCTTGGCCGGACTGAGATATATATCGCTCTTGGGCATCTTATACCGCATCAATTCAATCAACGATGCAGAGAAGGCTTTTTTAGAATTTTCTCTCTGCTTTATTCTTCGAACAACTGATAAAAAAGTTCCAATCTTCAACACCTTGAAAAAAAAAGGTCTGAATGGGAATGATCTCGTGGAATTAACAAATGTGACAAGTGGAATATTTTGTTCACAGAATGAACCTGAAAAGAAGTTTAATTAAATTTAGTTGTGCAAAAAGTGTCGTTTCATTTGATTAAAATAGAATGTTGACAGTTGCATTAGAGATAAAACGGGTTATTGAAATCCGCAACAAGCATATTTTTCAATCACATTAATTGCCAATGCGTTCGTTAATGCGATTAAAAAAATAAATGCACTGCAGAAAGCAGTGTCGGAGCTACAAAATTAATGAACACAAAAGCTCTCATTACCCGAGCGAGTATCGTAACTTTTGTTTCGGTGAAACGTTAGTGAATCGTAACGCAGCGGAAGCAATAAAAGCCCGGCGCTTTTTCGGTGTCAATGCGATCGATTGGGGCTAAATGAAAAATTTCACCGCGTTCCATATTTCATACGCCAATTCGTTGGTAAGTGGCGCTGCCGCGAGACCTAACAAGCAGCGCAAGAAACAAACGAGTTGCACTTTCAAGGGCTGGAATTTCCAGTGCAAAATAAAAAAAGTACTGCAAAATTGCCGGCTTCGAGATACGTAGCGTGGTGTTGCATTTTTTACGTCTGATTGCCGTTATTTTTCCGGTGAAAATTTTCTCAATCAAGGCAATTTTTTTCTGCAAAAAATTCTAGCAATTTAAATTTTGTCAAGGATTGATACGATTTTTCAAATAGTTCGGGAGGGTGGTTCTCGTACAAAAGTGTCTCTTTTCACTTTGTACAACCAAAATGGTAAGAGTTCTTTGAAGAGTGTTGCATCAGTTTAAAACTGCTTCTTTTGACCTACGCGGTACATTAGTGAAATTCTACTTTAGAGGGTAAAAGCTCCGAATTAGCTCCGAGTTCTTCTAAATGGAGAGCGAACTTTTTAAATTTTTGAGTCGCATTACTTCTAGTTCAACATCTTTACTGAAAAGAAGAGTTTGAAGCTGTAGTTTGATGACGCAAATGAGAGAAACGACTGTGTAATGATTTAACAACGTTGTTTCTAAATTTTAAAAAATTGCTGGACAAATTTCAACACAATTTGTCACGTTTACGAGCGTTGTGAAAAAGTATAAAAATGGTACAATTTGATTTATAGTCATGTTTTGTCATTTGTCAGACTATTCATTGACTGCACTACTTATTTTTTTATATTTTTCACATTCTTTATACAGTCTGCGACTGTTGCAATTCATAAATCGTGGTACATAATACTACCCATAGATACATGACCGAAACGCGTAAAGGCCTGAAGGACGTGTCACACACATGTTCCTTTTGATAGTTGCCTCCTAGTCTGTTGCATTTTTTCACACGACTCGATTCCCCAGCGAAGCCAATAAACCCTTGTCAACCGACGGGACGGTCGTTTTTGATGGTGTAGCCACTCTTTCATGAGTTCTGCTCTCTATACTCTTACTGGTCTGTCGCAGTCTGGGCTTCCCAGGGGTACTTTTATATCCTTCGCATCACTCGAACAAATGCTGGCAACCAAAGTTTAACAAGCTTATCCCTGATGCGTCTGGGAGTACGTGTCAAAACGCATGATATTCTTTGCCTGTCATTTGCACTTATCAAATTATTCATTTTCTGTTGTAAGGAATTAATTAATTTTGAAATGCAATTTCAAAATCGTGGAAATTAATGAAACAACTAGTTTGGATTTTGTTATTTTCTGGAAAAGAAACAAGTTTTTACGAAATGGCAGGGGATTATAATAACAGCGGCACATAATCAATTTGGTCTGAGGAACTTTTGAGGAGCTGTATTCTTATGAAATTAGACATGCGCCACTCACGATAATCCCAGACCATTTTTCTTCCGAGTTGACGGTGCGGAATGGCGCCGAGGCGTGGGAAAAACATTACGAAACGAGATTAAAAAGCAGCTGCGAGGAAGTAATACAGAAACAATGACTGATAAAACATCTCTCCTGTCTCTTTGATGGCCTTTGCAAAATGAAAATGTTTGGATAATTAATAAACATCTCCAGTTCTTACTTGCACTTTTATTCCGCTTATAGAAAATGAAGAGAATAAGTAGGTTCAATTGCATTTCAGCTCGAAATGCAAACATTAAAAATTTATAATCACTCGGTTTATTAGATATTCTAAAATTAGTCCGAGGCTCCGAGATAAATTATATTATTGTCATCGTAATACTTGATAATGAAGAAATAGCTAAGTATACGCTATAAATCTCGATTGATTATATCAGTTATACTAGTTCCAAAGAGGATAAAACTACATTAAACATTAACTTGCATGTCATCATCTTCTTATTTAAATAATTATCGTTCTACCGTACATCGCAATAAAAGTTTAAGATTGTTTAGAAAATGAAAAATAATTGAATAAATCGAAATAAATATAATTTTATAATTCTCCATGTCAAACGCAAGATAAAACCTGAATATAAAAATAATACTACTAACTCATTTATGTAAATAAATTCAATTATGTGTCTGAATTTTTTAACTAAGTTAATTTAATTCGAATCGAAATCAAATTTATTTGATCTGCACAGGTGCTAAAAACATATAGCACTAGAGTCGCGTGCGACGTTTCGTATTTTTGGCGTGACTTTTTCCGTAGCTGAGACAGGTTTAGTGTAGGCAGACAGAACGGTACCAGCAGCTTCGACGCTAACCAAAACATGCACTCCGTTCCGACTTGAGCGTCCGCCAAAAATCTCACCACGCTGCCAAACAGTTATCCCTGCGTTGATGAAGACACGAACATTAGCAACTCGAATCGATGAACGTGCGGGACTAAAAAGCACCGCAGAACGGAGGCCAAAGAGGAAACACAAAATTATAATTTATGATCCCGCGCGCGTGATAATACTGCTCAAAGAAGCTTTCATAGATACACTCGCCTTATATCGATATTGAATGTATCGTTTTCGCTCAATCGTTTCAATCTTTGTGTCTGAAAGTAACACTTTTACTCTATCAATTTATCCACAATTTTTTCATCAATCTTGTTTTTTCATTGTTTTTCAGACCTTAAGATATGGAGGAAATAACAATTTTGATAATTTTATAATCCCAGAGTAAAAATTAATCACGAATGATGAAAGGAAAGTGTGCAAAAAAGTGTATACATTTATATTATACTTTCTCACATTCAGTAGCGTGTATGAAAGATGTTTCGCTACATAGACAGTTGAATTTCATTGCAAAGCAAAAGTGCCACCCGTCAAGACGAACATTTTTATTTACAAGCATCATGCTTTTTCGCTGAAATAATGAACATTGCGGATCGGTTGCTACGTTCCCGCAACGCAAAAGACAAAAAGAAGACGGGCATTCGTCTGTTCTTTCTTCATCTCACCCATACAGCATTTTCTGCAAACTTTCACACGCGTTTTCTTACATGGGTAGACCAATTATAAATTTAAGTCCTTAATTCCAATTAAGGAATTTAAAAAACATTTTGACCTGGAAAAGTTATGAAAAATATACCAAGTTTCTTATCATTTCTAGTACAAAATAAAATTGTAATTAAATATCTTATGTAAAATTAAAAATTTACTTATTTTTAGGGCTTATAGATAAGGAATGTATTTATACATTTGTTAATTCTACAGAATATAATTGCCGATGAATTTCTTTTCAACTGAAATTCCAAATTTAACGAGGTATTGTGTACACATTACTGGAAACGACTCAACTCGACTTGAAGTTATGCGTTATTAGTAACTTAGATTCGTATTGTCTACGACGGAATCGATTCTATAATGACTGCAAACTATAAAGTATCGGATTACATCATTTGCCGACGAAATAATTTTCGAATAAGAAATGTAGTTAAGCACGATTCCAATCGGCTGCAAACATACCAATTTCGACCCATTTGCCCAATTCAATTATAACTTTTTTTTCATGGCAATGTAATGTTAATGTTAATAAATTAAAGTATCTTAACAATTTACTACATTTATCTTCAATTAAATGCATATAATCATGATATAATATAATAACAGCATCGTGGAAAGATTAAATTGTAATTCGTACATTTCATCAAAAATTCGTTAATTAAATGGTTTAGTACAACATTAATTACATTTAGTTATGACGAACGTTCTCAGTTTATTTATATTATTTTACCATTTGTAATTAATGCCAGATTAATAAGTGAGTTAACATTGTAAAACAAGGTTTACAAATCGGTATTTTTGATGACTCGCAAATGACATTGTTGCGTGAATTTAGTACTTCATTGTACGTCAATTTACAAAGGATTTTGCAACACCGCCCCTTTTTCAGTTCAAAACAAAACCATACCCAAAACCGCAACGAATCTAACACACAACACCAGCAACTTGTAATATTTTTCACCGTTGTCAATGCAGTAAAATTAATTTGCCATTCTCTCGGTCCCAAAACGTAAATTAAATTTCCGTTAGCAAGTATTCTCTAATGACTCGAACTTTGATAACAGTCTTTCATTGCAAATAAATTTATTTCGAACAAACTAATATTAAGTGAAACACACGAAATTTAATTACGAAATTAAATTCCACCTTCCTATTTCTTTATTTTATTAAATGATTTTCAAATATAATGATATAACAATGGTTTTGAATCAAATCGAATCATTGCGAGAAAATACAGAAACTCGCAAATCGTAAGATTTGGTATGCTTTTCCGTAACAAATTCTTGGTAAACCACAAAATGTTGAAGGTGAACATTAGTGGCCGGTTGAGAGCATGAATCAGCTCCGCGAATCGTACGTGTTTTTGGCCCAACACGGTTACATTTGTGCGTTTAAACGCGAAAGCATCGACGTATATATAATAAACGTTGGGACAGGGAAGTGTAATCGCGCAGTTGACAGCATGTATTTTGTAGCGGCGGCGTACATATTTACGCTGCGGTGCAGCGTCCGCTATTTAGCTGCAAAATGTTGCGCCGAACCGATAAACGTATGCATATTGTGCTGCCAGAATGGTCGGTCAGCTGTGCCGAGTCGGCGTAATGCGCAAATACTTACACGTGGGTTCAGGGGTTGCATCGCTCGAACCCGAACAAACGCGAAATTGTGCCAACTATTGGCAGGATAGTTCTATCGAGAAACTAACTTTGCACCCGCGTCAAAGACGGGAATGAATGTCGAACCGACTGAACAATAGACTTATTCAACAATTATCATTTACAAGAGCTTCAAATCAATACATTTCGTGCAACGACACGCTTTTGTCCAACAACAATTTTTGCAAACGAAATTATATCGACATAATTTTTTCACTGCAGATTCATTTCTACGTTATACAATTTATTTTTCTCTTTAACCTTTCGCTAAATTTTACAAGTTCTGTTGGGTGTTATTTGATCGAAAAAAAATGACAAACTCATTATTTTCTTAACTAAAAATTGATACTGACTGGCACGTTTTAATTATCGTTCTAATTAAAAAATTACACGAACAAATAACTGTGATGCTTTCCGTCTAACGGACAAGTTGCATCGTCCAACTCTTTTAATTAAACATAAATAAATGAAACTCTTTTCCCTTTCTTCGCGCTAAGTTTGCCCGTTGCAGAGCGACCGAACTTTCTGCTCTTTCACGTCAAATAATTACACCAGTTTCCACAACACGCTACCCTTTACTGTCCATTTTTGTGTTTACCGGTACCGTCAGCTGAAACGTTTCCAACCCCAGTCTTTTCAGGGGGACTATTTCGTCAGTTCAAAGTGCAGTTTCGTACTTCATTCAAATTACCTTCAACGACTATCCAAATGGTCTAATAAGTTAACACTCCTACTCTTTAATTATTTATTCTACAATTAACAAATTATAAAACTACAAAAATCACAAAAATGTCATTCCCTCTCATGCAAAATGTCAATATTTGAATAAATAAATCACAATTCAATATTAGCATTTCAAACAAAAAAAAGACTCTGTAAGCATGAAAGCAAGTAATGGAAGGTTCAGATGGGTCATGTTTGTTTAGGAGAGGGCAAGGTTACGTGGTATCAGGGAATCGACGCGACCATGACTGTGGCGTCACAGGTTTATCCATCTGCCATTAGCATGGCTGTAATTTAAGGGCGCGATGGAGGAGGGACGGATTGTTAAATGAAAGCGGAAGAGATCGAAGTGCTCGGCGCTGTCTAGGATCGTGCTTTTAAAATCGTCTGACTGTAAATCTACATTTATCAAGAAAAGCACGCGATCCGAACCGCAGGAGTAAATCAACCAAGAAGACAGCATTGCTCGCCATAATACCCGGATTAGCAAGCTTCCGGCTGATGTCCGTATTTCTGCGGCCAAACTCATCCGAGTCTACATACTTATGCGTACGAAGTAACATTTGACCCGAGACGAAAGGATCGTGACGTACAAAACCCAACTACTTTTTCCTCGTAAAACGAACTCCAGACTGTTTTACAACACACTTAAAGATATTTTACCCTAACTAACAATGCTGGCCTAAAATCCAGATTGTTTAATCAATTTTGATCCACTAAATCTCATCTAAGTAAAATATAATTAATTCACATCAAATAGTTTTTTGTTCGAAAAACACTTGACTGACAATCTCTTTCTTATTTTATTCGCAAAAATAACATTTCTCAAGCGAAAGTCGACTTCCACGTCGTAGGTGATTTTGTATTTGAGGTAACTTACTATCTGCTAAAAGCTTGCTATCCCAAATGCATATTTTAATTTTAGATTTTTCATTACTAATTTTTGTTTCAATATTTAAGATTGTTACTGCACTATTTCGACTCTCTGAAATGTTACGATTGACAGGAATAATTTTAGTATAAATTTTTGATACATTCAAAGTGAAACTTATAACTTGGTAATTTTGTCTCACTACAAAACACTACCCCTATGAGTAATTTTGTTAAATTTTGTGGCGAGCTTATACGTTGGTTTCGCTTGCGGTAGCTGCAGCAAGTACATCTCTATTGACTTGTTTAATCTTCTGACTAAATCATGAGGGTTTAAAAAAAACTAAACTCCGAATTTATATTATATATTTTATTCATTTCTGTCCGTCAGAAACATCTCCAATATCAATTTTTTCAGCTCACAAATAATGTGCTAATTGAATTGAAAAGCAAACGAAAAAAAAATAACAGCAACGATCAAAAGTTAAACTAATGAAATTCGACGAATGAAATAACTGTTGAAGAAAAAAAAATTACAAATGGGTCAAGAAGGGAGAGAAAGCATTGTAAGAATGAGCACGCGGCAAAAATAATGGAGTACTTCTGTAAGAAATATGAGACTCTTATGAGTCATTAACAGAGTATTATGTAACGCCCCTGACGATAGTACGTAATTTATAACTTGACACTTTGCGCGTATTAATCAAAACACACGCGGTATCCCGTATCAACGGTTATTGAACCTCATTTTGCTCCAACAAAAGAAATCGTTTCTTCAAAATCCAGCAGAGAAAAACCGTTTTTGGATTTGTGCCTGATGAGGCAATAACGGCATCCCAAACGGCGGAAGGTTAAAATCAAATAAATCGCTGCCGCGAAAAAAAAAAGAAATAGACGGGATAAGGGGAGCAAAGTTGCGTGGAAACGAGAGACTCGAAATAGCAAAAAGATAAAGCTTCGTGTAAATGGATATGACGGGATACACAATCCGATCTGTGTGTACGCGCGAACACAAAGCGTTACATGTATTTGCGTTAGCGTCGGTGCAAAATTTATGGACGAATAACGATTTTCGGTGGCAAAGCGACCGCGAAAAAGGGACAGAGACGGAGTCAATGAGAGAGAGCGAGAAAAAAAATTGAACGTCGAAACCTGTGACAGTTAACAAAATGAGGAGAAGGGTAGAGAGTGGCAGGGGTGGGCAGGAAATGTGGCGATTTACGGGCGCGGAGGGCGATCGATGTGGCGTAGCGACGCGCGAATAGTCAAAAAACATTGATCCTCAGTGGAAGGATCTCCGAACGTATTTGGAACTCTGGTGCGAGCGCCAGATGGGAATCAGCGGTTCGGCGAGAGCTTCGTACTTCCGGCGCTGCGTCGTCACAGTTGCATTGTGTTGCGGATACGCGCGGATATTGGATGACAATTTTCCAAAACTGTAATCGAACTCTTCCCTCGGTTCTGAACTTTGAATCCCACTTGCAACGATAGCCCGATCAAATCGAGTTACGCTCGATTTGCCTCGGCTCAGGCACACCGTGCTGCGTTCGAAAAACCACCGCTTAAAAGCATCTCACGTTGGGCTGAAAAAAATTTTTCAGCGCCAAAAAGAAATCTCCGAAGCGAACACTGAAAGAATGTAGCAAAAGCTGGAACGAAATTATTCACCAGTAATGTTTTGCGAAAAAAAAAGTGATAAAATGTTGAAATATTGTTGATGAGAGAAAATTCTAAGGAAGGCAAAACGCGTTCAATAAGACTACATTAAAAATGTCATGTCCGGGAGGGAGATTTTTCCGGAAAATGAACCAGCGGCCTCGAGGGGTGCAATAGGAGATGCATGAGAGCGAACAAAAGGTTTATCAGCAAGGAATTATACAGATAATAAGCATTTCGTTTACTCGTCTGGAAGTGCAATCATAAGGCAGCAAGCGGCGGAACAGCGTCCGTTACACGGGATTCGAGTTTCCAGGCTGTTGCATTTCTAAAGACGTTACAGATGCGGATGAATCGGGAATTCGGCTTGCCTTGAATTTCGCGATTATGAAAGCCATGACAAAAACACTCGACTGAGTGTTAAATTAATCAATTCCTGATTCGTCTGTGACTGCTGCAATTTCTCGTCGTTAGTTAGCAATCATGAATAATACAGTGAACTAATTATTGAAACATAATAACAAATCCGACTTAAGAATTTTACGATACATACACTGAAAAGAAATTTGGCCTTTTTTGTCAAAGGAATGTTGACCAAAGTTTTGCCAATCTATTTTGTACTTCTTTTGTAAAAAAGTGTACTTTTTATGTCAAAATAAGTTTTACAAAATTTTTGTCATGCGTTGGCAAAAAATTGCCAACCGTCGACAAATTAATTGTCAACACCTACAAAAAGTTTTTTGTAAAATAGGATTTATACTTTTTCTTCCAAGTTTTGACATTTTAAAGTATAACGTTTGACATTCTTTTTGTCATAAAACTTTTGACAAAATTGTTTGACAAAATTTTGACATAAAAAATACCAACTTTATTTACAGTGTACAAAAGCAAAATGTTTGAATCATTAAATCTGCGCAAATTTTTAAAGTTGTATAAAACGAGTTTTTATTCAGAAATGTTCATTGTTAAAACATGGAAAAAAGCATTCAAGCTCCATTGTTAACACAGTTTTTGTTTGAGTTGCAACGCCAACCGGTATAATTTTTCACTTTTCATAACGCCACAATTTGCAAAGTGAGTTTAGCGATGGCACAAAGACTCTGATCGGATTTGCAGCCTTTCATCAGGATAATGAAAAGCATCAGTAACACTAGCGTTACGTGGAAATACCACTTGTTTATTAGAACCCTTTTCATATTACCCACTGTTCATGTTATCTCGAAAAGACCGCGGCTTAAATTCACGTCGAAATTTTTTTGCCGGCATTCATTGCCGGCGTCTGCACCACATCTTTGGACCGGGGGAGCAAACTTTTTCGCGGTCTGCTTAATTTAATAACGGTGCACCGCGTGCGGCGCAATTTCAAAGATAAGGCCAAAAGTTACAGATAGAGATACGAAGAAACTGAGCTTGCATATGTAAAGCGCCTGTTCGGTAACTCGTATGAGTATTATGGAAAGTACTTAGGTCGTAACGTGCAGACGCGGTGCACTGTCGCACTTTGTAAGTTATCTTTACAATTACGAAGCGTATTTTGTTGTTATCACTTTGTTATTCGCGACGATGGCCAACGCCTTGAAACTTTTGTTTTCGAACCAGCCAAGTAATTTCGGGTTGGAACATTTTCCGAGGATTATTTGATATATACTTTTCAAGCTCAGAATAGTGAATGATGTCATGTATTCATACAGTCAAATGGCAAACTCAATTTTTGTGATATAAGATTTTCAAAAGAATTGCAGTTTCGTAGAAGAGTGTGCATTTATATTAAAGTATAAAATGCGAAAGTTGCAGTCAAAGTCTTCAAATATCATTTTACGAAGGAAAGTGTTACAATTGTATGTGTTCTTTGACGAGTTTAATGAAAAAAGAAAATAAAATGAATGTCATCGGGACGAGTAAATTGTCATTCAGGTGAAATAAAACTTTGGAAAAAAATTAACTAAACAAAAAGTATTTTCCAATAAAACACTTGTTCCAATCGAGAAGCTCGATTTAATAGTAGTTCCAATCGAAGTTTACAATTACTCGCACGCAAAGTTATAAAATTTGAATATCTTCGATTGTCTGACTATATCGAAGGATCTTCACTAAAATGGTCTGAGTAACTTATGTTCGATTCTATTTCACTTTGAAATTAAAAATTTAACATTTCTAATCATAAATAAAAATTTAAAATAATTTGTATCTCTCAGATTGAAAAAATTCCAACGGATTTCAGCAGAAAAATAAAAATAATTAAATTACTGCTTCGAGAAACCTTTTCAAGTCTTGCAAACAATTTGGTCTTTTTTTGTGCTAAACAAAACACAGTGACTGCACTGGAGCGAAAAAACATTGGTCAGACTGCGACTAAACTGTGTAAATACAAAATCGTTCAATTGGTCCGCATCCAGCAAGAATTATAGGAAAAGTCGTGCCTTTGCGGCAAGCCAGATGGCGGAACAGGCCGTCTGTGAAAGTGGAACACGTACAATCGGCGCAGCCATTTTCCGCCTCGAGAATGACAGAATTCGCCGATGCGTGTTCAAAGGCCAGATAGTCTGGCTTGGTTCGTGTTTTCTACTCGACGATAATCTTGTCGATAATCGGAACACGAGTTTCGCGATCAGCAACAGTAAATGTCTCTCGGATCAATTTTTTGCTACCAAGTGCAAATAACGGCACAATTAATTCGCGATGCAAAAAGTTGCCGACTACGAAATTACTTTGCCAAGACAAATCGCCGACACGTTTTCTTCCAATGAGGTTTTACAAAAACCGATTTCACTTGGTTTCGATAATTAAAATATTTTCGTTCAAGTTTTTAAATTGAATTATTTTTTTTCTTTGAGTTGGATCGAATCACTTAAATTAAGTGCAGGTAGTGTGTGAAACGCAAAACTACTGGGACGCAGTTTGTCGCAAGGAAGAATCTTCGACTGGGAGCATAGAGAAGCGGACAGTCATTATTTGCTCCCAGCCGAAAGCGGAGACAAAGCGAACATTCCTGATCCTTTCTCAATTAGAGTTGCAATTAATTACGCCGAATGCTTGCGTTGACTTTACGTTCCGCGTACGATGTACGATAACACAAACACTTGACGGGATGCCGTTTTAATGGAATTGTCACAAATTTATTTAATTAATTTTGCCACTTGCTGCTGCAAAAAAGCTCTGAAAAAATGTCAACGAAAAATGGGTATGAATTCGGCGCGAAAGTGCATTACGAAATCAATCGGTATTTGCCTGCTGTGTCATCTTGTCTGAAAATAAATGAATTGTATCGAATGATCGCCGGTTAGTATAAATAATGACGTTTGTCACGAAGAATTCATTTCGAAAGCCGAAAAGAAAAAAAGTGTCGTTTGAAGTGTATTTTGAATAGGCGCGATTCCGGGAATATCGACTACCTCGTTTTAAATGATTTATAATGAGTTGGCGAAAAAAAAACGAAAGGTTGGCGAACAAAAATGCGAAAGTGTGCGGCACAACGGTGTCGACTAATAACGTGTGCTCCGTTTTTGATGCCACGCTACGAAAATACGTCCTCTCGCACCAGAGACATCGGCCTGGTCCCCTTCAGACTTTCCACTTGTGTGAGACACCAACACCGTCCACACTATAACTATAAATAAATCGACCGTGCCGTTGAATTTCTTCACTTCTTTTTTTTCACTCGAATTCTTAGCCACAACATCGTTTCTTGTATCACCGAATATTTTCAGACACCATTTTTATTCAGTCCCGATTGTATGAAGAAAATATTCCTAATGATGAATATCCGACGAGGAATTTTGCATAACTAAATATTCCGACTTTAAAATCGCATCAGTGCAACGTAAACAATGCAAAAAAGTGCATCGTTATCATAAGGGTTTAAACTGTTTCGAGTGTTATGTAACTACTTGGTTGTGAAGTAAAAATTATAGAACGAGGTGAACTGCAATATTTCAAAAGGATACTTGTGACTGAAATAAATTCAACGTTGCAAAGTCATGCGGGCGTAATTTTCGTTTAATTTGTTGTAGTCTGTTACAGCGTGCGTGAAAATAAACCGCAGCCTGCAGGCATATTGTACTATATCAAATCAAAGATGCAAAAAATTTCTATCTCGTAAAAAGACGTAGAAAAAATGCAATATTTAACACAGTACCTGCATCCGACATGGAACAACAAATAAAACATTCCGTACAATTTCAGTTCCGAGCAGAACATTTCTATTGCAAATTCTCAGAAAAATTCAATTACAAATGAACGAACAACAAATAAAAAAACAAACAAAACATAACAAAAATTTTTCGTTCTTTAAAGTCTGTTTTTTTCAAAGCAACTGCTTTTGAAAATGTTTCGATACAAAATTGGATTGCATGTTTTTTGTAAAGAAAAGTTGGCTAATTTGGAATTTTTGTCTGTTTCAGATGCGCGGAAGGTTTCACAGGTTTACGGTGTGAGACGAAGGACGTCATCAGCACAGGAAGTGTGTACAATCGTCATAGAGCACCGTTTTCTTGCAAATTAGGACTCTCAACCTCGTACTACTGCTAGCGATAACTACCCGGGGACGAATGAGTAAAAAAACCGTTACTTGTGGCGTTCCCTGCTAAGAGAGAGAAATAACAATTGAACAAAGAGCAACTCACACAAACGAAAATCGCACTTCGGTAGCGAGAACCGTGAGTGCCGATTCGAGTCACGTCCGGCGTGACACGCGAATCACAAACTTGTCTTCATACGTCGGGCATTATGGAAACAGAGAAAAAGAAGACAAAAAAAAACCGAACGTCTGTTTTAGATATGGCTCAAATTTGATGTCGTAACTTGTCGTAGCACGACATCGCTGCGGCATTGTAAGATTTTTGGCCGCCGAAGTGCCGACAACTTTTTTTTTTTTTGTTATTTTTTTCCGCCATCGAGGAGGCCAAATTCACACACTCAGCAAACAGTTCTTTTCGTTTCGTTACCGTGCACATTTACACCTTTTAATTGTTCAGCAAAGTTTGTTTTTCGTGATTCGATCGAAGTCACGAAAGCCACTTTTTTCATTTTCTTATCGGATTTTGCTATTGAATAGAGGCAAAAACTTTTATCTCGATAGTTCAATGTTGTTCACTGAAGTTTTATATATTTATATTTTTGTATATTTGTTAATGTAAAGATCGTTATTTTTCTTCGAGGAGTATTTTTTAAACAAATCTAGCATCTAAGTGGCAACAGGTGTTTTCATCAATAGCATTTAAATCGAGTACTTCAACGGAACGAAGTACTTGGGATCGTTCAAAAAATTTTTTCTCGTATTTATTTCTTTAGACAAAACATTAGATCACTAGTTAAATTCGTCTACAAACTTCACTCAAAAAATCATGTCTTTTTTTAAAATGCATTTATGTAAGAAATGTCCATTTTTTATAACTTTGCACGCTTAAAATGAAAATTTAAAACTGAACTCATAATCCAGAGCAGACTGCCATATTATCAAGTGTATCTACTTGACAAACAAGCTCATCTAATATTAGAACAAAACATGGACTATTGCCATTTCACGGAACAACAAGGCGAAGTGTACCATAGACTTGAAAACTACGCTATATAACTTGCATTATAAACTCAAAACAAACAGTGTTTGTTCGTTTCAGTCAAAAAATTCGGACTGAAAAAAAATATTGAAACGTTCTGTTTTGCTGGACCAATGAAAAATTGTACATACAAATCTAATTGCAAAGTTGCAGATTTTTAAAAAAAAATTTTTTCTATTAAAATAAACAAAACTGTTTTCTGAGTGCTCTCTAGTCCTTTTAGACTCAAGGAACATATATCGTGTATTAACCACGTACATAGTAAACTGAAAAAAAAAAACACGTTGCACATTTTTATACATTTTTTATTAAAAAAAAAGAAGTAACGGAAGTCACACGAAGCAGAAGAAAGCTGGGGAGATAATTGTAATGATAAGGCGCCCTTTCTGGCACGAGAGTTTATTCGATGAATTTCGCACGATCGCGAAGATTTGTCACGATCGCACTGTCCTCGAAACGTATATTTTGTTGCCCCCTCCTTGAATCTTTTTTCACAAACTTTTTGTTGCCATCGTTTCGTGCTCTCCACTGTTGACCACGTGTGCAGCATTTCACTGCTTGGAAAAAGACAGCCACCTTACAACTCATCCGGGTCAGAGTTATATATTAAATGAAAAGCGCTTAAAGCCAGAACGTGGCCTATCGTTGTACGCGACGGGTCTCGCTTCTCGCCGTTTCTACGGAAAAAATGATGCCAAAGAGTTCCGGATCTCAATCCAATTGTACAGCACTTACTCGCGAACCAATTTTTCCTCATTTTTCGTTACTTTTGTTTTTTACATCTCTCTTTTGTTTCCGCTAATTTCTTTTGTTTCATTTCTCTTTTTTCTCCTATTTTTTTTCGTTTCGTTTCTCTTCTGACTGAAAAGGTTTGAATAACATTAACTCGGAAGCATTGGGAATACTTAGCGAAATTGCTTCTTCAAATAATTTAGCCGTTGAATCGAGGCTCGAGCAAATGCGTAAAAAAAATAAACAAAAAGTTGGAAAACGCTTCGACGAAGCAACTTATCTTTCGGTGTATAGTTGTTGGGGGTGTAAAGAAAGGCGGGAAGAAAACAGCGTACGTTTTCTTCCGAGCTTTAGTTATTTTCGACTGAACGATTATTTGTCTCAAACTGTGACGACAGTGTGAATAATTGTTTTTCATTTATCGACCTCTTGCCTTGTTTATTCAGCTAAAAACAACAACTATACATCTGTCATTCAAGTTTTAATTACAGTTCAGAAACTCAGTTGAAGGTGAAATGGCCCAATTTTTTTCCAACAATTCCGAAAACAATTCGCAAATTTTTATTTGCTTCACACCAAGCTGTAAAATTTATAGCAAAAAGTACATCTCGTGATCAAAATAACTTTGAGAAAATTCCACGTTCCACTGAGTTAAATTAGGTAGACAAAAATTGCTCGCATGAAACGAGTTAGTATTGACATTTTTCTCGAGCGCCTTCCGTCGACGAAAATTAATAACGGGATTGATGAGACCGGACACAAAACACAATCGATGTAAGATATCGTAATCTAAGTTAATACTTTAGCTGATAAAACAAACGTAAAAGAATTAGATAACGAAAGAAGTGGAAAATAGACAACAAGAGCATTGAAAAAAAAACGTCATCGAGGAGTTTTCCGTCAGTCTTGTTTTTTTTTAACTAAACTACGTAGGTTCGAGATGTAACAGCGAATGGCGGTCAGTCACGCGAAAGCAAGAAAAAAATTAAAGAAGCTCCTCGAGACAAAGTCTAGGGATGCACCGCGTATTGTATTCTAGCAGTCTCGGGACACTATTTATGTTTTATATTATATCTGTGTATACAAATTTTTAATTTATTTATTTAATTAATTAAATTTATTGATTTACGATTAAACGTCGCCTACGACAATCATTTGTTTGTTTTTGGTTTCTTTCATTTCCTGTTGCATCATTGTTCATTTTCCTTTTGTCACCAAACAGAAATTTTGTTGTCACCAAAATTTTTTTGTTCCCATCAGCATTACAGTTTCGTTTCTGTCATTAGCGCATCAGCTGCGCTATTGACGCACACAGTTTGTTTCATTTATGAAGGTAGGTCTGCACCTTTTATTTTCTTCTGATTTATTGTCAGCCGTTTCGTAAAAGCCAACATTGTAACCAGCATGCGCCTCTAACAAAAATAGCTTTCTGTGCAGTTTTTATAATGAAATTGCATCGCGAGAAACATATAACATAACAAAACTTTTCCTCCGTACGATTTTTTTGCGAGCAGCACTCCGAAAAATATGAACGTTTTTTTACGGCCTTCGAACTGTGGGACATAAAATAAATTAATTCCGGAGCCCGAATCTTTGCGACTCGATGCTCGTAGACGTGCGAATGTGTGTGAATCGCGATTCGTAATTAGATCGCGAACTCGCCGACTGCGAGACTAAGCCAACTTTTTACTGCGGTCGTAGAATTTACTTCGCTTCAATAGTATCAGATTAATGAGTTATCAATTTTACGACACTTTGCTGACAAATCTGAAAAATTTTTCGACAACTCTGAGTGGCAACTTTGTACTTGAATTCAACAAGTATAACTATTACGAGCTTCTAGCAGTAAAAATTTCCTGAAGGAAATGTTAAACGACAGATAAACTGAATTATTATCGTAATTTATATTCGAAAAGAATTCAAACTCAACTGTTACGATTGCAGTTCCCTCTTTTTGTCTCTTGTATCTGTAGAAAAGTAGAGATATAATTCGATTCAAATAACGTTGAAAGCATCTTTACAAAAACATTCATCCAATTTTACCTCGAGATTGGTTAACATGCATAAACCAAAGCATTATTGATTCCGCTACTTTTCTGCTGCTCAACATGGCAATGCCAAGATTAAAGCTTCAGTTGTCAGATGCAATATCGTTGCACAGGAAAAACGATCCGTCTTGTTTCGCAGGCTAGGATTTGAACGGAAACGCAATCGCAAACAGTTCTGTTCATCAAATTAGTGTTTACCTTAGTAAGACAAATGAGTTGCATAACAAATTACGCCACGACACTGAACACGAACCTGCGGGATAAATAAAAAAAAGTTTTGCGTCATTGGATTAGATTTCAAAAGGATTGCTAATGCCCGAAAATCATGAATAAAATTATAGCCTTGGTGCGATTTTGATTAGTTGTGTAAAAAGCCGCGAGTGATCTATGGCGCAGCAGGCGCGATATGTAAAGCACACAAACCCATGACGGCTTTAATCGAAGTTTACCTCGTGGCTTTTGCGAAATCGTTGTTGAGGAAAACGCATAGCTGCAGGCGGTCTTGCAGCTCTCACGCTAAGCAACATGCTTGCCAAAAGTTTTGTGAACTTCGACCTCGCACTGCCATTGAGTCGGGGCATGGCCGAACCGCAATATTAATACCAATGCTCAGAGTGTCAAAAGTTCGTGTGCTTTTGAGAACACAACCTCTCATAACATCGTGTTGCGTTTCATAAATTTAACCGACATTTTCGGACGCGTTTTAATTATTCCATTAAGTGCTTTTCTAAAAGATATTTCAAACTCTACAAATGAACATTTTTCATAACAATGTTTTTATATCTTTTCCAAAATTTTCAATTTGTGAAATATTTCTGAAAGAACCATAAAAAGGGATTGGAGTTTGATCAGATCTCGGTTGGGTAAGTTATTGATATCAGAAAGGCAAATCAGACAAGATCAAATCGGGTCAGGAAGTAACTTTGATCAAGATTATGCCAAAAATGATATTAGAATCTCGTGAAATATGATCGGATAGGTAGGCATTATCAATCAATCGTGTATGTTCAACAATTTAGTAGCTCCGATAAAATCGAATTTCTTCATTGAAAAAAGAAACTTGTTTTATCTATTCAAACAAACATGAATTCGTTCGAGACGAATTTGAAATTTTCAAACAAAAACGAATCAAATGAAATTGGTAGAAGTTTTTTGTCGAATCGAGGTTACGAAATTTGTCCGTCTCGGGAAGCTTAAGTCACGTATATGTTGGCGGATCCAATGAAAACATCGTCCATCTGACGATGAGGCGGATGTACTCCCATCTCAAAAGGGAGAGAGTCAAACTTCCCCGATCCAATTCCCGATTCGCTTGACGAACGAGGAATTCATGACCGTACGTTCGTGCCGGCTAATGGCAAGCTTTCGAATTCGACCAGTTAACAAAACCAAGGGGATAGTTTTGCGGCCATCGCAACTCGCGAAATTCATGTTTTCGCGTGTTTAATAAATGAAAAGTTCACATACATTAGATATATTTATACGTGCCAACGAATTACTAAATTCAAGTAGTATTTTGAACTCTTATTTAGCTATAGTGTTCAGGTTAAATTCTTTTGAATTTCAAAATTCTAAAATGAAGCAAATTAAGAAAACATTCAAAAAAAATTATATAAAAAGAATTGACAAGTAAAACTTTCACCTCTTCTCTGTTGTCAAAGCAATGTCAAAATTTGTCTGATCGATATACACACTGTACACACGTACAGGCATATTAAAATTTGTTACAAAGTACAAGGCGACCGTTATATAAATCGTCGTATCGCACCATCTGTTATCGACAATACTTCGAGAGCGCACTGAAACTATCCCAAGCCTCCAAACTTTATTTAAATTTCAACACGAAGATTGGACGCGCGGTAAGAAGAGAGCGAATCTCGTCGGACAGGGGAGGAGCGGAGGGGGGCAAAAACTCCCCTATCTGCGAAGATGGGAAAGAAAAGTTGATGCGCCGCAAGGTGTCACCGTGGAGAAAGATGGAGAAAGACGTTTATAAATACATTATACCACAGCGATTTTATTTCGTGACAGTGTGAAAAAAACGGGGGACCAATTATCGAGAACAGATCAATCACTCGTTGCAAAGGCGATGGGTAAATCCTAGCGATGATGAGCGGATCGCCTTTTTGTTTCTTTTTGGGGACGAAATTGTGCGCGACGACACAAAACGAGACGGCCCTCTTTCACTCATCCCAAAGGATTATCGCTGAAACAGAGAGGGACTGTTCAGACGAGCGCAGGTAGATCGGCCAGAGTACATTCGGCCATTTATCTATGTTCCGATTGAATTACGAGTTGGTGTATCGGCCCCCTTTAACGAGGAAAGCCACTATAAAGTCCCATGTCCATTGTGAAAATGATACGTCTACGCTGACCCGGCGCTTCTGCGACGTATTATTATTCCCTTACGGAACATTATGCGCCAGATATTTCACTTTGTTTTCACCCGCACCTATTTACATAATCATTGGGCGTATCTCTAACAAAAGCTTTAATAATTCGAGCTAAAATTGTTTCCAAACATGTACCGCGCGCGACAGGGTAAATAATTCAACTTTCGGTCAAGCAACCTTATATTTAGAATCGTGGTAGTGTGAATTATGATTTAATAATAATAACTTAATCATGCATGATTAAATATTTAATGTATATCATGTTACAAATACGTCAGATGTATTATAAACAAACAACAACAGGCTTTCATCTCAAATACTTACTTAATTAAGAAACCCCTTACGAACTACTAATATCAGTAAACTTGAGTGATAACGTTACTCACATATGACCTTGATTTTTATGAGGACAAAAATGAAAACTTTCGAAGCAGTATTGTTGCAGCAATTCTAATAAAAGAAAATCTGGTAGAAAAGAAAAACTCATAGAATGGAATTGTAATGAAATCCTGGGCATGGATTTTAAAAATCGTTCCAACTTTCTTGAATGAGAAAAGTTGGGACAAAAATATAATAAGTTTTGAAATTTGAAATTGTACGTGGCTGATCGATTCAGATGAAGTGTCGCTTAGGATACAATGGTACCGTAATATTTAGTCGCAAGTAAATCTGTCATGCGAAATTGACAGTTCCAGGACTCAAGGACACATTGATCAATCATTATTAGATTAATCATAGTGTAATTCATGATTAATCGCAGTTACATTCATTTTTCATCAACTCATTGAAAAAAATATGATTGATGCGCTTCTGTTTAATGTTTTCAATTAAAGTTTCTCCTAAAACACGGATCAAAACTTTCATACATTTCTCGATGAAATGTTCGACAATTTAATATTGTCGTTTCGTTCACATTTTAATTTCTAGCTACGTCATTTTGATCCCCTGTCAAAACTGTTTGTCCGGGCGGCTCAAATCGATACATCAATTATTCCAAAATTTACATAAGAAAGAGAAAGAAAAACAATGTTTGAGGTTCGCAAATAGAAAAAAAAATCGTGTCAGAATATAAAAATATCGACGATAAACGTTTTTGGCGTAACTCAAATTTTGTCACGTAGTAATTTGAAAAATATCGATCCCCATGCCAATTCTCTCACATCTTCATTTCGTCGCGAATACGTGAGTCAAATATTTGATATTTATTCTGTCGTTGCTTTGTATTTTATTTGTCCACCGATATAAATAAATGTTGCATTTAACTTTGTTACATTCCACTGACATTCTTGTTTATGTAACAACGTAAACGAATTATTACAAAACATACTATTGAAAAATACAAATAGAACTTGTCTCGTAAACGTTTTTGTCAAAGTTGTAATTATAGTGAATACGTTTTTTAATTCGTTTTTCTGTTCCGTTCATTCGTATCAATGTTATTCAACTTTAACTGAAGGTAAACATTGAAATTCCAATATAAGTAGTATAACCTATACATAGTCAGACATGATGAAATGTTTTAATGAAACTATAGTCTGAAACCGCAGTAAAAATGAAGAAATAGATCGAAATGATGAATGTGAAAGCAATTGTACTTTACATAGGCAATCAAACCAAATTTGTCACTTAGTCAGATTCAGATTCATCAGCGAAGGCAAATAATAAATACGCTCGATTGATCGAATTATTGGACTGAGAGAGAAAAAAGTGGGCCGGGCGTAGAATAATTTAGCATGTCATTATAAACTAGCATCAAACGCGGAATAATTCGATTGATAAGCGCGGGTAATATGACGACGTCGCTAATTCTAGCCGATGATTACACGCGGCCCTCGTCAGTGTTGATTTAAGGAAAATAGTGTAGAGTAACGAGGGGACCGAGTACCAAGATTGACAATAGTTATTATGCACTCGGTCAGAGCCCATCGTTAATCGTTATACAAGTGACTAATTTCATAGGACACTGTGCGTTTGTACATTAGCCCGCTCGCACATGAATAACCGACACACGCACGCTAACAATGAGGTTAGCAGCATAAATACGGCACGCGGTCTCTCGCTTAATCAATCGCACCAAATCACAGAGAATTTTCAATGCTGTCCTTCATCGGACTGCACATTGTCGGGCAAATCGCTAAAAGAGCACTGATTGGCCCGCGGATAATCACGATTTAACCGTACCACCGGTTGAATAACGACTGCTCGGCCTACGAAACGTGCTTTCGCCATTCCGTTTGTCTCGCCGCTTCGCGCTAAATCTCGTACCCATTATTAATCCACAAATGTTCAATTAATTATTATTATTTTTGCGCGACCCAAATGACCCGCACCTTTGTCACGTACCTCGATTATCTGCATATTGTCATTTCACCGACTTCACTTAGTCACATCACACGTAAAGTAAATTGAAATAACAAAAAAAAGTTTATGAAAAGGTACTTGTAACTTTACTTAGTTCCTTTTTTTGGACCGTTTATCGATTTCTTGTTTGTTGAATTGAATTAAAGTTTATAATCAAGTTCGTTTATTCTCGATGGGGAAGAAACCAACCGAACGTCGGTTTCCGTGAAGTTTTGAAAAACCGCAATTAAAAAGTTCCGACAAAATTAAATTCCGAATTGAATCCAATGTAATTAGATATTTATTTATATCTGATCCGAATGGAAGTTTGCCGGAACGAGGTTAAGTGAGATTAAACCCCTAAGAAGGATTACGGACAAGCTACAAAGTCCGACCAGCTTGTCATCCAATCAGATTGTGATAAGGTCTGATTTGCGTCAATTGAATTAATTCTATTCGGCGATTGTTCCGAATTAATGAAATTGTTACGATCGCGCGCGCAAGATGGTCGAGCGTCGGATATTGTGCGCTTTTGAGTTTTCGTGCATGCTATAATCTGATTCCAATTTCGCCTTGTAATACTCTATGAGGAAACTTTTCTTATAATTGAAAAAAATCGATGTTCAATTTATTGGATCGCTTATTGTAGACGAAAAACAACTTGAAAACAGTTAGTCCAAGTTGAGGATGGATTTTCAAAGTTTTTAGGATGTTCCGATCGTTTTTCAATTAAATTAGCGTATGGAACCGATTTCAAACTGTAAAAAAAGTTAAAATAAAACGAACTAACAGAATAACAAAAACGAGAAAAAATCGTTGAATGAAATAAACAAGATAAACAAATGGACGAAAACAAATGAATAAATAAATAAAACAAAGCGTTTGTAAAAGCAAACTGAAACATAATTTAGAATTAATTCAATCGCGATAACGCGCGAATGGAACGCATGTGAACGACTGGAATAAAAAGGGGAACTCATTGTTTATCGACGAAAAAAAATCAACGCTACCGTGTGCGCAGACGTGCGATAATTTGCGAAACGTCATGATGCGCCGCGTGTATACATGTATCATGTAGCTTTGATTAAAATGCTCGGGTTTGACCCGAGCAGTCAAATACGTTTGACGGGCTTGTGCGAGTCACGCGTAATTTTACACATTCAAACAACATAACGAGCAGTCGATGAATTTCAGCCGGAATGGACGCGCGCTTTGCATACACAATTATTTAATGCCAGCTCGAAAAATGAATGACAGACAAAACGCCAAGCAAAGTGATTTAATTGACCACAAATATCGGAAATGTTTTCGAAAAATAATATCACCTGGCCAGCGCTGGTTCGTTGCAAAGAGTTTGTGATTAGTATTGACAACTAATTTTGACAACGAACTTAATTTCGCGGTCTTTAATTTCTGAAACCCGCAACGATATAAATGTGCTCATTTTTCGTTGTTTTCATCCGCGTGAAACGTGTTCAATAATGCTCCACGCTTTTACGAGGATGCCGAGAAATTGAAATATACTGCGAAAAATATGAGCTATAAAAAAACATTTGGACAGGCGAAAGGATACGAAATTGCACTTTAACGTTATTTGGCAAAACAAATTTGAATTATTTTTCATAACTTTCCGCCGATAACGAATATTGATCTTTCAGAAATAATAAATGCGATGTTTTTTTTTTATGAACCGGAACAAAAGAATATGTAGAATTTGTTTTGCGCAAAGGTTGCAAACTGTTTTTCGTCGTTCGATAGCGTTCGAGTCAATATCAAGTTTTGACAGTCGATTATACCTTGACGTCCTAATAAATGAAGGATCAAAAATATGAAATCGGTTTGAGCGAAGGCAACAAATATTCTCAAGTTGGGTATAGAAGAGCCTGCGATGGCAGAGCCCGCAGGAAAGTGCAAAGTTAATGTTGCAGAGTATACACAAGTTGGTACCCGGCTTAATGGTGGGAGTTTAAAACGAACTCTTGAAACCTTTTTACGAAACACTTGAAAGAATAGCAATGCTGAATGAAGAATAATATTGTTGGTTGAAAAAACAGGATGTGAAACACTCGAGTTCACGAAACATTCCTTTGAAAGTTTCATGAGCTTTTTGAACGCGAATTATACAACCTGCTTAAATTATCAGATCTCAATGATTAAAACGTTTCCATCCTTTAATGAAATGCAAAAATAATGAAATTAGAATATATTTGTCAAATTTTTTAATATTTTTGCTATTATTTTGAACAAATATTCATTCTTGTACATTCAGGATGAACAATATTTACATCGTATGATTTTATATTAAAGTGACACACGACTCCGAAATTTATTGATTTGTTTACAGCAAGCTCTCTCTATCTATTATTGTTTTAACTTCAACAAGTTTTGTATATTAAACTCAGAATTAATTTCATCGAAAACTCAACAGGATTTTCGCGAAACCGAACGGTTTACGACTTTTTTGATGAAAGAAAAATATTTATTAAATTTCTATCTCGAAAATTCAAAGTAAACCAAAGCGTGAATCGAATCGTGATATATTAATATTCCGCCTTGTATTATTTCTCCGTCTCGCGAAACGAAATTACAAACCACTTATGTATAATGAAAATTACTAGACGAAGCATTTATGATTGCGTTTTTTTCATCGTCAAATATATGGTGATTATGGCGCGTACTAGTTTGTCGGTATACATATTCCCTTTTTTAATATTCATCACATTCAGCGAGACTTGGATGAGGAAAATTGAATGAACATCAAAGGCAAAACGAAACGTTTAACGTGCGTTTGAGTAAAAATCAAGGCACCTGTTCGAAAATGCGTATTCAAAGTTTGTGTGTAACATAAAATATTCGCGCGGCCAAAAAGCGTATTAACAGCTCGTGCAAAATCCTAAAAAGTTCGTTGACTTCGCAGCCCCCATTCAGGGCCAAAGAAAAAGCTATCTTTACGTATGCAATTTATGAAAGCCCGTCCCGAAAGTTGTGTACCTTGGCTCATTTTATATTCACACTTGGCCCGGGCGTTTAATTATGTTAAACATTTCAATAAGTCGCCGAATAATCCGCCATTAATAATTTATCATCGCACGTGGTACGGATATTAATTCTCGGGCTACGAGATTTTCAGGGTAATTTTATTTTCCATTTGAAATTCGCATGAAAGATTTATGTCTCGTCAGCATTTCATGGCAATTTGTTTATTCGTGACTTGTGTCACAGTTTTTTTTTGGGCACCAAAAAAACGACAATCTTTTTCAAATATATTTTCCTCTTAAAAAGCAACAACAGTTTACCAAAAATGGAATAAAAAGTGCAAATGAAATAGGATGCAAATTTGGTAACTTTTTGTCTCGTCAAACTTTGATAACACCACTTAAAACATTGAAGACATTAAATAAAACATCGAGAGAAGAAGAATGTCTATATAAAGCGCAACAAATATTTTTCTCAATTATAGAGGTCTTTTACGAACAGCATCAACCTAATTTTTATAATGTACATTGCAGAACGAACAATATTGAAAAAGAAATAAAAAAACGTCGAAAGGAGAAGAGCAGAGGTCGGAGATAATTTGAACTCATCGTATCTTGGCTAAAAACATTTCTCATTAGAAAAGACGTTTTTTCATAAAAGAGGAAAAATGAGAAAAGGTCAGGAAGATAGAGAACGGCGAAATAAAGAACAGCATCCAGCGACATCTGTGCGTCCCATTTGCGCGTTCGATAAACCCAGACAAAATGTAAGATGCGTTTTTATGACTCAATTATGAACGCGTGACAATTAAAAAAACGTTTGGCTAGAACTGATTAGCCAATTTGTCCGGCGTGTTCTTCTTTCGGTCTCCCTTGCGACTGCGGTTAAAAGCTTTCTTCGAATGAGTTGCAATAAACGTTGCACTCGTGTTACTGCCACTTGAGAGTGAATTCTCAACGGGCCAAGTCACCGCGCACAAAACGTACCGCAAAAAAGAACTCCCCCTAGTCATACTGTCTCCTCGCCGACTATCTCATTTGTGGGCTTACAAATGCTATAATACGAATTTGCAGTCGAACTATTATGTCAAGCACTACTTATTATCATCGAAGAGACAACTCGCTACACCACTCAAATCAAATTTAATTTCATCATTTTAAAATTATATTAACCAGAAAAGTCTTTTGCCTTAGTTGCAACTATGTAATGAATAAATAAATAAATAAGTAAATAAATAAATAATCATAACCATATGTTTTTTTCATATCTTACAGAAATTGATAAAAAAATCGTTTTACAAAATTGTAGGAATACAAAGCGTACCTTACTCTGATACGACTCAATTTAATTTACTCGAGTTCGTTTTTCATTTTCTATGTGTTTACTTGTTTGTTTTCGGTCAATAAGCTTTTGTTTGTTTGATATTGTTTATTTATGTTTTGGGAGAGCGAAATGTTTTGCGAGCGAAAAATAGATAGAATTGAGCCTTCCCAAGGTACAAATTCATGTGTACGTGGAATGCCGAATGAAGGTTACTCGGTTACTGGTCTCTAGAAGCTTGTACTATATTCGAATCACAAGCGAAACTATTGAATGGAAATGCCGAAATCCAGCTAGCCTGCCATCTGAATAAATTTTATGCCCGACGCACCTTTGACTCCCAGCACGTATGTACTCCGACCAAGATCTTTAGTATTTTGTCCTCCAAGTAGTGAAGCGGAGACTTCTGGCTGAACTACTATTTCTCTGGAATCCTGATTAAATATTCCGTCTGAAACTTGGCGTCTGCATATTGAAATTTTCGTGTAGCAGCCTATTTCTTTTGGCTAATTAGAAATTTAAACTTTCGCCTGCTCTTCTATCTGATTTCGCTAGGAATAAAATTTGATTTTTCAAAGACAGTGGAAAATAACGAGGAAGGAAACAGATTTGATACCTTTTCGGTTGGACGGATTTTTCATTTCATAAAACTCGGATTGATCAATAAGTTGAGTTTGAAATGCAAGATTGACGTCTGGGACACAATTGGCGCTGATATATTGTCTAGCGATACGCTCTCACAAATTCGACATACTGTATCCGTTATCATGCACAAGCGAAACGACAAAATGCAAAGCATCGTCAAGGATTTGCATTCAAACTGATTCGAATTGCCGACCATCTCCGCCTTCGTCTGGCCGCGGGGGTAGTGAATGCGGTCTTTCGTCAAGCGCCACGATTATACCAACGCTCGACATCGTTGTTACGCACCGCGAACAACACGACACAATTTCATGCCCCGACCATCATTCAGCTTAAACTGTTGGGAAGCTTCGATCCGACCACAAAACCCCTTATCTAATGCTGATATTCAATCATGTGAATTAGTTATTTTAGAATTCACAGAGTGGAACGAAGCCGCGTATCGGTCAATATGCGTCGGGGCTTATTTCAGGGGCATTGAATATGCCCGTGCATCTGTTCCAACTTTGATGAGTGACTTTATGATAATTGGGGTTTGGTTTTGATGATGATATACAGTAATATGATAATCACCAATTGATCCTGACATGAATCAACTTTTTGCTTTTCTCCATTGATACTATGATAACATTTGTGCCATGATAATCAAACTGACCCACGTTGCAAACATTGAAAATTCTCATTTTTTGATTGTCAGTTAAACGAAAATAAATTATGAATTGAAATCAAACGTTCGAATTTATTTATTTTTTGAGAATAGTAACGTGGACTATATAAACATTAAAGTTTTCTGGCCATAAAAAGCATTAGAATTTGAGGTAATAATAATATCAAAGGTAATTTATGACGGTATGTATAATGTTTAATACACTGGGTGGAGCTCTGATTCTGATCGTTTTATGTACCTGCAAGTACCAATAAATTTATTTAACAAAAGAAGCGCATGCGAAATGGAAGGAACTACTTCAATAGATTATGAACATAAAACGAATATTTCCACGTCTCATTTACTTAGAACCTACTTTTTCATGAATATATACGCTTTCCGCAAAGATGTTACGTTGAAATATGCGTTGTCAAATTTAGAAAAAGATTTCGCTATTATTGCGTGTATAAGAAAGCTTTTTTATGGGTTAATAAAATCGTCTACTGCGAAAGTCTCTCCTTCAATATCATTCTTGTACATCTGTCTACTTTTTTGCGTCTTATCCAGACGTCTGCCTTCAAATGAATTTCGGAGAAAGATTCCAAAAAACATCCATCGTAAATTTTCTCAATACATTTCAATATTCGATTTTTAACTCGAAATTCGAACTCGAAAACCTCATTAATATTCATCATACCAAATGCAAGTTCGCGATCTAATGTTCGAATTAGGCACGATTGTCGGGAAGACCAACGACGATTAATTTCGATGACCTTCAACTGGTGCCGAAATTTATGACCTCTCGACGACAATGCAAGTGTTCAGGCGTGTACCAGAGAGAGAAAAGAGGGTGTGTATTGCTCAGGCCGGTACATGCACTCTCTTATGGAAAATGCTGAGCGTCTGATTTCAGGCGCTTTATGACTTTCATTAAACCCATTCTCATAACTCGGCTTTCTACTCTTTACCCTCGTTTCCATCTTCTTCCAGGGCTTTTGCACCAAGACGAACGCGTCCCCTCGTACGTACACGCGACACATAAAGTTCGGCGCTTGGTTTAAGAGTCGGGTATTTAACGCTCCACGTCACTTGTACATACCTGCTAACATGCACTCACACGCGTACACAATGTTTACACGACTCAATGGCCGGCTGAAGCTTTCGCTAAACTACGACTCGACGTTGCAATCAAATAAATATATCCCACTCTAGTATGTACACTATGAGGGCATAATTTTGCTTCTAAACTATAAATCCCCATCTCATGAAGTAGTTCCGGTTGCTAATCGGTCTTATAGTCATGCACAAAAAATTTTAGCCCTTAAATACACCAACTCTAATCTACCACTAAACTTAACTTTGAAAAGAAGTAGAGTTATCAGGGGTGGACAATTGTTTTCGTCAAAATGTGGTTTTAAATTTTTGAATTTTTATCTGTTGAAGGTTGAATTCGCCGTTGATAAGATTATTCAAAAGGTACGCTGAGTTGACTAGTGATTCAGCGATGAGCCTTCTTAACGCAGGAGTAACCCATGTCACATGTACACAATGTTTACACGAGTGAGAGAGCCCAAACGAACACTTTTGCTAAGCTATGAATTCACATTACGAGGACGCTGGCGCCCGACGCATTAAAGCATAACGACTGTCAGGGCAGCCGGTGGACCGAATCGCGCCTGGCTGAGGCTAACGAGGGGGTCAGAATTCCGTCGGAAGTGACCAGCCGAGTCGTAGCGAATTCATCGCCTGCACGCCACACCGACTATCCGTAGATGCGTAATACATGCTTGTCCATAATATAACGAGCCACGGAGGACTTCGCGCGACAGCAAAAATAACATTCTACGTATTGTTGACAAGCTTCACGTGATTAAAAGATTGCATTATTTCGTCGCAGGAAGATTATCGCGGTGGAAGCGTCGAGGCGCACTTTCGAATCGTGTTTTCGCAGTCGTGGTGTTTGAGTTTTTCGTTCGATCAATTATTCACGGGATTAAACCAATGGGCACGATTTGGATTATCTTATCGATTGTCAATTCGGTACATTTTTCATTCATTGGGCGGTTTTAAAAGTTAAATCGGTAAGTGAGTATTTAGTGGAAACGGCGGAAAAAAAATGTTAAAAAGTATTGATTTTATCCAAGTTTTTTTTAGCTGTTTGTTATTTCAAAAACGATTTCGGATAATAGGAATAATTGGCTGAACCACAAAACTAGATTTGTCAATTTGAAGCTATTCGATCAGTTACACTGGTGGAATAGGGGTTCTTGAAAGTCATTGATTGGGCAATGTTCATTTAACGTTACGATTTCGTACTCCTCTAACTATGTTATTACAGCTCTGCAAATTATACACGTCAGAAGTTTTGCTCTGGCTTGTCTCGTTTACGCAAACCAATGTATCATCTACGTCATAACATCATTCTGATCAGGTATATATTTTGAGATCTTGTTTTATCAAAAACACACCATACTTCGAACAATTTTTCTGGAAGTTTTGATCCAACATAATAACTTTACTATAGAAACAAAAATTCCACAAAATTTGTTATTTAATGATCAAATAAACATGCATTTATGATTGTTTTAGAAGTTTTTGAATGTTGCCGGCAGGTAATTTTGCGAGAGTAGTTTAAATGTAATATAAACGGTTTAAAATCACGGAAACAATTTAGTATAGCTCAGCGGAGGATTTGATGCGTGACCTTTAAATTTTGTAGATTGAACTTGCATCGTTAAATTTGTTGGAAGTTCGACAGAATATTCTGTCGAACATGTTTGACTCTCGTGAGGAACATTAAAACTTCTACATATTAAAGTAATTTCATGGTTTTGTCCCTTCTAAGAACAATATAACACCTTGTTTCTGAAGTTACAAGCAATAGAACCACTTTAATATTTTTTTATTACTTTTCCATTTGAAAAGTGATTAAAAATTGTTTTAAAAGTACAAAAAATGAAACAACAAAAATAATAACTCTGAAAAAAATAAAAATAACAACTTTGAACTTATTAAATGGTATTATTGTTGTTATTTCCGCAGAAAGGACAAATTTTTAGATCCCAACTGTACATGTAATAAAAATTACATTTTACAGCGCTAATTTTTCCCGAGACCAAAACTTTTAGTAGTAAACTTCAAGGGAAAAATAATAATAAATAAGGGGACTCGATATGAGGGAGTCAATATAAGTAAAAAAAACCAACATGATACACAAGTGTAACTGAAACTTTAAGCTGCATGAGAACCAATCGATAAAAGTAAGCAGAAACTACTGACGGAGAATAAACTGCGTTTATATAAATAAGGTCACAATTCGTTGTGCACTTTATGAGATCAACGGATGCGTTCAGATTGCAGAAATTTGTTTCGTTTTATTTATCGAAACTGGTGCACTTTAGCAATGCTAAAGCTACTTAATACCACAGAAATGTTACTTTGAAAATATTTGACGATTTTATGAACTGCAGGATACTCGTTATACATTTTGATGTAAAGTTATATGGCAATTTTTAACGGAAAACTGACGGCTCGAGGGGGGTGAACATCGAATTGTCACGTATCAGGCTGTAAATTTCGCGTCTACGTATGACGTATACGTGACTTAGAGTACATGAAAATCATTCACGTCTCAACTTCAAAAAATTCGTAAAAAATCAATTTCCGGAGATATTTCATTTCGTTTCAAAAATTTGAATCCTGCGTTCTAGTTTGATAAATGAATATTAACTTGAAATTCTTAATAACAAATATCGAGTCTTTAAAGACTTCAATTGAAATCTGTCATGGTGCTATTTCTTTCATGTTCATATTTTGTTTAGTCTTTTCTATGCATTTTTAAGAATGATATTTATCTCAAACAATCCGGATAAATCAAATTCTTCAGATACCTGCTTTGTGTTTTCAGCGCATATAAACAGAATTTCTCATCTGACCAGAGCGTAGAACGCGCATTCCAAATAATGAAAAAGTTTGCTTTTTCGCATGATCATACATATATTTATCTGAACATGGAAATGAATAATTCCGTGAAAAAAATTCTTCTCCGATTCGTTATACTCAAAAAACACGGATAAATATAATGTTGCATTATAGTTGCTGTTATCAAATTCATTAATGCAATCTGCTTTTTCATTTTCACGCCAAATGCCAACGCTAAATGTAAATATATCAAACGTAATATTTTCATATTTACATCATAATAATTAATCACAAGCGCGAACCGTGACTAATCTGCTGACGTGCAATACGTCCGGTGCAATTTCGCATTTGAATATCAAATGATGATCGTTGCGAAAAATGATAAGTCATTTTTTATCAGTAAACAAATGCAAATACACAACAAACACAGTCAACAACCCAAAAAAGTTCAGAATTGCATCTCTCTGAAGAGATGCAATTTTTTTAACCCTCCAGTACACAACTGTACACTCATGGGTTAAAAGGTACAACATTCGAAAAAAGTAATTCTTCATCAGGTAGTCAAAAATTTAAATTTTACCATAATAATTTAGAGTAAAATTGTTGAGATAATGAAGATAAAAAAATTGTGATTTGCTGTCGGATGAGTTAATCTAATTGGTAATTGGTGGTAGTTGAAGTTTAGAGAGCTTATGGGTTAGTATGTACGTATACATCTAATAAGGTTTCACGGTTGATCGAGGCCCAGGCCCAGTCGTAGACAATTTCCCAAAGGGTCCGTCGTAGCTTGATATAATGTGCTTCACGAGGTATATAATGCACGCCTATCTACTACCCACTCTATCGTATTATCGTGGATCACTACGTGAGCTAGCTTCGAAGTCGGCTTCCTCATCCCAGCCTCGCTTTTTAACCCCTCGCAGCGTCTTTACCTCGTTCTTCGTGCCTCTTCTTCGAGCGAAGAATTCGTCAAAGGGGTAAAGCTCCGATGGTATTGTGCGCGGTAGTTCGATTACGAAATTGTACTTCGCAGCACGTTCCTCTTCCGCGCTTCCTGGGTAATGCTTTTTCTCATCATATCGTATATACACCTTCTCATTCACGTTTCCAGTCATACTTTCACGTTGCCGCCTTTTTTCTATTACGCGCATTACCAACGATAGAGTCTCAAATCTCGTTTTGCCCTGTATTCTCTCCGCGCTTTTTCTACCACCTGGTAAGCACCGATTGCTACACATTTATTAGTAATTTCGTTAACACCCAAAGAAATCCCAAATAAAATTCGCCCCTTTCTCTTTTTCCTTTCTTCCTTTCTTTTGCCTTCGATAGAAAATGTTTCCCGAGTTATGAAATATTGGAGAAAATATTGTTGTTCGGCGATATAAAATCGCTTGCTTCTCACGGTGCCCATTTTTTTTGTTTTTGAAATATCGTTCGATATAACGAAAAGTTTCATTCGATTGTTCATTCAATTTGAAATGGTCAAAGAAAAAATATATTGGCGAAAATTGAAACGGAGAAATATTTTTTATTGTTTTTTTTTTGCTACCGTAAGAATAATGTTAATTTCATTTTCGCGTTTTGTTTGTTCGCGCGAGTTTATGAGAGTGATACTTTTAAGCGGATTTGTCACGGCGATTGCTGTCGATAACCAATTTCGCGGAGAGTGCGATTCGACGACGATAATAATTGTGCAGTAACTCACTTGCACAAGTCGAAACTATAGGTATAAGCTTCTACGATCTCTCCGTTCTTTGTAACTGTAAATAAATCATGTCCTAAATTATTCACTCAACTCAACGCCAAAAAAATCATACAAATTTTATAACGTTACATCAGCAGCATGAAATATCCAAGCGTACAAAAACAAGGTTCAAAAGAAAAATTGGACGGAAAAAAGGTACGGAAAATATAAATTAAAAAACTGTGACTAACAGTGACAAAAGTTGATTTTAAAGGTTCGTTAAAAATGCAAGCGAAATGTTGATCGACATATCCATTTCGTTTGGTTGGGCGAAATTAAATTGCAAAGTATTTTGTTTGACAAAAAAAGTTAGTCAAAGAGGAATTGAGGCGAAAGAATATTACGGGCAAAAAGATGCGGCGGGTATACATTTTGTATGAAATAAACAGCGGTGCACATATCTCTTTGCGAATTCGCGCACATAAGCCGAAATAAAGCGCGACGCGACCATATGAGAGAACGCCCCGTGCAAGATAGGTGAACGTAAGTGAATCACAAGCGACGGAAATAGAATTAGAACTGCGCTCTCTCCAAAAGCTCTTGTCTTAGGATCCAATATAACATCAACGGTTTCAAACTAACGTCTGTGGAACGAGGATGAGAGATCTTAACTTTCATGCATGCCCATTCGTTTTCAATTAACTGAATTAATGTCGTTTCATATTTATACTTCACCCAGAAGACCCACTAATTATTTTTGAAAATTAACGATAAACCCATTTTCATTCTTTCTTTTCTTTTTGCATGTTTACTTTTTTGTAGTTTCAAACTATCAAAATAACAAAAAATTATTTCCTAGTCCTATTTTTTTTCAAGTTTCTATTTTGCGTTGCCTCAGTTTTTTGCTAATTGTTTATTGTTCATAAAAATTGTGAATTGTCCTTTTGTTTTGGGGTTTTATTTTTCATTTGCTTGAATTTTGTACTTTACGTTTGCAATTTTAGAAACATAAGTTAGGTGTTGCGGTTGGTAATTTATTTTTCGTTAAACCATTAATTTTAAGTACTGTGTGTGATTAAATTAATCTTGTATTCTTTTATTTCATGCAAGACATGGATAAATTCTCCTCTTTCAACGAAGATTTAACGCTTGCTCGCTTCTAGCGCATCTAGCGGCACTGTCAAGGTAATTCAAAACGAATATACGATTGAGTGTTATGAAGTTAAAAAAAAACAAATCATAAACCACTTCAATTTTTAAAAGGATGATGAATTATTAAAAATAAAAATGTTTTCATGAATAACAGCGGAAAAAATGAGAATAAAAGTTGTTACCTTTGATTTTAAAATGTAAAATTTTACATTTCAATTCGTCATAACAATTTCATCGCTATTTCATCCAGGCTTACCGCAGAAGTTGAATTCGTTCAATTTAGAAAGTAAATATCATTCTCAGTACTGAAATTCGTATAATCTGCTTAACATAACTTATCATAGATCGTTGAATAATTTTAAGCTCTGCAATTTCGTCAAACTATGCTTTAGTTAATATTCCATATATTAACACTAGAAAAACCTGGAGTTTTCGTATACCTAGAAGCCCGGACCGCACGAATTTCGTGCGTTACTGTTTTTTGAGAGCTAAATTTGTTTTTTAACTGCTTATGATCATTACTAGGGATGTGTAAATTGTTTTATCAAACAACAGATCGTAAATATATTGTTATTTTTTATATTTTACATATGTTTATTCGAATTTTCGTTAATAAAACATGCCTAGACAAAAATTTAGAATTTGTTCATAGAATCAAATATAATGCAATGTGACATCCATAATTTATAATCTTATAGAAACAAACAAACAAAAAAAGTATTTTCACTCTTTTGTTCAAACTTGTCGGTGCAACATGTTTACAAAACAACTTCTCAGAATGAAGCGCTAACGGAAAAATTGTTTTACAAATGCATTTGATCAAAAGCGCCATTTTGCGATAATTTTGAATACTCAATTACAGATTATTAATAATTATTAGTTATAATTGATTAATTTTATTCGAAAAACAAGAGTCGACTCTATCAAAACTTCTTTGAAACTTCTGTTTTTTTGGTCCTTATTTGTTGAAAAAAATTGTAACAGATTGACTATGAACAATAATAAATATGTTAATTCAATGTCAATCATTATTATTTATTAAGATATTATTTATATACGACATAAAAAACATCTTATTGTTTATTCAAAAGTAAAGATAATCAATTTCATCGTCACAGCGCAAGAAATTTCTGCGTCCGAGCTTCTAGTGTTAATTCATTTTATTCCTGTTCTAGAAAGAAAAAACTATAAAATTGAATTTTCAAACTGCAAAGATAATTACCAATTGCGAAAGCTGTTTCGTAATGTTTATCATAACTTTTCTTGATTAAAACCGCAAAGAAAAGGCGCGTATAATAAATTTGCAAAAATACACCCATCACTGAAAACACAAAATCAATATAATATAGCCGAGTCGTAAATATTCCAAAATCGACTTTAAATTATGTTTGTCAATCCCTCGACACAAAAGAACAATGAATATTCAACGATTTTTGGCCGCGTCCTTCATGGAAATAATGAATTCGCGAAAAAACTCAACAAAAATTTGTTTCCAAAAAATGATATCCTACAGGACGGAGTTTTCTTTTATGATTAAATTGTAATATATTTGACATTATCCAGGACGAAAGCTAATAAAAAATGTTTTGATGCTTACAGCTTGCACACCGGGACATTCATCGTGTTTTGTTTTATTGTAGCTACGTCCTCCGCTCTTCCGAGCTCTCTCCCCTGCCTCTGGTACTCATCGTCCAACTTTTGATTCCACCCCGTTCCATCCGCCCTTTCTCCCATTCAAAATAATTCTCCTTTTTATCCACGCTTTAACAGCTTTTCGTGTATTGTATCTCGCGGAGCCCGGGCGACGCATTAAACGCAATTTCCATCCGAAATTAAAACCTGTTGACACAGTCAGATGACAAAATACTCATTTGTCAGTGATGCTCTTAAAAATGAGATATCAAAATTGGCCGACAAAATAAAACCATCAAAACTAACGCAAATTGCAGACCAAAAAAGTACTCAAAACAAGCGAGACAAAATCTATTTAAGCGCGCAATCAAACGGGGTTGCTATTTTTGCGTGAACGATTTTTCAAACTTCGCGCATTGAAATTGAGCGCTTTTTTCTGTGTTGCAAAAGTTTTCGCCCGGCGCTCCGAATAAACAATGCATTTGTTGATATGCTCTCGGGAACAATGACGCGCTTCGCAACTCGGTTTTAACATGCCTGGCGTCATTATGTGCCCTCGTTATGGCGTTATGCTCCGGAATATATATACAGTGTATTAGCGTTTTGTATGCGCGTGTCATCCATCTTCCATCGCGTGAGCCCCGTCTCGGCGCCATTTTTTATTTTGTTCCCGTCTGCCTTGTCTTCCTTGCTGCGAAACATTCAGCAGGATCCCACGCTTCTGGCTTGCCATTTACCCGTGCATACAACGCCATCCTGATCACACCCCGAGCATCCTCCAATTTTCTCTTTCTTCGTTTTCATCCCGTGATGCGTTTCTCGACGCTGCCGCCCCAGTTTGAAGGTAAGAATCTCTCTCTCTCTGCTGAATTTACACCGCGTTACAGTGAAACAGCGTCTTCACAAGTGCGCGCGTTCGTGATCCCATTAGCTCCGACGAAATTTCACATAATAAATTTCCCAGCACCGAGTGCTGAACAATGATTACGTCATTTGCTCCAGTGAGAACAAACACACTTTTCACTTATTTTGAAAACTCATTTTCAATCTGATTTCGTACTACTTCGAATAATTTTTCAGTAAAGATTAGTTTTTTGACAGTTCAGTATTTTTGATATTTTGTTCGATTAATTTTGTTGTGATAATTAAGCCAATTACGTGAAAACTGTAAATGCGAATCAGATGCCATCATTATATTTTTCAGTTGTTTCCAATTCAAAATTAAAATTAAATTGAAAAGTAAACAAACGTTAAGGTTGAATTATGAGTCGAAATGCGTACGAACGAAAATGTACAATGATTAACATTGTAGGTAAAATTTTAATTGAATTGTTAATATGACTACAGAATGACATGCCAGGTAAACATTCAATATCAATTTTCAAAGTTCATATATTATCAAGTGAATTGAAATTATTACACATTATTTTTTAATATATTTTGGTTTATACATACGTGACCCCTTACCAATAATAGACCTGAGGTATATACCTTAATTTTATGATATAATTTGGCAATACTTGCATCGAGGAATTTTTGCTCCTTCAATTTCGGATGAGTTTCCCTATACAGGTCACAAAACGCTTTTGCATTGCATGATTTCTCAAACCTGTTAACAAAAGAGTCTCAAATTATTGAATAATAATTATTTCATAATGATTCAATTACTTACTTTAAACAAACGTTCATGTCGTTTTTAGTTTTACAACCCTCTCTCATCAAACTTCTTGCACGTCTCACTTGCGCTGACTCCCGGAAAGCAGCATCTGTAAGCAAAGGCAATTGCAAGAAATATAAAAATTATCATGATATGTTTATTGTTTAGCTAAGAACAAACATTAATTGTTATCACAATGTATGTTCTAAGCCTTTCCCTAATTTAAATAAAAGTTGAAAATAATTTGCTAAATCGTACGTGTACATGCAGACATGATGACCAGAATTACAAAAAAAATGAGTGCTAGCTTCATATTTACTTTTGAGTTTGTACTTACTCAAGTGTCTTATTTGAAATGGTTTAGTTGCCAATCCCGAGATTACCTTTTATACACTTTTTCACAATGCGATCTTGAACAGTAGGATAATTACCAACTCCGAGTCTCTTGTTTAAATGCGACTAAAATTGAAATATGAACTGAAATTAACATATACAGAATGTGTAGAATTTGAAAAGAATTTTTAATTTTCGATTTCTAGACGTCTTCTACTTGAAAAGTCAATCATTTGAATATAAAATTATGAGTAAAATTTGGTTACAGCTATACCAGCATACCTCTTCAAAATTTCAAAGCTTATGTATAACAATTTTTAATGACAAAATATATTTGTTAAAAAAAAAACAGTTTTCTTAACTAGTTATTAAGTTTGTAGTAACTTTGTTTAAATTTGAATTTTTCCCTGTAATCTGTCAAACCTACACTTGTTCACTATCGGGCTGGAAATATTGTTATTTTTTTTTTAAATTATAATCTCAATCATGAGTGATTGTTAATCTTGATTGAACTTATGAATCCTATTCAATGACTATTCATTGTAAATATGATGTTACAATTACATACTGAATGTTCGAACATTACGAGATCCCCTGTAAGATAATATTCCTGTATCATTTTGTATCGGTATCAATTAATTGCGGTACGTGGCAGTTACAATATTGCACCTCTCAGCGTGCACATCTGATACATGCCAAACTCAAGCTGTGAACATCCTATCTGAACTGAAAGATAATACATATCAGCCCCAACCCAAAAAAGGTCAAACTAATTAACTTATTTTATGGAAATTTAATTTTTATAAAACTTTGTTGTCCAAGTTTAAAGAACCTTTCTTTTGGTTTTTTTATGTGTGTTTTTTTTTTTACTTTTTAAACTACTCGAGATCCATGACGATAACAAATCGAAACAAATGATCGAGAAAGTTTGTCGTAAAAGATTCTTTTAAACTGGTGTACGTACTCGGAAAAAGTTTGCGCCGGTAGTCCGGGTAAATCGCGTAATTAAAGAAAATTGTTTCCAAGTGACGAAATGAGGAGCCAACATGGCTCTCTGTTATACATCAAAGCGTAATGCAGCCAAGTAAAACTGCGCAAAGTATTTACACGAAACGACGCTTTTATAAAAAAATACGAGGAAATAAAAGAGAAGAAAAAGTTTGCGTCCGATTTTTTTGGAGGGCCTGCATTCAAGCGGACACAAGAAAATGCCGCAGAAAGAGCGAACCAAAACGTAAAAGAGATGCGTATTTAATTTCGACTGACGAGTGTCGAAATGAGACCCTCCAGCAGTTGTGTACTGCAAAAAACGTTTTTACCTGGTTTTAAGGCGAAAATTACGAAACAGAAAAACATCTTGAATCATGTAAATAAAATACTACATTAAGCATTTTAAAGTTCATAAATTTTTATAAAAAAATGACTGTCATTAAAAACAATTTGGATTTTAAAATTCAAAATTTTGTAAGTTAATTGTTTATTGAAATTTTGGATAAGAAAACTTGAGACAAGACAAGGCAGTTAGTTTAATGGAATACGATAATCAATGAACTAGTGGTTGGTTAGGGTGCGATAACATTTGAACTAATAAATTAATTAATCAAATTCGAGTTTTGTATTAAGTCAAAACATATGGTAGTTGCAAGTTTGCGTCCAAATAAGACTATTTGCTCATCAAGTGCAATATATCCTCTAATTAAAAGCGACCGACGAATTTATCGTCGAGTCTGTTTTATGTTTACGCATCGATTTCTGCCCGGTGGCTCTGCTGCGAGTTGCTCGCTGTCCGCGATTCTATAACGACCATAAATTTCGTATGCTTCGTTCGCCACGATCGCAGCCCGTGTCGTTTAATATTAGTCACTTGACGGATTCGAAGCGGAAGAGACGTCCGAGAAATTGCATCCCACAGTGTTAGTGCAATTTACATTTACAATTTTAACACTTTATGTTAAAATACATTCGCGACGTCTGCTTTGTCCCTACGTTGCACATCAATTTGTTGTACTACTTGAAATTACATTTTCATGTGTGAAAACTATTTTTAAATGATTTCAACAAATCTTAAAACGAAAAAACGAATTGCAATTTTTTCAAAAATAAAACAACAATTTGTTAAACAAAAATACCGTTGAAATGTTGTGACAACCCGTTTGGTCATGATGTACTTGTCTTGTGCGTAGTCACTTGGAAAATAGAAAATAGACGACGCTGACGAAAGTGTTACTGTCGCAGTTTGTTCCATTGCACGCAACCGTCGTACGTTTGCAGGACAGTAGAAAATAGAAAAAATAAAGCAAGAGTTAAAAGTTGTCGTGACAGGTTACAAAGTTTAGAATTGAACCTTGTTAACTTTTGATGTTAATTTGTTCTCATCAATTCAAAGCCACGGTCGTTTGCGGTATAACTTTTTCATTATTTTGATAAAGTGCATGTGTACAGGGACGAAAATAAAAGCAGAAAAAAACCCAAACGAACAAAAGGACCAACGAAACTTTCGATATCACTCAAACTTTTCTCGCGCAATTGTTAAAATGGCGCTATTTTAACAAATTTATCGATCCTGTTAAATTGCGAAACTTTTTTCTGTCCTGTTTCATCCTAATGGTTATTATCAATTTTTCAAAACTTTTTTTCGAATAAAAGAAAGTTATTGACAGAGTGAAATTTGGTGTAAAAAATTGATTACTCATTTGTTTGTGCGAAAAGTAGTTCAATAATTTTTTTCTTGCTCGCATTTCCACAGCAATATGCAACGCGCAAATGATGTATAATCCATAGAATGAGATATCCGAAATGACCGGCGTGGTTGAAATCTGATATGAATGAGGGCAGTAGCCAAGAGTCATAAACGCTCAACGAATCTCATTTCCGTGCGTAATTATTCTTGACTCTTGCCTCTCCCTTGGTTTTCTTGCTCGCACGGTCATATTTACTTTTATAAAATTAGATGTTTATAATCATGAATCTATCATAAGCAACGATATTGCGCAAAATATTTACAATGCCAAATAATTACTTTTCTGTTGCATTTTGATTTGACGTCAGATTTCAATAAAATATGTTGACAATTAACATTTTAATAGTTTCAATTACTTTAATTAAATTTCAACCAGTGTCAAAATCATTTTAAAATAAACAATATCAATTTTTGTTATTTTAGAAGATTTTACGATGATTAAATGAATGTTTTTTCGTCTTTTCAGTCGGAACCCTTTCGTTATCAGACTTTTTGATGCATTCGAAATACAACTAATCCATTACAGTATAAAAGCCTCTCATCAAGTGGATTAATCTCTCAATTAATTTTGTATCTCTTAATCCAATCCCCAACCAGCACCAAATGAATCAAGCTAAAATAATAATCAAAGTTTAGCATCGAAAAATCACTGCTATCTTTCATCTCTGGAAATACATCAAGAATGCAAAAAATAACTGTTTGTTCCTCGAGATCATTTGTGCTCTCAAAAGTTTTGTACATCGTAGGTAACATTTATTGTTAAATCCAACGCTTTGTACTTACGCCATTGTCAGAAACGCATTACCATACATATTTCATTGTTTTCGCCCAGCAAAAGTTGTGTATATTTTTCTCAGATTTTCATTTTAATTCATCCTTTTACTCACCAGCGTCTAAAACAAAAGAAACAGACACGATTTTTAAAAACATTTGTAGCAAAGACTTTACAAACATTCGCGTTTCAAAATTCAGGTTTAAATTTTATTTCTGAAACAAAAGAAACAGGCACCATTTTCAAAAACATTTGTAGCAAAGACTTTTCAAACATTCGCGAATACGAGAGGTATGTCCCAAATTCTCGGAATTCAAAGTCAACAATTAAACTACCATTAACGAAGGTCATCATTTATTTCAATGTTGGAAAATTTGAAACAATAAAATAAAAGCAAATGCAATCTTATTTCTTAAGACTAATAAACGATAATACTTCAAAGATCTTTTATGTCTGGTCAAAAATTGTGTTATTGAACAAGTATAACATCGAGATGAAGACTTCCGATTGTAGGCATAGCTCAGGTGGTTAAGTATCCACGCGCGTGACATCTCGTGACCGGACCCGAGTTCGATCCCACAACATGACGATTTTTCAGCGGCCCCCTCCGGTTTCTCCAGTAACCATCAGAAATGATTTGTGAAGCTCTTATAACACTAACGAATATGGTTGATAAACTATCAATAATAATAAAAATAATTAATTAATTGTACAATATCATATAATAATAAAACATAATGCAGTCGTTATAAATGAAATGTTAAAATAGAAATTTGATTAAAATGATATCAAGATAAAGGGAATAATCACAAATAATATAATTATTTATTCATTTTTAATTTTTTTTCACCGCTGGGCCAGCGTCGATCGCCAGTACTGGCACAAGATTGCCATGCGTTTCGTTGCCATTGTCGCGCCGAGCGTCGACTGTCAACGTCGACCATCTGCCGCCAGTGTCGGACCAGCCTTGTACCGATCATAAATTTCTACATGGGCGCGTTTCAAAATTCAGTTTTAAATTTCACATTTCGAGTAAGAACTTCACAAAGTGAAAAAACATGTTTGAAAGAATTGTTTGAAGGGGGAAAAAAAGGGATTGACATTGTTGAGAGATAAGTTTTGAATTATAAATGACACGTCGTCTGTGTGGAAGTGCAGAGGTGAGGGGCACGAGCAAGACGAGTGCGCGGTACGAATCTATGATAGAGATAAAGAGTGGACGCACGAGGGCTCGTTAGCACCCTAATTGCTGCAAAGTCTTGAGTCTCTGGGTGTTACTGAAGTGCGGTGCCGTTGGCTCGGCGAAGTTGGCCGGCTCTCAGCGGCACAAGACGGATCCAGCTTGCTCCCCAGATAAACTTAATAGTCAGAGATTAATTTCGGTCTCGGACGCGACGACGCTCCTTGCGACTCCGTAACGAGCCATGGCTATACATCCGCGACGTCGTTACTAATTTCACAAAAGCGCATTATATCCGGCCGGAGCAATTTTAAGTGTCTCGTACGTCATAGAACCTGCTTTCAAGCTATCCGATACACAGGCTCATTTTCGCTTTGTCGCCTCGCTGCCATATAAACGTGCATCATTCGTATCGCAGCTCACCAAGCAGATTCAATTCTGCATGCGTATAGTTTACATTCAAAGAGAACTTTATTATTTACTTTATGTTTTAAAATTAGTTGTACTTATGACGATTTCATACTCAAATTCCACGATCTTATTTAGTATTTTTTAATTCATGTATTAAAAATATAATTTTAATTTATAGTCAAGTTAGGCGATAATAATTTTATCAGAAATGAATTAAGAGTCAAGTCTAGATACAGAATTTCTCGTATTCTCATGAATTTTAATTAAAATCACTACAAGAAAAGTAAACGAAATACAAGCTTATCATTATCGAACAATTATGGCAACGAATAAGGACACACCTGTGGAATATCACGGTTGAAAAAAATATGAAAACGAGCTGGGAAAATAGAAGAAAGAGAAAAAGTATACACTATGAACATTTGGTGCCTCGTATATTAACATTAAAAGCAGATAGCTGGGCACGAAAATCACGTACGCCTTTTTAATTATTCATCGTTCAATAATCCTCTGAGTCATAATATTGAAAAAGTTCCAAAAAGTGTGCAGAGTATCAATTTATCAATTAGAAAAACTTTTCTAATTAACTGAAAGTTCTTTTTTCAATCATTCAGTTTCCAATATTTCAGTTTTAAATATTTTTCACCGTCGAAAAGACGTTTGCCAGTACTGAGCCAACGTTGTGCCATAGCTTGATTTATAAAAATTTCATCTGATATAATGTATTTTCTAGACAGTTAATTTCATCAGAAAGATAAATGTCTGATCATAATCTTGGTCGATGTATAATATGAAGAATGCAGAAATTGGATAAGAAAGTCGGCGCGTATCCCTCGTGACGCATTTGTCCTGGTAGGATATAATCTAGACAAGCGTAGCTTTTGTGTGGAGCACGATGCAACTTTCAAGCTTTTATCCCGTCGTTTGTGAGCGACCCGCGAAGCCACACTACTCCGAAAGAGAACGAAAAGGTGCACAGTTCAAGCTGCACCAAAACAAGACGAGCCGCGGAACGCGAAAGTTTTGGAAAAAGTCGCCTTCACTATCTCGCAGTCCGAATACCGCAGCTATCTCGCTTTTTTTTACTCCCTGGATCACGCTTCGAACATATTTCATATTTTTTCCGCGCGACTTAACCGGACTGGGTATTCCCTGTTTATTGCCTACAATTCTGGCTATAAACTTTCTAGTTTCGCGAAACACGAACATTATTTTATTGCGACCATTGATACAGAAAGCACATCTGTCCGAAATGTGAAATACACTTTAATAACCACACTGATACTATCAATATTACAAACAAAATTATGATCATCGCAGTTCTCTCTAAAATTTCATCACGAAATTATATTAACCTCATCGTTATCATTTTATCCCAAGCTGTTTAGTAATTTGTGTTTTTTTTTCTGTTTTTTGTTGTTGTTATTTCTGAACTAAATGTAAGGTGTCAAATTAAACTGGATTTGTGCTTTGTTACAAGTTCCAGTTTAAATATTCGTTCAAAAATAAATTTAAACATTTATTGATAGATTTTCACTGTCTGTAAATCTGTAACAAAGTACGCTAAATTGAATACCAAGAATAGGATGCTCACTTGGAATTTTTATGCACGACTCACCCCCTTCCCCTCTGCCAACTGGGAGGACAGTATAACAATTCGCAATTGTTCTCTCTGAGCATTACGATTCCAGCGCCATCGCGAGGTTCGGTTCGATTGATCGGGCAGCGACTCTGATTCAATAGAAATCTTGATTGAGTCATCAATTAAAAATTTTCCCCTCCAACAATTTCTTTGTTCAATTAAAAGAAAATGGAATCGTAGACAAAACATGACAATTGTACAGTGAAAGCCTTTGAAATTGTATGAAAACTGAAACAGAACCGCTAAACATCTCATTTCCAGTTTTCAGTTCATTAAAAACTCGTCCGACTTGTAGCGACTTTATTCAAAACTGTAACTTTTTCTGAAGGATTGTAAGGGTGGGGGGAGGGGGAGGGAGAAGAAAAGCTCCTTTAATAACGCGTCGGAGACGGTGTAACACCGGTAAATACCCGTTTAATACAATTCGAAATAAAATGGCGCGCGTAAATCAGGTATAATACCATTTAAATGTCGACGGTGTATTTGCATCCGCATCTGCCTGTCCCTTTCGCGGAATAAACATCGCGAACCTTTGCAATTATCCGTTTTCATTGGTGTCACGTCGAGGCCGTGGATTCGCCGCTAAATAATACATTCTTCGCAAAAGCACAAAAGAAAGCCCAGACAATTGCGTTGATGATCGATATTGTTTTTTTTACAAATTCCCATCACCGTCGATGCAACAATGATTGTTTCACTTTTTTGTACCGGAAAATTTTTTCTTTGAAGACAATTTCATTTTACAATAGAAATTTCACGATGAAAAAAAGCACGATCATAATCTTGCGTTTACTATTTTGAAACTGTAATTAAATTTGCAAGCATTGTTGATTTCGTTTTTGTAAGTGAATCAATGAAATGAAATGTCAGAGCAAATTTCTCAATAATCAATCTCAAGACGCTCGAGTTTCTTTGTGGGAACTTTTTTTTTTCATGAATGGAAAAATGTTGGAGCGCAAAAATTTAATACCAGCCAATTCGCCTTGAAGAACATATCGTAATCTTCGCGTCGACGTCGAAATGTAATTTCCATTTAGTCGCCTGCAGCGGCAGCTTTGCGCCGCGTAAAGACAGGGGGTGAATCGTTATACGACGGTTAAACACGTCGATTCCATTACCCGACCGAGACTTGTCATCGTCACTGTAAGCAAGAAAAAAATCGACGTTGCCAGAAATTATAGAATATTTATTATTTTTCTCTATCCACCAAAATCTTAAGATTTATTTTAAATTGAAATTCTTTGCCTTGCCACAAATTACAAGACACAAGGAATAAGTTCACAAAAGTTGGATGAAATAAGTGTTTCAAAAATGTCATAAAAATGTAAAGTCAACCTTTGTATAATTGAACATATTTTTATTTAATTGGAAAAAAACGTTTTTGGTCTATGATTTCTGTTGATTGAGAGTTAATATACCGATTCAATATCAAGCATCAATTATTCATTCCGTTTGAAACAATCTCATGCGGATTCAATAAAGCACTCGGTATAAAACGACGATGAGAACCGATGGCGTTCGAATTTATGATTTCGTGTGCTTGTGTGTCTGATCACGATATCAGGAAGCAATTATGCACCAGTTTGATTCCACTGCCTTCTATTTGCTCTGGGATTTCTACCTATTAATTGACTGTTACATTTTTAAATCGATGAAATATTATATTTCTCACTAAACCTTGCTAATCCACAAATAATAATCATGTTTGTTTTAACATCAAATTCGGGCAGTCAAAGGATCTGTACTATACTAATCGAGCTTTGTTTACAAGGACTGCCACTCTCAGGTTATTCTAATCAATAGAACAAGACTTCAAACAATGGCGCCATCAAAACTCTCAGAATTCAAACGTTAATAAATAATCAACATTAAACAAAATGTTTCAAAATAATCCCTGGACTAACTTTGAGAAATTGAAACTTTGTGCTAATTGTCTCGCCTTTTCACTCACGACTAAAATTAAACATTAAAGGATTAAAACTGAAAAATTGATTAGAATTAATGATGTTGGTTGAGAATTTGAGATGTTAATTTAATAAAATGAAAATTGCACGAAGGAATTAAATTTATTTGATTACAAAATCCGACTGATGAATCGGAAATTCGGTCATTGAAAAAACAATCGAATATGTTTAAATCACTCGGGGGATGGTGAAAACAAAAGCCGACCGCGCGTTTCGAATAAAAACAGGTTCAACATTTGTGCAGGCGTTGAATAATAGAGATTTAATTGGCCGCAATGGTGTTATTGTTAAAACTAAATCTGACAACGATTGTGAAATGACGAAAAAAAAAAAAAAAAAAAACACGGAAAATAATAAAAAAAGCATCATCAAACAAAACGTATTCAGTTGATTTCAATGATTTTATCAGCCAGATTGTTCAGGTTGAAATTCATTGAAACAGTTTTATTCATTCGTTTTGTTAGTTGAATGGAAAAATTCGTTTGAAAGTGTCAGAATTTGTTTCTACGCAAATATAAATGGTTCGAATTTATGACAAGAACGTTTTCATGAATTGTAAATTCAACTATAATCATTGAAGGAAATTGCATTTTTTTTTAATAACCATTTGTGTCATAAAAATGCTTGGATTTTGTAAGCCGACAAGATAATGCAAAAACTCTTGACTAATTCAATACACAACGAAAATTGTATGCAAAGCTGGGCGCATTATCTTTAGTTCGTCCTCAATTTTCTCCTCCGTTATACGATGATTTTGTTTAATTAAATGTTGGACAGCGGCCATGTTTTCCGGCGTTTACTACTTCCAGTTGGCCGCTTTGTATGAGAATCATCCTCCGAGATCAAATTAACTATGTTAATCAAATTAATATCAAACAGATTTATTTCATTTGCAAAATCTTCAAATTCATAATTGTTTCACGTACAAAATTATCCAACCACTTCTGAACTACAAACTTATTAATTTTTTTTCTTCCAAAACTGGTCGACTATTGTGTGCACAATGCACAGAGAAGAAAAATCAAAAAATAAAAAACTAGAACTTGCAAAAAAAATTTATTTTCAGGGATAAAAAGAATGCCTTAAAAAATAGAACAGGAAATAGAAGTAATTTAGCATAGAATAATAATTAATCAATTCAGTTTATTATTAATGAATAAAAAAAATCGATTAAAGTGAAAAATCGACGATGAAAAATATATTTAAAAATTGAAAAAAAAAAACTATTATTTCCGGTGTTGTCTATATTTACGAGCGCGAATGTGCATAAAATATTAGCATCGATTGAGCCCATCGCAGATACGTAAAGCCATCGCAAGACACGCCGCAAAGTGAATATCAACCAACACTTGCAAATAAGTCTGACTGCAACGGCGGGGCTCGGGTGTGTTATATATAAATATAACACACGTGCATTACGTGCAGCTGCGCCAAATCTCAAGATTCTTATGCACACACTCAAGCTATCGCCGCGGATATTTCAAATAAACAAAGTATTGCTTCCGATGAGTTTCGCAGTCTGTCAAAGAGACCGAAAAGTGAAAAATCCGGAAGGAAACTGATGCTTTGCCAAAACTAATTTCCAACTCGGTCCCAATTGCATAAAAAGAAATCAACTTGACTCCAAAACGGATCGATATTGAAAGTTATTTTTCATTCAACGTATATTTCTGAAGAGCTAATGGGATTTTAAAAATTCATAAAACGGAACGGAATTAAAATTTTAAAATAAAATTTTTTATTTCAATTGAAGTTTGATTTATTTAAACTTTATTGGAAATCGATTTTTTTTGCAGGTCGTTGAGGGACCCGCAAAGAGAGAAGACTCGGCGAATTCCTCCTCAGCCAGCCTGGAGACTTAAGAATTATTTAGCAACGTCGAATTGAAAATTCTAGATCCGAGTAAAACAAAAAAAAAGCTCTCAAGAGGTTTCATCTGGTCGCGGTGTACAAACCGACGCATCATAAAACAAGAAGTGAAGAAAGAACGTTTTTTCTCGCACTGCGGCGACGTATGCAACAATTTTTTTTTCATCTACCTTTGTTATTTAATAACTAACAAAACAAGTCAAGACTCACGAGTGTCAAGGTAAAACAAAAGTTAATATCAAAGGATTTCTCATTTGCAAACTAACCAAAAGTAGATGAACGTGTTTAAACAAATTTGGTAAATGAAAAAGTTTGAAAAAAATATTTTACAATGAAAATTGAAATGATTTGTGTAATTGAAATAAATTGGCTTTTTGCGTCACGGATAACAATGCAGATTAGAGTATTCGAAATTTGGAGGCATAAGCTTTTCACGATCATCAGTCTTCATCTGAGGACAATGTACATGATCATGAAACGAGTTTCATTTTGCAACTTGCGCTCGTGTGTCTTCGCGTAGGAGCAGATGAGCAACAGACCAGTATTATTGATTCATATCAGCGAGTACGGGGTACAATTTTTTGTATTTGAACAATGAGGAACAAAGAGAAGCCGACATGAAAGATGAGAAAATAGAAAACAAATTTACTCAATCAATTGAAAGTTAATTAATCCTCCATCCCGAGTTGTATAATCACCTCTCGCACTCGACCATTGACTAAATTATGATCACAAGGTTTGGTCAATAATTTGTGATTCCAAATTTGTCATTACAAATTCAATGTTGCCGCAACTTTCCTGATAAACCATTGGTTTGAACGCTGAAATTGCTGTACATTGGCGAGATGTATAATAAACATTGTAAATAATGAGAGTCAGTAAGGGGTTTAAATTAACGTTTTCATTTTGTACAGAACCATTTTTAAAATTTTTTTTTAAAACTGTGGAATTTTGCAGCAACATTAATAACATTGTGTAACGAAAATTCGGTTGTTAAAATTATGAATTTTTTGATGGAATGTTGATTCGAAGCATAACATTGAAGGGAAAAATGATCAAACGCTAATTTTTATGCGACCGCATTAATAACCCGGAGTTAATAAACTGGAAAACTCGCTGGAAACAAATGTGGCTTATTTATAACGCACTTTAATGTCTTCTTATGCTCAACGCAAAAAGCTTAATACATCATAAAGCTCTTACATCCGCGAGCTTCACAGAGTTATAAAGTCTGGCGTCGTTTTTCTTTAATTATTAACAGCTGAATCTGCGTAATTACGTCGGTCCAATTTTCCCTTCACGTTAGAATCAACAATTTGTTACTCAATTGGTCATTAATAAATCAAAACTAATTTTCGCAAATTCAAACTTGTGTTTTAAACCAAATCTAAAAATTTAATGAACTTAAGTCGAGTGCTGAGAGAAGCGATTGTCAAAAAAAGGGAGAAATTTGTTTAAAAACGAGAGAAAAAAACCGATGAAAAAGTTAAATTTCATCAGAGTGCAAGCAGATTATAAAACAAAGGAAGAACCAGAACATTTTCAAGTCGGATACCGATGACTACTATAACGAATGATGTCCGTGCAAGCTTTCCTAGTGCCGCCGAATTTATTTTTAAGTGTCTCGTCATTTTTCGATCACGAAAGAAGAAAATGATTATAAATACGATTTCTATAAATATTATAAATAAGAGCCGAACGATGAATATAAATATATAAATATTAACTAAGTTTAAGAGGGGGGAAGGTCTAAGAAGTTCGAAGTTGTAACAAATAACAACCGAAAAAAAAAGAAATACAAACTTGTAACTCACTAAATTATCGCTTGTCTCTTCGTTCTGACCAAAGGGCAACGATTTGGCACTTGACTTTTGAATATATCTTAGAAAAATGTTAAGGGCAAACAGACAAAGTTGCGAGAGAAAAAAAGACAAAGAGAGAAGAAGAAGGTGTGCGGAAAAAGTTTGCATTTTATTCAAAGTTCAATTGACTGCGAAGGATTCCTATAATAATTTCAAACTGAGTGTACACGACAGTGCGAAAAGTTGTCTGCAAGAGAGACTGTTGAACAAATGCAAAAGTAAAGTCAATTCTTGAGATGCTTCAACAAAACAAGCTAAGAATAAAGTCGGCGAGTCAGCCTAGGTCGTTAAAGCGAGATTTTCAAAAGAGTGTATTTTGTAACGATTTAAGTGTAATAAGAATAAGCGTTGTGTGAGAATGCGACTCGCCATTAATTTTTCTTCCGATTCATTTTATCTGAGTGTGTTTATTAGAAACTGCAATTCTGCAAATTTGCTTTGATTAAAAAAGAACATGTTGAAATATTTCATGGTTGAGAAAAGTTTGACTTTAAGGATTAATTTACTTTTATGGATGAATGATGCGATCAAGGCAAATTTGTTTGTACGTGAATAAAGAGGTGGTACGTAATTTCATTTTTCTACCTGTTTCATATACAAAAGCTTGTCGCGAAAGAAAAACAGAACAAAATAAGCTGAAGATGTAATTTCACATATCAATCTTTTTTTACCTTTTTGTAACGAAAAAAAACCTGAGCTTGACATAAAAGATAATAGAATTTGCCCAAGGAAAATCAAATTTTTCTACAAAAAAAGAAACAGTGTTTTCTGAAAAACACTCTCTTAAAGGTAGTCGAGAGAAAGAAAGAATCTCAGTCATATTTACATGAAAATGATGAATTGCTATCAGATATCACAAAACTTGCATAATTTATTAAAAAAAGAACCTAATCTGAAATTGAGGATCTCACTTTTTGTACCACCAGAAGTTGTCTAACTCCAAACTATTATACAAAATCTAGTCATCGTACAAAAACTAGACCGACTAATCCTCAATTGTGTAATTAATTTTCAAAAGTACTTTGGAATTCGAATTGCAATCAAGTGGAGCTTAAAATTTCGCTGGATTATCAACTTGCAAAAAAGTAGAGTATACAAATCACACGAAAATTCGTATGTCAGACAGACGGATCGCAATCGTGTTACATCGTTGTTTTTCACGATGGAAACTATTTTTTAGTTGTTGTTTTTTCAGGCCGAATGACTCCACTTTCGTACGCAGAATAACAATGTAATTAAATTTGTATTTATCTGTGTTGAATTACGTCCACCCGGCATACACTGTACAGAGGATAACGAGACTTTTATACACAATTATCAATCCGCGGAGAACATCGAAATCAGGTGTTATTCAATCGTTAATAGTGATTAAGAGAGCTGTTGTAAAATATTGTATTGTATTGTACACTGGTTAATCGCGTAAACGGAATTTTGTATTTTGTGTTCTATTAAAACGCAAGTTTGTACGCTAAACAAAAGCCAGCTGTGTAGAATATGAATGAACGAAATGAAAACAAAAAAAAACAAGAAGCAAACAAAAAATATATATAAAAGTCAACTAACGAAATCCGGCCTAATTGTGATTTCAAACGGAACGCAACTTTTTTTACTCGTTACTTTGAAATCACGAAACGGGTCATTTGTATATTATAAAAAAGGAATTTAAAACAAAATAACTATTGAGAGAAATTGAACGAGAGAGAGAAACGAAATTGTATAAAAAGCAGCACGAATTAGAGCATTTTGTACGATGATAACTGATTATATATCGCAATTGTAACTGTGTTTTTGCAAAAATTTAATTTCACTATTTTGAATTGAAAATCTTTGCTTGTTCAAAAACTGGATTTGACATAACAAAAAGTAATAGTCTGTTCCTTGTTTGCCACCTATATTTTCGTTAACAAATAGATAAAAAATTGAAAAAATTGGTCTGTCTGGTTTTTCAATATTTATCAAAATCAAACACGAGACATGGAGCTTTGATTTTGCGTTGCAACAACAGTGTCAATTCAAAATTCGCAGTTACACTAACGTAGAAAATTAAATTTTTGTCTGTGTTAAAAGCTTTCTCGACGAGTTACACCGTGCAAAGCTCTAAATATGACACCGTCATAGACCTAGCGGAAATATGCACCAGTGACAAGCGCTGTCGACGATTTTAGATGCACGAAGTATAAATATAATAGAGAGAATGAGAAGAAAAATAAAAGAGAAAATAAAAACAGACAAGCAAGTACGAAAAGAAACTAAACAGATGAGAAGATCTGTGAGGGGCCGTTGATCGCGAATTGAATATATAAATGTCGCCCTTGTGCGCCTTCGATTAATGACTATTATAATAATGACTGCCAAAGAAACGAATTGGATACTTTGACAACACTAGTTGGCTTGATAAATTAGAGCTCAAATAAATTTAGCCATAGAGCTCAAAAGAACCCAGCTTTTCATAATATCCAAAGGTTTGTAAAATTTATAAACACTTGTATCTCAAATTTGAAAAGGCGAGACGAAACTTTAATTGTTTGCTTTATTGATAAATTAAATTTCAAAGGAATAGACAAACCAAATTTTAGATACAAGTTTTTACAATTGTATAGAAACAATTGTTCGACACAACGATTGAAAAAACAAACTTGTTTTTGGCGCTACTGAATTGATGGACAATTTTTCAATTGTTGTCGAAAGTGGTTTCGTGGTACAGCACATTTATCGAATCTATTTTCGAAACTGTCTGGTCAAGTTAGCAATTTGATATATAAAAAACGACCGCAAATTTGCGAAGGAGAGAAGTTTTTGTCGATGAACAAATTATGTTTATTACTTCATGTTCGCAAGTCCAATGTATTACTTTGTAAAATAGCGGGGCGCAATCTTATAGCCTACATTGAGAAAGTACAATGATATTGAATCTGCGATATTTTAGAGACTTAGAAACTTTAACAGCTGAACATTTTGTTTGTTACATTGTTATCGCCATGTGTTTTACATATTTACAATCTTGTTTACCTTCAAGTTTATTTATTTATGGTCTGTAACTGTTGTCAAAAATAAAAAGCTGAAAAAATTTCTGTAAAAAAAAGAATAAACGAATGTCGTTCATTGGCCGTTGTGATTCTAATTAAAAATTACACTGCATGATTTTACAAAAGGTGATAAGTGTCGTGACAAGAGGGATTATTCATTTGAGCGGGAGAATCAAGTTGGAATGCATTAGCGAATGTCCAAATTCAAACGACCGCGGACAAATGTTCTTATATTAAGTGTTTCTATAACTAACTATCGTGTCCATCTTGTGAATAGATGTTGTAAAAGACCTCAATTGTACTTCCTGGCTGTTTGCTATGAAAACCGGTTGGCTCTCGTCCCAGTCTTTTGGGATATCACAGTCTTTGACACAATATGTTAAAATGTCAAACGAACACAGACAGTCCAGTAATGGTAGGAAACTCACGGTCCCTGCAAAAGTACATACGTTAATCAAACGGTTTCACATTTAATCATTTTTATTACAATTTTTAAAACAAAAAATCAACATTTAAAAAATGTTTCAATATTTTTGGTTTCCAATCAATTAATCTGAGTTTACAATTGTAAGTTTGACTATAATTCTGAAAACTATTATTTAAAATAATAAATTTCAAACCATGTTTCCATTTGATTCTTATATTTTAAAATATTTTGTAAAATGTTGAGACGAATAAAAAGGTAAGTGAAACTAAAAAGTGTACCTGTGATTTGTCTCATTACTTCACGTATTTCTTTTTGAATTTGCTTAATGTCTTTGGTGCCAACTTGTGGCAATTTGGAATCCTTGGTTCCATTTGGATTGTCATTTTCATAATCTACTTTAAAGTCCCACTTTTCCATAACTTCCTTCGTATTTACATTTGTAATGACCAAAGTCACTCGCTCGACTTTTTTCTGTACCAGCCAGTCTTGCACCTGACCAAGAACGGTGTTTAAAAAATTGACGATCTTCTCGTCCTGAGACACCAGGATTGAGATACCGAAATGCTCCGATGGCTCAAACGTCTCAGGTGGGTAGATTCCTCTTTGATATAAAATACTGTGGATTCCATAAACTGCAATATGTAATTTTAGCTTTATTTTTGTGAAAGTGAATGAAAATAGAATGTTCAGATTTTCATTATTTTAATTTCATTTTGTTTTGACTTGTTTTGTTTTTAATTTGTTTCGCTTTAAGATTCTTTGTTTTGTTTTGATTTTTTCTTTTTGCAAACAAGAAGGTTAGAAAATAACAAACTTACCTAAGTACTCTTTCACCAGTTCGGCAGATCCTTTGAGAGTGATACATTTCGCTTGTTGCATCTGTTCCGTCATGTTGACGACACAATTAAGCACAAACTTGAAAAACGAACCAAACTAACAACGTACAAGCAAAATCAGTTGTCTCGTTGCCGGCTTTTAAATTATTCAAACGCGCAACGTATTTCTCATCATCTGTTCAATCGTTCAATGTCAAATGATTTGCGATTTCTCTTCAGACTCTTCTTTCTCTTTATAACAAAACAGTTTTCTATTTGTTTTATTTTCCAACTTTAATTTTACACAACTAAAAGACTGTTCAGCATTCAATATTGAATTGTTTGTAAATAAACAAAACTTTTTGAATCTTGAAGGTTTTTATCTTTTTTTAAATTCGTCAGTTGGAGTGAGACAGCAATACTACAAAACTTACAAGTTTATATATAATAAAAAAATATTTGATTGTTACGAAAATGATACCTAATTCGTTTGTTTATAAACTGTTGTTAAGAATTTACACTTTAGATCGATTGCAATCGTTTTAACATAATATATTTGAAACGTTTGTTCACGTGAAATTTGAATTGGAAGTTGCCAACAGCGCTACACAAATCGGCGGGAAAAAAAGACACTAGGCTCATTCCTAACCTGTCTTTCTCTCTTTTATCTTTGGCACGGCTGATTGTTGCCATCCGGTTCCGCAATGAAGGTACGAATCAACAAATATTTCATCAATCTTAACAAAAACTCGATTATTTACACTTTTAACAAAAACTAAACCTCTTTCTCTACACCACTGTTTAATTATTATTTGCAACTTACATCAAATTCGACCCGAATAACATCATCAAAGTTGGACCTTCGTCCCCCGCAATTTTCCCATATTTGCTCCACTCCCCATTTGATTTCCACCACTTTTCATGTTTTTCAAAACCATTTTATTCATTGACATTGTTGTCACGCAATTTGTTCTGTTTCTTTGTGCAACAATTTGAATTGTAAACATTGACATTATGCCAGGAACATAACCTACGATGATGAATCTGACGTTTTAATTTTTTTCAGCTTAACGTGTCATTCCCGGCTACGGGATGCCAAAAATTGTTCGAAATCACCGATGAGCACAAGCTCAGAATTTTCTACGAAAAGCGTATGGGCGCTGAGCTCGACGCCGATTCTCTGGGAAATGAATGGGCCGGTTACCGTGTTCGCATCACTGGTGGAAATGACAAACAGGGCTTCCCCATGAAACAGGGTGTTCTTGTCAACAGTAAGTTCAAATTGATTTTCAAAATGTAATGTTAAAGTCTTTTAAGCAAAATACAAAACAAAACGTAAGAAATTATAATTTAACAAAAAGTTTTTTCTTTTTGTGTAGTAGCTCATACATTTGACAAAAACTTATAGAATAACGACAAAGTTTTGAATTCGTGTTGGAAACACAACTTTCAATGTTTCAGTTGTGCTTGTTCATGCGTGATTTGTTTATTAATTATAATTCAATTTATGTTTTTAAAAAATTAACAATTTTGTTTTTGTTCATCAACAGAGAGAGTTCGTCTTCTGCTGTCAAAGGGACACTCCTGTTACAGACCACGTCGTGATGGTGAAAGGAAACGTAAATCTGTTCGCGGTTGCATCGTCGACTCAAACTTGTCCGCCTTGGCTCTTGTAGTCGTCCGCAAAGGCGAGCAGGTAAACAATTCAATTATTAAATTAATCAAAAAAGTCTTTGAATGTGTTTGCTTCAATTAATTTCCAACCAAGTCGATTCTAACAGCTTGTTTTTAATTTTGTTGACGGTGAAAATTGAATTATTAATTAAATTTTAATTGATTGTTTGAATAGGAAATCGCTGGGTTGACTGACAGCACCATCCCACGTCGTTTGGGACCAAAAAGAGCTAGCAAAATCCGTCGTCTGTTCAACCTGACCAAGCAGGATGACGTGAAACAGTACGTTATCAAACACACGGTCCAGAAGGAAGGCAAGAAAGAGAGACAGAAGGCTCCCAAGATCCAACGTCTCATCACACCAATCACTCTTCAGGTAATTTAAATTGTTATGCTTTTATAAGTACACATTTCTATTTTGTTTGTTTATTTGTTTGGTATTTTTTTATTGAGAAATATGATGCTTTTTAGATAATTTTCTTTCGAAGTTGATGATAATGTCTTTATTTTTTGTTTGCGAAATTATAGAGGAAAAGACATAGAGTCGCTTTGAAGAAGAAGCGTTGTCTGGCCCGCAAGGAACAAGCGGCTGAATACGCAAAACTTCTGGCCCAGAGACAAAAGGAAGCCAAGGCGAAACGCGCAGAAGAGATCAAGAGACGACGAAGTGCCTCAATGCGCGACTCAAAATCGTCCAGCCAATCTGGACCTGCTGCTAAGTGAAGCTCTTTAGGAGGAATGTGAAGAAGATTTTGTAATAGAGACATTCTAATAAAATCGTTCTTGAAAAACGAAAAACTAATTACATTATTTTTCTTTGTCCTTCATGAAAATTTTTTTTTATTTGTATAAGTGTCTTTTCTAAAGTTCTCATTGAACTTACATACTCAAAACTATGGATATTTTGAATTGCTTATCTATAAAGTTTAATTGCAGTAAATGAGAAAAATTGAATTATTGTAGAGGGCAGTACAGGTATGTGCCCACCAGAACGACAACGCAAGCGTAGCGTTCGTTTTGACGTGTCAACTTCATTTCGGTTCAGAAGAGAAGAGTATCATATGGACGTAAAAATCACGCTTTAAAATGAAGAACAAACCAGAAGTGAGTGATAAAAATATCAATTGTAAACATTAACTGATTTTTTACTTCTATTATTGAAACTTATAGGATTCTAGAATATTTAATTTTGTAATTTCTAAATGATGCATGAGAATTTTCATTCAAAAACATAAGGCCACGTACTGCCTCTTCAATTTTCCGGTAACAATATTTTCAATGAATACAATGAATTCCTTCGATTCAACTTTGGAAATCAAAATACCAAATCACTTTTCTCATTATTTCATTAGAAATGATCGAATCAAATAGGAGTTTTTCGATTGTTTATATGTGACCTAACCTTACTTCTCATTACGGCTTCTGACTAAAAACATATTGATCAAATGTTGATTTTCTTACTAAATAAATCAAAATGGTTTTTTTTATAAGAAATTAAGAAAAATTTTTTTAATATTAATATTGATGAATTTTCGCAGGTAGTAAAAGTAAACAAATGGGATGGATGTGCGGTGAAAAATGCCTTAGACGATTCAGTAAAAGACGTCCTCACACAGAAATACAACTATGCAGAAAATTTTGCTCTGGTTGATGGAAGGCTAACAATAAGCGGCTTCGCGGTTGGCGTTGCCATAATCGCACTCTCCTGGGACTCAATGTACCCCTTTCCCGAATCCAAACCCATTTTAGTTGCTTGTGTTTCAATTTATTTTGTACTCATGGGACTCTTATCGCTGTACATAAGTTATAAGGAAAAAGGCATCTTCGTTGTGGCTACTCAGAGGTAAAAGAAACCCGAAAATATTCATATGTTTATTTAATGTCGTTCATGAAGTCAAGTTTCAAGTTGTGTTTCAAAATCTAACGAAGATATGATTGAGTTTTGGACTGTAAAAGCTAATTTGTATTGTATTTTGCAGAGACCCTACTGGTTTCGACCCAGATTTAACTTGGGAAGCGAGTTCATACCTAAACAAATATGACGACAAGTATAATTTGGTCCTAACGTTGAAAAATTACAAGACAGGAAGTTCGCACGAAGAATCTGTTGTCAAGTCTGTGGCAAATTTCATCGACGAAAATGGCGTTGTCATTCCAGAATTAGTAGAAGCTGTTGTTACGCAGATGCACGACAATTTAACTAGCAAGAAAGAAAAATAAAGCGGTTTTTCCATTATTTATAATCTATGTTATTTTGTTATTATTCAAACATAAGAGTTGAATTTTCTTTTGAGCAGAACGAAGCTTTTTGCTGATCGAGAAAACAAAACTGTGTCTTCTTAATTATTTGGTTATAAAACATTGGTTTTATAGTTAATAAACAATCTTCTGCTCGTTTCCATTTGATTTGAAAAAACGTCTAACATTTTATAAACAAAACATCTTTTATTTATCAAATATTTAGTTTACTTCCAACGAACAACATTTTTTTGCATGTATTTTTAGATTAGAAAAACCGCCAAAATTGGTAAACAACAAATCTAAACTAATGTACATTTCTCGGTTTGCAGTTTGACGTTTCAAAGTAGTGCAACTTGACGTGATTACCTTGCCAACGACGATACTCTGTTGCGATCTGTTTTCCAAGGCGTCTATGGTGACCTTCAAAATTTACATCGAATTCAGCAAGGGCTTCCGTCCTTTTACTTTGTGTTCTCAGATAAACCAGGTTTTCCACCATTTTTCACTTTTGATTATCTTTTTATCACTGATTTTACGCGAACAATTAAAAAATAAACTAATGTTTACTTTCTGTAATAATGACATAACAAACAAGACTTTTATGAATGCGCGAAATGAACTTGTTTTTGAAGTTTCGTACACTTTTGCAACGACTAAAAAAAAAGTATACACAAACACGGTTATTTGACTTCGGCTAGCCGGTATGAAGTTTTAGACGACTTTTCATTCTTGCAATGTTCCAAACCGCATAATCACGACTGACGCGGGACGTATTTGATTGCGAATCGGTTTGTGACGGTTATCGTTCATTGTAACGCACACAAACATGTCAGCGGGACGATCGAAATTTTCACAAAAAGAGACAAGATCGCGGTTCTTCTTCGCCAAAACGCACAAAAAAGAATCACATCCGACTTGTACTGGCGCGCGGAATCGTTATCGGTCAAAACTTGCACGAACAAGATGCGCGCGCAGCAGTCGTCCGTAGAAATTCGTGCGGAACTCGAGATCTCAATTTGTTTAGCGATTGCAAATGTAATATCTGACAACAAATTATAACAGTCATTATTTTCTTTTATTTCTTAACATAAACACACTTGTCAACACCATTGACGTAAATGTGTTTCTTTTGTTTTGAAAATCTCAAGTACAGAACGAAATTTTTAGCTAAGATTGAAAAAAAGGTCGTTGACGTGACGTCATTGTTTTGTTTGCAAATATTTGATCGCGGAAAGATTTCTCGTTCGGTAACTTTCGGAAAAAGTCGTTACGCCAGTCTTAACTTTTCCAAGATGGCGTTGCTAGTTTGAACGAGTCCTGGTGTTCGATATTATTTTGCGTTTGTTAACAAAAAGTAAATGGTGCCGTTTTTCGATTGTTGACGTGTTAGTAATAATATCATAATGGAAAGTGTGAAAAAATGTGTGAGGATGCAAGTGAGAGAACTTTGCACAGAGCAGCTACATGAACTCTTCAAGGACTCTTTTGATGGCAGTTTCGGATGTGACCTTGGACATCGTTGGAAAACAGATCTCAACGAGGAATTATCGACAAGGTGTGAAACACCTAACGATGATTTCCTAGAATGCATTCTTAAAATGCATTAAAATGTAAGAAAAACACTGTTTTAGCGGTTTTTTACATGTTAACAAAAACGAATAGTTGCCGGACCAAGACATTTTTTATTTGGTTTTCTCTATTATTTACTTTGTTTATTTATGTGAACTAGGTTTATAATTTTTATAATTATCCATGCATTTATACTATGAGAGGAAAAACAAGTTTCTTCCAGGTCAAAACCAAAGAATTTTTTCACTTTTTTGCAAAATCAGTTTTATTTAGCTATTATATGTGAATATAAGTTAGAATAATTGCCTTACAATCTAAGCAATACAGTTCAGTGTGAGGTGAATAATATTTTGACTAAAACGAAGAATCCAAATGAAAAATCAAGTGAAAATTTTAATTTTATACACTCTATGAAATATTCAATTTTTTACTAAAAAGGATAAATAAGAAAGAAACAGTAGGATTGTTTTTTATATCACTTACCTTTCGAGGTTTGTATCTTTATCAAATGAAATTCAAATTAAAATGTATTTATATAACAAAATAATCAGAATTATAAAAATAAATCATTGAATTCCCATAAAATAAATCAAATCATAATTGCTTATGATTCAAATTTGTACCAAAAAGAAAAACAAAAACAAAATATATATTTCTTCATCCAATTCGAATTTATTCACACGACTTGAGTACAAAATAAAAGAAAAATACAAATTCTTGTTTATAAAACGCGTTAAGAAATTAGTTTACAAAAAAGCAATCATAGTGGAACAAAAATTAATACAATGAAATACGAAAAACATGATTTTTTATTCATTATGGACGTGGTGAACCAATTTCAAAGACAAATATTGTCTCTAAAAAATTATATAACTGTTAGCAAAAGTGCACGGAGCAAGATCGTAAGTCGTGCTTCTTTCTTCCATCTTCCACTGCTTTGATAAAGCTGGGCAGCGTTGATCCAGGACCAAAAAATGTCAAAAATCAATCTCTATCTTGAATTTTCTTCCGGGTACACATGCGCCGCGGTGTTCACATCTTGTCGAACGTATTTACAATCGGGTTTTATAAAATTGTCGGCATATTATTTTACTTTGCTTGTCCAATGAATATAACAGATCTGGCAGGGCTTTTTCAATCAATTTCCACGGCTTCGTGCAGTCTTCAATCCGATTATCTAAAATTGATAAAAATCAAAACCAAAAATTAACATAAAAATAAAAAATTGTTATTCAACAGTTTAAAGAAAATAGTACAACAGAATTAAAATATGAAAACTGTAAGTAAATGTTGGGTTAGTATAGACGCCACAATGATGATGAACAATAATGAGGCGTGAATCTTTCACCATCTTTATTTAACATGATTGTGCAGTGACAAAAGCAAAGATAGCGTAGGTCACGAATAATCATGTAAAATATGAACTTTCACAGGCTTTGACAATTACAACGAAGAAAAAAATAAGGCGAAAATAACGATTTGTACAAAAAGAAACTCACAAAAACATCTCGATAAATTTGCGGTTATCTAAATAGTTCGTTTAAAATTTCTCCTCCTCGAGACCGTGTTTGAAGAACATCATAACAGGTACGGATTCTCCATCGATCTCACGGTATTCCATAATTCCTACGATTCCGTCGATGTCCATGGATTCGCCAGTGAAGAACTGCAGCTCCTTGAATCGTGACAGAACGTCTTTCATTACTTTGTTTATATTGGTTTTGAATACTTCCACCTGGTCTGGCTGTGTTTCTTCCAGTTTGGTAACTAATCTGCAAACAAATATCAAATTTAATCGTTAATTTTCTTGTTCTATTTGCATTTGTTGTTTGATGTCAGAAGTATGTTTATCCTTACTTCTTCATGAAATCCTTGAGATAGACAGTATAGGATTTCTTGTCAGGGAAAGCATAAGTTTCCATAAGTCGGTGATTTAAAACAATGTCGACGCCACTTTCAACTGCCTCGTCGGTGCCTTCGTCAGCCTCTTCAGCAGATGGATTGAATCCTTCAATGGTAATCTCGCCACCTTTTCTTTGAACGAGCTACAATACCAATTAAATTAAGTATTATTTTCATTTCTTTCTTTATATAGCATTTTTAGTTTCTAAAAATTGGTTTTTACCTTTCCATAAACTTCATAGACGACATCGTCAATGAGTTTTATTTTGTATGTATCGGAAAACATCTCGTCCCCTGTAAAAAAACTCAGATTAGTTAATTGGAAGGGAATTTATACTTTAGTTTAATGAAAAACTGAAATTTGACACCACCCTTAATTTTAATTTGAGTTCCATTTTTGTACCACGACTCAACCGACAGTGTCAAGAGAGGTTCAACTTTATACGTTTGTTTACATTTTCCCAACCCAAACAAACAGAAACAAATTGAATATTCAAAGAATCGATGAATGAAAACATTCAATTAACCGATATTTTTCTCATTCCAATGCTTCAATTTTGACAAGACAAGTAAACTTCTAGTTTATAGGTTATAAAATCTTTCGGTTGTTTAAATTTATGTATGGCGAAATTTGAACAGCTGGCTGTGTTAATTTTATCAGTTTCGAATGGTTTGTGAAATTATAATTGATCCAATTTTGACAGACTGGTAAATAAATAGTGACTTTATGTTAAGGTCAAACGTCAAGCAGCTCCGATTTTTAGACAGATTATTTTCCGACTTTCAGAATGAATATCGTAAAAATAAACGTATCGTTGTATTTCTCATAGATTGGACTTTTTACTTACCGGTGAAAATGTCCTTGAAGATCTTCATTTTGGAAGATGGAAAAAGATTTAATTACAGCTACAACTAATAACGGCACAGTCACCCAAAAGAGCAAACCGGAAGGGGTCGAAGTGAAACAAGAAAGTGAACGGGCGGCGAACGACGTGCACTACTTGAGTCAAGCTCGGTTCACGCGTCACTAGTGACTTTCTGAAGAGTTACTAGATAACAATGGGTTTTTAAGTGTTTTTTGTTTAAAACAACAATTAAAAGTAATTAAAAGTAATTTATTTTTCACGATAAAAAGTAAGTGATAATACATTTTGTGGTAATCATATCAGAAAATAATATCAACTTTAATCTAGAGAGAAAAGTGTTGCTAACTGTTGTTTTTTTGGCTGCATTGTAAGTTTACGTGGGATATTCAAAAATGTAAACAAATTACGAAAACGAACTAAAAAATATTCGAACTGTAAACGAAATCTGAAATATACTGTTGAGAATATGATTATTCACATCGTTGACATCTCAATATTTTCATGAAATTTATTGTTGATTTTTTTTTTTTTTTTTATTGAATCTTAATTTTCTTTGACGTGTTTATAAAGTTTAAAAAGTTCATTAAAGTTGATGTTAATTAACATTATAGATAAAATAAGTTAGTAGAAGTGATTGATGTGAACCAACGTGAACCAAATTGTCTCTGTTTAAATTACGCTTCCAAATAAAACTATTTTTAGCCTAGTACGTATGAATTTATCATTTACAATCAATCAAATCAATTAAATGAAAACAAAACTGAATAAACAATCAGAAGCAAACAAAAAGGTAGTTTTAAAAGCTATATACTATAAATAAAAAACCTGTCCCAATAAAATGTTGAACTTAAAACCCAAATTCAAAATCAGTAAAAAATCATTCCAGGATAAAAATTTTAATACATTTTATTATCCAAATATTTATTGATTTCCACCGTGGATATTTTCCAGGACAAAGTTTGACCAACCTAGTTGGCAGCGCCGAACTCAACTCAAGGCTATTTTCAAGTACATTGTCCCATCGGAAACTCTAACCTACCAACCGCAACCCGGCCAAACTGAAAACTTCATTAAAATAAATATCTGAACACCAAGCGTTCTCTCAGTCTTACGCAGTCTTACACCACGCGACAAGTGAGTAACATTGATTAGACATTGTCACTGTTCACCGACCTTGTAATTTAATCCAGACCGAATTGCGGTTCGTTGCCACAACTGCGATAACATTTTGTTCATCCGGCGCGCCTCTATGGTACGTATAAACTGCGGTCAAAAAAGTCACTGCCCGCTGCTGCCCACGTTTTCGAGTTGCGGTTCAACGATCGGCAATCTTCAACAACCAAAATTAATCAACCAACATAACAAACATGGACAACGACGACATGACACCGGAGATCAAACTCGAACCCATCGACACAGAGATGAAATTTGACCACCCACTAATCTCTCGGATGCTAAGTGAAAAAGGCCACGAACTGATCGTTGTTGATAATTACAAATATCGGAAATATCGCGTAGCGAAACGTAGCGGCGAAACATGCTGGTGTTGCACGAAAAAAAATTGTCTCGGCAAGATTTTCACAAAGGGAAAAGACCTGGAAATAACGCAGTTCCGGGGAGTTCACTCGCACCAGCCACTTTCACCTGCGGTGATCAACAGACAGCAGATCAACAACGCGATAACTTTGACTGCAAGAAAGTACTCTAATGTTGGCGTTTCGGGGATTCAGAAAAGGAACAGCAGGATACAGCTGAACAAGACGGCTTTGAACGGGTTGGACATAAAGGACATGAGGTACATTGAAAAAAATGCCATCAGGGCCCAACAATTGAAGAAGGCTCCGGTCGGGGAGATGGTGGTGCAGCAGAACAGGATGGCCGAGGAACCGGTGCAGCCGCCCAGGATGATCGAGGAGGTGGAGATCAACGAATCGGATGGTCATGAACTTGACAGTAACGATTTTGAATACGAGGACATTAAGATTTTCCCAGGTTGATTGGTTATACGAATTTTGAGATTTTTTACTTGACCACTTGTAGGGGTTTTTGACCTTCTTTTTTTCCTGAAATGGTTTTTGTTTAGATTGGAATTTGATTGGCGTTTTTCTTTTTTTTTCAGATATGAGCCACTTGGATATCTGCAGTTACAAAATCGGATTTGTCGGTGGTGGTAATATGGCGACTGCTATCGCTACTGGTCTTCTGAAATCAGGTAAATTTGGAAACTGGGATTGTTTAGTTGACAAAGTTTCAGTTGAATTGTTAAAGTCGAAAAGGGCTAAAAGAATAACACTAAAAAGATTGAATGGAAAGCTTATCTATTTTTTCTGCTAATTTATAAAGTATTAAATCAAAATTGACTAAAAAATACTCGATCTATAATTTATTTAACCCTTTTGTCGTGAACTAAAATATGATAAAAATAAAAAATGGGACAAACTTGTTATTTTGAATCTACGAATTATTAAAAGCTGAAAGATTTCAGAATCATCAGTCACAAAAGTTATTGAAGTTTCAATTCCAAAAACAAACATATTTGTCTAAATCATCGATTTTTCCAGTGCTGTAATCAATTTAAAATTATTTATAACATGGTTTTTGTAGGCAAATTCAAACCAGAACAGATATGGGTATCGAGTGCAACAGAATCAACTCGGAAACGATGGAAAGAAGATCTCAAAGTGAACGCTGCGACTGATAACGGAATGGTTTTTAGTCAGTGCGATATTGTGATATTAGCAATCAAACCACAGGTACTGGACTGCGCACTTCAACAAGCGTTTAGCAATTTCAAACGCCATACCGACCATGCAAATTTTTTCGTTATCTCTGTCCTCGCTGGCGTGACGCTAGAAACTCTGAAAGACGTGAGTTCAGTTTTTTATTCAATATACAAGTTTATATTTTGGCGAGATAAAATGTAGTAAAAACGAATTTAACTTGTTATTTTTCAGAAACTCAAACCGTTAAAACCTATCCAAATCATCCGAACAATGCCAAACACTCCTTTGATGGTGGGAGAAGGAATAACTGGTAAATTTTGTTACATTTTTTTCATTCGTTTATTTTTCCTTTGACAAAATTTATTGTTTTTTATATAAACTATATTTTTGGATTTACAGTTTACAGTTATGAAGATGAACCAAAAGTCACAAGTTCCTATGAATCTGAATTTGAAGACGAAATAGTCAAATCGATTTTCTCGCCTATGGGAATCGCTGAAAAAGTACCTGAAAAACAAATCAATGCAATTAGTGCACTGTCAGGATCTGGTCCTGCGTATGTAAGTATCGCACATTTAAAATTCAGAGTAAAAAAGGAATAAAAATAGGATATTTGAAAATTATACTTCTTTTCTAAATTTGTTTGAGTGTCACTTTTTTTCTAACTAATTTCAAAATGCAGATGTACATGATGATCGAAGCACTTGCTGATGGGGCAGTGAAGATGGGAGTTCCTCGAGCTATGGCAAACAAGTATGCAGCACAAGTTATGGTTGGTGCTGGAAAAATGGTTCTAGAGACTGGAAAACATCCTGGTTTGCTTAAAGACGAAGTTTGTTCTCCAAATGGTACGACGATAACTGGAATCCATGCATTGGAACGAGGAGGAGTGAGGTAATTGAATTTGACAAGTTACAGTGAAATACAATTCACAAATAGTGGAAAAATTAAAGTACAAAAGTCATTAATAATGTTTTAGTATAATGTATAAAAGGTGTCTTAGAAGAAATATTGTTAACTAATGAAAGTTGTTTATTTCTTGCAGAGGACATTTGATAAATGCAGTTGAAGCAGCAACCAAAAGGTCAGACGAATTGAGCAAATCGTCATAATAATTTTAAGATGTGAGCTCTACCAAAACAACTGGTCCCGTTTAAATAATAATCGAAGATTCATGAAGACTTGGAAGAGAAATACTGAAACTGCGAGAACAGTTCGTTTTCTTCGCGAAGTAAAACTTTAACGACCCAACGCCTCAGATTAAAAAGTGAGCATTATTACAATAAACAAAATGTGACTATAAATAAAATTACTTGTTGGTTTCATAAGATAGTGTTGGGTACTTAAAGTGTTAAATTCAGCAAACGTTGTAAGATATCTCATTTTAGAATTACTGTAATTATAGTTTCAAGTTCTGTAGACATCAAATGTCTCGATTTTTTGTTATTTAGAAAGTTCATCAAAAATATTGTTAACTCATTCCGATTTTAACGACTACGAAAGAAACTCTTGTTTCATTGTTTACCAATCGACGCAAATCAATGTTAACATAATGTCACATGTTGGATAAAAACCTTTGTTTAAGAAATTAAAGAGTTGAATAAAGTATAGTTTTATACAAGTTTTGGAAAATCGATAATAAAGTTATCCGAACATAGGTGCTTCTAACTGGATTATTCAACACGTCGTACGACGAGAGCAACTCGAAACAACTCATCATACCTGAACCTATTTGCAAATAAATATTCGATAAATAATCATGGGACAAGTGACGTAATCATCTAATCGCATTTGTTGCAACGATTTTTCAACGGCAGTTTTTATAAAGTTTATGCTCTAAGATGTAGCGTTCGCTTACATTATGAGCACGTCGTTAATTTTAATTACCATATACAGGATCCTGTTAACATTTTTGTGATCCAACGTGTTTACGAAATTTGATTTTGCGACGAACTTAGCAGTTGTGTACTTAGCACCGCATTTATCTTGTGTGTACTGAAAGGAACTCCGTCAAGTTTGTTATTTATGCACATAATAATTGCGTCAATTAATGTTCATCAGTAATAATTATGATAATACACATCGCACGTTCACGCACTTACAAGCTCCCATGCATTATGCACCCATTCAATTTTCGTGTTAAATCATTAAAGCCCCGGCCTGATTTACTCGTTCGCGGTGTAACTTTTAATGGAAAAGAAACCTCCGTTGTATTGCACCAACGATAAATTCAATCACAACCAGCCACTAATTTTCCGACTCGATAAATCATCAAAATCTAATTAACAATGGTAACATTTTACTTTTTTTTTATCAAGTAATCGCGAAAATATGATACATCTTCATAATTACAAAAAAAAAAAAAAATAAAAAAAGTTGGTTTCAAGTTGGTTTTGAACTTGGCGCAACTAGATGAAACGAGCAAAACAAAGTATTATTAATCAAGAAAGTTGACAAAGTTATAAAAACAAGATTGCACAAGTTGAAAAACGTGAAGGTTTCATCGAGAAACAACTGCATATTTAATTTTGTCAGCAAAGTCATAAAAATGAACAATGGGAGATTGGAAATGCGAAGATCCTGTCTCTTTGAAACTTCGTCCGAGAGGTAAGAGGGAAAATAAATGCTCCAGATTTAGTAAAGACTTTCACCTTAAATATTCATCAGTTTTCAGACTGACTTCATTATTTGGGTTTTGGATCAGATTTGACGTGCTCGAGAATGGCATTATTAGAAGTGCGGCCAAGGTGCATCCCCGACTCCACCCAGTGCTCGAAAGTGAGCCGGCGCTACGTTTTGTCTCCTGCCAGTGAAAGAGGCTAATTTGTAAAAACAACCTGAATCGCCCATTCATCCGCCACTTCATTCACAAACTTGAAAGACAATTGCATCGACCGACTTCTGTTCTTTGACGATTTTTATGGTGGTCTTCATTTAACAAAAGGGATCTTCCTATAAATCGAAAGTACCAAGTTTGAATAATAAACTTTTGTTTGTTTTTCAGATTTTGAATTCGAAAGACCAGCTTCTTGAAATTGGAGCACATTTCAAGGGTACAATTTTTGCTTTCTTTTGGTTTAAGTAATTCAAATGAGAATATTATTTAAATTTATAGAAGGAATTGACAAGTTGAGAGATATTTTTTGACTACACGCACTGTTGCGTCGTTTCATTGAAATTATCTTAAACCCCTGTCGACTGTCGGCTTACAAAGAGTTTCCAAAAAAGCGCAAAAATCGTACATTAGCATAAGCTCCTTACACGAGGCATCGCTCGTGACAGAAAAGTGCAGCTGGAAGCGACCTATCGAAAACCTATCGGAACAGGGATTAATCCCATAAATACGGAAATTATTTAGGGTCCGAACGATAGGGAGGGCAGAAAACGCGCGTGCGGATTTATTTAATGAAAATCAAAATTAAGAAGATTAAGCCTTTGTTGGACCGAATGATAACAGTTTACGCAGTTCCAGCTACTGTAATGACATTGAAAGTGCCTGCTAAATGTCTTCTTTTTTCTAATCGCACAACAAATCTTTTTTATACTTTATTTGAATCTTTTTTTATTCTTTATTTAATTTCTCACTTTTTTATTTGTACTTATTTCACACAGATTTTTTCATTTCATTTTTCAATTGAAATCAATTTTAATCTCGCGTGCTTTTAAATTCGCGAACGTCAGCAACAGCCGGCTTTTTGACGCCTTTTCAATCTTATTTTTCAAGCAAAAAAAAGCCTTCAATCACAAGCTGTAGTACATCTCATGAAAAGTTATATTTACTTTATAAGAAACAAACACATGTTATTTCTCTGCTGAACTAAACACTGAAAAAATATTATGCTTGGATAATTATCATGAATGCGAGAGACTAAGTAAATGAATATGGAAATAATAAAAATCGTAATGTGTTTAGTGATGACGCGAGTAGGATAATGGATAATGTATTTTAAAGAAAACAATTTTCAAGGTATCATTGCATGAACATTCGAAAAAATTCTATACTTTATACTTATTGTGTCTGAACTTACGCACAATCGTTTTCTTTTCCACAAAAATATGAGTTTCTGTCAAACTTTTCAGTGAAGGTTATCCATCATTGAGGGAGAAGGTTAAAAAATTTATAGTGTATTATAGAAATTTACAGTAAAAACAACAATTGAGCTTTAATATTTCCATAAATAATACTCAAAGAATTATTTTTTTTTTTGCAATGTTAAATTACGTGACAAGTCAGTTAAATAATTTCAATGATGAACTGAAAAACATTATCTTGAATGATTACAGAAGCATAATGTCAACTGAAAAGAAGGATTTCGTGGCTAGAGCTATTAAATCAGACAGAGTGGTGATTTTCTCCAAGGCCTCGTGTCCTTTCTGTAAAATGGCCAAAGAGTGTTTTGGGAAACTCAACTGCAAGTACACAGCCATCGAGCTCGATAACAGAAACGATTGTGATGAAATCCAGGACATCTTGGAGGAGCTCACTGGAACCAGGACAGTTCCTAAAGTGTACGTTAATGAAAAGTTTATCGGTGGCGGAACCGATACAAGAAAATTGTATGTCAATGGAGAACTGAAAAAACTGGTTGAAGCATAATAATTAGAATTCTCAAGAAAAAAGCACATGTTATCTGTAAGTATGAGTTTGAGCTAAGTAAATTTGAACAAATTCTTACATTTTGTACATTTGTGATTCCTAGTGCATGACCTGGAATAATGAAAATCATAATGTTTATTGGTGACGGACGCAATTTTCATCAAGAGAAGATTTTGTTAGCTCGAATTTATGATTGTCAGGGAGCATCAACAACAACTTGCACTCTGTAATTCAGGACGAAATAAAAAAACCGTCGCCTCGCTTTCAATTAGACGAACTTAGCTGTGGGCAAAGTGCGCGTTCGCGTTGTGGTGACTCGGTTAATTACTCGAAGGTTGTACCTTACACAGCTCATCATTATTGATTAGTATTAATTCCACGCGAACGTCATCTCAGTAACCAAGCATCATCAGGCACCACGACTGGGACTAACGAACCAATAATCATTAGCATTTTCGTTTTTGTTTTCTTTTTGTTTTTCAATCCTTTTACTTTATTGTATTTCATACGGTTTCGACGAACAATCACTTTTAAAACTAATTGCTTTCCATTCAAAGCTCTGACTATTGAAATGGATTTTCAACACGGATTGTAGTTTTGAAACTTCGGCTGTTTTTAATTCCATGTTGTGTAACCAAATTTTGGTATTGTTAATTGTTATCTTGAAATTTTATCTACGATTGTTATAAAAAAAACTATATAAACAAATTCAATCAATAATTGCTCGTGTAAAAGAAAATTAAATTATGAAAACATATTTGCAACATAAAGTCTTAAATTCCAATTATTAAAAAATATTAGCTATTTAAAAAAAGTTTAAAACTTTTTCTTTTGAAAATGACGTAACGATTTTGAGTTTCGAAATAACTTTTAAATGTCCTATACTAAAACTAAACAATTTCGGCCTGGTATGATGTTTTTAAAATAATTTTGTTTTAATTTTCAAGGATTTTCCAATGTTTTGAATACAAAGTTGGAACTAAGCTCGGTTTATGTGCGATGACAGAATTAATGTCAAATTTCAGTGATTGGAGTAATTATTAGAGGTTTCATTAGAATGTAAAATATGAAACAGGGTATACGAGAGATATTAATTTACGTAAATCGAATGTGGAGCAGAAAGAGAGAGGGATTTCGATTGCGAGAATTAGGTCTGATCTAATAGCTCGGCGGCGATACGAAATTGCGTTTGTGCACGTACAAAGTCGGCTGAACGCGGAGCGATTAATCGGCTGCGAATGCTATGCCGCGTGTACTCGAAAACCGACTCATTAGGTACCTATATCACGCGATATAAGCGCGCTCAATGAACGAGCCCGTGGAATATAAAAACGCCCGACTCATGCCGGTGCGTGCAAAACGCAACGATTCACTATATGTACCGGCCCTTAGCTAAACAATAAAGGTCACAGATTAGCGTTCTTGTTTCGATCAAATTTTTTGCAATTTTCAAGAACTTGAATTCGCCTGTTTGTTTTCTTCTTTTTAGTTTTCGTTTTCTCGAGCAGTTTTAATTAGTTTGAACTGTACAATTTTCGTTGAAGAAAATGTTGGCTGAAACAGTCTTGACAGTTGTTCGATGCCCACACGTCGTTAATTCAAACGAAACTTTTCATTTCGATAATATTCTTGTCGGTGGAAACTTATTCAATTAATTTTACTCTGCGGTAACTGTCAACAGAGATACTTCAGTCCTCCAGGCAGATGTTCTATAGATGTTGAATTGGTGTTATATTAAATAAAATTAGCTGAAGACCGAAGTTTTCGGTTTTGAAATTTATGGCAAATTCGTTGACTGATTTGAATTTGAATGCGACTAAAAGAGCGAAAGGAAAGGAAAAAATTGTCGGAGTTATTTTCTGTGCTGGCAAAAGATTGGGAATTTGGCGAGAGTGGATGAGTGATTTGATATAATTTCGCAGACACTTTGCATCTAAAGAGACCTATTCGCGTATCGATTTTTGGAATCTCTGCATGCAAGCAAGTTCTAATAGTCATCGCGCCATGTTGGAAATGTTGTTACGATCCATCATATCGCACGTGTTAATTTCGTTACGTCCTTTGAAGAGTGTATTTGTTTGACACGTGACACGACGCTGCTGTGAATTTCGTTGCATTATCATTTCATAAAAATGATTGCTGATTTTTTGTTCGCTTCTTTTCCGTTCGTCCCGGAACTAAATTGACGTGCGAAATAACTTTTTCGCTAGCATTAAATATCAAAAATGATGATTAATTGCCTTCAACTTTTCGAACGAAACTTTTTAACGTCCAATGTTCACGTTTTGTTTCGTAATTTTTTTATCAGTAGAAAAGTCGGTCAATTTTTGTGTTACATTTTGTGAGACAGTGCAATTTTTCAGAGTTGCATTTTTAATGCACTTTTTCAGAGTTACATTTTTGAGAGAATAATGTGTTTCTGTCTGATTCATCAGAGTAATTGTAATTAAAATGCAAGAGTGTCGTAAGACTTTGGGTACGAGTGAACTTTGCCCTAATGTTTGCGTAGTGAAGGTGGAGAGGAGAAGCATGTTGAGAAACTTTGATTAGCACCACTTCAAAGTTCACAGCTTCATGTCTAAATCATGACATTTTTCATCCAGCATCTGTTTTCTGATTCAACATTAAACGTAAAGTATTTAAATGTGCTTAATGAAATAATTATCATTCTCACTAGCAAACATTTAGTTGCAAATGTCCGATAATGAAACTCATCATTCATCTTCATTACAATGCAGATTTTTCTGAATCCAAAACAATGTTAGATCTGTTACATCTTTAAAAATTGAATCTCATGAATTATAATGCAAATTTTTCGTTTGAGTCTTTAAAACATAACAGAATGCAAGCTGACTAAAAAATTTAACTCGGCTTTTTGGGAGATTATAGAGAGTTGATTTTAATTCTTAATCGAACGGAATTCAAAAACAGTTTTTCGTGATATCAAAAAAAAAAAAATTCAAACATTAACTCTATAAAAATATTTGGGTTAATTTTAAAAATCTAATCATTTATCCTAGAATGTAATTTGATATAAAGAAAGGTTTTCAAAATTAGAATCAGAAGAAGATTTTCTTATTCAAAGTTTAAAAATGTAATTTAAAAAGTTAAGCTTAAATTGTATAGTTACTGTGAATCTAAGAAATGCATATAACATGAAATAAAATTTTGATGCAAGTTTGTAAAGAATATGAAGTAAACAAGCGATATGACAAGTAGGAAGTGAAGTAAATTTTGCAACGTCGAGTACACCGTCGTATTTCAAAGGAACGTCTTACTGGCGTTGAGAGCGTGTAACACGTCGTACCAGTCGTTGTATTATACTACTAGCAATATATCGGCGGGTAGACTCTGCGTAACTGATGCGCCGTGTCTAAGCCGACAGGGCCCGACGCACTCGACGCCTCTCCAACACAATAATGCCGTCTAATAAAATATAATATCCGCGAGATCTGGTTGCCACTGATGTTCGTGTCTCGTACACTTTTCACAATGACACACGAACCCTCCATGCGCAAACGTTACAACCGATTCGATTCGCGTTAAATGCCCGACGCGAACAACACTCTCAGCTCGTTTATAAACTTTCCAAACGTGATAAACGATCTCCCCTCTGATTTAATTATCATAATTTTGTTCTTCCCACCACCCTTTTATTTGGAATGACTTTTTAAAAATTATCATTTAAACAAATGTTTTCTTTGCACATTGTTAATCAGGTTGCAAAACAGAGAATAATTTGTAACACGATTTGCAAGGCAATTTGATTTGGAGACGTAAAAATGGGTAACCATTTCATTTGTGATTTTGAACACAGCATGCGAAATGCGGCTATCAAATTGGGTAGCGAGACGTAACGCCGAGTTTATTTGTTTGTAAGAAAAGTAGATGTCCCGAGTACGCGATTTTTCTGCATGAGATACTGCTGACTAGTCGTTTTTTGTCTCTGTGTGTTTTTTGCGTTTTCGTCGCATGCATATTTTCTTTCATGTACGTCTTAGAAACAAGTAGTGATCTTCAAAAAAGTGATCTGCAACCGAAACTGTGCAAGCGTTGGTTTATAGGTACCGTATCACACAGCTGAAACTCCGACCAATCTCAGATTAAAGGCAGACATCAGCGGCTTACTCCAAAGCCAGTTTTGCCTCCCAATTTGTAAAATAGGTCGACACTCAGATCCTTGCGTTTTTAGACTGTGTATATCTTCTTAGGAATTGTAGAATCATTTTGTACTTTCGATCAATACTTCCTTTGGATCACAAGTGAATAGAAAAAAATTGAATAAAAATTGAAAAGAAATTTATAAAAAAATAAAAAGAAGCGACAATATGAGAGAATTCCTTGTAAATTCAAAAAAGTCATATTGGAAATGAAATTTGACGATGAAATAAAAATGGAAAATTGGTCGAAAAATTGTGAACCGTATTGTTTTCATCACATATTTATGCCGATTTAATTCGTATTTGACGAGATTCGGATTGCATTTGAATTCGTCGATATCCGGTGATTTTGAATATTCAAAAGAGCCGCGCGTAATCGGCATTATTTATGGATACTCGCGGGAAATTAATTTCTGTCACAAGTGCGCTGGTTAAATTTAATTTGATGCCAAATTTCATCGCATTACATCGCACTCTGTATATTTTTAGACCCATATCTTGTTATTAGATCGGGTGTATAAAAACATGAGACTGTCCGATATCAAAATTGCGTTGCACAAAATCTCCGATCAAAATGTCACGGCAAATGAAAAACCATTTCGGTCTTGTTACAAAAAACTAACTTTTTTTAATGAAAAACAGCAAACAAGATGTGGAAAAAATGAAACAGAAATTGTGACAAGATGATTTTTTTGAAAAGAAAAAAAGGAAAACGGTGATAGTATTTCACGGTTGGACAAAAGCTTCGCCTTAATTTAATCGACTGGCAATCAATCGACTTGGACTCGCCATAATTCGTTTGCTTTTCAGCGACCGTGTCATATTTTCCATTTTGGCGGTTATGAATATACAAGATCTGTGCCATTACACAGACCATTGATCAAATCACAAAAGTGACTTCTGAATCGTGAACCACAAGGGAGACTGCGGAATACAAAAAAAATGAAAAAAAAGAGAAATAAGAATATAGAGTCCTTTGCGAATTTTCTCGTCGTAAACAAAAAAGGGCATGCAATTCACGAGATTTAATTGAAACACATATCATTCGTAATTCAGTCGCTGTGTCCCTTGGGAGTACAGGCCAAGTAAGTTGTATTATTAAATTGCAAAAAGTTGATTTTTATCATGTCGCAGGTTTTATAGAGCTTGACGAAATTTATCGCAAGTATCAATTTAGTTTGAACACGAATGCAACAAAAGGAAAACGAGCGAGAGGCCGTTCTATCTCTTTGGCTCTTCTTCCGCAAGATAGAAACGAAAATTAAAGTTTTTTTTTATTATTTGTCTTTTTTAGTTTCAATCAAATTACTGAATATCAGTTTTTTTGCAAACACAGTTCGGTGCGACTCAATCAAACTTTCTCGATTGAAAAATCGGGCATAATAGATTAACTGTGGGTGATAATCAAGATATTGGGTTGAAAAGAACGACGCTTTTTTGTCCGAAGGAAGCGGCCATTCCATCAGCGATCAAATATTTTCATAACTCAAATAATAGAAGGGTGTTTGATTTTTATCATTTTAATTCCAATATCAAATTTTTCATCAATTTTCAATCAAAGAAAATGCAAATGAAAATTGGATGGCAAAATTTTGAAATGGAGTTTATTTTCAATTACCAATATGAAATTGAAACGTAGGTTTTTAAATCAAATTTTATTTTTCATTGTTAATTAAATCCGAATAAATTACCTTCGCAAAACTGCGTCAAGTATTAGAGAGAGTTATTTTCAATTATCAATTAAGCAAAATTTAAAACCACTTTTTAAATGAATTATCTTGACTGATATTGAATAAAAAAATGACTTCATATAAAGCTATTAGGAAGATAGTGAATGAGAGAGTACATTTTTGATATTGGAAATCTCTCAGATAAAATTACATCATAATTTTCCGTCCCAGTTAAAAAATCATTTTTCATAAAGACCATCACTGAGATTATTCAAGTGAAGATCATAAGCAGGCTGTTTATCAGTGTTTGATTGATTCGAAAACGCCTCAAACAGTGTGTCCGTTTTCAGATGTCGGTGAACCACACGAGGTCGGTGTCGTGTTTGGGCGTTGCCGTCGCGCACACATTAGCTCAAGGAGAAAAAGCAAACGAAAAGAGCGTCAAAGATAAATGGGGGATAAGCACCTGGATATCTTACATAGGAGACGCGTCACGCGCAGCCGATTGGAAAATTGCTGTAAAATTGCTACCTACGAGATATTTCATTCTATTCTGTCTTGTACTGCCACTCGACTTCATTCTACTTGATCTCTGCCTCCTACTCCACTTTTTTGTTTGCATTCCGAGTCCGCCAGCTGGACCCCGATTATGAATCATTAGTCTTTTAAATTTGTCATAATTGACCAGGCCGATGCACTTTTGTTGACACTTTCTATGTAATATCGAACGTGGACCTTTAAAAGAGCAGTTGCTCGCTCACGTGACTAGTCAGATTTATTCCCTTTTTATTTCCAACTCAAACGAATCGAAAGCTGATTTAATATCACAAAGGTGCATTTTCAGAGCTCGCTTTTCGGCTACACGCGATATCGCTCGTGATTTTTTTTCTTCTTTTTTTGTGATTCTTTATGAAACGTCGACCGATATAAAAGCCGCGAGGCAAAATACATATTATTTCGCGTATAATTTTTCGTTCAAGCTCGCTTTCGATCGACGTTTACGCGGCAAAACTCCTTGATAAATATGTAACTTCGGGTGCGCAAAGCTGGAAAACTATCTCGGGAGTTGGATGGAACGGAGTTTGTCGACGATAAAGTTGCCCACGCTTTTTTATACCCGGGAGTTTGCTTATGATGAAGCGCATGTCTCCCGAGCACCAAGTATTACATTAACCCTTTTCACAACTTGACTGGTACGATTCCGACAGTCATCTCAGAATCTAAATTTTAAATCCCAACCGAGCATTAAGTTTGTTTTGGCAGTAGCTAAAACAAAAGAATCAAAACAATGATGAACACATTTTGCAATTTTTATTTCCAACTTTTAGATCCGCAGAAAAAAAAATTATTTCAAAGATGAGAATTTCAAGAAACAGAATGTTAAAAAAGTTGAACGAACTTTTTGCAATTTAAATTTCTAACTTTTGTTATTGCAGAACGGAAAATTGAAATTGATAAGCGTAAGTCTATAGACGGAAATGATTTGGAATGTGATCGGAACAGGGTATAATATCATTGGCAGCGATGGATTTTCATCCTGGAGAAAGTCGTGGAATGAACCGCGAGTCTATAATTTCTCAAAGGATTTCTTGCAGCCTCTCTTACGAGCTCTGGCATTGTATTTTTTTTGGATTGCGTGCTCTTGCAGAAGCACTTATGCACACACTTCGTCTTTTGACAAAGTCTGCGATACCGCAAGCGGATTTTAGTGCGGCTGCTTCGAACGATGTCGAGCATCTTAGGACTGTCATTTCAAAGGTTTCCTTAGAAAAACTAACCTTAAACAATTTTCCCAAAGTTTATTTTCAATTTTTCCTAACAAATTTTTCCCAACAGAAAGTGAGTTTGGTAAAAAAAAATTAATTTTTGTTTTCACATCTTGCAAAACTAAAGTTAGTATAATGAGGTACTACTTAAATTTGACTTTTAGGATGCGAAAAAATGCAGAACTGAATGTTATCTGATTCATCAGCAAAGTGGAACATGTCTGATCAGTTACTATTAGCATTTAGAAGATACTCCAGCAGGAGGGTGCTTGTAAACATTCTGAGTTCTTAGGTCAGATCGTCTCGAGTCATTTTTCAACAGACCATTTAATTTGTCTGCGTAACTAAGTACGAGGAAAACCTTTAATCTTATATACTCTTTGCCATCTTTACATTTTGGAACTTTAAAATGACTAAAAAATTAATCAATTAATAACTTGGACTGGGATGAAACTGCAGGAGGTGTTACAACATGATAGATATCGGAACGCGCAAGTTTGTAATCAGTAATGAGGGCTTTGATATCAAGTTTGGAACTCTGACTAGATAATGGCTTGATGAAAATGTCAAATTGGATCGCGACGTTACTGAAAGAAGAGAGAAAGAAAACTGCAAAACAGCAAAAATTGTCTGAATGAAACTGAGTTAGGGAGAGATGAATAACTGATCAACTTGTTTCGGATACTTTTTCTCTCGACGCAACTGGCGTTTATTTCATTCGAAGAAGTTTATTTCATTGTCTGTTTACGCGGGCACAAAAGGTAAACGCGCTTAGGAGGCTTTTCATTCTCGAATGACCGAGTTCCGTAACGTTTCACGGCCGAGTCATTATATCCTATAATATTCTCACGGATTAAACGGTTGCGCTCCGAACGGAGTTGCGGAAAGAAAAAAAAGGAAGGAGAACAGAAGAGGCAACAAAAAAAGAGAAACAAAATTAGAAAGAGACAGAGAGAGGTAGAGAAAATGAGAGAGAGGAAGAGAAGTTGGGGATAAATTATATCCGATTCAGCGTAACCAATAAGCCATGGGGTATCTGTGCTCCATTCATGAACAAGCCTCTTGTGCGCGTGTCAAAACAAAAATAGCGATCGGCTACATAACTGGCAAATTACCGAATGATCCACGCTACGATGACTCGAGAAGAGGGGGCATCCTGGTATTGTTATTAACACAATACCCGCGGTACAATATGTGTGTTTTCGACAAAAGAGCAGTGCGCTTCCTACGACTTTCATTTGAAAGCCAGTTATGAGATTTCATGAAGTGTGCACTTTTAGATTTTTTTTGTCTGCGAAATTATTCCTTTTGTTCGTAACACTTATTTTTATCTGCTCAACTTGAATTCTATCGTTACATTATAAAGGTTCAGCTTATTTAACCCTTTTGTTTTATCTTTTGCTTCTGTTGTTTTCAAAAAGGGAAATTAAAAAGTTTTTGTTTGTTAAGTTGAAACACCGATTAAAGTCATTTTAGATGGTAAATAAAGATGTGCAATTTTTAGCTTTTTAGAGCCCATAAAAAGTTTCGAGATACGACGATTCGGAAAATGCATGGTATAAATAAGTCGTCCAAGCAGCTTTCTAGCGATTTTTGCTTGCTTTTTTCATGTCTGCAAGATTCTGTAATTAAGAAATGATTGAAGAAGAGAATACGTCGGGGAATATTGAAAGGGATATTTCATTTTGTAAGTAAATTTCCGAGGGATTTTAAACGAATGCGTTTGATTGAATATAAAAGAGAGTTTTATTTTCGGATGCGAATATCCAATTTTTCACATTCAAAATGTGCTGAAGACTCCCGTGAGTGTGCTTTATCTGACACTATCTTTTAGCTGCGACGTGCCGAGGAAGTTATGGCTACATGTGTTTTGCAAAATAAGTGCACACGTAAAACCAACAAAAAATACTGCGATGCATTGCTTTGTACGTTGTTAAATAGATTTGGTTAAAATTTAACAAGAACTTCAATTCAAACTGTTTTTTTCATTTTAATATTTTCATGTACTTCATGGTTGAACTTTTATAATTTTTATCATTTTCGTTACGTAAAACAATTTATGTCATTTCAAGAGGAAATAAAAGTAATCAAAAAAAAATAATAAAAACAACGAACTGCAGGAAATCTGAGAATTATGAATTATCTCATTGCAAATGATACAAGAGAAAAATTACGATAGATAATAACAGGTCGAATTTAATACGGAGAGAAAATACACGAAAAAGTTTTCTTGATTAAGTTCGAAAAATAAATTCCCGTGCACGTCGTTTCGCGCGGTGCTTCGATGCGTTCAAAAACATCGATTTCTTGCAGTAGTACCAATTAATTTGCAGCACATGGAATCGGGACGAACAAAACTTGTTCCATCAATTCTTCATTGGAGATTTGAATTATCAATAAATAATCAGAAAAGTGGAAGTAATTTATCAATAATGAATTCCACTCCATTACAAGAAATATCGTAAAACTTTAGCCAAACAAGAATTTATTGGTTCCAATAAAAGGAAGATGAAAAAGGGTTAATAAAACTGGACAAATCGATCAGAAAATGAGATTCAATTTTTGTATTTTCAGTCATACAATGATAATGACGAGTTACAATAACTCGTTCATCTTGGATCGTTTGTACTTTAGAGTCTGAAATGTGATTTTGAATGACAATAAGCGCCAACTGAAGCGTCGAGGTAATCAGTTCTAATATTCAAATTGGATGAAAGCGAAGAAAGAGCGCGGCGTAGAAAAATTATGCCATCTCGAATTTATCTCAAGCTCTTATGATCGCGACCGATGAGCAGTGCCAAGTAAACAATGCGCGTCAATACAGCTCGTCCGCCGGTGAAAGGGAAGCAAAACTTTCAAACGAAAGAATGAAATGCGTCCAAACAGTGGATTAGACGGATTTCTGGTTGCTTCTCAAAAGGGTTAATCTCAGCTCCGGAATCTCGATCGCATGCGTGCAAGTAAATATTCGACTGACAATCGGTCCGATTGTGCGATACATTTGTCATCCGTCGGTGACAATGCCCGAGACGCACGTCGATTTTGAACGAGTTTTTTTTTGCAATTTTCAAGAGTCTTTCCAAAATCGGACCGCTAAAATGAAAGAGCCCAAATCGTATTTGCTATTCCCATGATTATTGTCGGATTTTTCATCGAGTCTATTATACTTGACCAATAGCGTGGGAGACGCTTCAATGGGATGATCCTTTGTGAGTGAAATCCAACTTCAAGATGCACTTTTCGACCTGGTTAAATGAGCCATGATCGCTTTTTCGGATACTGTGTTACTCGTCAATGCATGCGCTCACTTATAAACATCACGACGTCTTAAAATCGAGATCATTCTTCAAAGATCAATGCTTCGATGAGAAATCTCTCTTTTTTTTCTTCTCCCTTTTTTTTCATCTGCCAATGAACTTGATTGAAAATCAATGATGCTCAATTGTTTCTTTACATTTTTTAATCAACTGTTTTCCTGGAAATTTAACTCTTAATTAACGTTTTTCTCGACCTTCATTTCTTTTCATTTCATTTCATAATTTTAACGAGAAGAAAAAAATGTAACAAAATTGATACAGTTCTGATGTAGAGTCGTGGTTCTTTGATGTTTAGGATCAATTTGTGCATAGAGGCACCTAATCGATCTCGGTTTATGTTTCGTAATCCGCGGACAGATTTGAATTTTGAGATCATCCCGGCGTATCGGTCTCGTGATAGCAAAAATTAGATTAACGTTCACGAGAAAGTTTTTATCTTAGGTATTCCGAAAATGGTGTATCAACTTGAGATGCAAACTTGAGTGAAATGTCAAGCTCAAATTCATACTTGACATTGCGAATTTTCGTTTGATATTGATGGAGAAAAACGAAAGCATGTTAAGCGGTATTGATTTATTCTTCGTTCAGAGGACGATAGGCTGGTTATTAAAATATCACAATACTTCGTCGAAAGTCAGAAAACAGTAACAGATAGAACAGTTTTGCTGACCGAAAATTTCATATGATTTATCCAGACGTCGCATTGCATATTGTCTTATTTTGTTGCCTTTCAAAACAAATATTATGTCTGGAAAACCAAATATTCCTTTCTAAAGAGAAGTTTTTTTTTACTTTATTGAAACAAGTTAGCAGGAAAGAAAAACTTCGTTTTTTAAAAATTAAAATACAGAAAGTTGTTTACGAACATCTTGCAAGTCCACAAACTGCCATATTATTTATGAAAATTCATGCAAATTATATAAAAAGGGAGGAAAACTATGCTAAAATGAGAAACGTAGCTGGTTGTTTAGTTTAAAACATGTAATTAAAATTGAAATGAACTTTTATTCATGAGAAAGATGCAATTTATCAAAACCGCATTCGACCAGCATAGAATTTTTTCGCTGAAATAAAACAACAAAGATTTTCTCAATGACCTCATTAACTGTCTTTTTTTGTCCTCTGAACTTAAGCAAGAAAAACGTTTAATTAACCTGTTTCGCTCTGAATTATTTGTTTGTTATTATATAAACTTGGATTTTCGATAGAGAAAACATGTTTTTTCATCACCAACGAGTGTATAAATAACAGCATGGAAAGCACCGCGCTATTGTGCTTTTAGCTGACTGACAGCGAGTGAGAAATAGTCGAGTTAGAACAGAACCGTCAGGTATTTTCGGTTTCTCGACAAAACAAAAAGCACGTCCGCTTTCGGGCCGTAAATATTTTCAAATTGTCGCGACCTAAAATTTGCATTTTGCAAAAGTACTCAAACTTAAATTTTCATCAGACTTGACAAATTAAGAAAATGAAAAAAACTGAAATAAATATGTTTTAATATTCATCAAATTATTCCACTGACTGAACCAAAATAATTAAGTTTAACGAAAAAAATGAAAGAATGAATAAAAGAAGGAAAATGATGAAACATTTAGTAGGCTCGTATAACTTTTTTTTTGTCCATTAAAACCCGCCTCTGTGTTCATGATGAACCAATGGTGTGTCACGGGGGGTTGGTAAACAACGTCCAACCAAAATTCAAATACTTTTGTACGATAATGAGTGTTCCCCTTTGGGAGACTTAGTCCCCTCCGCTGTGTACGCCGACTGGTCGCACATATGCGTTCTATGTATATTGGATTATTCAGGATATCGTTGGCATGATTTTTAATATGGAGGGTACGCGTGCGGACCGTTCGGGCATTATTGGGGAGAACAGTAATGGGATTAGTTATTAAGGGCGCTTTCAAAACTTGCCACATATTTCAAGATCCTATTCAAAACGTAGTTATTTGATTGTAACGTTATATTTAACAACGTATCGTAATTCACCGCTTTGTTTGTTCCATCAACGTCCTCGTCTGGACTAGTTTTACTGTTGATTTTGGGATTTTCATATTTCACCTTAACCCTCTTTTTTTAAGTTTCATATTTGCCTGAAAATGTAACCTTCAGAAGGTAATTACGTTGTCATTTGCATACAAATATACTTTTGGGTGGCAAAAAATTGTTTCTCTTTATGCATATTTTTGTATGATACACTTGAACGATGAATTATGTATTTCGTCGTGAAATTAATTCGAACCAAATTCAGCGGATAATATTTAAAAAGCTGATCAAAATTTGCCGTGCCGGCGAGCAATAATAATTTTGTTTAATCGGCGTGTATATAAACACGTGCACTTTACTCTTCGCGTTATACTCTTACGAGATATCGATTATCAGTTTCAGAAAAGCAATTGAAAATTCATTACAGAACTGAATTAAACATTATTTTCAAATTAATAAACAAAATTTGAATTTCAAAATATTTCAACTCGGAATTAAAAACAGTAGATTTAATATTAGACTGGAAATGCGCATTTTGTAAATTTAAATATGGAGGGTAAAAGCAATTCTCTATTAATTTCGTAAAACAATCGCAGCTAAAGGACAAAACTTGTTTTGTGATTTTTCTTCAACAAGACATTTAAAATAAAAAGTTGATGCAGTTTCTAGAACGGGATTTTAATTTTCAGAGCAAGAAGATTGTTAATTATAACTAATCCATCAAACTCGTTGGTGTGTACATGATTTTTCAATCACTTTTAATTAACAAACTACCATGCTAAAACATACGTGTTTCAACAATGTTTTAGTTCAACGAATATTTGTTTATGCAAACCAAGGAGAAGTCATGTTAAGTAGATTGCAGACCAGATAACAATTGCGATCACGCAAAAAAATTATGTACCACCTAATAAGTTAAGCAATTTTCTCCTCGTTTCTTTTTTTGAGGGAGTAAAAAATCAAGTACGCACGTTAAATCATGCAAGGCACATTTTATAGGCCATCAGGGGCTTACTTGTAAAGTGCATATCTTGCGGCCTGAATTTCTTTCCGATATTCATCAGAGCCCGAAGTTGTGATGTAATTCACGTCGTTATTTGCCTGACCCGTCTCTTATTCTCTCCTCTCATTTGCATACCCAGATTTTCAAGCTATATACCAAAGTCGCGCGTTAATAAATGATCGCTCTTTGTCTTATTAAAACATCATTCAAATTTTTTTCCTCCAATTTTTTTGTCAACAAACTAATGAAAACCTTACTTTCGTAAACAACATATGATTTTACATTTCAGTCTTTGGCAAATATTAAAAATAAAACAAGGAACAATTTTTTGAAATATTAAATATTGTTTTCAGTAATTTTTATCATCTTCATCATGAAATTTTATCTTATCATGCAATTCAATTACACCTACAATTTAGTAGTTCATTACAGTGTGAAAATATCGGATCTTCGCGTGATCGAACTTTTAAAGAGAAACGTCTTGTCTTGACCATCAGATAAAAGATAAAAAGTTTTCGATTAGGTAAAGTGTAACTTTGTTGATGCGCTTTTTATCACGAAGTGATAAAACGAGCTTTTTTCATTTTTTTTACTTTTTTTAGTTTTCTTGTTTGTGCGATACAAAAAGCGAATCGAGATCTTTATTAAGAAACGTTATTCTAGGGTTTAAGCAAAGTTATGAAATTTAAGAGGTAAGACGATTTCGACGAATTTGTCATGAAAATCCTCTTTTAATCAACATCATATATTGGATTATGAAACTAGCAATTTTTTTCTGAACGAGGAATCTCAAGAAAAATGCATCGATAAGCAAGTAGACGGTTATTAAAATTCAATCCTTGACGTAAACTAGAAAACGCATCTACATTTAGGATTTTCATATTTCTGATTTCTCAGAAGTTCATTTTTGATCAATCAAATTGTTCACGTCCTATTTGGCTCGAATTCAAATCAATTTCATTTTATAAATATGAAAACAAAATGTCGATTACCATCTGTCGTTTAAAACTGTAATCAACCACAATGAAAATGGTGATTTAATTAAACGAAATTGTCACTCGAAAGTTGAATTCGAATCAGGCCAACTTGTCACCTTCAAAGGTCGTTTTTCAATTTGTCAACACGAAAAATCACGAGATCAATCTCACTAAGACGATTAAGGCGATTATTTATAACTGACCGGTGCTTGGATTTTCATTTATAAAAATACAATCAAAAGCCCGGTGTCCCCTCGCATTCATTAGAGGAGCATAAGTGATTCCATATAAGGCTGTGGCCTCCCGTCGAATTAGCACTCTAGAAAGTGCCCCGATCCCCCGGGAACCTTCTTTTTCACCCTTACACACCGTACCCCTCAGCATCTTTAGGGCGGGGCCCCAACTTTTGAAGCCCCCTAGTGCCAACCCCTGGGTGGAGTTAATTCCCCCGCGAAAGCCCTTATATTTCTCATCACAACTCGAGTTAGGCATTAGAACCAGTTTAAGTCTCGAGCAGTGACGGTCACAGGATTTTTCAAGTGCACAAGTGCTCCGTACAAAAAAAGTGAAGTTTAACTCTACAACCATGTCGCGAAGTTTTCTCATGGATTCCATCATCGGGAACAACTCGTCTCCAAACTACACGCTGCCGTATTATGGGAACCAAATTCCAAATTACATGTTCAATTTTTTCAACTTGGGATTGGGATATCAGCCAGTGCGACCTGTGCCGCGACAAGTCAACATGCCTTTGCCAGTGACGCCGCCGATAGGATTAGTCAGCCAGAGTCCACCGTCGCCGAGTCAATCTTACCGCTATCCTGGTGAGTATGAGCGAGTGCAAATCTATTAGGCACGCTGATTAGACGGTATTGGCGAGCCGCAGATACACCCACGCGATAGCGACGATAAGTCACGTACCGCGCCGCGTCGCAATAACGAAGCTTATCTGTCTGTAATAGCTTCTTTAATCAACTCCAGGAGCCCTCGAGTGATCCTTCGTAACAAAGCTTCCAATCAATCAGACACACTTTCAATTTAAAAATTAAAAAAATTGTTTCCATTCCCATTAAAATTTAATGATTAATATTAGTTTAGAATTATTTTCAGTTTTTGAATGGTTTGTGATAACTGTTTGATTTAAAAAAAAAATATTTAGCGTTCAATTTTTGCTAGTAGAAACAAAATGAATTTCATTTCGAAGAAGGGAATAAGAAGCAATTGATCCTCTTATGTGGCTCCTAGGGACATTGATAGATAACGTGCTCCGATGGCTCGATATAAGATATCCACCAAATGAGAAGTTTATTCGTTTCCATTAATCTCATGCTATCTTCTTTCCAGAGCTGTCGACTTCGAATGAATCCGAGTCGCGAAACAGCACACCCACCCCACCGCCTAAGTCACCTGGCTCGATATCCAACAGCTCCAAGAGGATCCGCACGGCTTTTACCAGCACCCAGTTACTCGAGTTGGAACGCGAATTTTCGGCCAACATGTACCTGTCCAGACTCAGGAGAATTGAGATCGCCACCAACTTGAAACTTTCCGAAAAACAGGTCAAGATTTGGTTCCAAAACCGTAGAGTCAAGTATAAGAAGGAGGACGTGCCTAGTGGACAAAGTCAGAAGTGCTGCTGTCTGAGGACTTGTGGCAAGAAGAAAGAATGTGTAGACAAGGAGGAAGATAAAAAGGAAGAGGAGAAGGACAATAAAGATGGTGTTTGTATCGCTGCGTATCACAATGTACAGCCGGAGGTGAGGGATTTGTCGACTGGGTGCAAAAGGCCGCGACCTTTCGACGATGCCAATTTTCCGCCCAGCAAGCGAGCGCAATTGGACGAAGACATTTTTCAGGACACCAACGCTGCCATTAGCTTTAGAAGTCTTAATTGTACCAAACATACTGTTGAACGTATCGTAAATTCTTAGAGTCAAGTCTGGATTTTTGAAATATTTTTTCAGTTGTGGGTTTGAAAACAATCGTGTTGTTGATTAAAGAAAAGAAAAGATAAATTAATTGGAAGGTAAAGTGAAATGTCAAGTGATGGAAGATATTGACTTTTTCGTGGAAAGTTTTGTTTTGCAATAATTTTTTCAGTTAACAACATGGTCATTTTGAACAAAACAGATTTGTACAGTGGATAGCAATTAAGCTGAATATTGTATGTAATTGTAAATATTGTAATATAGAAATATTTATGCATTCTGCGCTCGAGTTTTTAAAGACTGTATTTTTGTATGGAAGAGCAATAAAAAAGAGATTTCAAATTTATATTCGTTTTTTGTTCATAGTCTTGAATAGCCATGCATTATCTTTTCATCGACGCAAAAACAATGTTGGCTCGTTTTATCAAAACGAGTTTCGGGGTCGAATGTCCTGCTGAGTGAACATAATTATGATTAATAATTGTGTATTTGTCGCAAGAAAAAAAGATTATCGCAGTGCGCAATTTTCAGCTACAAAGAAATTTATCACTTTCATCTTTTAGAATGATCTCTTTACTCTGAACTTTTTTTGAACTAAAAAAACATAAAAAAGGGAATTGGAACACTGTAATTGTAATGCAAATCGATCTTCGATATTGCAATTATACGCTGGCTCGTTTGCAGTTTCAAAACAAATTTCATTTATTTTTTTTCTTTATTTATGAATTTTAAAAAGGTTGCATTCAAACTTGAAAAAAACCGTGTGTTTTAAATTATCGAAAAGAGGATTATTCTGAAATTATTCAAGTTAAAAATGCAATGAAAATTCACTACTACAATTTTCAGTCTGTTTCTTTTTTATTTTCGTCTTCTATTCTAATTGTTATCTAAAAATAGACAATTATTTGTTAAACAATGCGATGAAATTATTGAAACGAACAAAAATGTGTTTGAAATCGTGTACCTAAACAAATTACAATGGCCAAAGTGTATAAATTATTTCAAATGAATATCATCAAAATTACAATCGGATTCAAATTACAAGCCAGAAATTGGATTGAATAATGTACAAGTTGAGGCTCGATTCTATCTCATTCAATTTCGCTGAATAATTTTGTGGTGCCACTGTGACGAACGCAGTTTGGCCAAAGAAAATCGGAAACATTTTTTTCTTACTCATTTATTCAAGTTTCTTTTCTTATGAGAATTAATCAAGTTCAAAATAGTGCAGATATACTATTGACTGCAAACGCGAAGGAACATGCGCAATAAGCTTTACGTCTTGCCAAACAAAGTGCCTATTCACCTTATGGATTTCGTGAATAATGCATCGTTTCTTCTCCATTATCTATTCTTTGATTTACGACCATATTTTGAATCTGACATAAATTATTAAATAATCAGCTCGAATTGAGAATAATGCCCGATTGATACGATAAAAAAATAGATCATTGAAATTCGATCCTCTTTAATCAATCGGTTTTTTATCACTTTAATCACGCGTTTAATGAAAATGAAAAACCTGGACCTGCTTTAATTAGCTCAATTGAAAAACAATTATTAGGTTACCATAAAAAATTAATTGTTTAACACAAGAAGGACGGAAATTTCTAACACCTTAAAAGGACGGAGTGAACAATTTTGTCCACCCCTGGTTTTCAGTGAAAAATTAATCTATTTTGAGCGGTTAAACATTATTTTAATTATCTGTAACTGAAAAACAATATTGTAAAGTAATCAAAAGTTCTTCAATAATTATTTATATAAAAAATATTACCAATGATGTAAAGAAAGTCCTGGATCGTAGATGCGAACCGTCTGGACGATTCTCAATGGAAAATTTTTTTTTATAAAGAAAGTGAATATTTAAAAAAACAAAATAATGTTTAACATTAACAATTAAGTTAATTTTGGAGTTATAAATGCTTCAAATATCATATAAATGTAAAAGTGTGAATTCAGTCTTCAAAAGTGGACAGATTTGTCCACTCCGTCTTTTTAGAAAGACAATAATATCTCTTTGTTGAATAAAATAATTTTTGCATGAAATTTTTACAGTACCAAGAAAACTATAAAAAAAGAATTGTCTAAAAATTGCACAACTATTCCTTGAAAAACAAAAATGTTACGACGAATTGAATTTCAAAAGTGGACACATTTGTCCACTCGCCGTCCTTCTAGTGTTAAAAGAATTACAAAATAATTTTCCATCAATCACAAACTAAGCTTCAGAAAAAAAATTGAAACATAGTAATTAAAAGAGAATTAAAATGTTGCAGTTAGTTTACATTAGATTATCCCGGAAGATCGTGAGATTCAATTTCGTCCGGTATAACAGAACTTTGTTACGAGCAAAGTTCTGTCCTGATCTGATCTGCCGCAGAATATGTGCGGCATGCACATAGAGGTTAGAGCGAACGGAGTATGAGAACACATTATGTTTCTAACTAATGTATTATATATTTTCTCAAGATAGCGCTATCACAATTTGTTTGCGTTAAATTTCGGCTGCAAACAAACTCCTGAGCCAAACGAGCGTGTAAAAAGTTTGGCGCACATGTGCGCTGACGTCGCATCGCAAAAACGTAGTTGAAAAAGTAGAAAAAAACTGATCGACGTGAATTCTCAAGTTGGATATATTTTTGCCGATCAAATTTGCGTTAGATGATGACAAGCGGGGGTCAAAAACCCGCTTTTAAATTTGCATGATCCGCATCCTTGACGAGTTGCGACATTTATCATGCGAACCCCTACAAGGATCAGGCATGTTGCATCTGACACACATTTGAAAATGCACAAAAAAAACAGATAAAGTAAAGTAAATAAAAATATGAATCACATCCAGCGTACGAATTGAAATAAAATTTTTCTTGCGACTTCGTTTCATATAATTTGAGTTGCAATTTTTGCGAAAAATTCGTACGGAATTTGTCGACGAGTTTGTATGATAACATGTTTTTTGCGAAAATTTGACATGAAGTGATGATTAATGAAGTACTGCGAATAAGCAATTTCTTGAATTGATATTGTATTTCGACGAATTCACATTCGTTTATATATTCATACAAATCATACATGGGACTGTAGTAATATAGTTAAGACTTTTAGTTTTTTTGCATTTTTTATTAGGTCATATGTATGAGACTAAATATGAATTATGTATGGTCGTACAAAAACACAATTGCAGATATAAAACTATTTGAACTACCGTAGAAATGTTTTTTCGATACCTGAAAAAGTTGGATTGACTGAAAGGTGAAAAAAGGTGAAAATTGAATGTCGCGTTAGTGGTTCACACGACCACAAAGGCGTGGCCTCGGATTTGCACTAAAAGGCTCCCGTGGAAGCGGCCCGTCGTCCGATATTCCGGGGGTTTTCTCTTGTTCGTGAAATTTGTCGAGAACCTTTGCTCCCCCACTTGGCTAAGCTGAATGAAGCACAGTTAATGTCGTTAAGAAGCGCCCGACAATGGCACACTTGTGTCCCTTTAAAGGCCCAGCGGGGAGCCACGATGCTCTTGCTCTTTCGTCCAGCTTCTTTCCCTCCCTTTCTTTTATTTAACGGTAGCCGACGACGAGGACGGTGCATATTAGTGCGACAAAGAGGCTATCAGTTTCATTCATCGTTTCGTCAATGACCGTCGTACTCTCAAAAGTCCGTGGCACACAATCTTGCAGCAAAATAATCGTCACGAGGCTGCTGGGTCGGTGCCTTTTGATACTTCCTAACTTAAATGACGTTTTAGTGACTTTAGTGTCCATCTTTGGGCAATAGCTTGGAGTGCATTCATTCAGCCCATTCAGCACATGTAATTCATCGCGGATCTCTTTTTCATCCACGGAAATGATACACAAATTATCCTCGAGCGCGACTTTTTTTCTTTCACGTCAGCTTTTTGCCTTCTGTTGATACTCGAGAGATGAACTAATAACGTTTTTAAAGAAAGCCAAAAGGACCGAATAATGGTTTAGGTCAATTTTTTTTATTGAAAAAAAGGAGGAATTTCTTGTTTGAGGCGAGGTTGCGCTTTTGGCAAGAAATTTTCCCAGAGTTGACAATTCGAAGCTTGGGATTGTGACTAATTGGAAGCTGAGACGTGGATAAATTTGGCTGGTAATGTTCAATTCAGCGTCTTTTTCTTGCTTAGTTATGGCGCGGTACTAAAGTGAACAGTTTTATAATAGTGGAGATACAAACAAACTGTAAACACGAGTTGTTCACTTTTTAGAGAATAAAACAGACGGGCAAACACGAGAAACAATAGACAACAAAATAAAGGGTTGTAAAATTTTTTGGTGTGATATCTATTACAAACTGTAAACAAACACGAATAGCATGCGACTGAGATATATTAAAACAAAAGTTCTTTTTTTTTCATAAATAGCGAGCACGTAGTATCGAATGAAATATTGGGTCATAGAGTTTGCGACAGAGAGGATTTATCGTTCAGTAATTTTAAATTATTATATCCGATTTTTTTATTGTCAATTCATTAATGGAAAGTGCATTGAAAAAAATTCATGAATTCTTCGTTCTTTTTCATTGTCAATTTTTTGTACCTTTTTTTTGTTTGTGTAAAGATATATTTTACAGAATTCCAATTCACTTCCTTTGATTTCATTGAAGAAAAACGATTTTACAATTTGAACAAAGTCGGATTCGTTTCAATTTATTATTTTTCCGGACATCCTTTCATTAACAAGCTAGTTTGAAGAAAATTGACATTGAGTTTTTCAATGTATTCAACGATCCTGGACCATTCAAAAATGAACAAAAATTTCTGGCCAAAAAATTCGATTGAATCATTGTAAAGAAAACCATCGGTTTTAATTTGTCGTGAAATGTCTGTAGGGACCAAACTGACACTTGTAAAGATTCAAGAACCAAAATATTGTCTTCGGTGGTATTAAATGGTAGATCAAAGCGTCGCGAAGCACCGGCACCTGTAACTGACTTTTAATTTGGCCCAAGAACAATTATACGGACCGACCAGGCAGGTAGCTCGACCGCACCTGTTCGTCTGAATGTGAAATTCGTAAAAATGAAAACTGCAGGTCAAAATGAATGAAACTCAGTGCATAATTTATCAAAATTAAATAAAACTCGTTTCGGAAGCTTTCAATTGAGATGAATTTTTGTTGTAACAGTTTCAAATGATTTTGGGATTAAATAATTTATCTTCATCGTGAACAATTATGATGTTTTTTTTTTCAGATGAAAAATGGAATTTCAATCTTCAACGAAAATGATTTGAATTTCATCAGAAAAAGTTGCCAATTTAAAAAACTTTCCAGCATTGTTTGTTTAATAAAATAATGAAATTGATAATAATTTGATATTGGAAAAAAATGTTAGGAGTTTCTATTAAAAGCTCTCTTAATAAGTTGCCGAAGTGAAAAAAAGTTCCACAATAGCTGTTTTGACTCTTGAAAAAGTTTTCGCAGGATGCTTGTACAACTTTACTAATTTGATATTCGCATTATAATAAAAAAATGAAGGAGAATTAAAACACGACCCTTTTCACTCTCGGGTTGAAAGAATACGCGAGGCAGTGTCGGCTCATGTTGTGCTACACATATTTTCATACTTCATTAATCATCAAAGCCGCTTACATATACATGAAACCGTTTACCCTATTCGAAAAAATGACAGTCAATTGTCTTTTTATTTGCCGCTTGTATTCAATTACAGTTTTCCAACCCGTTGAATGCATTCAAACATTTTCTGTTTTTTAATCAAAAGCTTTTTTGAACGTTCCTTTCTGTGTTTTAATTCGCAGGCGCAAAATCAATTGAATTTAATTATCGTTTGAACATACAACTTGCACAAGTTGCAAAACGAAATTTCAAACAAAACTAAGTAGACCCAAAGAAAACAAAGTGTAAACAAATTTCAAAACAGCTTTGTGCTCTCATCTTCAGAGTGTGACATTTTCAACTTAAAGAATGAATAGTAAACAATTAATTTTCAACTTCGTAAGAAGTGAAATTGAGGTTATATTCATGTCTCAATACAATTATCTCTCCTGCGTTCTGAACTGGATAGGTAGATTGAAAATGAGCTTATCGTACAGTGCCTAACGAAACGTGCAAAAGAGTGGTTAATTGAAAACGGAAGATGTTTCTAAAACATGTTTACTTTAGTCTCAACTCGCCATCTGGTGATTACCAGGCGCAACTTTCGAGCCGAGAGAGCCCTTTTGGTGAGGAAGACGGTTTTGTTTATCATTGATAATTACTTTATCAAGTTGAATTGAATCATTTAAATGGAAACGTTGTTACGCCCGTGAGTTATACGCTTGTACGTCTAAAGCAAAAATTAAATAGGCCAAACTAGCGAAAATAGATTACATGTCATAAATATTTTATAAATATGAAAAGGAATTTTTAAAAGGAATATGCAAACACATATGTGTCATGAATTTGACTTACATACATGTTACTTTTTTGCTGGGAGGCTTTTTGCGACAGAAACGGAACGTTATAGCGGAACCTTTTATAGCCCTGAAAGGTCTTGAAAGTGCGTCAATTGATATGTTCGCGGTTGAAGGGATACACTGTTAATTCAAGCGTGATGATTTTTCAAGTTCATCGTTTGTTCGACGCTCTCATTACGCTTCGGTTTCCTTTAAGTAGAAATAACAACAAAAGCGAGCCAAACAAACGCCCGGCCAAAATTTCCGCCCGCTTTTATTTTACAAAATCGTTTATTCTAATTACGAATTATTCGAGTGCGAATGAATTATTATGAGCGGGGAGAAAAAGTGATCAGAGTTCGTGTGAATTATCGTGCATTTTGTAATTGCAAATGCGCTGCGCACAGACGCAATCGGCATTCGCGGGAAACGCTGAAAGCGCGATTGCATCCGAGCGCATGATGAGAATAAAATCAAGCCGGCTATGTAATTCGTAAGTTCCGGTCGGGTGGTCGAGTTTGAATTGTGTGGCCGATATGGCGACATGAGCAAAAGGCTAAATTAATTCTGGTTTGTAGCGCACGATCCGACGACGCGAAGCCTAAGAGCGCCAATGAGATTAATTCCGTTTTAGAGGCTACTTTGATCTCTGGTGCAAATCGGCTGATTTAGATCGCCACGACAAACACGACGATCCGATGTTCATGCAGTTAAAGTGATTATGATTCGCGTGCATATAGTTCGTCCGAGGGCTGGAATTCGGGTGTTTGAAAATCGTTAACTTCATTGACACGCGACGCATGTGCTACCACTGTAATTTGTTGGTTTATGGTTTCTGGTCACATACAACCAATTACGACGCAGACGTCTATTTCGAATCGCTTTTCTTTTCAAAAATTAACAGTGAGAAATGTACCTTGAATTAGTAAATTACCGTAAATTTAAAGAAATCCATAATTTACACACTTTTTAAAATCACAAAAAAACTCCACGATGTGAATTAAATTTGCAAAAATAAATTCATCTTTGTTATTCTTTAAGTATACATTGATTTGTAAAACTCATAAATTCAGTAACATTTCATTGGTCACAAATTAGAACAGGATTTCCATTTTAGCCAAATCGTTTATCACAGGCAAATAGAAGTCATAAAATAGCAAGTCCGAATTAAGGCTTTTCTGTAGAATGTAAATGATTCGCGAACGTGAAAAAGCCTCTGCGTTATCGATTCGTCACTATATGGCGAGACGGAAGTGTTGACCGTCGGTCGGATTCGACGAAGTCATAAAAACACCTAGACAACGATAAATCTTGCGGCCAGACAATTGCATTTGTCGTTATCAAGGTGGAAGGGGTGGCAGGCAATCTAGCCGATGCCATTGACAAAAAGAAGCCGACAAGAATGTGGTGTGCCAAAGAACCCACCCATTTTTGCTCTCAATGTCGTTCTGCAATGTCGGTTGCATTTTTTACACTTCACATTTTTTTCAGTTTTTCTCTTTCTTTCTTCGGCCCGGTTTTTTTATGTTTCGGGCCTCGAGGGGTTAATTCGTTTTATTTAGCATGTAGTAGTGAAGAGGCGCTCGATCAAAGGAGAAAAGAAGCGCGGACAGGCGAACACACTCGAGGTTGGCGCGCCACTCGAAAGTTGAAACCGTTTCCTCGCTATCGACAATGACATAATGTGTTCAGTGCTATTATGGATCGCATCACCGTCGACACTTCCTCTCAGAGTCGATCGTCCATACGCATGTTCCAATCTTAAATGCTGTAACAGACAAAAACATGCTTTTAATATTTATACGAGTTTAGAGCAGCCCCTTTATTGCGCCTGATTCGACTGCTCTCTAAAACAGTTCCAACAAGTTCCATCTATTTTCAATGATTTTTGTTTATTTTAACAAAGTAACAACATTTTGAGACGAAAAGAAATGAAAGGAAAGATAAAAACATTTAAAAATACTTGGCAGAAGTTCATTTTCATAACTCTTAGTAGAATGCAATGTAGTGAGTATTGATAAAACTCGTAATTCATTTCGACTCGTAAAAAACCAAAAAAAAATGATAAAAGAAATGAAAGATGCTTCAAGTCGTAATTTCTGGCTGGTTAAAAAAGAGGAAATACAAATTGAGGTAAAAAATAGCTTAATTAAATCACCCTTCGTTGATGTAGATTTCGCGAGACAAAAACAGTAAACATGTAGACAAAAGGGATGAACAAAAAAGAGCTTGCATCAGTGTAGAAAATGTAGTCGCGCAGGTGTTCGCTGTGTACACAGTGTTTGTTTGCGCCGTGCCTGTTATCCTTGTCTAAGTAAATTTCGCCCGGTCAGTGGAGACAAGTCAACATTTCACTTTTCCGTTTTGTGATGCGAGAGCTCATAAATGGGCACTTGCCGGGCGTAATTGCAGGCAACAGCGTGTACGAGTTATTATTTCTTTCTTCTTTGTAGTAGAAAATAATAGAATGCATTTTTTACGGATCAATGAAAAATGTCATTTGGCTCAATGTTAAGATATAAATTACGTTTGCCTGGCAACAGCAAAAGCTCTTTGACAAAAGTTCGAAACATAATTTCAGCAGATTTAGCGAGCAAGTCGGACAAGTTACACAGCAAGTGCGGAAACTTCAGCGGAAATTTAGACATAAACAACCTTATTATTTATAAAGTTGAGACGTTGACAAAAGTTTTGGATAGCAGTTTTCGATGATCGTGGAGAATTGAAAAATAAGACGCGTTTTGAATTTGAAAGTTTGTGAAAATAATTCTATATGATTTGAATATTATAATGCGAAGCCAAAGTGTCAACTAATAATTGGTGTTTGCCAACATTTAAAGGTCGTTTCTGAGATAACGTCAAATTTATTAAAACGATTTTCTGCTGCAATTAAAACGTCGCCGACGCGTCAGAGAGGGATTCTTTTGTTTGACATTGAGCAACTAAGTCGGCGATTAAAATTTAAATGCCTTTTTTATGCACATTTCAAGATGTCGGTCTCATGAAAATTATAAAAAAAACCTCCTAAACCCATTAAATGACATTGTTTCACATTTTCCTACCTCGAAACTATTTTTCATCGTCGAAATAAATTGCAGGCATCAGGTTCTCTCTTTTTTTATTCCGTTTCTTTAGTGCCAGTAAAAACAAAGAACTTGCAAGTGGAGAAAAAATAATGCTGATTTTCAAGTTGCTTGGCACGAGCATTCAAGCAGTAAAATGGTCGTTACTTTCGTTTAGTCGATAAATTAGCCAATGAATGTTATCGCAAAACGCTGAAACTCTTTGAGAGATTTGCGAAGGAAATGTGCGAAGGAGTTTGTGCCGACTGAAGTTGGACGCACAAATCGATACAATCCTCAACACGAACACGATAAAACGTCAGATGTACATTGGGTAAATTTATTTTTCTTCAGGCGTTTTTTCGCGTCCGAAAGAAAAGCCTGGAGAATGAAACGGTTCGCTGCAATGGTATACTTCATGTTACATTTTAGATAGTGCTTTAGTATCTTATTTAAATAAAAAATTTTAAAATAATGCTAAACTATAGAAAAAAGTTGTCATTCAATGTGAAATTTTGTCCTTTCAAAAGGGTTAGAAAGTGTGAAAGATTCCAAACGCATAACTAATTTTTGTTTGGCAAACAAAGTAAATGCCAATGACGTTGTAAAAACTACAAAATAATAAAAGTAATGGTACCTTAATGAGCGTATACTTTTAATATTGTGCAGGGATAATTATCGGACAGGTGTCGGTGTCTTGGATATTATAGTGACTGTCGTGTACCAATACGTTAGAGTGGTTGATCTATTGCGGCGTGAAACGCTGAGATGTTAAACACACCTGTTTCTGACCAGAGGCGAATTCGTCTTCCGGACGTGGTATAGTCAGGAAATTATGGATCGACCGAATAGCCAATAATGACGTCGCTCAAATTTCGCACGTTCAATTTGTGATAAACTATACTCTAAGCTAGTGCCATAACTGAAGTGGTTTTTCATTCTGTTTATTTTTTGCTGCGCAGCCAATTATGTTGTTTCCTTGTTTCTAGTTAGTCGTTGATTAATTTCACTTGGAACCAAAAGTTTCTTGATTAAATTACGGAACTTTTTGTTCGCTGACGTTTCATATTGAATCGTAAAAAGAGTACTTAAAAAAATTGCTCCAGCTAATTGAGAAATACGAATGCAGCTTAATTTGAAAAGTCGTAAAACTCGTAAAATTATATCACTTATACTTATTTCATTATTAATTTCTGATGCCAGATCCTCAACAATACATTTAGTTTCAAATGATCTTTTTACAAATAGTTTGGGAATTCCTCATACAGAAAAATTTTCGAACAATGTTTCGTGTTTTCATTCCGAAACATTTTTCTCAATCAAATACTTCGTTAAATTTTGTTGTTAAAAATTTTTTTTTAAATTCTTTTTTGTATTGCAATTTTAATAGTCGAATAAAACGATACGAAAGATTTAAAAATAATATTTCAATCGAAGCAATGGAGACGTCGAAGAAGAGATAGCAACGGCAGTAGTAAACTAAAACTCTTTCCAAACACAACGAGACAGCCTGTCAAAATAATCTGGGTCCTATCCATTAAACGATTTCCGATCGCTCGAACAAAACTGCTCCGCGAGGTCGACAACTTCGTACGTGCTTAACTTCGCAAAACAATGGGACAATCCGCGAAATATCATTGTCCCTTTTGTTCGCAGGCGTGCCTATTGTACTACAGTATCAGCATTCATTTCATTGTTAACATTTTTTTTATTGTCGTCATGAAGTATTATGGCCGATCAGAACACTTGTCTAATAGTTTTTCATGAACTTAAATAATTGTCAGTAATTTCTTTTTTTTTCTTTTCACCTTTTACTTTACAAAAATCTTTCTTTTAATATAAAAAGTATTTTAAAAAATCTTAAATTTATCTGTTTTTGATTTTTTGTTTTCTCGCAACGTGATTCGTTTTATGAACAAATTTTGTTTTGTTCTGGATCAATGGAGGATGTAAATTCGAAAAAGATACGAATGATGGACGTAATTGAAGCTCTAAATATAAGCTGGGGCGTCACATAGTTCATTTTGTAACATATCAGCCTGTCCAGTAGCCTATTAAAACGTTTCAGTTTATAATGAAGTTTGCGTTGCTCGGCGAAAGTAATATTGTAATGCAAATACGTAGTATCATATAATGTAGCAACAATGCATTTACGATGAATCTGATCGGATTTCGTTTTTCTCCTTTAAAACAACATCAAACTCGCCGTTTCGGAAATCGCCTCATCATGAGGTATTTGAATATTTGGCAGAAGTACCTATATCTTGAACAACCTGTCTATATTCTAAACATTTTTCACGAAATCTCAGAACAATTCAAAACTGCTTTAGCAGAAAATTTTTACATAACTGATGATAAAAGTCATCGAAATAAATTGTTATTCGAAATCCAGCACTTTTTGTAGTTTAGCATATTCTAATCTATGAGATAATTTAAATGAAGCGCGATTCCTTTGAAGATCTTTGGGTAAACGATAGGAACACAATGTTAAACTCTCTTTGCCCTAACAATATCGTTAATCTCAGAATTATATTTGATACTAAAAGGAACAGTCAACTTGACGAAAATGAATAGAATATTTGCTCTCAGCTAGCATAGTTATATCGTTTGGCATAGACACAAATAATCAGGTGGGGTGATTAAGAGCTCTATTGCGCGTCGGTCGGTTAATATAGTCAGTATGCTGCTTGGCATCTGATCAGGATGTTACTCAAATCCAGGGATCAATATGCTTGTACGTCGTTAAATAATTGAAAGCCACTCATTAACCATACCTTCGTCAACTTCATTGCTGTTACATAAACACGAATCCTTAGCTTGGTCGAGTTTTATTGTCATTTTTAATAATTTCATTTCGATTCATGTTTTCATATGGAAAATACTTCTAAATTGTTAATTTAACAACTTTGTATCGAAAATTACCACAAACAAAACTTAATTTTACAAAAATTTTGTTGCAAACATACCACAACCACAACTTTGATATTGGACAATCTTGTTGCGAAAATGACCACAAAACTGCGCTGTTAACAATTTTGTTGTAAATTTACCACAAACATAACTTACTTTTGAAGTTTCATTTTAAAGTTTACCAAAAGAAACTTACTCTTGTCGTTCCGACGTAAAATTAAAAGTATTTATAATCTTACATTACAAGTTTACATTTTAAAAATTTACAAATAAATTTACATTCTCGCGAAATAGAGAAAATGCTTGGAATGTGGTGACAAATAAGCCAAGTGATAATCTATCAAGGTCGTGCGTTAGTATAGCGGAATGATCTTGATGAGTTGGTGGATGTATCGTTACAAGTCGTGTGTACGTGTTTCTCACCCTCCTAGCAACCTGGCGACCAACCTACCCAACAACCAACCCATATATGGGTATACTATAGTTTCTCATAGCAGTGTGCATGTTTTGCGTAGCGAATTTCAATGGAAGCAGCTGAGCGAGTGGCGTAATTATTGCGCTTCGATCCTGGTACGCGCGCGTCTGCGACAGTCTTCTGCGCCACTCCGAATTCATGCAAATCGCTTTGCCACTGCACCTCTTTGCCATCACATCCGCCCATTACACGTCACGCTTCTCCAACGATCCCGATATCATCACGTTGACGTCGACTCGCGTGTGAATAACGGTTTAACCTCGTTCAAAACAAACTAAGGCTCTGATTAAAAAGAATGTTCCCAACAAATGACATTGTTAATTTCGTCCAAAATTCTAACTTTTAATCTTAGTGAAGTTCTAATAGTTTTTACAAATTTTAGTAAATTTCCTTTCCAGTCTTCTTGAATTACAAAAATATACTGAAGATTTTTTCTTAATCATATTTTTTAATCATAAACTTGTTTACTAAGCTTCTGAAATAGAAACATTGAATTTGGGCTCAGCATTACGTGTTATCACGAAAAATGTTACCTCTTTTAAACTTGTTGCGAGAATTGCACGGTTATGCTGCAAAGTGCATGATTTTCTTTTATTTTTGTCTCGTGTTTTCTATGTCCTCATATGGCGGACGCGTAAAAACTACTTAGCAAACTTGCTGTTCTTGTCGTTTTGCTTTATTAGTTTACTTTTCTTCCCACTTCTCCACATAACTCTTGTAATTAATTTTTCATAAGCGTTTCTAATTTGAGAAGTGTAGAACAGGGACTGTGCCCCAAGCACGTTAAAAAAAATGACGCAACTGTTTTTTAAAAACATTTCTCGCTTTTCGTGTAACCAAAATCTTGTTATATTTTTAACCCTAACAACGTGGTACGAGTTTGAACCACTTTTTTTTCAATTTTATTGTTCAAAATTGACTATTGGGATTTAAATGGAGGCAAATTTTATTGGCCGAAAAGTTGATTTTGCCCTTTTTGTGTAGAGTCAAAATAATATGACTTGAATAATTGCGAAAACTTTTTTGACATGAAGCACTATAGCAATAAGTTTAGCCGCTTTGGCCAGCAGTATTTACCTACTTGCAATTTCAAAGTGTACCCTTCAACGAAGCGTGTTTTTGCGGCCATTCAACATGCTTCGTGAAACATTGCTACACACTCAATCTCCGCGTCTACATTTGTATGTTACCTGTGTTACCGTACCTAGAATACCTATCATATTATACATCAAATCATAAGTCCAAAACTACGTACAGTTATATTTCAATATAATACCGAGTGCTACGATATTTGCTTTACCAAAGTGGCCGAATATTTATTTTCAAATTAATTCATAACCAGACAATTGCTAATCAAATATTTATTCAATTACAATTCAATCCCACTAGACAAATATTAGAAAAAAAGTTGTTAATTTTACAGTAGCTGCAAACAGGTAGTAATAATTGATGGATTTTTCCGGTCACTCGAGTTTTAAGTTGCAAAAATGTAATAAAATATATTATTATATATGAATGATGGCTTCAGTCATCAATAACATCATTAATGAATAATTCGATTCATTCTTGGCGATAAAGCACCAAACGGAGGATGATTTGGTTGTGAATGGTGGATCGTTACTACCAACACAACGCATTGAATTTGATAAATGAACCAAAATGGAATCGTTTTAATGAAATGTGGAGGTGATAAAAGAAGTTTCTGATTAAGGCATTGTGTACAAGCTTATTTACTTTCGGTGCAAACATTTTCCTAGAGATTGTGATACTTGATGCATTTTCAGTCGCATAATGCAACCGCGAGATAACAAATCTGGCAAGCGTGAAATTTACAGCAAAATGATTTATGCATACTCGAGTTATTACAGTGACGCCAGTGCGGTTCAATTAAGAAAACTATAGTGAGCTGCGGTAATAAGATAAAGCACGCGTATTTCCAAAACATTCGATTAACGATGATAATTGTAATCATGCTAAAGCAAACAAATAGCTTACGTTTCAGTTTTGCATATCTCTTTCTGAAGATACAGAAATGAATGTGAGTTTGTATCTACATCTAGCTTTTGACTGTTGAATAACTACAGCATGGTCTGAATATAGTAATAGAATTTTGTTCCTAATTAATAAAACTGAATTAATGATACTTTGCTATGAGTATCTAATTAAAAATACGAATGAAGTGGAAGTTAAAAAAATGATTTGATAAGGGCAATAAAACAGGTGGAAACAAGTTGGCATGAAAAGTTTATAACAAACACAGCGAGCTGTCGCAAATACGCAACTCAATCGAGCGCCCGGCAGTGTTGCTTTTGACACGTCCCCAGCTTGCAAAATTTATTTGCATTGTACAATCACAGTCGCTCAGCTTAATTGAGAAATAATTCGCTTGGTGCAAGTATATAATTGAATGTACCAAAACACCAGTTGCAATATTTTTGACACAAAGTCTGTTTTATGATCCAGGTTGTCAATTTTTGTTCTATTTATACTCTGACAATTTCTCATTACTTGTGCAAATGTCGTTTTAAATTCAGTTCAGTTGTTAAAATTGAAATTTTGCTTTTGTTTTCTGCGGCCATTGCTGTAATTTATGAAATTAAAGAGTCGAATAAATTTGATCTATTTTAACCTGTGGACAATTATTCAGCAATCATTTTGTCAGTCGAAATTTAGGAATGATGAATTGTGTAATATAATCGAAGATCGGATTGCGATTAAAATTTGAATTTCATATGTAACGATATTGTAATTCGTTATAATTCAGCATCATTATTTTGATGGGGATTGCAATAGTATTTCACGATTTAGACTAAAGAGAATAGTATAGTATATGAGGAAGAGAACGCTATTACTATGAATTAGTAGGCACCCACACTTTTCCATGAATATGCATGTACACTCCGAATTCACGACAGTTTTGTAATCCATGCTCTATACTAGACTTTGAGTTTCAATTAATTAGTTGATGCAATGTTATATTCGAATATTCTAATCTATCGTATATAAACTCAGTCATTATGATCACAACAATTATCGAGTTTTATTGTCGAGGATATAGACTCAATGTAAATACTAATATCATTTTATTGATCTCCAACTTTGAATCAATAGTTTTGGCAAACAACCCAAAATTTATTGTTATGTCTTTTTCATTGTTTCCGCACAGACCGGCACAGAAATTAATCTTGCTAGAATTATAGAATGTTAAATGAAGTTATTAAATTTGTAACGATGTCCTCTAAATTACGTCTCTTGAAAAGTTACATTTAGTGCTCTAGCTATTTAATTAATCATTCCAAATTCAAAAAACAATATCAAAATTAAAACAGTATTAAACAGAAAGAATTTTTATTAAATTCATAAATAAATTTTTTGCGATTTGTGCGATTTTTGCGGAGGTTAAATGTTATGTAATGGTAGCTCGAAATTGCCACTCAATTTTGAATGAAAATTTGGTCCAATTAGTAGGATGAAGTTGTCTGAAAACCGCTTTTTAGCTTGATCCAAAATCATTCTATTGAGGACCAGATTATACGTTTTTCCTCTGGTTTAATATAATTCGGTTATGCGCTGAGGATTTAATAGGACATTGCGAAAAGCCGCAACTCGGTTCGGCATATGTGTCCTCCAGAGTACGTGTTCTCGCTCTACCCTTATTTTAATTTAATAAAGCACGACTTTTCAAGAGAGCCGAGTCGTCGGCGGGATTTAATCAAGCGGATGTTTTTATCTGATTAAATTATATATAAAATCGATGCGGATATTTTTGGTCGTGGAAATCGCGTCTTTGAATTCAATAACACGCGGAGAGATATCACATCATAAACGAACCATTGTCGGCTATAAAATTACCGCTGCGCATCGGAATTAATACCAATTGGGACAAAAGTTTTTGATTCAGTCCAGTTTAGTAGAATTAATTAAAGCGTACATATTATTTTCGTATCTGCGATATCATTGGGCTTGTTTCATTTCATAGTCACAATATCATATGAAAATCGAAATGGGTTCATTTATGGTCGAATTGCAAACGAAAATTACAAATTTCGAAGATTGTTTGAAGGGCCATCGAGCAGCGAACTTGGACTTTTGCATTTAATCAAACAGTTTAATCTAGCCTGTTCGGTTGCTATATATTAATTCAAATATCGAGCTTTATTTCATGTCGTGCATGTTGCGAATCAATTATACCAATGTCGTAGGTCACGTCACGACACGAGCAAAAAAACTTGCACATGCTCGGAAAATAGTCCGCAATCAGTGCTTCTCAATTATTGGGTTGTATATGGCACTCTCGGGGATCGTACGCTTCATAAAATAGAAACCGGAAAAATGTAACGATTGTCAATTCAATTTCAAACGAAATACGAATCCAACCACCTTTTTTATCGTTTTTTATCTCTCAACATTATTATTTTCATTTTTTTATAAATACTTTTTTATTTATTTTTTTATGTACGCTTTCGAATTTATGGTACTAACATTGTTTTTGCCTGTAAAAGTTAAAATTGTATTCAGTATATCTTTACGAGTAATGCGAAAGCGACAGCCTAAACTGCAAAATTAAATCCAACAGTAAGCTCGCCAAAAAGTTGCAAGGCCCAATTTAACTAATTCAATTTTTCACTTTGCTTGAAACTTTTGCGTTGACGAAACTTTCACAAAAAGCACACATGACGAAGTTGTGTCAATTATTTATTGGCATTAAATTTGCGTCCAATTTTTTTCATCACTTTCATCCAATCAAATCCCACTTTTAAAATCACAGCGAAGACTAAATCAAACGAAATTGAAGTTCAACGCATTTTTTCCTTCAAGAGAAGCAGATATTTTTAATGGAATTAAATTCATCTTGACAGATATTTCAAACGAATTCCTCAATTTCGCTAATTGCATCAGATCAAAATAAAATTCATCTTACAATAGAAATTGACAATAAAAAAATCATTTTCTACATCTCAAATTGTCTCTATAAAAGGGAATCGTAAAAACTTGAACAACAAAATGCTATAAAGTCGAGATGAAAATGTTTGCCATACACTCCGGGACGTAAAAAATTGAAGAAGTCCGAAGGGAATTTTGCGCGTCTTTTCTATCATCCTCCTAAAATGTGAGATGATCAAAAAAATTGTGTTGCCATCAAAGAATCATTTAGAACAGTTTGAAACGTTTATTTCAAGCATTCCCTTCTGCTCGTGAAAATCAAAGTCCATCAGAATGTCTTCTTTACTCCAAGTATAATTGAATTCGTTTGTAGTTTCAAGAGTCGTTGAGGTGAGAAATAATTCAAGTAACACTACGGAAAAATGAAATATGATTTTTGGAGCACGGCTCTTAAGCTGCGCCTGTGACATTAACGTTCGATAGGCCGCAATACAGTAAAGGCTGAAGCATTTCTGCTTTGTAAATGACGACGGTGCAGTTGCAGTGTCTTAAAATCAATGTTCTCAAAACTCTAACAAAAAAAATGAAATTGAATTAATGTTAAAATCGAGCAAAACTGACAGATTCCAGAATCAAAATCATCAGCCCAAACTTCGAAATCTGATAAACGTGGTTTTATACGTCACTCAGTTTGCCAATTGCATGAATGTCAATCAGTTTTAATGAAAGAAAATCCTGCACCGTATAATTGGACATTAAACTGCACGTTATGAGATTAAAGAAATCGTCCGCAAAAAAATTAACTCTTTCATGAAATTTATGACTAGCAATGTGGGTTCATAATTTTTGCGCATTAAAATTGTATTCCCATTCTCTCATCACGAGTGGTTAAATCGAGTTGGAAAAAAACGGGAGGTTTTCATTGAGCATAATGGCATGTAACAGCTTTCATCAGTTTTTATGTTAATTTTATTCTTAGTGCGAAACTAATTGAGCCTCTAAATCAAACGAGCCACGTCTTTATTTCGTGTCATTTTCTTCCGAATGTTTTTGGTACGTATGCTAATACGAGTGGATGACAAAAGGATGTGGTAGAGTGATGACATTTGTCTCTTGGGGTACTTCAATGGGGATGCAAACCGGACATATGTCACGATTAATATTATTTTTTTATTCGATAATTCTTTCTTTCTAGTACTTTGTTTAATAATACTAATTTGACAGAAGTGACTAAACATTTTGGTTTTGTAACTTTCTAATGAAAATTATTCGTTTTGACCTAGTTGCTAAAGTTAATTAATTTTTATTAAGCGATATTGTTTGCAAGTTACAGCTAATCATAAAAGTTTGACTAAACAATAGGAATGCTAGTGAAAGGTGTACACGATTATACAAATATCACGATTCATTTTCGATCTAACCTGACCAATAATTATTCTCCTGTGGATTGATTTAAACGGCTCAGCATATGCCCTAGTTACGGAACTTTAGCAGATGTGTTGAAAGGTAACTGACCACACTCTCGAATATCCCATTGACTGTTTCTCTTATCAATGAGATCAAAGCAATCGCAAAGTGTTGAAAAAGTATTTTGTTCCGCCTACTGGTCAGATTGTTTTCAATATTCGGGTAATCACTCATCCATCAAAATTATAATAATTATACAAAAGTACACTGGAAAGTTGAAAGAAATTATTGTTAAAAAGTTCATTTTTTCTCCCTAACAAATTAAACAATTTGATCCGCGTTGGGCAGAACCGAAATTTCACGACTTGTTAATATTCAATTACTGTGGAAATATTATTTGGAAAATCCAATTTCAATTACTGTCGTCCTACATTTCGTATTATTTTCACTCAAATAGGAGAGTTAAATTAACTTAATTAGTTCAGTTAAGTTACTCGGACTAGCATTCTACACATTCAAAACACGCGAAATAAATAAAGATGAAATGAGAAACATAGACGAGCAATTGTGAATTTACGTGTTAGAGCGTTTATTGTCCCCGGCTAAATATGTTGTCCACTTTAAAATTGTCAACTTGGAAACAAACTTTTTCATATCGTTTATTTTTTTATTGTCAAACTCAAACCAACAAATTTTTTCTACCTCCATGAAATAAAAATCTCATATAGAAAAAAAATTAAACATAAAGTTTCAAAAATTTGAAGTTGCACTGACTTTAAATTTGAAATTGTATTTTTATTAACATTTCTAAAATAAAATTGTCTATACTTTCGTCGCGAAAGAAAATGTTATAGTATAAAGCAAACAGGACAGGTGTGACATTATTTTCTAATTTCGCAACTAATATTCTAAATTTTTAGAAACTGATTAAAATTGGATATCGATTGAATGATATTTTTCACTTTTTTTTCTTGAAGTTTGAACCAGAAGCGGTCACATTGAGGTCATACACAAAATGCTATAACAATCGTACGCAATAGCGTACAGAAAATAATCGATAAAAGCTGTCAGAAATTCCGTGCGCGTCGTCATATACTGACCGCTTGAAAACCAATTTGTTGCAACCATTGTTGTACCCAGTAAAAAATATTGTAACAAATGAAATTCGCAGCACTTTGAATAATAAATCATTCTGGCGATGCATGTCGAAAGCGCGATTATTTTTTTTTACTTGTAGCAGCAGTTCATCTTTCAGTTTTTTTATACTGCCACAAATTACGTTCGAAGTACACGTTACCATAAATTTTGCGCGCAAATGAAATAAGCTTTTCCGTCTCGCAAAAGGCATATCTAGTTCTTTGATATAATCTTTAAGAATGCCGTCGTAACTCACCGGAAATCTGTTTTACGGAGTTGGTATTTTTGAGCGAAGTATTAAAATTTTTTGGTTGTCATTCAGTTCGTTAACGAAAATTAAATTTGATTCTATTATTCGAAACATTTGACAAATGCGTCAAATTGGCGTTGGATTTTCAAGAATTTAACTTTCAGTTGTCATTTGATTTGCGACGGAAGAATGCATTTCGCAAAGCATGCTTCGGGAAATGCTTGTCCGTTTTTGTGTTTTAGAGTGGAAAAAATCTCTAAAATTGAAAACAAACTATCGGCAATGGGTAAATTGAATGATTGCTGAAAAAATTACTTTTCTTAGACAAGTTGGAAATCTTTTGAAACACCAAGTTTCACCCTCGCGATTTTCACGAGATCTCACTGACGAGTTCTCTCTCACAAAGAGAAAAGTACTATTCGCAAGTTTAGTGGAGAAAACTTTCTATATCGACTTTTGTATAAATTGTAAGACTGTTTCAGATAAAGATCACTCTTTGTCATACCAAATGATAAAACTGTCGAACTGTTAAACAAAATAATTCTCTTTACAAAATGTTGCATAAATTTTCGAAAAGGTTTGTTTAAAATTCAAATTGTGCGGTTTATGCAGTTTTTATTGGAAGTTGTCCAAATTTACATATGGTTTTTCGAGAAAAAAAAACACTCAGCAATATTGATTTCAATTTCCCCAAGCGCCGTGGCAAAAATTCCCGAACACGCTCGAAAAACTTTCACGACTCTCACGGTATTCGCTGTCCTTTAGTATTCAAGTGACTGAAACTGAAATCTTTTCGGACGCGCACGCCGACTACGTTGAAAATAAAGTGATAAAGTATTTTGTTCTCTCCTCGGGCCATCAGAATTTTTCGAGAATTTTCTCATCGTCAAGTTTGAACTTTTTATTATATTAAAACTTCATTGTTTTTTCTACTTTCGTATACCGCACATGCACGTTATGAAATTTCCTGGAGAAAAAATTCAAACCGTGTCAATTTCAAACATTTTAATTGCTCAGGACAGAAAAAATGTGTACTGCTCTGTGATATCATTTTCGTTTTCTTTTCTTTTATGTATTTTAATTGATGATAAAAGTGGGTTTGGATTTCATCCAAATAATGGTTTCAAAAAGAATAATTCAAACCCATTGTTTCGAGACACGTCGACTTGTTTAACGTTTAAGGAAAAGAGTTGATCCATCTTTAATGTTAGAACTGGCATATAAGACAGCATCCGAGGCACGTCGTGTTGGCTGAGTAGAGTGTATTTACACATTTACATTTTGTTTCACCCATTTGCTTTGCTTCAGGTGGGTTCAAGTAATGTACAAAACTGGGTCAAGTTGATGGACAAAAGAAATGCTTACGAAACTGGCTGTATTAAAGACACAGCGTAATTATATACGTGTGTATAAAGATGCACCCAGGGTAATTAATAAAAAGAATAGGATGGCCTTTTTACTCGAAGCACGACCTTTTGGTCCAACAATGCTGCTTTTTTGTTGACTCCGAGTAGTTTGCTGCATTTTTGTTATGCATATTTTGACATCGCAATTTTATTGTGCCATTTAATGATTGTTCTTATAACTTTGGTTGTCAAATAAAAAATTTGGTACTTAGTTCCAGCGAGTTTATGCTCCCTTTTCCGTGTTTCGTGTTTCTTATTTGGAAAATATTGAACGTTTTTGGATGACGTTGACAGTAACATACTGCTCATGCTTTCACAGAAAAATAGAAAATTTTTATTCGCATAGTGTACTGCAACAATTTTGATATTCATTTTTTAATAAAAAATATGCTCGCTTAAAATTTATGACCACTTTTTATGGAATGGATTTCTGAATATTTTATGGATTATAACAAGTTTTATTCTGCTTATTTATAACAAAAATTCGAGTCCGCTTATATTTCAAATCACGCGCAAAAATTGTGCATAATTTAGACGAAATGTTTCTATTCAAATTCAATCAGGATAAATGTAAATATACATGACAATTGTAAACAGTGTTCCAAATGGTTTGTCACAGTTTGATTGGAACAAATGTATAATCATAGAATGTGAAAGTGGTAAACAAATCTACAAACTATCAGTAAAAATTGGACGACTGCCAAAATAAATATCGTAAATAAAATTTTTAAATAAATCTTCAAACTGTCTGCAAAACATGGTTCAGACAAATTTAAAAATATAATCAAGTAAAAATATATCATTTTTGTTTCGTTATTAATACACATATTCGAGCTGATATTTTAAATATCAGACCTTATTTAATGCAAGAATACTTAGCACAAGCTGGCATTCCCGACGTTAGCATTACCCAGATTGCATTACGAAGAGATGTCGGTCGGATTTTGCATTCTGACTCGCGACAATGCGAGACTCACATCGATGTGAAACTTGCCTGTTTCATGTCAGTGAGAGAAATGAATAAATAAATTATAGTTAAATAATAATTAAATTTATTATATTATGTTATTTAATCATATGATTCAACATTCGATATATTTAAAATGCAACTTGGAAAAGTATAATTAACAAATTTTATTTTGTTATTTTGGCACAAGTTTATATACAATATAGTCCTTGATCGATTTTTCCAATTGTTCGGTCTGATCAAAAAAACTGTCGTAGGAACATGATTGTTGCAACTATCCTTTACTTCTTACATCAAACAATCAATAGGATCAAAGTTACGCCACTACTGTAATTACTTTTTTTATCTGTTTAAATCCTGATTTAAAACGATGAGCCCGAAGTGATTTCCGAGTAGCAATTCTATTATTATTTACCGTTTGAGTAAACGAACCTTAATCTAATTACAATAGTAAACTTAAAAATACAAAATCTCAAGTTGTAAAATAACCAATAAAACCAATAAAATCAAACGCAAGACCAAAAGAGAAAGTTTATACAGAGAGAAAGTCTGAGTTTATAAAACGCTGGGTTTATAAACAAACTTGTATCAATGTTTGTGAAGCCCTTGATACAAATTCAAGCCCCGTAGTGTTGACCGGGCTTAATGGATTTCAAAATGTATGATATGGAACTGCGACAGAGTCGTAGGGCTGAATTTAATAAGGCCTCGGATGTGGAACGTAAGAAAATCCACGATTCAACTTGCGATAAGAAATTCAACGATTTTATCTCGAGGTTAGCTTGCTTATACAACATTTTTACAAACATTGCATGGTTTTGCCGAGCATATATGCATGAGATGACAGTTATTAGTGCAGAAGTAACTGTGACTGGCAGGTCCTATAATTCATAAATGAACTGGGGCTCTAACGTCAGTACGACGTGTTGGACCGGTGTACATGTATATTGATAAGATAGACATTGTTCGTCGCAGCTTTCAATATGATAGAACCTTGAATGACCCCGTCTTGACAAGCATCAAAGGAATATTGGATTTTCAAGTGAACTCCAGCACAACTTATACATTTAGACACAAGCACCCAACAACTGCCATTTAATCTCATTCAATTTTATTGCGTCTTCTATATCGATCCTTCAGGACTTTTTTCTATTTCTAATTAGTAACTCCAATTACCGTCGTTTGCCGCAAACGTATTAATTTTTGTTAAACCGCGCACACCGACGGTTGCACAAGAGGCAGCCAGTGTGACGCTGGTTACCATAATGTATAATTTGTTCCTGGGAAAAGGAGGTAAAATTATTCAGAGCTGCTTGCGCTAAGATAAACCGATTATGAACTAGCAAAATAATTCATTGCAAAAGTTGCAGACGTTTATAAATAAAAAACGCGTAAACAAATGAACGAATGGGAACGAACAGGGTGGGGAGAAAAATGTGGGTTGAAATTTCAGTTGCTGGGGGGAAAACGTGTGCGCCGGCAGATGGAAAAATCGCGCTGAGACAGTTGACGAATGTTAAACATTTTATCAGGCGTTGTTTTAGTGTTCGTCTTTTTCGCCGTGATGAAACATAACTGAACCAATTAAAAGCTTGGGCTGAAAGGGTAAACTTAGTTTGACATGAAACATTGAGTTTGTCATGCAATATCAACTGCAACAACTTTAGAGAAGACTGCCAGCAATATTGGATGAGCCATCGGTTAACTGTGCATATCTATATCTTGAATATAAAGTGTGTCCGAGTTCCAGATAACGAGAAATGGCTGCTGCGTTACTGTTTATTTCGACTCTATTATTTACTTTGTACTAACTTTGATAGTGTTCCTCAATGTTTCTGCATTTATTATCACAGAAACTTTCTGTAAATAAATAAAATTCTAAATCATTTAAGAGCGAAAATCCAGATATGACTTTCAAATCAGATATACATTTTTAACATTTTTCTTTTATCACGTAAAAAAGTTATGAAAAATTCATCTCGCGTGGTTAAAAAGTTGATTAACAATTCATGTGTCCGCCTCATCATTTTCAACTTTGATCTTTTTCTTTCGGTTTTCTATATGTTTTTTTTTGGATTTGTCTTTGTAAGTCGTGTGAAATTGTCCTGACCCAACGTGTCACGAGCGACATTGTTGACAAGGCTTTTATACGATTGGATATATATTTCTCTAATCCGAAAGCTACATCGGTTTTGTGGATCGACACCATATGTCTATTTACTGCCTGTAATCGCATCGAAATTTCAAATCCTCTCTGTTTCTCCTTGGAAGGTTTATATATTTATTTTTAACAAAGCTTTATCATTCTGCATTGCGAAATCCTTATATTCAAAGTACAACCGAATTTTGTCAAGGTGTAATCTTAAATTATAATAAATTAATATCATTCTGTTTCGGTGGTAGACTATGATCACAGTTTGGCCACAATTCGTCATATGACGCTTCAACGATATTTACACAATAAGCGAGCTTGAACTGGGCACAGAAATCATCTTGATGACGAAGCATATCACCGTCATTGTGACAGCTCTACGACTATTGTGATGAATTCCCGACCAAATTCAACTGTCTAGTTTGGTCGCATCTGGGATAACCCATCAGTTCGGTACAATTTTATTCAGCTTAATAACATAATTAATTCGTCAATTCAAATTCAATTGGAACACTTCTACCCTAAAGACAAATGCTGGCTATTAAACTTTTGCAACTTCTAAATTGTCAAAAAGTTATATTTTTCGGATACAACATTTTCGGCAAACCAGAGAAATTTTTAGTTGAATTTAATACATTGTTTGCACTCTTTGATAATGCTTCAGGAGTCGAGTGACTTTGAAAGGTTAATTTGGGTTTGACTTGGGAGCGAAAATCCTTTTGTCCTCTTTACTTTGTGATAGATAAAAAAATTGTTTTGCACTCTTTAAAGATAGAAGAGATTAATTTAGTTTGTCCAGAAAATTCAATAAATTTTTTCTGCGGTATGACAAATGAACAATTAAACTAATCAATTTTATTTTTAACTCTTTTCTAAAAGTTTAGAGAGTTCGAGCGACACAAGAGGTTAATTTGATTTGATTTGACTCAAAATTTGAAGTCTTAGACTTTCGTAATCCTCTTTTAAGAAACCAAAAGTTCTAACCCTCCGATGATTTCTAGATGACACGAAGGGGTTAACGTGATTTTGCAAAATCAAAATTACTTTGAAATCAAAATTTTAAAATTGAAAATAAAATCAAAGTAAAATAAATATAGTGATTTAAAATTGAAAATCCAAAATTGTTAACGACGAAGGTTATATTACAGCGTGATTATCTGCTTAAAGTTATGAGGTGTAGCGGTGCGTGTTGACACGAACAAAAACACTTGATAATCGACGGTATCTCGGTCCGGAGGATTGATGATGAGCAAACAGCTCTGCTCTCTGTAGCGATACATGTATTAGATATCGAGCCTGTACGGGTTCCCGATCGTATCTTTATATTGCATTATTGCAGTAAGTACTTGGGTACACATTGCACGCAACAAAAGGGGGGCCCAGAATCGTCCCGTTTAGCATTGCGTCCAATCGAAGCCCATTGTCGACGCACAAAAGAACAGATCGTTTCTTCTTTTCAGCGATTCGCGCCATTTATCGGCATATTGAACCAACACGCACGCAGAAAACCCGCACACCAAGTTTCCACATAAATTACCGGTTTTTCGGTTTCGCGCCAAGTTTACTTAGGCTGAGCGCGATCGCTGATTTGTATCCACCCATTATCAAATTGTATTAGAAGCATATTTCAGGCTCGGCTAAGCAAACCCACGATTATTTCTCTTACAATCCAACAACCTTCAGACTTATATTACTACAAAATTACAATTGATTTTCCGACCCCCGAGGCATCAGGTCTTAAGTCGAAGGGTTTTGAAAAAAAAAAGGGTTTTATAGTCGCAAATATTGAGATATTTATGGGATTTTTTCCGTCGGTTTTTATCTGACAGGGTTTCTATGTTCTTTTTCATTTCTGTTGAACGATTTGTAATCTTGGGATTGCGATAGATTTTTAAGTTGGAAATTAGGACGTGTTTTGCGCTGTGATAAAAGCCAGGAAAACAAATTGCAACCGTTATCAAAGACCGGTGAAATGATACGCTGCTGTTACAGAGGTAGAACGGTTAAAATATAGCATTTAGATCGGACATTGATCGCCAGGCTGAACAAGTGCCAAGACAGGGTGTAATACCAGGCACTGGTTAGAAATGCCGTTTGAACAGACAGAAATGGCTCGCCTGCTTCAACAGAGCCTTGCAATTATGACGCGATGAATAATTTGAAATTTGCATAATCACGTCGGTTTGAAATCTCGCAATTTCCACTTAATTGGTAACTAACGTCAGAATACGCTAGATACGTTCACATTTCGGCAAACTCACTGCTATGAGTTCAATCCGCTCGAGACACCCCTTTTGTTCCTAATGCTAAAAAATTTTAAAACTTTAACATTTTAATCCTGGCGCTATTCTTGGGAAAATGTTTTAAGAATCTGATAAATATTTTTGCAAAAAAAGTGTGGTTCTTCTTGGGTTAACGTTTAAAATTGTTGGGTGGTGAAAGTAGAGTGTTCTTTTTGAATTGATTTCTTGCGGAACTCTGAAAATTGGATTTAAGGATTTCAATGTCAAGCAAAAACGGAATTGAACTTAGGTATTGTATGAAATAGACTCTCCGAGCGTCAAGAAGCGTGAAATTCAGATGTACATCGGGTTCTCAAGATATTTGAGGCTTGACGAATTATGAGGGTACAAAAATTTACCGAGTACTTGACAAATCGTTTTCGCAGGATTTTGTATTCGCTGGATGAAAAGAGAGATGAATTTAAAATTGTTTTCTACTCTATAAACAAAAAACAATTGATAAAAGGAATTACAAAAAAAATAAATCAGAGATTCAATTGAAAATGAAAACTTCAAAAAATAAAATTTGAGGGGAAAAATAAAAATTGTGATGGGATGTTCAAATCAAAATTCATTCTCATTGAAAGTTCAATTTCAATGGCGAAGTTGAGGTTAGTTAAGGTAAAAACTAACAAATCACTCAAAAGTTATTGAACTTTTGAATGGCAGGACTTTCTATTTTGGTGGTCTAGTCGCTAGTAAATCGAAAGAATTTATTTTTTTTTTTTTTTCAATTTTGTATCAAACAGAAGTCTGGTCGTCAATTTGTCAAAAGTGCGAATACAAAGAAGAACATCAGTCGGCCGGTAGCTGGAGATGAAGGAAAGCAGTCGAGTTGGAGAAAAATACCAACCACGTCACCTGGCTGTCGCTACCTGAAGTAGGCGTGACGCAATTCGCAGCGGGAGACTGCGTTCAACATGACGATTCACGCTTTATCAAAGGCTTATGATGAATTCGAGGTACACTCTTCTCATGATACACGATTATTGGTAAATTTTTTCATTTTCTTTGTTTACAAAAAATACTAACCAAAACTTCTACCCGAAAAACCAAATATAACCAACTTCTATAATTACTCGAAAATTGCTGGAAAATTAATATATGAAATATTCCCATGTAGGTTTAAAAATTTTTGTGACATAGTTTTCTGCAAATATTTACCCGCTTGTATGGACGCAGTTTGAATTAATCTTTGATACAGCATTCACGATAAAAAATGTGTAGTAAAAAAATATTGAAAATTTAATGATTAGTTGAGTTGTTTTCAATTAAACACAATTTTTTCTGAACAAGTTGATCACGATGTAAAAAAAGGAAAACAATTTTTTCGTTCTTTCAAGCTGCCAATTTTATGATACGTTGCAGGATTTGAAAAATTGTCTTCCAAGTGCACAAAAAGAGTGTTATTTTCTTTCAAAATGAAAGAGTAATGATGCTGTTATCGAATGAAATACGAGGAGCTTTTCTGAGTGAAATATTCGGACCTCTTTTGTTTACTATAAACATACAAGACATAGTTATTGCAATATGTCTGCTTATAGAAAAGAAATAAAAATATTATTCAGTTTCCTTGTGTGCTGTCGGTACGGATGCAAATCAGTATAGAAAGGCAGCAACGGCGGAACCGCAAATAAGGTGAACCGCGATTGATTGTCGCAATGCGATCAAAAAGTCAAATCCGAGTTAACGTAATTTTTCATGTAAACAGCGTGTCGACTCGATTGCGGCTGAATATTAATCTGTCAAAGTGCTTTCGTTTAATAATTCCTGGAGCCACGTCAAATTGGAAAATGGAAAGACGTCTCTGAAGTACCTCCACTTTTCGTCAGTTTTCTATAGTGATAACAAAGTCTGAAAATTCTTTTTCGTATAAGAAATAACGAGCAGGTATTACGTAACGAATTCCTTCAAAACCTGAACACTTTCTGCAAAAATTTCATTCACAAAAACCTTTTTTTCGATTTTGCAGAAAAAGAAAAAAAATTAAATCATGTTTGTAAACAAACTATAGAAAAAGGTTGTTAATCTGTTAGTCGTTATATAACTAAAAAAATGTTGTAAAAACTACCATTTGATGACCACCATTTGATGACGTCAGGAATTCTAGGAACGTGAGATTAGGACCGAATTGCAAGTTAAATTAGTTCAAACATCATTCAGTGTTGAAAAAGCGAGGAGAGGTGTCTACAATTGTTGGCAGGTTCTGTCCGAAGATCTGACCCGAGTAACTTTGGCCACTATGTGAATGCTCCCAAAATGCCTAGCAGTTAAATCAATAAAACAGGGGAGTCGCATAGTAAGAAAGTCTTGCCTCTAAAGCGACTATGCGCCAGACACCGGACACTACACTGCACTGCACCATTGCTTTCATGACAACTCTTAAAAATAAGCTCGGCCATTATTCTTGATTCTCTTTTTACGATGATAATATTGCATCATTCTGGCCAACCAACTCCTCGCCCTCTGCCAAATAGGGTCAGTTATTTACTCTGAACTACGCCATCCAACAGACAATTTTAGTTTTTCAACATTAAATCTTACTGTCAGTATCTCTCAAAACAAACGACAAAATAACAAATAATAATTTAATTATTTTAAATTTGAATTGGTCTAGATTTTAGATTTTAAAATTTAATATACAAAAAAAATAATAAGGAAGTAAATTTTGTTCTTTCTGGTTTTAGGATTGATCTATTTGTGACTTTTTCGACAAGGACTTCCACTTGAGCAGAACCGATGGGATACGTCTTTAAATACGAAATAAATGGTGTCGATTTCTCGCGAAATTCAAAAGTAAGAATATCATCGACCATTCAAGTGGGATATACGATGTCGGCGAAAATGACTTGGAACCAGGATGTTACAATGTTTTTGTGCCAAAGCTGAAAAATAACGTCAAGTGCGGAAACGGATGACCAGATGGCCGACTTCATTGACAAAAATGCTTGACTGAAAAGGGTCATTGTTGATCAAGTGTATACAACAGGTACCACAAATTCTAATTTCCAAAATTTCTCGCTACGCCTACGCTCTGTTTCATTGATCTCGGGCTTCACAATGACCGGACGAAAATCAACGCAATGAAAGCGTCCAACCGTCTCATTGAACCAGCTCCAAAATCTTAAGACCTTAAGACGCTCAACTGAAAGTGAGTCTCATTGATGGTTCGCGACCGGGGCCCAACCCAGCGGGAAGTCACTTCAGGACCTTTACAAAAATCTTGTCGAAAAATTTTTTTCCACCTTCAAAAAGTGACTCGCTTCACCAAATCAACTGACCGCCGTTACACCCGTTTTACACACCTACACTTCCTCGGTCCCGTTTACAAACACAATTGAAATTGATATGAGTATCGTAAAAAACCAATAGACACAAAAAATAAAATATTAGATTGCAAAAATATAAAACGAAATATGAACGATATTCAAAGCCAAGTCGTAAAACATTGGAGTTGAAATTGTTTATAGCGAAAGAGAAATTAAAATTGTTTCGCATTGAATGTCAAGTCGTAAAGCCGACGATAAAAACATAACCGAATTGATTTTTCCTGTGTTTGACATTATGACTTTTATCAGGCCATTTTTATTCAGCCAGAACTAATCAATGCGTTATGAATACGCGATGTCAAAAACACAACGAAACATCATGTTTATTTATCAAAACAAATAAAAGATCTCGTTTGTATCGACGTCTCTATTGTCGTTTAGTGGGCGAGCTGAAATCCGCGTATTTAACCACGATATCATTTTGATCGCACGCCGTCAATTGCATTAATCGCTCGCTAAACGCCTTTCATCGTTCGCAGCTGACTTTTATTTTTCAACGCTCTATACCGCGATGCCATTTTCCGCCGTCTCATATACACTTCCCCATGCATTAATCTTGCACGAAGAAAGACGTCCAAGTATAATTTGACTTGTTACAAAGCAAAGCTTTTGTCACGCTGACAATTAATTTGAGTGCAGGGCTCTTGGTTAGTGGCTCACGAGGGTGAGAAAACTTTGCCCGCCGATCCACTTCCGTAAAGGCGCGTCGTCACACGTTGCCTCTTTTTTTTTTTAACCGGCCATGGTAATTGGGTAATCGAAACGGTGCACCGAATTTTTATCACTGCCTCTTTTTAGCAGCATGACGCTGTACTTTTTGTCACCTTATATAACTTCAAGTATAACTAAAATAGAATCTAACAAAGTGTCAAATTTCAATCATGATTCAAAATTTCTATTTTTATTACTTGCAATAAAACTTTCATGTTGTCAAAACATATTTTTCTTATAGAGAAATGTATGTCATTTTATTGCAAATGATTTTATGAAAAATGGAAAAGTCGTAGAAAATAAAAAGGATGTTTATATGTACTTGGAGCAAAATCCCAGGAGACAAGTTGCATTACTGCCAAACATGAACGTGTGTTCACACGTAGTTACGCTAATGTCGTGGAATTTATTTATGGGTGATCCATAATCTAAAATGCATGATTGACGCTGTGGAAGTAATTCACGGCCTTTCAGGCGGCAGCCATGAATATCGAAACAGCTGTGTTTAATCTCGGCACTCGCGCGAATCTGTAACGTGTGTATATATAGCCGCGCAGGAGCGTTCGACGTGATATATCATAATTTTGTAGCTGCATGGCCCGTGTGTGCTGCGATGTTACTTTATTCATGACTGGTAGAGATACTTGAGCCCCGGCACTACTCGTTACCGGAACTCGTTCAACCGAACAACTCTGGGCGGAGACGCCTTCAAAAGTGCACCGATATTATTGATGGCGCGTCGCCGAACCAACGTCTAACTTCAATCGCACATTTTCGACTCTCCAAAATTTACAACAAAACTTTTCAGACCTTCTTTTTTTCGCTTCATGAAATAATGAAACATCGTGTTCAACACGTTGACAAAAGGTGGTTACTACTAAATATAATTTGATTGTAAAAAATACAATTGTGATGGTAATCTTTACAACTGAATTGCTAACTTGAATTGTAATTTTTATAATTTGACTGTAGCTTGAGACGTGTTGTTTTGTTTTTCAACATTGCAACATATGTTTGCAATGATTGAAAAAAAAAGAAAGTTGAAAATGAAAATTAAATTTGCATCTAATCATTGGCACAAGTTTCGTCGGTGGACAATAATTACAAGGCGTGCAGTTATAGGACGACTATTATCGCTGGCTGGGAGTAGTCCAATATTTAAATACAGAAGCATAACGAAATTTTGAATGCACACGTGCTCGATGCGAGGCACGGGGGTAGGATCTCAGCCCCACCGTTGATACACCATTCATACTCCTGATCCATTTACTAGTCGGCCCTAATAAACGAGATTTCCCGCTCCAAATTGTAACTCAAACACTATCGTGATCTAATAAAACGTATAATTATCTGAATCTAACGTCGAACACAAACACGACTAATTTGTGCAATCAAAAAACCAACAAACAGACGCCGAAACGAACGCATGATTTCATTACTTACCAATTTCGTTTCGAATTTTTTTATTTGCCAATTTTTATTGAGTCAAAAAGTGGCTGAGGAATTGGAAGGAACGGTATAACAGAATCGACTGATGTTTTCGTTCGTTATTTGATTGATTTCTGATCGCATAAAAGCGGATATCATGCAAGCATAAGCAAATTGTGTAAATATCGTATCGGACAAAAAAATTGCACATCTCGTGATCCATTTTTATTCTAGGAAGCACTGCGCTGCGTAACGGATTTCATTTAACGGGGACTGGAATTTAATTTTTAATTAAAATAGAAAAAAAAAGAAAGAAAGTCCGATTCGTTTCACGAGCAATTTAATAGCATCGCGACAGCGCACCTGCGTATCATTCTTCACTCGACGACCCCATAGTATGCGGAATCCATACGACATTAAACGACAAGCATACAAAACAAATATACGCCGAGTATGCGATGAAAAGACCCTCCTACGAGACTCCGTAATATGCCCTGTTACCCCAAACTATGCGTGTTATAAGAACCCATCAAACTCATCTCGCTTTGTCCGAGACGATGACAAATTCTCGCTCGTGTACTAATGAATAAATATAACTCCGACAACTAATTGACAACAATTTCCACCGCATGTGCACATACCGTGCTTTTCATTCACTTAACTTGTAAGATTCAGTTTGCGTTTCGAGTTGCTCTCTAATTTAAATGTAGATTCTGTCGGATGAATATCAAGTTTTGCACTAGTTTTGCCTACTGTTTTCATACCTCGTTTGTTCTATGTCAAGTTATAATGTCCTCTTAGGAACATACTTTTACTCTCTACCCCCTTTTGGAATGAAATTAAGAATCTCATTACATTACTTGACAAAGAAATTGCATCAACAATGAATGTACACAAAACAAAGGAGAACACAATTCCAAGCACAATCAGCAATGAAAAGAGTCAAAGTGGCGAATGAGTAAATTGAAAAGCTGATTATATGAAATATTTATTGTCAGTTTAAAATCTGAAATTAGTTCGTGACGTTCCCATCGCCGGGTTTGCATCCATGGGAGTGGGTTTTTGTTTACTAAGCCATTCGTTCGGCAATGAAACATTGAACTGGTTGTGAATTATTCAATCCACCGTCGCTGTGTAAATTTAAACTTGATGATGAAAATATATAATCAACACTTAAATGTGTATTTATTATTCAAGTCATCGAACAGGATGCAATAGTCATTATTTATTAGCTGAATTGTTTTTATTGCGAATCGTCTAATTGGTCGGAATATCAAGCTCGTTTGGTGCTTCTCAAATGGAAACCTCGCTGCGTGTGCTTCTCTACCTAACAACAAGTCGGCATTGAAACTCGAATACCTGACGAACACCGTTGGACTAGTTAGGATTCAAAACCGTTGTAATCTTTCATTTGATGTTTCGGGTTAAAAAACTTTCAACAACATGAAATTTGTATAATGAATAAGAAACACGAATATCATCGTCTCTTTTGTTTTTTTTAATGCGAAATTTAGGTTAAACTTAAAAAGAAACGTCAAACATGCGAAATCAATGTGTCATTTTTTTATACATCTTTAGCAAGAAGAAAAATTAAACATAACGAATGATCTAAGAAAGGGGAAAAAAGGACCTACAGATGTACCAAATACCGACAAACAAAAAAGGGTCATTTGATTGTATTCGAATGCAAAAAAGCAAATTAATGATCGGGCGAAAACTTCAGGGACCGTTTTTCGTGTAGTTTTTGCAATCTCATCTCGATACAATGTCGGTTCTTACATTCATGGCAGTTGCGTGTCGTCGGCTGTAGCAAACCTAATTAATTGGATGGACGCATCATATGTCACGAGTTGTCGAATAGCTCTAATCAAAACTTTCGTCATGCTAATTGCAATCCGGTCGGGATATGGGAATGACGCTGACACGCAATACACATTGTGAGCTTCGAAAAACGATATCACTGTTCTGCAAACGTCAGAACGGAGCATTGCAAACGAACAACAATACAAAATGAACAAAAGCAAGAAACGTTCGATGGGCAGTCAATTAATAGCCAATCATAATAATCTGCAATTGAAATTCACCCATTTTCTCGGACAGAAGTTGGACGGTTAATAGTAGTTAATAAAAGTTTTTCAAGTTTCGTCGTACCGTCCGAAAATAAGTACATCAACCAATGAACTATAATTTACAAAGAAGTAAAAACTTTATAATTGCAAAGCATTAAAGATAATTATTTTGTTACCACGAATTTACATCAACTTGTAACATTTATAACGACTCAAAGTGTGAAAAATGGTGGAGATAAAAAAGTACACTTTTTGCTCGTGTAGGGGTAAGGAATAATAGCCGAAATATATATTTGACCTCGTTGCACGATAACAGTGGTGGAAACGTGATAAGGATCCCGGCTTTCAAGAATCGATTCGCCGTTCACAATCGCGATGGAAAGTTGAATTATCGATTGGCCCAAAGGTTCATCCGTTCGGGATACAAAATGCGTCGAACGAAATACGAGGGTTTAGTGTACTGAAAGGGAAATATACAGTTGCGTCAGTTAGGTACTTAGTGATACAATAAAAAAAAAGAATTCAAAAAAGGAACCCGTGCTCATAATCATAATAGTGCGGTAAAAATCAAACATGTCGCATTGTCGTGGGCGGCTCGCGTTGACTGCTTGGATCGCGGTCATAATTCACTGTGTCATCAAATTTTACGACTCAGAACATCCAGCGTCGACAATATGCTACTTGTTTAGTCAACCAAATAAACGTTCAAATAATGAGAAACACTTGATTGTGCACGAAAGCCGAAGACGCGTGTGCCATTGTCCGAATTGCAGCGACTCCGATCCCACGAGACCGCCATGCTAATCGCTAGGGAGAATTTCACTACCTCGACCCTTACCGCTGTTACTATGATTCTTCTAATTGGACTTAATTGAATTAATGATGAACACTTAGTCCATCTGTTTATGACCACTGTACTCAGCCGAACAAAAACGAAACATGTGATGCCATTTTTACCATTTTTAGACGTGACTAAAATGAAAAAAATTTTTTGATGAAACTTGATATGCAATTTGATAACAAAACGGAGATGCATTTTCTTTATTCGTTGACACTGCAACAGATGAAAAGTGTAATGACTAAGTTTTCTGGAAACTCCATGGAGGAGAAAAAAGTTTGCTTTTTCGAAGTGAATTAGTGACATTAGCAAAAATAAAAAAGAAAAAGCCTCAAGTTTATTTCATATTCGAGTTTTTTTATTCATGTTTGTATTTTAAAGATTAGTTTATGTTAATAGTTGAGATACATATTCATTTTTTATTACCCGAGCGTGAACTCGGAGTAGACAGGCGAGAAGGAAGCGAAATAAGTTAGATTTTTGCATCTAAAAGTGAATTGAAGCAGTCAAGGAGAAGAAAAACAGAAGGAAGTGGGTCGAATACATGAAACAGAAAATTAAATGAAATAATGAACGTTTTTGTTTTAGGATGACGTGTGATCAGAAAAGTAAAATTGGAACAGGTTCAACATTTTGACAAAATGATATTTAGAAAGGACATATCCTATTTTGCGAAAATTCAACGAGTGGAAAAACCCAGATTTTTTTGATTTTTAAAACATCAACAGCAAAAATTGGACCGTGACTGAGACTCAATAAACAGTTGGGATGAAAGTTTTGATTTCTCCTAAATGAACTACAATTCAATTTTCGCAACAGTCTATCAAATTGAAACTTCATCGGAGCACCGATCCACGTTCTCGAAATTGAACGCCAGAATTATCCCCAGATGAATTGCTAAATTACTATTTGATGATCCTCAAACGGGTCACCTTTTTTCTTCTATAAACAAATTTCTCTAATTAGTCGCTCTATTCCTTAAATAACTCGGTTCATCAGCCGCATTGTTGGTGAATCAACTCAATCTCTGGCTCTCAACGTAGTCGTTTCGAATTTTATTATTATTACCGCTCCGTTCACTCCAATTTGAAATGTTTATTCAGAAGTAATTTTTTTACAGAAGTCGATTACAATTCATCATTAAAATTGAATTACAATCAGCTAGTCAATGAAACGTAGAATTTCATTTGAATAACATGATCTCAAACGGATTCACAAGAATAATTAGGAAGAACGAAATTTATTGGATCAAGTAGAAAAAGTCGAAGAAAGAAAGCATCAGAAGCGTAATTCGTGAGGTGCTCGAACGTTAAATGCTACATGCCTTCTGACGTACAAATTAAAGTCGTTGGCACGATTCAAAGGTTTTCTAAAGTTGGAATTCAGAGAGTTGCCAACAAGTTCGAACACACGCTTGACAATGTCGGCTCCGAACAGAAGTGCCCTGCAAGATTTTCCGACACATTAGTTCGCAATAAAATGACAACTTCTTGTGCAGCTTGTTATTATCATAGAAGTCAGGCTGACCTTTTTTCCACCAGACAGTTTAACGCCAATCGAATTTAATTTCGTTCGTTTTCATTGTCCACGAGAGCTTATTCTGATCGATCTTCCGCTGCATACTTATCCACTTTTATATTCGACACGCGCGTTCGCTCAAATTTCTTTTACCTTTTCTTTAGTCCTGTTCGACAATCGGCCTTGTCGAAGGCTTTTCGGGACGATCATTGGCGCGTGGTCAATTTTATTAATGATCCGAACTGACGATCTCTCCGTACTGGTTTAGTATATGTCCCAACGGATGTTGAATTCACAACTGAAACGAAAACACATTCTATTTGGAAACGAAGTGCATTGTAACATTTTCTACAATTCAATGTTTTGTCCCCGATAAGTCGAACACTTGTTACGGCTCAAATTATAGAGGGAATGTACTATATTGAGAAGAATAACAAATTCCACTCGTATTTACGTATGAAAGAGCTTGTTTATTGTAGAAAACGCGAGCCTCAACGGTCATTATATTTGACGCATTTTATAAATTAGAAAACCAGTAATATTTTATACACAAATCGATAACCACTTATGATAATTATGAGATTGTCGTGGATTATGTTTACTCGACTGAAAAAAAAATCAAGCAGGAATTCCGGGCTAATGAATTAAAGACCATGTTTTATTTTTAAACTTTCATTTATATACTCTAGAAACGTAAAAACACTGATAGCTAATTTTATTTTTCCTTTTTTTTTGTCTCAGTATGTTACATTTATACGCTTATGTTACAATGCCGAAAAAACATTCTTCGATCACATGTAATTATTTACATACTCAGATAGCCTTTGCACCCATTCGTTATTGCTTGGGTGGATTTCACCACCAACTGTTATTTTATGTCTTGTTTTTTTTTGCACGTTGAATGAAGTCTGTTGACAAATTTGAATTTGTTGATACGAGTTACAAATATCCAATTACACAGCATTGAACGTCAAATCGTTAGCTCGTTGGAAAAATAACGAAATCACAGAACCGTAATTTGTACAGGATGATAATTCACGTCCGACGTCAAACTTCACAGACCGAGAGTTATAGAAAATTGTAAGTCCTATTTATCAGTAGAGTTCGATGTCACTTTTATTTTCCTATCATTTTTGTTTTCTTCTTCGGTACGTTTAACACCAAGAAATCCGACGATTGGTTCGTTTTTTCTCTTCCTAAGACACACAACACAATGATTATAGGTTCTCGGTTCTCCAAGTGTTAAACTGAATTTTCTACGGACCTAATTTTACAAAACAGGATTTTATTGATCCGAACGTAAGTATATTACAAGTCGATGATATCGGGAGCTCGGAATTGCACTTTGCTGCCGCACCTCACTCTATAAAGGAGCTCATTATTGACATCGTGTTTTGTCCTGACGTTTTGTTCGTTTCTTTCTTCTGTTTTATTTGATATCCTCTTCATTTCCGCGTTAAACACGTCTCTCTGCCTCTCTTCTTCGTCCTCGTCCTCTTCGACAACTCCTACCAGCAGATTTGTCTCGAAACTTTTCTCGACGTTGTCCGTTACACTTAGTGCGGTTCTCTCAACGTCTTCCTTCAACCGCATTGACCGCCTTGGTTATTTATACCTAAAAATATCACTACCTGTATAACGAATTAGTAAGTAGAGTGATAGAGAGAGAGAGGAGGAGGAGGAAAGAAAATTATTGGTAATCAAATTGGTACCTCTCAGGCCACGGACAGGCTAAGATTCTGCAGAATGCTAGGCCGATTCCTGTCAATAAACTGGCAATCAATACTGTGTACACCACGCATAAATGAATTAGTGCGAAAATGTAAAGAGTTTTGCTGCACCAATTTCTGGGATCAAAAAAAGCTGCTTTGTATTCAGGCCACATGATTCCGAGTATCCAAAAGTTCCCTGGACAGAAAATTTTCCTTGACAATTGAATTTTAACCCTTATCATTCTGCGAGTAGAAATGTTCAATTTTTTGAAGTTCTTTTCTAATTTTACATCGTAATTCGATTAATCAAAATCGAGCCCAAGTACGTTGAATTTTGAAATTTTCAATAAAAAAAAGGTTAGAAGAGTAGTTTTAAAGTAATTTTGAATACGTTACCTAACACAAACCAGCCTAAAAGGAAGCATGAAAGAACGACTGAAACTAGTTTGGTCGGAGATATGTAAGATCTAGAATCAGGAACAGTCATTACTTCTGGCCTTCTAGATCGTACTTGTGCGTATAGCGACCAAAACATTCGTATGCCACCCAAGGCTCCACCAACCACCATGTAAATCGGAATATTCGGTTCTTTCGGACAATCCCGTATGAACTGCAAACCTTGAAAGGACAAACGGTTCATCTTTATTTATGCAAATCACGATTACATAATTCATTAAAGATGAAAGCTTCATCATGAATTGGTTTCCACTCAGTTTTCTGTATCTGCGAGTGAAATTCGATTACAAGAGTCGGCAGTGGAATACTCAATTCTTGACAGCAATAAAAAATAAGAACATTCTGTTTTGTCATTCTTTTAACAACATTTGACAATCATGAACACTCTCAGGGTAACTTTGAAATCCAGAAAAAAGTTTGAAATTTGAAAAAAAGCCAAATTTAAAAAGTTGCCTGTTATGAATTTTTAGTTCTGATCAATGAAATAAAGCAGATAATTTGACATGTGAAATGTTCAATCAATAATGAAAGAATAATATCTAAGAATACTCTAACTTGAAAAATTTATTCATGCACAGAGAAGGTTTTATATATGAACAAAAATGTCGTATTTTGGAATGCATGACTGTACACCAAAATAAAATCGAAACAGTTCTTGAATTGCAAAACAATTTTTGACCTGAAAGGAATAATTCAGAAATATTGTGGAAAAATTGCTACCTTGAGGTTGTTGCCCAATGATGAAATATCGCATGAATGGAAAGATTTCGAAGCAAAAAAAAATTTAACCAAAACGCGTTTGCCTAAGGCAAAAGGGGCGAATAACAATATTACATTAGGGTTAGTAGAAGTTGGCTGCGCGTACATGTTGGCATATGACGTGCTTTTAGCTCCGAATAGACAGATCTAATTTCTTGCGCGATAAAAACATAAAACATAAAAACACACAGGACCTAAATTTAAAGAGATGGTTTCATGAGCAATTTCAGTTGATAGAGAACGTTACAGACGTTCTCGTAATGATCAGCTATTAAATTTTACTACTCGGTAATTTTTGTTGAATATAAAAATCTAATAGCATAATCTGCAACAAAAGAAATTTTACAAAATGGACAAATTTAACAATCGTTTTTTTATTTTTTACAAAACAATTTCTTATCACACATGAAGTATTGTTTTCACCGTTTTTTCACGCTTGAAATAATCAAATTATTGGATTTTATTTTACTTCGAGGAGAAATACATGAATAAATTAATCTATATGATATTCGATTAATAAAATATTTAATTTGCTTTACGTCTGAATAATTAAGGAAATATGCTGCCGGAGCAATTAATTTTTTGTTTTTAATTAAAGAATTATCATGCAAGATTTAAAATTGTCCCTAATGTATCATTTCTGAGAGGAGCTCTGATAAGAAAATAATGAACATCGAAGGCATGCCTTATCATTATCATAAACAATGTCTCGGTATTTCAGAAATGCTAAGTGGCACACCTTGAACTAATTATGAATTCACATTGTGAATCTCAAAAACGGAAAGAACCTTAAACAAATTTGTGTCATCGATCAATGCAGAATTAAGAGCTCTCTTGAGGGAAAGTTTCATATCCTGAAACGCTCTTGAGAAAAGTAAAGAAAAAAAATGGTTAAGAAAAAGATCCTACTAAATGCTCAGACTCTTATGTTAGCTTAAAATGTATACTCTGAGAAAATTATAAGTGAAGACGTATAACTTCAATTGACAAGAGTTCTAAGACAAAGAATGAATCTTGAAGATTTTCCTCACTCGAAAGTATTCCGAAGAGGAACATGGAATCGTATTTTAAAAGTCAGCTTTTACGATTATGTGGGAAGTTTCTGTTTGAATATGATCAGAGAAGTAAAACAGAAAAATGATTTGTTAAATTAAATATTTGAAAATTATCAAAGAGAAAGAGAACAGTACGGTTCAACTGAAAGTTTTTGATTTAAAGTAAAAGGTATCGAATAAAAATGTGCTCTTTAGTATAAGATTCTGGTTTGTTTATGAATGTATTGTCAATATATGATAAGAGTGGATTTAAAAGTGGTTTTAAAAATATTTGCATCTCACCCAGGATGAACATGATGACAGGCATTGTAGATAAACAAGCTAGGCAGATCGTTACAACAACAGTTTTGCTGACCACGCGTAAAGCGCGATACACAAAATCACAGGTTCCGTTTGCCTCTAAGTGTGCGTCCTTGAGTTGGAACACTAAGGAGCCATAAGTAGCTACGCCCATTGGACTAGATGAACCAGCACCTTTTTCTGCTGCACTTGCACTACCACCACTAAACAGTCTTCGAGATTCGTCAGCTGAAAACTAAAAATATGTTCATTATTAATTCAAATATTTAATCATTGTTTATTTAAACTCACTAAATACAAATTCGAAAATAAAAACACTAAAACGTAATTAGCCACAGATACAACATCTCATAACAAATAAAACACATTGTCTCACTTCCATTCAAAAACGTAATATTAAAAATTAATAGTTTTACGTAATTGAATAAAAGTGAAGCGAAATGAAGGCGTTCATTTCACTTTCATCCCGGATAAAATGATCGCACACTGTAAATGGAAATGAAACTTTGAAATGAAAAAAACTCGAAGGGCAATACGATTTGGAATTTCTCATTTTTTCTATTGAATGTTTCTCTCATTGAATTGTGGTACGTCAATCTTTTAAACTTTTGTCATGGACAAGATCCTGGTACTGCATAAATTGCATTTATTTACACCCACAGGGGCACATTTCTCTGCTTTGTTATAAATTCCTAAATTCCAACAATATAAAAGTTTATGACGCGCAACGTTGTGGTTGCGAGAAAACCTGTTGTCATAACGATGCATTTCCCTCATGATACTTAACCAAGATGTGCCGCAAATGATAACGAAATGCATTTCGCCAACAGTTATATTGCGCCGTAAAATTCGAAATACTCATCATTCAATGTCTCCTGGCAATATTAATGAAAATCAAAAACATATAAATAAAACTCATCAAATCGATAATACACATAAAAATCATTCTCTTTTTTTCCTTTCCAAAGAACATTCTGTAACTTTCTGCAGGAAGTTATAAAAATCATATTTGATCAATTGTCATTTTGGTAATGGTAAGAAAACGTTGAAAGGTGGATTGTGAAAATGTGATGAAAATGGTCGAGGGTACAATTTCGCGACTTGGAAGAGTTTGCAATTTGTTTGATTGGTCGTGCATAGCTGGTACACGCAGAGGAATGCGTGACAATGAGCCATGTTTGAAAGAGGTAAAAATGTTGAGAACAATAAGCCCGGGAACAATTTGCGAGGCACGCAAATGATCTACCAAGAAAAGCTCTGATTGCAGAGCGAAAAGCAAGTCGGAAGAAAAGCATTGTTAATAACGAATGACTTTTTCTTAATATCCAGTTAGCGAGCTTTTTGTTCTGCTGATCGATCGGCATTTTGCAGTGCTTTGTCTCACATTAATCCAGTTTAAGTGCAGTGCATGCACTTGATAAATCAAAACAACGACGATCGGATTAATTCGAACCGATTGTATCTCAGGGACATTTTGTTACGTGAAAATCAAGCTTTACATCGGATAATTTCGAGCTTCTGGCATATTGATGAATGGATCGACATTCTGTTTGTGATTGGTACATCAAAGCGTTGTTACAATCAAACAAACATAGCGAATCCTCGAAGTGTAATGTTCGAGTACCTGCGAAACAGAACTACTGGCTCTCCTAGAATCAGCCGAAGCTAGATAATTAGACCCCTGGCCAAGGTTTACCTGTGATGTTCCCTCCGATCTTATGCTCGCCGGTTTCGTCTCGCGTAAAAACGTCGGTGATACACTCCGAACCTTCGTTGAACCTACAAACAAATTTTCTTTCAAATATTTTGTTCTTAACAGATTAATTAGTTCCTCAAATAGAAAGATCCGGTGCGTGTTGTAACTCAGTTAAAGTGAAATTGTTATCTAAAAAGGTCAGAGCGTGCTTTTCATTTCATATTTCATTCACGTTTAGAGAAGATAAATGAATTAAAATCATGTTTCTGTGTGAAAAATGGGACCCAAGCTTTTGGATATATCATTTGAGCATCGAATGTACACAAGACGGAGCGCCTTTCATCAATCTTGAATTCAGTCGGTTTTGTGCTCTAATTAAAATGCAAATTAAAGGACACTAAAGTTATGAGGGGAAACGTAAACTTTACATATCGCGAACATTTTCTATCAAACCAGCGAGTCAAATATTCTCATGTTTTCTGTTTGACATGTCGAAGGAATTCTTGTTCAGATCACTCCTAACCACGTGCATGCATATTTTATAAACACCATTTAAATGGTTTCCTGGAATGTAACCCAGTGATTCATAATTCATTCAGCAGCTAAAGTACAGACGCTCATTTTGACATTAAACTTACAACGATTCTATCTGTTGTTACCCGAGAAAAATGATAAATACGAAGTGTTTTTTCATCGATTAAGCAACGATTAAGAGGATTTTTCGGTTTGGTTTCATTGGCGCAGTTTCATAAATTGCACCACTTTCATGTTTATCCGTTCACAAAACCAATCTTGTTTAATGAAGTTAATTAACTCCAGCGTGGTATATAGTAATTGATTTTGTTTACGAAACATTATTTCAAGGGATGGAGGTTCTGCGTTTAAACATATTGTTCGACCGAAATTCTGAAAATTGCATTATCCAAGATACGACGAAGTTTAAATCTGCTTTTGCATTTTAGGATTTGCGTTTCCAGCAGTACGCGTACTTTTTTTTATTGCGAATCGATTTTATGACGGGACAGAAATGTTTTCAGATTTTATTTTTATTTTTCGGCTCCTTTGAATCGTGAAAAAATAACCGATAATATCAACACGGGCGATAAAAAAACTAATAAAATGAAAGACCAAGATGCTTTAAAATTCAGAATGAAATATACAAGAGACAGCAGAATGGAATAATATCTAAAGATAAGTTATTGTTTTATCGTCATTCAAAATTCAAGAGGATGAGAGCCACTGTAATGAACAATGTCGTTGATAGAACAACATTCCTATTCATACTCAAGTAAATTTGCAAGTTTATACGACTCATTGAATGTTTCGCGAAGTTTCTAATTTGACAGTAAAAACGTATTAAGTTTTTGTTCCGCGATCTCATCGAACAATAACTTTGTTTTCAATTTCCTGATACTATTTTCGTACCGAGCGAGCTGGTTGTTTTAATAAAAAAAAACATCCGATGCGGTAATTTGATGCATACATTTCACACTTTTAGACCTCACGACATATTGCAGTTTAAAAACAACTGTGCACAGTTCCCCGATGAATAATTACGAATAAATAATCGATACCGCGAATCGTAAGAGTCTGCTGACAAGCTTGACTGGCGTTTGCAAATTAAAAGCACTTCTTTTCTCATTATAAAGTTGGTCGATAACTTATATGCACACTTTTTTTTTGCTAAAATGACTTTTTTGATGTTATGAAATATGAAAAATTTTGAAACGTTCGCAAACAAAAAGATAATAACTTGATTAATAACTTGATTGTGCAATTCGTCTCAAATTTCTTTTATTATTTTCGTTCTTTTTAAGGACATTGAGAACATGATATTGCACTTTTTAACTATCGTAAGGACTACAATACCATATTGTATGAACAGTTACAATGTCGATTTTGACATCTACAATGAGAAAGATGAATGTCTTAAAACATTACAACTTTCATTTAAAAAATGTGATATCAAAATAACGTTTGATTGAAAGAAAAATGCTTGTAAACTGTAAGTCTTAAACATTCAAAATTACGCAGTGCAAGATTTACAATACAGATTGTTCGATATCATTTTCTCAATGGACCATTAAAGCTAACATCTTTATCACGAGAATAGTTCGTCTAATACTTGAACCGAGTTAGATTAAACAGCACCTTGGAATTTGGCCGGACTAATTAATCTGGGCCGATATTTATTGAAGATGAACGGTCGCTTAATTGAAAGCGGGGATCTTAATTGGAGCGCTTACTTTGATCGAGTGAGATCCGGCGATGATCCTGGCCGCTCCTCGACATCCTCTTCTCCATGCTAATGCCTCCAAGGCTGCCTCTCGGACTCCTCTCAAGTTCAGGGCCGACGCTGCCTCTAGGACTTCTCTGCATCTCCGGACCCTTCGATATCCTGTCATCTTCACTCCCAAGAGATCCTCGGTGCGGCCTCTCCGGCATGTCAGATTTGCCAATCGAACCTCGAGGGCTGCGATTAAGATTCGCGTCTGGACAGATCGAGCCTCGGGGTGACCTGTTGATTTCGCTCATGCCAATCGATCCCCTCGGGTAGCGTGTGGCTTCGCTCATCTGAATCGAGCCGCGTGGACTCTGGCTGATGTACTCGGACACGGGGCTGCGATCCAGCAGAGGCTCGTTTTGCGGAGTGATACTTGCTCGAGGCAACCGGGGCATGTCCATCGGACAGATTGAACCGCGAGGCGTCCTGTCAAAATCCACATTTGCGATGCTTCCTCGCGGACTCCTTGACGGTTCTGGTGCTAGCGAATGTCGGGGACTTCGGGAAATGCCGTTTTCGGGTATCAAAGGACGTGAACCCACCGACGAGGAGGCAGTTAAACTGTTCCTGGGACTGCGATTGTACGTCACCTCACCTGGCACTAACGAGTTGCGAGGACTTAGAGAAACGTCAGGAGCAATAGAGTGTCGAGGACTTCTCGAAACTTCTGGCACCATGCTGTTGCGGGGCGACCGACCTATTTCAGGTGTCAAACTGTTTCGCGGACTTATCAGCGAGGTCCTCGAGGACCGGAAGTAATCCGCATCTGGAACTAGTGAATTCCGAGGGCTACGGTTTTTAATGTCGATCGACAGGTTTAATCTTGAACAGTGGTCGGGGTTTGGAAGAATTCGTCGGTTGTGACTCTGAAATGAAAAAAAAAGAAAATTTAGCGAATGGACAGTTTTAAGATAGCAAATATTCGTTCGGATAAAACTTCAACTTTCAAGTGTACAGTTGTCGAAATAAAAAGTTAAAACAAAAGTTGTTGTTAATTTTTATGGATTTCTTATAAGAATTATAAATTTTATATATTAAAAATTGTCTGTTTTTAATAATAAAGTAGAAATTTGAAATTTATTTTAGACATCAAGAACTTAACATTGTTAATAAACGTGAAATGAATTCGCTGCGTAATTACAATTTGAATTTGAATAATCCAATTGAAGTTTAATTTTTAATTCCACATTTAAGTATTTTCCTTTGTTCCTTTTGATTAACAGTTTGAAAATTTGCACATTTCATTGTAAATATGGAGATTATATGATGAACTGAACTTGTTGATGAATGAGAAGAAAAATATGAAATTCTAATCAAACTCTCTTATTGCCGGGCTTGAGAAGATGACGGCAACCTCGTCTGCATAGAGAAAAATCAATCTATAGATTTGAAAAATAAAAAAGGAACTTGCAGTATTCATGCAGGGTTAATATTTTTCGACTTCGACTGAGGTCACGATATTAGTTTTCATCAAAAGCTGTACATCAACAAGTAAAAGAGCTAAACAACGTTTGAAACTGAAATAATATTTTTTCAAAGAACCAAATTTTGGACGAGAAAAAACTGGCTCAAAACATTGTTGGTTGCATAATTAGAATCCGACGAGTTTCATGTTTTTATTCTATTATTCTGAGTTGAAAATAATAACTTCACTATTTTTCTAAACTTTTATAACACGTACGTTTTATGCATTTTTTTTGTGAGTCGTGAAAAATTGATGTGAGATCCTTTTTGTCCAGGGTGTTTTTTTCCAAAGCAAATGTACATACATAATCTAAACTCCGGCGATCGATAAAGGGTCAAATCAAAATTGCATAATCGCAGTTTGAAAGCTCGCCTCGGGAGGGAAGATTTTACGATGAATTTTTATGTCAAAGCGACGTTTGCGAAATGACATCAGCCGTGAGCGCTTAAACGTAAACCACTTTTGACCGGTCTTGAACGCTCGAAAGCAAACATATGGATCGTGACATAAAGGCGTCTAAGAAACTACAAACTGGATGTAAATATTGATAAAGACCGCGATATTTGCGAGTTCAATGTAACACAAAGTGGCGTCATAACATTCAAATAACGTACGTCGAATGCGATCGAATTGAGGTAGTCGCGGGATAGGGAGTACGGCATGACAATTTATTTGAAAAATTGATCGTTTCAAACAATGAGAAATTGTCATTGTCGCGTTATTTATTCAAGCGGCAATTCTTCTTTTGAATTAGCGTTCGATGAAATTTTATCGTTCAATGTATGTAGTACAAATGAATCGCCTGTTTTCTTTATCCCAATTTATCTGCATTTTGTCGTATTTATTTTCTATTGTCCACAGGCCAAGCATCGAATATAATTTGTCCCCGATCAAATATATTCTAATTTTATACAACGCAGATGGTAAAGATTGACGTTTTTTTAGACCTTTATGGATCGTACAGGCGGAACGTAAATAACAACCAATCAAAAATACCAAATAGATGAACAAAATTGTTTAATCAGAAAGAGTGTTTTTAATCAACAGTCCAGCTAAATTGTTTCGAATTTTTCATATCGAAGCGAATCAAGTTCTGATTTTTTGACATAGATAGATTTATTAAAAAATAAAAAAAGTGTTTCGAAAAATTCTGTTATTTAACTTGGAAAGAACGAACAAAAAATTGAAAAATAACAATAATAATCAACTTAAATAAATAACATACGTAAACATCATGACAAATAAATATAATTCCTACTTCCCTTGAATCAAAGAAAAACGCATTTTCTGGCCGTTATGTATTCTATAACATAATAATTGCTATATTTGCAGTATAAGCAAACATTGTCTGATCAAATCTCCAGTACCACAATTAACACTGATCTGATAAAAAATGCGTCATTCTTTTATTTAACTGTTTAAGAAAAGTAGAAATTATATTCGTTTGTCATAATGTTTTACATATTCGTATTCATTTAAGTTGGTTGACATTTTTTATGTTTCACTTTTATGTTCGTTCTTTTTAAGTTTAATAAAAGAGTTTTTTTAAAAGACTGTTTTTTAGTTTACTTTATTGTTTTCCTTCAAGTTATTGTTTCTTTTATGTTAGTATTGAATGAATACAAAAAGGTATTGCACATTAATTCAATTAATACGTTAAATCGAAAAAGTTAGACAAATATAATCATTTTCGTAATGCGTGGGTGGAAACAACGGATGCGAGGGTGGATTCGCACGGAAAACGCCGCCAACTTGTATTATCACCAAAGTTATGCATGTGTGCCAAAATTTAACTTTAGAAGTATAAAAATTTTGCTTTGCGAGGTTTAACAACACGTAGTGTTTGATAATAAAATAAAAGAGAGAAAAACAGAAAATCGAAAGTCACGTGAACGATAGGTGGAAATAATATCCGATGCACTGACGAGTAAATTTCACTTTGATTTAATCAAACTTAAGCGAAGAGAATGATTATTGGAAAAATCAATCAATCGTTTGGAAACTTGTATTTAGCTCCGTTGTCAAACGTCGCCAAAACTTTTTGCAACCGAATACAAACAAATTGAAAAAAAGACGCAGCGAAACAGTCCAAGTTTACTATTGGTCCAGTTAATCTTATTAACCTCCTTTTCTTTCTACTCTAATCAATATCACTTACGAGCCTAATCTACCTCCAATGATATCAAATGTTTTATTCAATCAACAGATTCAACTTTTAATTACAATCAGATATATCCTTATCAGTGCTTTTGTCTCTCTAATCTTATCTTGTTTTTTACTTCTCTTACTTTGAATTTTACATTTCAAAGTCAGTGAAATAATTAAATCGTAGCAAAATTGCTATTCTACTGCAAGCAATAATATTAGAAGCAATTTACGACTGAATTCAAGAAATACAAATCCGTTTTTGAAGAAAAAAGAATTGAACAAAAAAACCGGATACTATTTTGACAAGTTAAGTCGACAGGTGGGTTGGTTAATTCAGAATGTTTTTATCAAAACTTTTTATGCTTTTTTCACGACCACAAAAACTCGTTAATTATGAACGAGAGTTGTAAGCCTTTTTTTTGTTAGTAACATAAACAAAAAAATTGAATTGAATTTGAAAAACAAGAACAATGAAAGAGCAGACTTTTCATTTTAATTTGCATAAGTAATTTGCAAACAAAATCTTTTTTTGGTTTCTAAAAGTTAAAAAAACTTTTTTAATGTTTGATTTTTCTAATCGATCGCTCTTCGACATAGTTCTATTTTTGTGAATTTCAAATATAGTAGTTGGAGAGCGAGGGACGATCGAACTGGTCGGTACCTCGTCGTGAACATCGTCGTCCGCGTCGAGAGCGATGTTAGGCACAACACTGCCACGTGGGGATCGTTCTCGATCGATGGTGAAAGTTTGTGCTAGAACGTCGGACGCCTCGGTGGATGCGACCGACGCCCTGCGGCCCCGGTACGGTGGTCCCAAGGCTCCCATGCTCGTCGAGTGCTCTTGCGGCGAGTTCGCGACACTCCGCGACGGTCTTCTGCGACGCGACGACGAACTGCGGTGGAGCATCATCCTCGTCTGGTATCGACAACTAGCTAGTAAACCATCGTCGAAGTTTTAGCCGAAGAAACTTAACTCCTACGCGTCATACAAATGTTACAAAAACAAAGTTGCAAAATTTCAGGGGTTTTAAGGCGGAATAGTCAGACATCCTGGATACATAACGGTTTCGCACGTTCAACTGATAGAAAAATACTCGTGATTGTCACTGTCGTTAACTTCTGCTTTTTGGTTTAGGCGTTGAATGTAACCCGTGGGAAAGGAATAGTTTTGCCGCTCATTTTCGTCTACCGAGTTGAGTGGAAAAACAAGTTGGTTCGAGATTGAGACGAGAAAATCGAAAGGTTCGCGCGATAAGGTAGACACGTCTGCAGCCGCGAGCTGCTACAAGTAACGAACTACCCCATTCGCGACTCGAAGCTTACTGAAATACCGAACGCGTTCTCGCCACTCCGCGCTCGGGAATTGCGCCGGGCGTTGGGTTGTCAACCCCACAGGTAGAACACAACTGCTTACCCAAGATTGTTACCTTGCTCGCTCTTTGGTCCTGTTTTTCACCGTATTATTCAGGAATTATTGATTTCACAACTCTACGAATAATTTTCACTTGCTAAATGAATTCACATAACTGTTTTCTTGATCTCGCAAAACCGCGATGAAACCTAACAATATTTACATCTCGGAAATATAACAACGAAAATTTGTTTCGTTCGTAAATAAAACGGGTTTTCAATTTCTTCAGGTCCATGAAAAGTCAATGCAAAGTTGTAAATGATTTTTAAACATTGGAAACGTGGTTCTGTTAATCGTTTTCAGGTGTGATAGTGAGCGGTGAAATTGAAACGTTTGATGAAAAATAAATGTTGTGTTGAATATTGCCGTTAGAATTTTTTTTGATTCTATTTTTTTTATTGTAAATCAAAGTACCTTTAATGATCATTTTAATCTGAAGATAGTGAAATGGTTCGTTGATTTTTGTACTGAGAGAAGTTGCAAATTAAATACAGAGTGTAAAAGTAGCATTGATTTTAGGAAAGGAGGAAGGAATAAAGGACGAAATATGTGACGAGACTCTGCGGCACTTAAACTGTTCATTGATTTAGATCAAAATTCATTAGCTCACATAACGAATTATCTTCGTGAGCGACTGCAATGAGACGGTATTATTTTTGCAGTGTAGTCAGCCAATGTTGACCGAATTAGACCGAAATTAATTGTATCGATTTGACTTTTGCCTTCAGTAATTTTCAAACGGTTTGTTTGTAGAGTCAACAGAAGTCACTAAACAAATGTAAATTCGAATCTCAAAAATAAGTTGAAATTAAGTTTTTTGAATGTTTTAATTTTGTTTTTGAAATTTAAAAACAATTTGTTTACGATTGTGTTCAAGTTTGTTTTAGAAACAAAAATATTGATCAAAAATTAAAAAGACGATATGAGTTCTGAAAGTTTATAAAGAGGTTTATCTTTTAGATGTAAAATATGTACTTTTGCGTGTAAAACTCGTTTTAGAGGGCAGCGCGAAAATTTGGAAACCCGTAAAAGTTCGCCATAACGTCTGATATAATGTCGCTGGAAATGTTTCAAATACTTTGCGAAACTTCATAAAACTTTGGACGACTCTTGATTCCAATAAGTTTGACCAAACTTTTTGATATTCTTTTCCCGCACATCCAACTGAATTTCCGCTGGTTGAAAATCGGATTTTTTCGGTAAATATTTTATTTGGATTTTTTTCTTATTCTTGAGTTTATAGATTAGTTCGAATAGAATAAGTCTAATCATTTATTCAACCAGGTTGATAACTGGGATGCTCGATTTAAATTTGCATCAAATTTGCAATGCGGTCATGCATTTGCACAAATTTCATACAAATCTAGTATCGAACGAATATAAATTTCTTTGCAAAAAAACATGTTGAAATAGAACTAACAAATTAACTTTTTTAAGAATTTTTTTTTCATCGTTGCGCCATCTGTGAGATTTCAAATTTCCATTTACTACTTTACCATCTAAAGTTACACCATCAAATTAAAAAAAAATTTTTTTTGGCAATTCATATTTTTGCAAAAATTTTTTTAAAAGTATCAAAAATGTTTAAAAGTCGTTATTAAATTATTTTAGTATAATTATTTGTTTTGAATTTGTTCACAGACTCGTCGTCAGATGACAGCTCCTACGATAAGAAGGAGGTATTTGCTGGAGTTTACTCTCTCCAAGTTACGTTCACGATGATTTTATAACTCTCGCACATGTCCAACAACAGTTTGTTTAGTCGTCGAGCCGTAGATGACACTTCGGTTAAATTATTTAATTTTTTAACTGTTGAAATCATATTTGTAGAATTGTAAGTCAGTTTTGGATTTAGTTATTTATTAACAATGAGTGAATCTCCTGCTAACATGGTGAACGGAGAGAATCCGCCTCAGAAAACTGCCAAGCAATTGGAAAAGGAGAAACAGAAATTAGCGAAGCTCGAGAAGTTTAAGTTGAAACAGGAAAAAAAGAGTACAACTGTTCCAGCTGATTCGAAACGCAAGGCTGAAGTACGTATGAGTTTTTTTATAATTTTGAATTCGTTAATTATCAGTGAATTTGTTTGTTACCAAATTTGCAAATTTTAAAATGAATAATTAACAGCATATGGTATAAGGAAATTTCTGAGCACATTGGTTTTGGTGATTGAATCAGACAAAATTGTGAAATTCAATTTGCACAATATTCAATTGCACTTGAAAACTACTCTTTAAATCATATTTCTTGAAATTAACATTTTTTTAAGATAAGATGAACCGCTTTTTAACAAAAATAAACACCTGTTTATTTATATGTTTAAAATTGTTCAATCGTAATTGATATTCAGTGACTCATCAGTACACTTCCTTTACTTTCTCATTCCAACTAACGGAAAAATCAAAAAGTTTAACCTTGTTAATTGCTATTTCAAATCTATACATTTTACTTACATTTTAACTTTCTTATATTCGTTAACTAACAACAAAATTAATCATTTCAGAAACTTGAAAAGAAGAAAAATGTTAAGGAAAGTGCAACGTACACTATCGCCACTCCAGCTGGTGACAAAAAAGATACCAGTTGTCCCATGCCGGATGCATACAGTCCACAGTACGTGGAAGCTGCCTGGTATTCTTGGTGGGAGAAAGAAGGATTTTTCAAACCCGAATATGGGGTAAAATTAGCTCCAAATTCACTCAAATTAGAGCACCCCAATACAGCAATAATCATAACAATACTTTATTCTAAAATTATAGGGAAAGGACATCTTGGATGAAAATCCTGAAGGTAAATTCGTCATGGTGATTCCGCCTCCAAATGTAACTGGTTATCTTCATCTGGGACATGCCTTGACTAACGCAGTTGAGGATTGCATAACTCGATGGTAACACATTTGCATAATTTATTTAAATCAGATAATCCATTTTTTTGAAAAACAAGTATTTATACAAGTGTTGTTTTTTAATGCAGGAATCGGATGAAAGGTCGTACAACTTTGTGGAATCCTGGCTGTGATCATGCTGGAATCGCTACTCAGGTTGTCGTGGAGAAGAAACTCTGGAGAGAGGAGAAAAAAACTAGATACGATCTGGGCAGGGAAAAGTTCATTGAAAAAATTTGGGAATGGAAAAATGAGTATGAAGACGTTTTTTGTCTTTCCTTTTTCTTTTCATTATTTTATGGTTTTTTTGCGATGGTTTTCACGTTTACTTTTGATGCTTTTAGAAAAAGCGATCGAATTTACGACCAGCTGAAAAAACTAGGCGGTTCTTTCGATTGGGACCGAGCAGTTTTTACGATGGATCCAAAATGTTCCAAGGCTGTAACTGAAGCCTTCGTTCGCCTGCATGAAGATGGTGTAATTTATCGAAGCAACCGATTGGTCAACTGGTCGTGTACTTTGAAAAGTGCTATTTCTGATATTGAGGTAAAACAAACATTTTATACAAAATCAATTCATTTCAAAAAATGATTCATTAATAAAATCATCGTTTTCAGGTCGACAAAAGAGAACTGACCGGCCGAACATTTATAGCCATCCCTGGTTATGATAAACAAGTAGAATTTGGCGTTTTGGTGTTGTTCTCGTACGAGATTGTGGATTCGGATGAGAAAATTGTCGTTGCCACAACTCGTATTGAAACAATGCTTGGAGACACTGGTATTGCTGTAAATCCGAAAGATCAGAGGTACATCCATCTGATTGGGAAGCAAGCCAAACATCCGTTCTGCAACAGACTTCTTCAAATAGTCGCCGACGACTATGTGGATATGGAATTTGGAACAGGTTCATCTTGAATTAATCAATTTTTCAACGTCTCTGATTCTATTCACCTTCAATCTTGAACTGAATTTATTTTTATCCTTTCTCAGGCGCTGTTAAAATAACTCCAGCCCACGACCCAAACGATTATGAAATTGGAAAACGTCATAATCTTCCATTTATTACGATTTTCAGTGACGAAGGAATCATTGTTGGTGATTATGGTGTTTTTACAGTACGTTGAAAACTGAGATTTTAAAAATTGTCTTGTAAATTCTAAAAGATTGAAGAAATAACGAACAACATTTTTCAGGGGATGAAAAGGTTTGATGCCCGAAAACAGGTGGTGGAAGAACTGAAAAAGATAGGCTCCTTTGTGGAAGTCAGAGACAATCCTATGGTTGTGCCAATTTGCAGTCGATCGAAAGATATTGTCGAGCCGATGATTAAACCACAATGGTAACTATTTTCATCGCAACAAACTTGTGAAAGTCAATAGAAAATGACATGAATATCGTTTTAAATGTTTTGTATACTCATTTTAAATATTTTAGGTATGTAAAGTGTGACGAAATGGCTGCAGACGCTGTAAATGTTGTAAACACAGGTGAGCTGAAAATCATTCCCGAACAGTTCAAAAAAACTTGGTTCATTTGGATGGATGGTATTCGCGACTGGTGTATTTCGAGACAACTTTGGTGGGGCCACAGAATTCCCGCCTACTTCGTGTCAGTCAAAGGACTTGAATTGAGAGACGTAAGGATTTTCAACAATTCTAATGAAATGACGAAGTGCCGTAATTAACTCTGTGTTTATTGACCGTTTCAAAATGCGTAGGACGAGAAGAACGATTACTGGGTGAGTGGGCGAACTGAAGAGGAAGCAAGGAAGAAAGCAGCCGAGAAATTCAAAATCAGTGAGACTGAATTTACCCTTCAACAAGATCCTGATGTGCTGGACACTTGGTTTTCGTCGGGAATTTTCCCCTTTTCTATCTTCGGCTGGCCTGACAAAGTACAAATATTTGTACTTGTTGATATATTTTAATGATTTATTTAAATGATTTTGTTCTAAATCGCAAAACTGTTTGCAGACAAAAGAATTAGAGGCTTTTTATCCTGGCACTTTGTTGGAGACAGGACATGATATCCTGTTCTTCTGGGTTGCAAGGATGGTATTCTTAGGACGAAAATTGATGGGAAAACTGCCGTTCAGGTACAATAAACTGACAGTAAAATTTTAAAACTCATCTCAAAAGTTTTAATATGTTTTATCGTCGTTTTTTAAAGTCTATGATTTTAGTTCACCGCGCATGCATTATTGCTTCCATAGGTGTTTCAAAATATTTATAATGTGTTTGATTTCTATCTCCATCGACCTCAAATACGCAATATGATTTATGAATTCAATTATTTTTTATTGAACGAAATCTCTTTTGCATTTCACTGCTTTATACTACCCCACATTATCTTAAAATGTTACGAACTAGAAAATAACTATAAATTTTACATTCAGAAACAGGAAGCATTCATTTTCATTGTCTGGAATCATTACTTTTTTATACATTGTTAGAGACGTTTTTGCTTGAATGTATTTTTTAATTTCAGGGAAGTGTATTTGCATGCCATGGTACGTGATGCCCACGGCAGAAAGATGAGCAAATCATTGGGAAACGTTATTGATCCCATGGACGTGATAAATGGAATAACTCTTGAAGTTCGTATCGCACTTATAATTCATGTTTTTTAGTCAAATTGTTTGACTAACGAAACAGCATTGAATTAATCTTTTATTTGAAAAAAAGGTAATTAGTTTTTACGTTCATTTAGGAGCTCCAAAACAAATTAGTTGACTCGAACTTGGACCCCAAAGAATTAAAGCGTGCTATGGAGGGACAGAAGATGGATTATCCAAACGGTATTCCTGAGTGTGGCACTGATGCATTACGATTTGCACTTTGCTCGTACACGAGACAAGGTCGAGACATAAACCTCGATATTCTGCGAGTTCAAGGGTACAGAACATTCTGCAACAAGATGTGGAATGCAACAAAATTCGCTCTTAATTACTTAGGCGAGGGATTCCAGTTTGTCAACAACGGTCCAACGGTATGCCAAAATCATCCTTGTTCTTTTAAAGCTCATAATAATTGCAATTAGTCAACGGAAATTCCAATTTTAAAAAATCGCGTTCAAAAAGTAGTGCTTCTAGTTTAACTGGCTTTTTGAATTATTGAAAAGTAAATGAACAACAATAATTGTTGGTTAACACAGACGAAAGCGTTCAGCTATCTGTCTCTATTAAACGAACCGTGCGTGCAAGACGCGCTAGACAAGAATCTGGCAGATTATTCGTACGTGAATGGCTACACGCCCTCGCAGGAGGACGTTAAAGTGCACGACGCATTGAGCCTGTACGACGCTAATCTTGAACAGCGACCGCACCTCGCACGCTGGTACAATCATATAAAATCCTTCAGTAATCACGAAAAACGTGCTTTTCGTTCAATCGACTCAAATGCTCCACCTCAATCTTTTCCGGTGAGCCTATTTCAGCGTATTTTTTAAATACGACTGGAAAGGTTAAATCAAAAGTGACGAAAAATATGATTAAAGTTTGTAAAAACTGCTATAGCTATTTTAAAAAATTGCGTTTTGGTTTTTAGCTCTCAGGCAACGAGTCAAAGATGGATCTTTGGATGCTGTCGAGGATTAGCAATGCTGTGAAAATTTGTGACGAAGAAATGGCTCAGTACAATTTCACTGCTGTTACTACAGCTTGTTACAACTTGTGGCTTTATGAACTTTGTGATGTTTATTTGGTAAATATTAATTTTTTATTTAAAAATGAAAATGACACATATTTTTGATTGATCGAGGTTTTCGGATTGGTTTAAATTTTTTTTTTCCTAGGAATATCTGAAACCGGTATTTGCAACTGGAACAGAACAGCAAAAAGCAACGTCCCGTAACGTCCTCTGCACCACTTTGGACGTTGGCTTGAGATTGCTCAGTCCATTCATGCCTTTTATAACAGAGGAACTATACCAGCGTTTGCCTCACAAGGACATGAAATATCCGAGCATTTGCGTGGCTCCGTATCCAGAAGTTGAACAAGTGAGTTGGAACTAATTTCTTGCTGAAATTGATGTCGCAGAAAATTGTTTCCCGATTGATTAACTTTTATACACTTTCAAATTTTGCTTATCTATTTTTTTTATACTTTTCATTTTTGTTTTAGTATCCGATGAGAAACGAGGAGATCGAGAAGAACTTTGATTTTGCCCAGAAAATCATCAAAAACGTCCGATCTGTTCGAGCTGACTACAATCTGCTGAACAAGACGAAAACTGAGATGTTCTTCGTTTGCAACGACAAAGCATTGCAGCATATTGTTGATGATTTTGCATCGGCCATTGAAACCCTGGCGTTTTCTGTGATCGTTAAATCCGAACCTCCTAGTGGGTGTGCTATTATTACCATCACTGATAAACTCCAAGTTCATCTTTTGTTGAAGGTAGAAATAAAATTAAATATTGGAAGATTAGTAAAAGTTTGATAATAATGATTGGGCTAATCCACGATTGATTTTCGATTGTTTTTAATTTAGGGTTTGATCGATCCAGTGAAAGAATTGGAAAAACTGAAGAACAAGCAAAATTACTTAAACGAAGTCATTCAGAAGTTAAACAAAGACATGGCGGCTGCTGATTACGAGACAAAAGTTCCAACCGACGTGAGAACGATGAACAGCGAAAAGCTGACCAACAGCCAAGGCGAGCTTGCACGAATAGAAGAAGCTTTGGAGACCTTGAAATTAATGTAAACTTGATTTTAGACATTCTCTATAACTGCGTTTATACTGAAAGAACATTTTTTTCACTTTAAATAAAATCAATTTAGTACAATTGTAATTTTGTTTCATCATTTAACCTGAATTGAACTTTTTTCACTTTAAATTACATTTTACAAAGCAGTCTCATTTTTCTGCAAGCAATGATTTTTGATGAAAAAAATGCAGGAGCAAACGAAAATAATTTTTTCATATAAATGGAAAGCACCGTTCGAGAGCAATGTGCAAATTCATTTTAGAAGGAAGAACAATTCTTCGCGGTCCTTTTTACATTTTTCTCGAAGAATAGAATTCTTCGCGATATACTTATATATAATAATGCAATATTGAAAAGGCGAAAAATGGCAGGACAAAATTAAAGCCATGAGCAAGTAATGGAACCCATTAACTCCACGCAAGATAATCGACACGTAACCTTTATCGCGAAAATGATGTATTGTGGTAAGCAAAACTTGAGTAAATTGGGTGGTTGACGTTTGCCACGGTCTTAGCATCAAGTGGTTATCATTAAGAAAACGTCGCGAACAGCTGAGAACATTTCATCGCCCAATTATTATTAGACATTCGGTGTCTGTCCGACGTGTTTCGAATACCATCACTTCTTCGATAGCAAAAGATCGATCCGACAAAAGTTCAATTTTAACTAGTTTAATAAACAGAAGGAAGAAAATACAAATTTTTAAATACATATGAGGGTTGGAAATTAGAAAGGAAGTAAATTTTTGTCTTATACTGAGTCCTTTGTCAAGGGAATGGTTTCAAGAATCAGCCTTACTATTAACCCTGAGAGAAGAAGTCAGGGTTAAGGAAATGAAATGAATTTACATGAAACTTCACACGATTAAGTATAATTTAAATGTATATTAAGAGGTAATAAACGGACGAACGAGGAGCTTCCGCGACCAGAAATTGTATATCGTGAAGTGCCCTTTAAGGATAAAAACTTTCATAATGTTGGAATGTGGAGATACGGGATACGAGAGAAGGTCTTAATAATGCAATATACAGCGTGAAGCGTTGCGACGCTATGCTGACTATGCCGCACACCACTATATATCCTGAACTCTATTGCGAAGTAGGCTGTGAAGTCAAATGTTGATTGGAAATATTAATAGATTTTTTCTCCTGTGCCCGACTTCTTTTTTTTTTACTTTGCCATAACTTTATTTTTCCCTTCTGTTGCTGGCTGGAACCAGTGGATTTAATTTATATTTTAATCACTCGCCTGGAGAACAAAGCGTTGATTTTTTCACTTGTTCTGAAAATGCAAAAATTAATGTTCTTTATTGAAACTGGTTCTGAAAATTGATCAGTACTGAAGCCGATTAATTGATTTCTGTTTTTATTCAAATCTTGAAAATTAAATTGAAGAGGAAACTGTATCCATCTGTGAGGCAGCTTTTCACGAAGGGATTATCAGACACCATTGGTTTTCGATGAAAAAGAAATTCTTTTGAAATAGTCAAAATAAAAATGTATTTAGAAAATGGAAAAATGAATATTGCTCGTTTCAAATAATGGTAGGCTCCTCTTTAATATTGTGCCATCTGCTCGGATCTTTGGTCGGGACTAAATTTTTCATTGGAATTTATGTCCCTTGATATTTATTGATTGATTAATATATATTTTAACCCAACAAAAGGATTATTGCCACCATCAACCGGTTCGAATATCACGGAAAACATTTTTGTTCTATTTTTAACCAAATAATACTTGATTGATAATTTTGACTTTTGCTGTCGAATGCTAGTTAATAATCTGGGTTAGTTCAAACGTTCAAATGCTTGGCTAAGAATTTGCATTTTTTATTAAATTCTCATTCCATAATGATAAAAAAATGACAGGAAATATTTGTTAATTATTTATAAACTTTCATCAAACTCTTAAGACTATTTTTTAATGACTTTTAAACTCAATTAGAAGTATTATTTTTGGTTCGAATTAGTTGAAAAATATGTAAACAATATATTTTATTTGTTTGGCAAAACTTGAAAGTTGAAAAAAATAATTGATAAGTAATCATTTATCTATGCTGTACACTTTCAAATAAAAATTCCATACATTTTCCATCCCCACTTAAAAACAGTTTTCATTCAAAAAAGGGGAAACTAATCAGCCAACAACACGTAAAGATACGATCGCGTTCTTCACGCAGTTAGATTTCGGTGGACTTGCGCAGGATTCCGCCGAAGAAATATCGTCGATCAAAGTTCTGAGCTTCACAATTCCGGGAAGCATTCTTCGAGCTGTTGTCGAACTCAACGGGAGATCGTCTTGACCGGATTCAAAGGCTTTAGTCAATGGACCAACTATTTTCGCAAATTTGCAAACCGAAGTGACAAAAAATATCGAAACATCAAGGTGAGATTCAATGATCGGTTCATTATTCGTGTAGTGAAAACTGAAACAAGTGATTTTCAATTTTGTACAGTAGTTTTGTGTTGTAAAATATATTTGAAGTGAAAATTGAAACTTTTCGAGTTGTGATTTATTTTATTTGAACAATTTCAACCTATCAGATTAAGAAGAAGAAAACAAAACTGTTTAGAGATCTGTTGAAAAATCGCAAAAGATGGATATCAACGAGTTTCGTGTTCGTGGCAAGGAGATGGTTGAGTACATTTGCGACTTTATGAGCAACATCAAAAATCGACGAGTAACACCAGATGTTGGACCAGGATATTTGAAACCGTTGTTACCAGCCGAACCGCCGCTTGATCCAGAACCATGGGACAGTATCATGAGAGATGTCGAAGCAAAAATTATGCCAGGGGTAGGTTTATACATTTTTTTAAAAGGTATTCTTTTTCTATAATGATCCAAGATTTTTTCAACCAATGAAATCGTTTGTGTTAACGCATGTGTTTATATTTGTTGAATTGATTTTACTTATAAAATTTTTTTATAAATCTGAACAAAAAAGTGTTACATTCCCTAGGTAATCATTCTTAAATATTCATAAATGCAATGTGTACAGTATGAATTAGTTTTTTATACCTTTCTAGTTCAACGTTCAAGCATAAGATATACTTATTTCGATTGATTTAACGTAACAAAATCGAAATAATAAAGTGTTTTTGATGACCAAAAACAAATGTTTTAAATACATCTATAAGATAATTTCAGTTACTGCCATCATAATAATACTTGAGTAACACATTTTTAAATGAATATTGCTTATAATTAATAAATTTTTATCAATGAAAAATTATTAAGATTGAAATTTAATGTAAAGTTGAATAACATGAAATTTCAATTTTTCAGCAACCTTCTATAGAACAGTATATTATTGATTAAAATGAAAATATTAATAAATATTCATGCTACGAAACGTTTTACATTAGAAATCTATTAAATGATAAAAGTTGAAGATCCAGTACTTGATTTAATACAATAATTTAACTTTCATTGAATTTTTTTTATGAGAAAAATTTTATTTGAATGAATTTTTAAATGATCATTAGTTAGAAAATTGGGGTGGAAAAAGGATATTTACATAAAAAGAAGCCTAACACTACACGTGACCATTACGAGCTTTCTGCATGCGCTCCACGTATGTTGCACATGGGTTGCACATACGTCACGGAATGCAGCGAGCAAATTAACTTTGAATTCTCTTAACCATTTCATTTATAACCATTTAGTAGATTCTAGCTGGGATTTGTTTTCCTCTGATTTTAGCTTATTTAGTACTCACATCCAAGAAAACAAATAGCTTCTAACTGTTCGAACTTTAATAATTCTTCTTCAGGTAGTTTAAAAATTCTTATTAGACAATTTTCATTCTTTGCAAAACATCATTTTTAGATAACTCACTGGCAGCATCCACGGTTTCATGCGTACTTCCCTGCGGGAAATTCATTTCCGTCCATTCTTGGAGATATGTTGTCTGATGCCATAGGCTGCATAGGATTTTCATGGGTAACTTGAATAAAGCAATAATTTATTGCGATTTATAATCTTTGTTATTTGACTACCTTATTTTCAATCCAATAAATTTTTATTTTAACTAGGCAGCCAGTCCTGCTTGCACGGAATTGGAAACCATAGTTCTGGACTGGTTTGGTAATTCTTCTAATCAAATTCATAAGCAAAATAATAACAAAATGACACAATTGAGTTTAACTTTCTTTTAACTTAAAAATTATTATTTTAGGAAAAGCCATCGGATTGCCAAATGATTTTTTGTATTTTCACGAAGGTAGCAAAGGTGGTGGGGTCATCCAGGTACTTACGAATTCAAAATTAAATCGGATAAACAAAATATTCAAAATTTAAAAAGTTTGATGGAAATTACTTGGAGATTACGTAATATGTAGCAGGTTACTATTTTAATTATTTCAGGGCTCTGCATCAGAATGTGTTCTAGTGACCATGTTAGCTGCACGGGCACAAGCCATAGCAAGACTCAAAGAATCACCGCAATTTTCCCATCTAGATGAGACTGTTCTACTAGGCAAACTCATGGCTTACTGTAGCCGCGAAAGTCACAGTTGCGTTGAAAAAGATGCCATGATTTGTTTCGTCAAGTTGCGTATCTTGGAACCTGACGAAAACAGCGTTCTTCGGGGTGCCACATTGCAACAGGTACTGAACTGAAGTACAAACCTTCAAAAAAATTAAACAATACGAAATTGTTAAATTAAACAGAATGTTCCATTTGTTGAGTTTGAAATTAAAATTTATTTTATTTTTCAGGCAATAGAAATAGACATTGCAGAAGGATATGTACCATTTTTCGTATCCACCACGTTGGGTACCACAGCTTGCTGTTCATTTGACAATCTCAAAGAAATAGGCCCAGTTTGTCGAAAATATCCAAATGTAAGTGTTTTGCAATATAAAAAAAAACAAATCTTTTGTTTCTCTGTAACGGTTTTAAGTTTAACATTTTATCCCTTATTTTCAGATCTGGTTGCATGTGGACGCAGCGTATGCTGGGAATGCATTTATTTGTCCAGAACTGAAACACCTGATGGAAGGATTGGAGTATGCTGACTCGTTCAACACTAATCCAAATAAGTTCTTGTTGACTAATTTCGACTGTTCGTGTCTGTGGGTCAGAGATAGGTTCAAATTGACCAGCGCTTTAGTTGTTGATCCACTGTATCTTCAGCACACGCATGCAGACACAGCCATCGATTACAGGTACTATAAAAGTTACAAAAGATATGAGAAAACAATAAATCTTAATTTTATTGATTTTATGTGAAAATAACAAGTTAAATTATTTTAGGCACTGGAGTATACCCTTAAGTCGCAGATTCAGGTCGCTAAAATTGTGGTTTGTCATTCGTTCATACGGAATTTCAGGTCTGCAAAGTTACATACGGAAACATTGTAAACTTGCAAAAGAATTTGAAGCTCATGTGAGAAAAGATTCGCGTTTCGAAATCTGCAATGATGTCGTGGTACGAAAAATAATCTTTTTGATGTACAAAAACACAACATTTTTATTTTGTAATTTTCTTAATGAAATTCAATATTTAACAGTTAGGTCTAGTCTGTTTTCGTGCAAAGGGAAGCGACAAATTAAATCAGCGCTTGTTGAGTGCCATAAATGATTCTGGCAGGATCCATATGGTACCTGCGAAAGTCAACCAGAGATACACCATCAGGTTTGCACTTGCTGCTCCAAACGCCACTTCTGAAGACGTCGGTAAGTTGAATTTTGTTTTTTACTTGTTTATTATTTTTACATTTTTTTATATATTTTACATTATTTTTAATGATAAAAGAGATTTCATACTTTCATGTAACGTTAATTAACTTGGAAAACTTTTTCACAGACGTGGCGTGGAATGTGATTACAGACTTCCTCTCAGAATTATTAGAATCGAAGGTACTATTTAAAATTTTTTGTTTCCACTTTAAAACTTTTAAGAAATTGAAAAAATTAAAGAATGTTTATTATTAAACTGTAAAAAAATTCTAGGATGTCATGGACGAACTAGCAGACATTAGGGAGAAGAAGAGGAAGGCTACTTTGGAGCAAAGACGATCGTTCTTCGTGCGTATGGTATCTGATCCAGCCATCCAGCCAGGATTCACCAAAACACCAAACAGGCCCGGGATGAAACTGAATACTCAATTAACCGTCAACGAGACTTCCACATCACCTTCGAACAATTCTTCGTAAGTCCTGACTTACAATATTCACAATTTTTTCAATCACTTTTCTATAGTTTTATTTGACTTCTACCCCTCTTTAGTAAACAAACGTTTCGATATTTTATTTTAGGCTTTCTTGGATCTCTTGGCCTCTCGCATACTTGATGCAGTCTCGCGAAAGTGTTGATACCAGTGAATTATCTCTAAGGTAATAAAAAAAATCTTTTCCTGTTTTGTGAAAAAGTTTTTTTTTTGCTAATTAAAATGTTAAATGAAAGTGTGATTAGAAAATGAGAAGTATTGGAGGTATAGCTTGCTAATGTTATTTTTCTTTACTAGATTCCGTCATTTAGATACGATGGTTCGTTTAAAACCAGGTGGAACGACTAGTCGACGTGGAAGTAATGACAATTGTAGCCCAGAGCCATCGCCGGCAGTTTCGCCATTACGGGGTCGATCACCGAACGGCCGACTTTAATTGATAAATAACCAATCAGCGAACGTAATTGATGATTAGCATTTTACGAATAAATCGTCAGATAACTTTATTCGTATTAACTAGGCAATGTTTATAAGTTAAAAAGAAACTGTTAAATAAAAATTTATCCCCTCTTTTTTTACTCCCAACATTTAGCATTGATTTTTTTTGAAATTTTACTGAACATTATTAAATTATTAGTGAACAGTAAATTGTACTGTAAAAGGTCTCATGTAATTATGTTGCGTTGAATATACCAGAGTCTTCGGCAAAATTAAAGTTGCGACTTTTGTTTCCCAAAATCCACTTGTATAAAAAACAATAATTTTTAATTCTTTTTTTTAAATAATGATCGTTTTTTGAAAAAAATATATTTCACGAGGTTGTGACATAAGAAAATGATTAGTTTTTCGAGAGTGAAACATTTTTTATTTAAGTATAAATTATTAATAATAAAAAGCGAATAACTTTTGTATAATTGATGCAATTACCGTTAGATGCAAATCGCATAGACAGTTAGGCAATGTCTTTTTTACTGCAGAGAATGGAAAGAAGTTGGAATGAAACCAGTTTTCTTATAGAGCTGAATTCTATTGTGTCAGATTGGCTATCCATTTGATAAACCACGCGCAAACGCTTTAGTTACGCCGTCAATTCGGAGCGCGGCTTGCGGCATCCTGCAAACCCGTGTATATTTTTGTAAAAAAATCCAATCTACCGATCCGTTATAATATTCTAACGTCGAAATGTCGTCATGAGTTTCGTTTTTCGTCGGATGATTTTGCAATCATTTTTTTCTACCTGAAGCCAGAGTATTATTTTGTAAAATATGAAGCTCGTTAAACCCAACTGGGTTACTCACGATAGTAAGTTGACGATCATTTTGAATATTAAAAAGTGTAAACAACATTTCGGAGCAGTGATAATCATCTCATCATCATTCTGGAGCAGTGACGATTTTCAGTTTTTTCCACGATTATCGGATTAGTTGTTGCAGTGATTTTAAAAATCGGAGCAGTATTGTTATGTCAACATAACCTCATTTTCAAAACTGCGCTTGCATTCTGCTTTTATTATATTTTGTTGCTGACGCAATATCAATTTTTATTATCAATAATGATTGTAATCTTTTGCGAAAGATAAACAGATAAATAATATTTTTTTTCTTCAATTAAAATGTTATTTCTAATTCAGTTTTACAATAAACAAAACAGATTTTCATAAATTAATTAATAACTAATTATCTAATTTTTTTTAGTTATTGTTTGGTTCGAATTAAAAAATATTAATCATAATTGTATGCTTTGTTATTACCAAAGTTTTTGTGTAATGTGTAAAAATATTCAGAATTCAATAAGCAGACAATGTATTTTTCAGATAACCCTATATTTTCGGTAGACATACATCCAGATGGAAAAAGATTTGCTACTGGTGGACAAGGTAGAATTTATTATTTTGATTATCTAAAAACATTAACATTTTTCATTTACATTTTTTTTCTTTCAGGTGGTGATTCCGGTCGGGTAGTGATATGGAACATGGAACCAATCACTAATGAAGCTGCAGAATTAGATCAAAATGTTCCTAAAATGTTATGCCAGTTGGATAACCATTTAGGTACTCATTATTTCATTTGAAAAAAAAAACAAAGAAATATTACAAACTTCAAGTATAAATATGCAGTAAAACAATAACAAATAAACTTTTAAATAATAAATATTATTGTTTGTAATCTTTTCAGCATGTGTGAACTGTGTTCGATGGAGCAGTACAGGTCTTTTAGCCTCAGGTGGTGACGACAAACTGATAATGATATGGCGACTGATTGGAGGAGCGGGAGGCAGCTCCATGTTCGGAGGAAAATCCGGAGTGGAAACCTGGCGTTGCATTGCCACCTTGAGATCCCACGAGGGAGACGTGCTGGACCTCGCCTGGGCACCACACAAACCTTGGCTAGCCTCTGCCTCAGTCGACAACACAGTCATCGTCTGGGACACAAACACATTCTCACAAAGAGTCGCAATTCTCAAAGGTCATACTGGTCTTGTGAAGGGTATCACGTGGGATCCAGTGGGCAAGTACTTAGCTTCTCAATCTGACGACAAAACACTCAGAGTTTGGCGAACAACTGATTGGGGTCAGGAGGCAAATATTACTGAACCCTTTGAAGAGTGTGGTGGAACAACTCATGTTTTAAGATTGTCCTGGAGTCCTGATGGACAGTATTTGGTTTCTGCACATGCGATGAATGGTGGCGGTCCTACAGCGCAAATTATTGAGAGAGATGGTTGGACTCAGGACAAAGATTTTGTTGGCCATAGAAAAGCTGTTACTTGTGTGGTAAAATTAATTTCTGCAATAGTTTTATAATTTGCATTTTTTAACTTAGGAGTTTTTAGTTTAAAAATTTAAGTTTTGTTGACTCGTTGTCAACAAAGATTTGTTTAAATTGTTTTCAGGTATTCAAGATATGCTCAAGTACTTGTAAAATAGATAGTAAATAGTTGATGAGAAAGTTTGTAAGAGAGTTCAATTGAGATTTGTGTTTTCAGAAATTCAACGGAAATATTTTGCAAAAGAAACAAGCAGCAGCGTCAAAACCAACTCAGTATTGCTGCGTGGCGATTGGTTCCCGAGACCGATCGCTGTCGGTCTGGCTCACTTGTCTGCAGAGACCGCTGGTTGTGATTCATGACCTGTTTACGCACTCAGTTTTGGACGCGAGTTGGTCGCCTTGCGGAATGGTCCTTGCCGCTTGCTCCTGGGACGGCACTGTAGTTTTTATTGAATTCACTCAACAGGAATTAGGACAACCTTTGAACGCCAGTGAACATGTAAAATCTCAACTTCAAATGCTTAGATATCAAATTACTTCAAATGTTTTGTTTACTTTTGTAAATTGTTTTGATTCATTCAACTCGTGTTGATTGCACGTGTGATAGCACTCAGTGATACCAATTTTTTAATTCGAGGTTAAGCATTTTTTCTTGTTAACGATTGTTTGCCGATCTTCAAATTCACCTGCAAATTTTGTTATTGTTTAAACAATTGTCTTCAACTTTTGTGTCAATTAAACAAAGTAGAATGTTTTGTGAGGACATTTGTTTTGTTTTTTGTGATAATTGTTGTTATAATTAATGAAATCGTTTGGTTTTAGAATATTGTACACGAGAGGTTATATGGCAAGGCATTGAATCAAGGGGGTTGCACTGTCATGGAAGCCCCGGAACTGATGAATTTGAAAACAACAAAAACTGAGACCTCAACAGTGATCAAGAACAATCAAGTCACCACCAATTCCGTACAATCGATCGTTACCACGCCTACAGTTCCTGTCAAAGCACCGATCAACAAACAAATCGAAACTAGGACTTCGGACGGTAAACGAAGAATCACTCCAATGTTTATACCACCACCACCTGATACAATGTAAATCATTTAAAATTTACCATTCTAGTAAAAAAGATGATACTATATAGAAAGTAGAGTTTTAAATTGAAAAGTTAATTCTTCAAATTTAATAATTTTGCAAAAAAATCGTTTTCAGGAACTCGTCGGTGGCATCGATCCCAAGTACTGATACATTCCCCAGCACATCTCAGACAAAAAGCTCAATTATAATAGAAAAACGTAACGATATCGTAACGCCGAATGTCAGCACGTTATCAAACTGCATTGGTGCACCAACTTCGACCTTGAAAAAACGAGAACATGTTTCAAGTCCTAAAACTCATACCAACACTTTAGCAAAGAAGATGAGAGTGATGGGGGAGAAGAGTGGTCACACAGTGATCCCACCTTTGAAACCCTGTAGTTCCTTGTCTCAGCAGGCTGGTCACTACGCAGTTAATGTGACAAACGAGCAGAATCTAACACACCTGCAAGTGTTCCGAGGAACTCATGTTGATCCCCTTTGGGACCTCCATCTTGGGTACAGTACCGTTGCCTTGGCGGCAACTCCCTCCATAATTGCTCTAGGGCTTGAAGATGGCAGCATTCATATCTTCAATCCTGCTAAGGGAACGAGACCTGTTCCTGCACTCATTCCACCCGCACCTTTAGCTAAACTTCTTGCAGTTGGGAATAATGTATGGATTAAATTTTGTTTTTAGTACAAATTCAAAACCTTCAGATGAAGAAATATAACATTTGATTATTATTTTTTAGGTGATGGTAATATCGAGTTATGGTGACCTCAGAGTTTGGGAGATAGGAACTATTTGTAGAATGGTTGTTTGTACATCAGCTGCACATCTGGCAGCTCCTGGAACTTCTTTGATATCTTGCTCACTTTACAACGGAATGCCTCAGTTATCCTTTAATAATGCTCGAGCATATATGTACCATAAAGAGATTGGTAATCTTTTTTTTTAATTTATTAAATTTTATTTTGCAAGAGATTATGTAAACTGAACTGATGAGATTTTGCGTTTTAGGAACGTGGGTTCTGATTGGCGACAGCCACGATCCAATCTGGAGATGGTCTTCTCAGACTGCAGCTCCTCCAGTAAGTTGTCGTGGACCTTTGTCGTCTTTGCAGGAAGGTCTTCATCGCAGCGCGGCTTCGATAGCGAACCCAAGGCTACCTCATAGTGCTCCCAGTGTAGTGTCCTATTTGGAGCAGCAACTTTTGTTCTCAAAAGCCTTAGGCAGTGCTCAGGAATATGTCCATTGGCTGACGACTTTAGTTACATTTTTACTGACACAAGGTAAAAATTAACATTCTCAAATTTATCAAGTGTCATTGAATAAATAATGACAACCGTTCTTGTTAATTTTTAGATGGTTTAGAAAACAGATTAAGACTGATTATGGATGATCTCATAGGACCAAGTCATAGTTCAGCTTCTAAAAGCACGTGGGAGTCTTCCATCTTAGTAAGATTCCAACTTGATTCAAATACATTGCATGAATTTTGTTATTTTAAATTTGATCGTTATTAAAAGACGATATTTGTTACAGGGAATTAAGAAACATAAAATCTTAGAAGATGTTTTAAGTATCGTCGGCTCCTCCCTTCGTTGGCAAAGGTTATACCTTGAGTACAACGAACAGCTGGATATGATCAAGAAAAATGATGTTTAACTGAAAAAAACTGTTTTTGCATACTTGGCATTATTTGTTCCTTGAAGTTTTTTGTACAAATTATACAACATGGAGAAAATGATAATAAAATTGATATTTATTTCTGCAAGTAACAAATGTTTTGTCAATTGAATAATTATTTTTTTATTAATGGACTGGAATTTGGGTAAGTAATGAAATAGGCAACGGATTTGTCAATATCAATATATTAAAACGAACTTTATATAGTCAATGAATTTTGTTCTTTATAAAAATACATAACAAAGCTCGGAGTGCACAAAGCGAGTTAGGAAGCGTAACTAGCGATATTGTTTTCGTCATTTTTAAGATACATTTTTACATCAGTCCTTCAGTTTGTATATCGTCGTTACTTTTTGATTAATATTTCAATGTTATTTATCTTTCATATCTACAAATATTATGCGCAGTATTTTGTCCGAAACACATTTCGTTTTTGGACAGAGGAGTGATGTACGAATTTTCAAAATAACATAAACTTTGAAACGAATAACTAAGTAATCAAAAAATGTGGGTTATCAAATAAATAGAGACGATTATATTTTAATATACATTTTAATAAATTATTAAAAAATATACTTCAATCCATGCAACCATAATACAACCTTCTCTACGTAATCACATCTACACTATAAAAATATTATCTCCGTAACATCACTCCTTAGCCCAATCACTTGGATATGACTTTAAAATCAGAGTTTTTCTATACAACCTTCTACGCTGTTTAGTCATTTTTAATACATAATTTTTTAACTTCACTACTTACTTTTAAGTACACAATATAAGTTCAATGTTCAATGATAGAAAATGTTATCTTAAGTAAAAAATCATGTATTATAAATGATTATTGCAGCAAAATTAAGTAGTTTTTTCATTGCAGTTCATATCTTGATAGTTTTCATCGAGTACTTGTGCCTGAGATTCGATTATACACGAAAGTACAGTGTTACAGTGGTGGAGGGCCGTCTGGGTATTCGACCATTGGCGAGAGTCCTCGCGCAAAGTTGTTAGACAGCATGCAACTGTAGTCTTCTTCGGCGGAAGGCACTAACGAGGCAGCGCCAAGAAGCAACAGGATCAAGGCTTGAACGGGCAGTGATGCGCGCAGTACTCGTCCCACAAAACGATATCCTCGGACCAACACTGTACCCTGACCTTCGTCACCACTGAAATTCAAACGATTATACCATTTAGTCAATGTTATTTTACAATTTTGTATCATTCAATTTTATTAATTTTTACATTTCCCAATCCCCATTCTAATTTATCCAAACTATGGGTTGCAAAGGCCGCTTTACGTTTTACAAAGTTTAAGATTTCAAAAGGTATCTTTAAAAAAAAAGTTGACAGATGTGGTGTTGCGTCGTGATTTTAGTTAGTAATTAGAAGTATTAAAAATAGAATGAAAATATTTAACTTTGTATAGTTTAGTTTTATTTTCAGTGAAAATGAAAATAAAAAAATGAGAAGTTGGAATTTAATTTCTTTATTTTACTTGTCAAAGTTGTTTTGATACCTCATTTCACCTGTGAGACATGAACGAAAGCAGTCGTCTCTTCTTTAGGTCATTCCTTTCGTGAAGATAAAAAAGTTTTCAACCTAACTAAACCTCTGTCGAGCGCGAGTTTTAAAGACCGTTTCATCGTAGTGAAATTGTTACTTTGCAAAACGTAAAGGTGGGCTCAAAAATACATCTACAGAAATGTTTTGGGTTAGCGAGGAAAAGTTGTGTTAGATTTTGAAACATGATACATACTCGAGTGAGGCTGAATCATGACCCTGACTGGATCCAGCGGCTGCATCGTTGAGTAGCTGAAATCGAACCAAAAAAACACAAACGATAAAATACTGTGCAAGTGCGCGTGTACATCGAACAGATGAATGTACAGTTGTGCTTGTAAAAAAATTATAATGTTCGGTTGCTTCCATCTTTTTGGATGTTTAAGAATTTGCAATTTTCTTTACTTTTTTACACTATTTTGATGACTGATTCCCAAAATTCTATTTCAAATATTCTACTTCTGATTTCATGAATAAAACTTTGTAAAGATCTACGTTTTTCAATTCTATAATTATTTTTTAAATGAATTTTCAACTTGTTTCTAAATACAACCTAGTTGAATTTAAGCGATGTGATTGAACTACACTAAATGAAACAAATTTAACATGAACAACAAATTCTCGATGATGAACCTGGAAAGAACCAAGCTTACAATAAAAAATGAACCGAATATAAACTGCGATTGCATTGCTTTGTATGTACAATTTGATTGTGGAGTGAATCTTTGTGTGAACCTGGTTTTGATTACTGTCGAACTTACATCTCGAGACAAAGTGGCCAGCGACGAAGAAGAGATTGAAAAGTCCACATCTCTCGGGTGGATTCCCAAAGACGATCCCAGTTTCAGGATATAAATGTTGGCCAATCGTCTCAGGGCTTGCAGTCTGAGTTTTTGTTCCTGCAATTTAGTTCTGATGTCGGACTTCTCATCAAGTAACAAGTTGGCACATTCAAAGAGCGATATTATTCTTGGCTCGCAGCGTTCCAAGTCGTTCCTCATCTCCCTGCAATTACAAAAACATTCCAAAATTCTCTATCCTCGACTATTTCCATACTCTTATTTTTACATTACTCAAAAAAAAATTCCAAACTCACTTGAACTTGTTAAACTTTCTTCGAATATTGTCCGTTTCGTCTGTCAAGTCGATTGGTTCGCTGCTTTTGATCGTACTTTCGGTTCTTTCCAGCCAAACCGAAAGTTCCTGAACAATCGACCTGAACTGCTGGTTGTCGAGGAGAGCGACTCGCAAAGTCTCCTGCCACTTGTTCGAAGTCTCGTTAACTTTGTTCCATCGTTTGTTGGCAGTGTCTAGTTTTTCTCTCAGCTTCTGAGCACGTTCCGTCTCTTCTGTATGTTCTGCCAAGTGTGCTCCAACGACATTCAAACCATTTATAATGCTCTTATGACTATCAAGGTCGAGAACAAACTTCTTATGCTGTTGAATCACGTCCTCCAGTTTTTCGATGTTGCTTTTCTTCAATGTCTGATTGCTTTGGGTACCCTCGGCCAGCTCTAGCCACTTTTCCAAACGCCAAACGTCATGTTCCAGTTGGGCCCAGTTTCGGCGAGAGCAGATGGGGCAGATCAAACGACCTTCGTCACTGAATAGAAAATGTAATAATTAATTAATTGGCAAGTTTTTGGGAAAAATTGAAAATTAAAAGTCGGACAAGTAGAACTGGCTAGAAATAGAATTCGACAAAAGCAATGAGATAACTACTATGTACACCGTAAAGATGGGTAAAAAGTTGGAACTAAATGTGGAAACTAAAAATAGAACTGTTAGTAAGACTAAGGCACTCACTGTTTGCAATGTAAAGAGTAAGAGGCTGCGAAAGGAAACCTGTGGGTGAAACAATGAATTATAGTCAAAGCAATGGATTTTGTACAACTTACATGAGTTTATATGTACATTTTTTACAACTGAACTAAGAATTATGAAACATTTGCAACTAACCAACACCTCTCCAAAAGCAACATGTACTTGACAAAAGCAATTTCTGAATAGCTGTTCCAATAACCACTTACTTAAGCTCTCGAACTTGTTGTTCTCGACTTCTTGCTTCCACAATGGTCTTATCATACCGGTTGACGAGGTCATTGACCTGGTTCGTCAAATCATCTTCCTCGTTGAAATTTACGTCTCGTACCAGCAGAGTGTGTAGATGACAAACCAGTTCAATTGACGATTGACTGCTCCCAATTAATTTTGACTGCAAACAAATAAAATTTTTAAATTTACATTTGAACAAAATTTAGTTTACGTTTTTTTAATTTCAAACTTACAATATTTTTGCTAGTGCTAACAAGATCAGTCTCAGTATTAGGTTCAGGAGCAATAGCAACCTCCAAGGCATCCAGCGAGTCGCGACACTCGTTAACAGCAGCAGTGAGTTCTATCGCATAAGCATCAACCGAGGTCATCCTCGTCATCTTCGGCAAAGTGTTCACCTGAACTGCAGTGTCCTGTTCAAATCTCAACGTCTCAACCTGAACTGCCTCATCCACCTCCTTATTTCCCGACACCTCAATCTCTTTTCTCAAACTGGAAACCCTTGCCCTAATATCCTTCCACAAAAGCTGGTACTCATCAACAAGTTGCTGAACTGGTCCAACGTCCTCAGGATGGCTCTCCTGCATGACCTTAAGAGCCAGTTCATCAGCCTGCTGAAGCGTGACATTCTGAGTGGACAATTCCTCCTCGATATCCGCCAACTGCTGGAGCTTATCCTTAGGTGCGAGGTTCTGGTTGGACGTTAAATGTTGAGCTTGGGTCAGCAAAATGTCCACCTGTGTGAGACCAATGACCGCTGCTCCATGGGCAGTTATGAACTCTCGATACGTGGTGTTGTCTTGTCTCAAGGCATTTAAAATAGTGTTCAGTCTGGTTGTCAAGGCGTGCCATCTGTCAATCACCTGACGCACGTTCACAGTCAAAAGTCTCAGATTGTCCAGGTCAAGTCCGATCTTTGCCAGTCTGCCATAACACATCTCTACCTTGTCCAGGTCGCCCCTTCGAGTTTCAATGTCCTGGAAAAGTCTCTCTGCAGTTTCCAAAGCTTTTTTGCTCTCGTCAATCGTCAAGTTTTTAACATTTCCTTCCAAGTGGGACAGCTCCTGCTCCATACTAATCAGCCATTCGTCGTTTCTCTGCCTCATATCTTGCAATTCTTGAAGCTGTCTCCAAACTAGTCCCATCTTAGTTCGTTTTTCTTCTGCTCTGTTACAAACAGTCCTCCAACGACGATCCACAGTTTCCATCCCACTTTTGATCATGTCTATCCCGAAATGAAACCTTCCAAGTTTCACACTCACTAAGAAGATCCTCGCACTGACTTAAAAGGTCTGCAACGTTCGATCGTTGGGCACTAATCTCTCCCTGTAATCGCTCGTGATCTTTTAGTTTTTCGTCCATGAGGTTCTGGTTCATCGACTCTATCGAAAACGGTTCGATTAAACGCGCCTCGACCTTGGCTAACCAGATCTTAGTCTCGCTCAGTCTTCTTTCCAGAGCCCCAGTGACCCTCATCAACTCCATCAATTTGTTCGTGCGAACCTTTCCCATGGACTCCAACTTTTGCCACCTCACCAACACCTCTTCCAATGCTTCCTTCATCTTCCTTCTATCCTTCTCCTCAGCAGCTACTGCAAGTTCCTTACCATTGTTTTGTAACCAGTCCAGTTCCTTCTTCTTAGGAACCATTTCAGCAAGTAACTCACACTCCAACCGTTTCAAAGCCTCCTCAGGCTCTTCCAACGAAATGATTGAGTCACAATTATGGAACCTCGTCTCAGTGTCCTTAATCCAGATCAACAACCTGCCCAGCCTGTTTTCCCATCTACTGTGCAAACTACACCTCTCCCCCAATTTGAAAGCTAGAAGTGCCAGCTGATGTTCCAAGTCACCATGTTGCTGCCACAACAAAGTGCTATGCTGGTTCAACGATTTCATGTCCGACGGACTCAGACACTCTTTCAGCTGTTCTGTAATCACTCCCAAGGACTCGAGATCGGAGGAACATTCCATCAAAATTGATTTTAGTTGTTGCAACGAGTCGAGTTGTTTTTTCGTTTGACTGAGACTGACCGAACTGCTGCCCGAATGGAACGCCTCGCTCACAACCTTGGAAACTTGCTGCAGCTTGGCGGATACTTTTGCACTTTGTTCGCTGTGCTTGGAATTGAGTTCCTTTATCCGCATCACGAATCCCCTCCACGTCTCCAAGCTCGCGCGAATATTCGCTAGGCGTTGCGTATTAGCTGCGTGCTCCATTCGAACGGAGACAGCCAAAGCTTCGTCGCAATTCTTGAGAAGGAAGTCCTGCTGGGCCTGAAGCGACTCCACCTGGGACTCGCCAATCGGCACTTTGTCCAGCAAGAGTTGGATCCTCTGCACGATATTGTCCAGACGCCGGAGATGGATGAAACGCAACTGAAGCTTGTTGCGCTCGCGCTCGATGTCCTTTAGCCAGTTCATGAGCTTACTTTGGTCCAGTCTATATTTATCCCAAGCCGCTAGACGATTTCGCACGGAGTGGTGTCGCTCCATTATTCGCGTCAGACTTTCGTTGTGCAGGTTTGATAGTGTATGGAACTGTTCACCTACGAAATACAAAACATAAATTGAAAACAAAATATCACACGTTTTGCAAATCACTCAATTTATTTGCAGGCACAATTTGTTATTTTTTTTCATTTAAAATCGTCTGAGATACTTGTATTTTAAAATGTTCATAACACACTAATCTAATGAACAAATTGTTCAATAAATAACTTCAAACAACTACAGTAAATGTTTTTCTATGAATTGATAATTTGAGAATTAATTATTCAAATTAATTTTAAAAACTTAATGAAAAAATTAAAAATCCTTAATAAATTTGAAATTTATTGAAAGAGTTGTTATTTTTACCGATTGATAAGTTTCGTTCTTCAGCCTTGACCATGAGGATTAAATTTTGTTGGTCGGTTAGAAGGTTCTTGTGAACCTCACAAAGATTACGATGCTCCGAAAGGCCATTGTAATCTCCAGGAACTTCGTTGGACAGGAACTCTTGGACGTAACTGAGGTACTCCTGCCAGAGGTGCAGAGCAGCAACCACATCTTGCGACCTGACCAGCCTGCTGGACAGTCTGTGGTACTGCTGGAAAGTTTCCCGAAACACCTTCTGCCACAACTGCAGCACCTCAACGATCGAAGGCTGCTCCTTATGAGCAACTTGGTGCTCCAGAGCTCGTTCCTTGATGGATTGCAGCTGAGGCTCGGTTCTCGTCAAGGCCAACAGGTGATTTCGGAGCATCGTTAATTGTTCCTTGGACTCGCCCTGACCGACGGTGTTCAAACTCTGAAAAACATTACAATACGGTTTAAAGAATGTTTAATAGACTGAAACAGAAATTCGCGAGAGAAAAGTCGATGCGCGCACGTGTAACGTCGGGACGAGCAGTTATCTTAAATCGGTTGCATTGAAAGATAGTTAGCAACTCGATAGTGGAGCCGTTCCATTCAGCTGTTGTGGGTTTCGTGACCGATGCAATTGTTTGGTTGAATAGGCCCGGCGACCTTGACACAACAAATTGTTTTGTAACTACAATTAAAATATAAGCTCGTGTCGAAATTGAGCTGTGCCATGCACCACAAGTTCTATCATTTTACCGGCTATGTATCGTCCACTACTTTATACAAATGCGTTACAAGATTCTTCACCCGAATGTCTTATAGATTTCTCAATCCTTCCAGCTATAACATTCGGCTCGACAATTCTTTTTTTGATTTAAAATATTTCTTTGAGTATATAAATTTAAAAAAATTTGTTTTCGTAAGAGATTTGATTTTGGATAGATTTTTTTTTTTACCTGATGGACTGAATCAAGGAAGTTTTTGGTCTGACACAAGTCGCCTCGAGTGAGTTCCTGGTTGAGTGCCTCGGCTTCCGCCGTGTCGGCCAGAGATGAGAGTGTTTCTCTGACATCTTCTAGTCGTCGTCCAAGAGCCTCGACCTCGCAGTGTAAAGGTCCGCTGACGTCCAAACCAACGTCTGAGGCGATCTGAGCCACCAAGCCACGTAACTCAGCGATTCTCTCTTTGTGCTCGGCCAGTGTATCTTCGCAAACCTGCATCGTAGACAAATATTTGTACTTCAATTATGCTGGTCTTCTTTGATTTGATCTTTCTATTCAATTGATTTATTAACTCCCATCAACCATTCAGTGAGGAGAAAATTAGATATGAAAAAATGGGAATGATACTTTCTCAATTGACACTTTTTATAGAAAAACTTTTTATAACGAATTTTTGTTTGTAAGATAATTGAGTAATTCGAATTTTTGGTAGTTTAAGGGTGTGACTAGCAATTCGCTGATTTATAAATAGTGTAACTGGGTTGTACAAAAGATCATTACTTTATTTTTGGTCTAATTTTTAACAAGACGAAAATAAATCATGTATTGGCTCTAATTTATAAACTGACAAGTGCGTAAGAACTGAAAATACATTCGATTTGCGTGAAGGTTTTAGTTTCGACATGCGGTTCAGTCTTACATTTACAAATTTTTATTTTTAGACTGATTCAGCCTCTCGAAGGGATTTCCCGATTTACGTTCGACATCCATCATTTTTGCACGTTCTTGTTCATATTTTGAAGGCAAATTTAGTCTTGGTTTCCTCGTTACTTATTATGCATTTTTGCGAATTAAAAATGTGAAAAAATAAAGGTTTTACATTCATTTTTTTTACAATCATAAAATAACAAAAAGAAAATAAAATGTAATATTCTTTCTAATGAATAATTTTTTTAATAAATAAATTACAAAATCAGAGAACAAAGTTCATCGATTCATACCCTATATTTGTCCGGCGTGTGCATCATCCCATTTCTTTTCGACATCGATAAAGAAACCGAGCCATCTGATTGGCCGAAAACCCGGCTCGACCAACATCAAAACCCAGAAAATTAAAAGTCCAAAATTTCTTGAGTCCCACTAAAATTTTTCGATGCCAACCCAATCTTACAACTAACAATCTCGAACCGGTATTTTTTTTTAATTGCAAATACGATAATTTTTCACTTTTTCCTTATCTTGATTACAAATTTCGAATCAAAATAATTTGAGCGAAAAAATGACTTAGAAGGTGTGGACGAGAATGACGTAAAAGAAAAACACGTGTGAGCGAGGCACAAAGCGCGATATTCTGGACCAGACTGCGGCGTCTCTGAGAGATCGATGCGCAGTCGGTCGACTACTCCCTTATGCGCTTTTCAGAACAGACCCTATCCCCCGATGCTTTTTCATAAACGCCGGCGGTAAACATCCCCTCGAGTTCGACGTACTTTTTGCCGTGTGCCACACGATACAAAGACCACGCTTTGAGTTTATTTTTGACGTCAGATGATTAGAAGTATTGATTGGGAAAAAGTTTCCTTCCGTAGAAACAATGTGATTAATAATAATCTGATGAATACTTTTTTTTTGCACCTTTTTTTAACTTTCTATTAAAAAATCACTTTTAATTTTTGGGTAAATGAACTGTTCGAATTCTCAGTTGAATAAAAATAATTAGCTCGATAAAATTTCAATAATTGTTTAATTCTATTTTAATAGAGAAATTATATCAATTACACAATAAAGTAAAAAAAATTCGTGAGAACATCTAAGCAATTATTTTCCCCTTGTGAACTGAATTAAATTAAGGATAGGCGGGTTATTGATACTGAAGATAAAAATTATCGCGAGACATCGACTAAAAGAATTAATATTATCGTAAATGACAATTGCATTGTAGTGAAAAAAGAATGACGGGGCAAAGTTTTATTTTTATTTTATAATTCGATTTCAGAAATCGTACAGACTTGGGTTAAAGAAAAAAACTCAATTTGAAGTTTTATGGTTCCTGTCAATAATAGCACGGTGGATAAAAATGCCCAAGGTTGTTGATGAATTTAGGGTCACGATCAGAACTTTGAATATTACGCGTCATTTATCTTCGTCTTATCCAAACATGTTATCTCAAGAGTGACGAACACCCAACTCGCCAGATGGCACATTAGCAGCAATTCTGTTATACGAGATGTTAAAAATTAACAATCTGTTTCTGGTTCAGAATTAAGTCATCAGTTTTCGATTGCAAATTTTAAGTTACTCCATTTTTTCACATTTTCCATAAAAAAGTGTGATTAACATTTTTTATAAACTTTTTTTAATAAGCTTTTTCATGTCTTTCAAAGTTAATTTTTGAATTCCAATTTTTATTATTTTTCAAAACTGCTATTTTGCTATTTTGAAACAGTGCAAAAGTATTTGCGGAAGAATTCAGCGGCACTTAAATCTAATATGAAACCACTATCAAGACCTCGGTTTCGTTCATGAGCCGGCTAACTTGCGAATGTTCCCATGTATACTTAGCAACTAGCTGTTTAAGTTATGTCGAAAAACCAAATACAATTTACATTCATTCAAAATCTTCATATCATTTTTTTCATTTCCGAAAAATTGTATTTTGTTGTCAATGTTGTTTTTTCATTATGACTAATTTCGGTAAAAGTGCATTACATTATCGCGAATATTGTATCACCGGATATTTTATCGCTATCAAGTTCTTCAAAAACGTTTCGTAAAGAGTCACAAAATATGATGACATTTGTTCATTTCCATTACAGCTTGACATTAAAAATATTTACTATTCCAACTATTTTAATTACATCTTTTTTTGTTTAATAAAGTCAGCAAAAACTCAACGTTTCATGAATGTCTTTTTAATGAAAGATAATTTTTCGTTCATTTAATTCATTGGAATTGGTAACAAGGTTTAAAATTGAGTTCAAGTTGAAAAAGCATCGTTGAATAGATTTCCCCATTTTCCTCATATTCATAACTAAGAGATCAAAGAAAAACCTTGGACAAGTGCCATTTTCATTAATGTTCATATCTTCAGAGATTAAAAAAAATTGTATAACATTCTATGAACTAAAAAATTAAAATAAAATAAAAAACTCATTTCAGTCCTGTTGCATTCATTCACCAAGGCGACACAGGGATCTCACAATTTTACTTGTTTTTGTCGGCGACAAAAACGAGAGAAAATGTAACAAAAGCGATGGCCGTGAATGAAAGGAACGGAAATGCGAAAATGTTTCTCTGAGAATTGTTTTGTCGAGTGCACTTGATGATTGATCGTGCACGGATGAGCAGGCTCACCTTGACTTGCTTGAGAGCTTCCTCGGGGGGCAAATTAGCCACGCTGCCCATTTGCGTGTCGGCCCAGGCTTTCACCGCAGCGCTCGCATCTCGGTACTGCTGCCAAAGTCGCACAGCGTGCTGGTACTTGTTGCAAAGGGCATCCAATTCGGACCTGGTGTCTTCCCAAGCTTGCACGGCTTCATTTACCGCGGCTTCGACACGCTGGCCGACCTCCTCGCTGCAAGATTCCTGCAGCGGCTGAGCTGCTGATCGCAATTCTTCAATTAGAACCTCGCGTGCGCCCAAATCGCCATTCAAGCCCTGAAAATACATTTCCATTAAGCCCATTTTCTATCTTATAATTCTCCTTACAAAAATGTTTTACTCAACAGTATTTTCACAGTTAAAATAAAAAAAAATATAAAAATTGATCTAGTATAAGATCCTACGATTTAGTTTTGACTGACATTACTGGGTCGAGTAATTGAATATAATTTAATCTGAACTTAATCTGAGTTTTTTGCAGGTCTGATTTCATTTATCAGATTATTGTGTATTTGAAAAACAATTGGAATGAAAAAAAGTTAAAAACAAATGGATTTTTTGTTTGATATTTTTGTTGGATATTTCTTGTTCGGTTAAAATAAATATTATGAATGAGGAATGGAATTGGTTGTTTGATTATTTTTTTATTGCAAGAGTGTGGCCTCGTTCGAAGCACGTTTCCGACGCTTAAGCCCATTGTTCTTGGATACTTTTTCAGAAGCTCACAAGCGTGAGACTTTTACTTGCAAAACGATAATTTTGCATTAGATTTGACGGACCGCTATAAATAGTTTTGCCGCACGAGACAGGGCCGCTGCGAAGACTCGGCATTTAGTGAACTAATTTTATGTAGTGCACTCGAGTTCGTCAACCCAAAACTCAAATTATTTCAACTTTGCGACACTAATCACGCTTTTTGTCGCCGTTTTTCGGGCTTCTAAAAGGCTGACGTTTGTCGCATTCTGACGCATTCTTATAGATTCACTCATTCCAAACTAATTCACAAGATTCCACATCTATTTTCACTTACAACATTTTCGTCCGATGAAAAATAACTTATTACATTCCTAATAGACGATTTCAATGATCAAATCTCGATATTTCAATTAAATAATTGTTCAAACTCAGTTTAGATTTTTTTTGACTTTTTTTTGTATTTTAATTATTTATCAGATTTTGATTGATGTAATAATTTTCTTGATTGGATAGAAAAAAACTGAATCTAAAGTAGGTGAAAAGTCAATCTTTGGGTCACTTCTACTTTCTTGAATGGGTCAACAGGTTTACATGCAAATTGTATGCAACACGCGTGCATGAAATTACAGTACACAGATTACTGTTAACCTGAAAAGCAAATATTATTTACTCAGGATAGAAAAAATTCACTTTTTTGTTAAAAAAAAGAGAGAATAAACAGAGAATTGTCAGGTGGTCGAGTCCGAAAGTGTGTTAACGTTTGCAGATTAATCTCCCCAGATTTATATCAAACTTCTAAGCTCTTGTTCATTATTCATATTTTATCTTAAAACTTTGCAAAAAATAAGATTCTGATAAATTTTTTATATAAAAAAAATTTGTATAAACGAAAGTGATTTATTTTAATTAAAAATTTATTTCATGGCACTTTTTATTGAAAAATATTTTTTTCTTGTAGCTTTGTAATCAACTTCTTAACCGTAAATCGTAATGTTGATTCTTTCCCATTTCTGCGAAGCAATGATGAACTTATATTTGAAGTCTAGCCGAATCGTGCAAACGTAAACTTGAAAGTACATACTGTACTTTGCATTCCTCTTTTGCACGTAATAGTAAACTCTAATGGTTTTACGGTTTATGTCATTTGTTCGAAGCTATTATCAGAACTAGGAAGAACGAATACTTTTCCATCGATTACGAATAATCAATTCATTATAAATATGCAAATTGAAAATTTGCTTAACAAAAGTTAGGTCTTTAGTTAATAAAAAATCAATGAATGGAAAATAATTTTTTGTCTATCTATTTTTTTTAAATTTTTTAAGCAATTGAAAAGTTTTTGCATTTGAAAAAAATATTGTTTACTGGAAATTGAAATTCATTCACTTCACGTTTGAAGATGACATCATGAATTTGCGGATTGTAAAACAAGTTGTAAAGATTCATTCAACGGTTATCTAACAAAACGCGTACTTTTACGTTTGCGAATTTTCTGCAAAAATTTCATATTTGCTTTTTGACAATTCGATGATTGCTAATTATTATCGTAATACAGAATGTGAAGCACTTTGTTATGTAAGCTTACTATCTCTAGAGTTGGTGATTATTTTGACACATAAAAAGAAATGACAAGTGCTAAATTTAATAATTCAGTCATAATTATAAGCACGATGAAAGATTTATTTTCTTGTTCAATTTGATGATGTATTACTTCAGCTATGATGATTTAAAGGGTCGATTAAAATCAGCCTATTTTCGTCTTTTTAAATTTACACTTCCATTCCCAAACAAACGATAAAAAATATTTTTCTATCTTTTTATCCTCGAGGGAAGATCGTCTATCAACACGCGTATTTAATATTATTTCGCTGTTAGCTGGTATTGACCTTGACAAAAATAAACTACAGAAAAAACCTCAAAAAAAGAAATGAAAAAAAAAATGTCTCGTTCTAATAAATTTCAAGATTAAGAAATTCGCTCCACAATAAATAGTAACACTTTATTATAGTCGTGAATTTGTTCACGCTTGGAGGTAATTACTTTCATGTTTCTTTCTTTGATAAATAAATTGAATTATGATAATCCAATTACTCGGTTTTCCTTTCGCTTGTTTAACTTTATCTGAATTGGACTTGACGTATAAAGCCACGCAAGATCTTTTTATGCGGATTCCTGGCCACCTAATGACAGCCAGGAATTAGAGTGTCTGCAACTATTTGGGCTCTGAGGATTAAACGTCTATGGAAATAAACGAAACTTTTAAAGTCATCGCATTAACATGAATACGAACTTCCGGCGAGGAATTGCGAACAGCTTATTAAGTGCAACCAACGGCTAACAATTGAAAAAGGCGACATTTATGAACGATAAATTTTGCTGTCGAAGCGATAAGGACTGACTGATTTCTCGTTCAAGGAACAACAGGTTTTAAAAAAAATATTTATTTAAAAAAATGAATTAGTTGAAACAACTTGTTAAACAATGTTTTGAAAAAATTTTCTTACATAATAGATAAGGTTTATTATTTCACTTCAGAAGCTGAAGATAGTGATTAAACGTGTAAACCTTGTTATTTGAAAAAGCAAAAAAAAAATTTAATTGAGATGGAAATAAGTGCACTTCTGTTTCAACTCTTTGTATGAAGCGCACATGTTCTTACAACTTGTGAACGACATGCCGGGAACGCGACGTATTTTTAATCAAATTTTAATTTTGCAAAAGACTATTTCAAAAAAAAATATTTAAAAAATGAAATGTTTTACACTAATTTTGTATACCTTTTTACTGAAGATTTTAATCCACTTATGTTATTCCTTTCAGAATTCCTATTAAATGCTGTAACTGAACATCGATTTTCAAAATCACTGACACTTGAAATCGGAGCAATTCAAAATATTTCCTTGCGAATCCGGAAGTTCGTGATTAAGATTAACGAGCGAACAAGTTTTGTTATTCCGTTGTATCGATTTGCTCGATGTAAATAAGTTCGCGGTCTGTTGGAATCGTTGAAACCAACTGCGAACTTACCCGACAAACGTTCGCGCTCAACTGATAGCCAGTGCGCGATAATAGCCTAGACTTTAGTGCGATCTAGCGCGCATGCGCCGGACAATCTTGCATTTATTTTTAATGTAACAGTTTTTATTTATCGTGTAATGTTTTAGCATTTGATAACATTTTTTTCGAAACTTGCTAATCTACGTGTTTCATTATTTTTCATACCTTTATTGCATCCAAAGAACTCTATTTTTTGAATATTTTTTTATTTCCACTCTTTTATTCGATTCAATTTTCATTAAAAACTTCAATACTTATGAAGCATAATTTGTTTTAATGAACAAAATTTTCTGCGCAAATTATTAATTTAAATCTCAAAGCAAATACTTCAAAACTTATGATTTAAACGTCTCGCCACAAGAATTCAGACATCAAACAAAACTCAGACTATGTCAACAAAAATTATCATTCAAGTGAAAAAAATTTTCAAATCGTCAAATAAAATTACGTCTTTCTAAGAGACGAATTTTAAAGTCAAAACAGTCAAACATCTTGTCTCTTACCTCTAATCTTTCGGTGGCTTTCAAAAGTCTTTCATAATCCACAGTTCCTTGAACCATGAGAAGTTCCATCATATAATCAGCCTCTTGGATGGATTGCTGGACGAGTTCCAGCTGTTTCTCAAACCGCGCCCACAGGTCCATTCTGCTCTTGAGAAGTGCCAGCAGTTTTGCGCACATTGACTCCAAGCATGCATGATTATCTTGAAGGTGTGAGATGTCTTTTTCAATGCCGACAGGTGAGACAGACAATCTCAAGCTTGTTGGTAAAGTGTGAAGAAGTTGTCTAAGCATCATCAGGTCCTGCCAGATTTCAGCAAGTTCGCTAGCTACTCCTCGACATCTTTCAAAAGCGGATGCAACAACATCGCTTCCCAATTTTTCGCAACCTTCGCATTGTTCTAAAATTAGCCTTTGTTTTTGATGGGCCTTGCGAACTCGGTCTAGGCCTCTTCGCAGACTTTGTAGCTTTTCGTGCAGGGTTCGAGCAATATCCAGTTCTTCTGAAATTTGACTTTCGATGTGCTGAGCAAACGAGACTAGAACGCCTACTCTTTCACATTCTCCGGCTGGAAGAAGTCCTAATCTTCCAAGTTCTTCCTAAAATGTGAATTAAAAAATTTGTTTTATTTACATTTTCACCAATTGATGTTTGAAACATGTGTTTTGTAATAGGTTTATTTACCTGGATCACGCAAACTCGTTCAAGCAAGACAGAAAGTCTCTCAACATAAAGTTCCATTTCTTCTTCAGTCTTAATCACTCCATGAATAGAATCTAAGGTACTTTGAATCTCATGCAACTCTCTTTCTAGTAGATTCAGTTTCTCAGTCGCTGGTACTTGATCAGACGATATGCTATCCTGGATTACTGATTTCATGCTATTAATTTTCATTGTCAGAATATCCCACTTGTCTAACAGTTCTCCATGTAATTGTCTTTGTAGCATCTCATCAGCAACAGGAACAAGTCGCAGAGCCTGCTCGAAACAGTGGTCTCCCTCATTTTTGATGTTATTATGAACTTCATATTGAGCCTTCAACTCCTGAAAAATTAATCAACAGTTGAGTGATTTTTCAAACAAAACATAGTGTCGCCAAAAATAAATCAATCTGAAAAAAAGACACATTTAAAAAAAAAATATTTCGTTTCATCAGATTGAGATTCTAGCGTGGCATGCAGCCAAGCACAACGACAAAAATCCGACCTAGATGTGTATCTCAGCTATATATACACATCGAACTGTTCGACGAAGAATAATGTGTTGACCTTAGCTAATTCGCTACCTACCCAGAACTGACGCATGTGTCCATTTGCGTGATTTTGTATGGAGTCCAGTTCTCTCTCTGCGAAGCTCATCCACTGTTCCAATCTGTTAGCAAGTACCTCCTGACATGTCCAATTTTCTCTGAACGCTAAAAGACGATGTAGAGTAGAATCAACGTTTTCACGCAGTTTGGCTACTACATCCAAAGCCTCGTCATAGGAGTGGTCAACATGTTCGATGTTAATTAAGTCCTCCAAACTTTGAGACACATTTAGAAGTTGAACTATCCTGGTATAGTGAGTTGCAATGTCCGATGACAGGGACTGTCAACAAAAAGTTAATCAAATTTTGATTCCAAAAATTATACAAGTAAAAAGTTAAATTTTGGTTACCTGGTACAGAGAAATGTACTGATCATAATCACTGGTAGTCAAAGTTTGTAAATCAGGAACTCTCTGATGAGCTACTTGTAACCAAACTCGTTCTTCCTTGATTCCCTGTTCCAAAATGAACCACCTCGAAGCAGCAAGAGACATTTGTTGAGCTCTAGAAGCAGCTCGATCCAACAGCGACGTAGCTTTACTATGCAACTCCTCATGAAGTGCAGAATGTTTGGTCCTAGTTTCCGAATCCAAATTACCCTCAAGTGATTCCAAAATAGCCCGACAATAGTTTAGATTAACGAAAAACTTTCTGTGCTTTTGCATCTCTTCCTGCAAGTGTTCGAGACTGGTTACAGAAATAGGAGTTTCCAGTAAATTCTCGGCTATGTCGATGATCTGGGCGAATTCTTTCAGTGTCTGTTCGTACTCTTCTGCTAGTGCCAACAATTGTAACAGTCGTTCTCTTTCGCCACAGATATCGTGTTCGATGAGTTTCGTGATTTCATGAGTATTGTAGATGTCATCTGGAATAGATTTGCCTGGATAATCACGCAGAAGTCCTCGAGCAACGACAAGCAACTTGGAAGTCTTCCACATGTTGTTTCGGTTTGTTTCCTCTATCTCTTCGAGATCGTGCAGTTTTCCTATCGTACCGCAGTCGCTGGCCAACAGATGTTCTAAAATCTTCCGTTGATCCTCTACGAGACTGAAAAACAATAAAAATCTTAAAGATATGATTCTGATAATTTTATTAACATGCATGAATTAAAATCAACAAACCTAGTAATGTTAGCAACGTTGATCAAAAATTGTTCCCATCTAGCAAGTTCCTTAGTTGTAGACTGTTCGTCACTATTCGCAATACCTTCGATCGCATTGACCTGGAACTGTAAATCATTCATACATTCGTCGATTTTGACCCGTTCTCCATCCGGATAGGTCGATTCAATTTCATTCCAAATTTGGTTCAACGAAGCGACATTATTGTGAACGAAACTGAGCTCGTCTTTTAACTCAGCTAAATTTTGAACATCTTCAGGACTCGGACCATCTGGACACTCTCTGGTCAGATAAATTTTATATTCGATTGTCTCCAACCAGTTGGTTATGTTCTGAACAACGCTGACTATACTTTCTTCAATCACAACCATGTCATTTTCTCGAATTGCGTTATTTAATAATGACATCTCTTCGCGAACATCTGCTGCGTACTCTTCAGGAGTTTTCTCTTCAGCAATGTCATGCAAAGATGCAACGTGTAAAATGTTGGAAAGATAAGTAACCGGGCTTGAGTCGATGGAATCTTTGATCCTGTCAGTAGTGATTTTCGAGGCCTGCAGTTTTTGAGCAGTTTGAGTCTTGTATCCCAAAGCTTCGTCTAGAATGTGAGAAATTGGACTTAGCTGCTTCACAACCGGTGGTTGGGTTGCTAAACGATCGTCATAAAAGAGCATCTCTCCCTGAGGCCTTTCAATAGTTTTCACTGATGGAACTGGAGAAACTGTTTCTAGATAAGATTGAATCTCTGGTTCTCGCTTTTTGCTAATCACAGATTCTGTTGGTACGATTGGTTCTTCAGTTGTGTCCATGGGTTCTGATCCATCGTGGAGTAAAGTCCAAGTTGGTTTTTCGACCTCGATTTCAGGGGATTGCAAACTGGACGATGTAGATTCGGAGCTGTTTCCGGTGGTAATCTTACTTTTTATCTCAACGGTTTTTTGTTTCCTCTTTTTTCGCTTTCGTTTGTCCTTGGCAGAGATTGGTTGTTCTGTCAAAGTTACATCTGGAGAAGTTACGTTCGTAGAATCTGAAGTTTCTGAAGTGTCCGGGATATGGATAGTGGCTTTGATGTGAATTTCGAATGAATTGTCTGGTGTACTTTCTTTTTCAGATGTAAGGGTGGATGATTGAAGACTTTCCACTGTGGAGGAAGAGGAACTAGGTTCAGTAGTTGGTTTTTGTTGTTTTTCGAATTCTTCAATAGGTGGTGCCGATGGAGTCTCTCGCTTATTTTCTATTTCCACCAATTTTAAAGTTTGCGGTATTTCAGACGGTTTTTGGACTTCGGATATGTCTTTTACTTGTTGTTTTAAGTCAGAAAAATTATTTTCTGGAACCACTTCTATTTTCTTAATTTCCTCCTTCAATTCAATTTGAGGTTCATTTTTCACTTCAACAATATTTTCTGGTGTTATATGAATAACTGAGGGAGAAATTTGAGTCTCCTCAGCAACAGTTTGAGTCTCTATTTCTTGATTTTCAATTTTTTCAGGACAGGTTTGAGATTCTATTGAAGTTATGTCAACCGACTTAGTTTGTACTTCTGCAGTTGAACTTTCAGCTTTTGGAACAACTTCTTCAACAGTTTGAACTTCAGAAACAACCAAGGCTTCTGGACTTTGAGTTTGCATTGCTGTTTCCTCAATGTCTGGAACTTTAGATTCTATTGTTAAAGTCTGAGTTTCAATCTCTGTTGATGAAGGAAGGACAGGGGAAGTTTGAATTTCTGCAGTTGAGGATTCTACTTGTGTTTGAACTTGAATCTCTTCAGTATCTGGTATTGCACGGGTTGGTTGATCTTCCACAGGACTGGTTTGTATTGACTGTTCCTCAATGGTCTTCTCTTCTAGAACAACAGTCTGAACTGAAGAATGCTGCGTTTCTGGAGAAGCATCTGCAGTTTGATCAGCAGACTCTACAGTAGGTTGTGCAAGAGTTTGCATTTCCGAATGTACCAGTTGCTCTTTTTGTGCAGCTGGAACATCTTCGCATCCATCGTCTATCATTAATGTTTGAGTATCTGCCTCAGACACTGGCACTTTCGCATCCGTAGATTCTACCAAAACATCATCGCTACTTGCGAATTCCAGTTCTTCCTTTTTCTTCTTCTTCCTCTTCACTTTCTTCGGATGCAGTTTAACATCCTTAGGTTCCTCAGGTGTTGTAACTTCATCAGTAAAGTCTGCATCATCCGTCGTACTTTTTGGCAACTCCGAACCAGTCTCTTCAGTTGAAATCTTGATCTTCTGTTTCTTCTTCTTTTTCTTTTTCTTTTTACCCGCTTCATCCTGGTCATCTTGAGTACGTCCCAGTTCGTCAACTGTCGTTCTGTAATCCGGCTCGTAACCGTCTCCTTCCATACTCTCATCATTCTGAATATAAAATTCAGACCCAGATGGTTCCGTCAAGTCAGAAATATCTGGCTGCGGAACATCAGTTACAGATTTCGACACATCCGATGACGGCATCTGAATCTCCACCGAGTCTCCTAAAGTCGAGGCGAGAGAACAACTGGATTCCTCTCCACTCATTTCCTTTTGCAATTTTTCTTTGTGTTTTTTCTTTTTCCGCGTCTTTTTAGTTGCCGAAACATCGGAGATACTTTTCTCAGACACTGCAGTGTCTGTTTCTATTTGTTTAAACCCGGCTGGATACTCCTCAAAAGATGTCGTGATTCCTACCTCGGTCGTAGGTAAGGTACAGGTTTGTACTATCTTGCTGTGAATCGTATGAGTATCTTCTTTCTGCGTAGGCAGAACTATGTCTATGTCTTCTTTTACTACGTTGTACGTTGTTCTTTCAGGTTGCTCTGATTGAGTTTTCACGGAAACAATAGGACTCTCCTCGTCCTTTTTCTGGATGGATAAGGCTATCTCGACCTGCCGAAGGGGACTGTGTTCTGCTTTCAAAGATGCCACTGCTTCTTCCGAATCATTTAACTCCTCGTCTTTAGCTGTTTTGATCTCAAATTTATTAACTGGTTTGGATTCAAAATAACCAACATTCGAGGACGGTTTAGTTGCTTCTGGTTGAGTAGTGTGCACTGTCGGTAGTTTCTCTGTTACAATACCATACTTATCAGTTTCATCATCTGACTTTACTGTGCAACTATCGTCAAGGTACTCAACTACTTCTACTGTGCCTTTTGCTAAATCATCAACTGGTGTTTCAATATTAACTGTCTTTACTGGTGCAGTGGTGTCTAACTTACAACTTAACATGGGATCTGTCGCGATGTCTGTCTTCTCACTTTCCTTTGGACTTTCTTCAGCAAGTTCACGAGAAGAGTAAGACTTTTCTGAATCAATCAGGGTCTGACTTGCAACAGCCACTTGGTTAAGGGGTTTAATTTCTTCGTCAGGTTTCGCAATTTCAACGATCTTGTCTACCGTTTCTACTGCCATAGGTTTATCCTTTTGAACAGTCTCTTCAGACGAAACCGAGGACTCTTTTTGAATAGCTATATTGGTTACTTTTGGTTTCTTCTTTTCCTTTTTCTCTTTTGATGACCTTTCAGAACTTGAAGACTCTTTCTGTACTGCAAAGTCCGCAGTTTCTGGTTTCTCTTTTCGTTTACTTTTCTTTGACTTTTTCGGGACGGGCGATTCTTTTTGCACAGCAATATCTATCGTTGTGGGTTTTTCTGTCGTTGAACCGATTGGAATTTCTTCGGAAACTGATGATTCTTTTTGCACAGCAATATCTATCGTTGCTGGTTTTGCTGTCGTTAGATCAATTGAAATATCTTCAGAAACTGACGATCCCATTTGTACCGCGATGTCTACAGTTTCTGGTCTTTGATTTTCATCTGAACTTTCTTTTTCTGACTTCATAGAAGCGTCAACCATTGAAAAATCTGGCATATCAGCATCGAAGTGTTTCATCTCTTCACTTTTAACAACATTGATGCTGATGTGAGGAATGTCCTGCTCGTCTATCTCAATTTCTTCTGGTTCCTCTACAATTTCCTCGGTGGTCACTTCTTTCCCGTCAATGATGGTGGTTTTTCTGATGATTCGCTTTGTTTTTCTGATCACTTTTCTAGTTACCTGGTGTACTACCGCATGTACGGTTGCAGTTTTCTCCTGATAATCCCCTCCTTCAAACTTTACTGCTTTTAATGTTTCTGGTTCGATGCTTAGATCTTTGATTTGACCTTTAACAATTTCGTGCGAACACTGCGGCCCTGTTTCGAATTCTTCCATGTTCAACTCTCCTCCTGGAGCACCCGTTGATATTTTTCCTCCATATGCTTGTTTAGTGGATGTTTCTGCGCAAAAATTAATTATAAAGATTTTTACAGAACAAAAATTTTATTGCATCGACAAATTTTATCGACAAAATAAATAAAAAATTTGTAAATTTAAATTCAATATTGAATTGTGATCATTTTTCGAAAATCTTTTGTTAATTTTCAAAAAGTCAGTTCTAATGTTGGTTTTTGAACACACAGGGCCGTGTTACTTTTAACATAAATTTTCTGAGTAATTTGAATAGTGCACTTGACATAAATTTGCGTTTAGTTCAAATTTAAAATTAGCATTGTTGGTAATTTTGATTGTCACACGTTTTAAATGATTTTAAAACACTTTACCTGTTATTTCAAACGTTTAATTAATTGAGTAATTGATTTTTGATTTTTTTTCTTATTACTCCTGATAAAAAATAATTAACAAGAACTATTTTACCAATCAAACAATAAAAAATTTTAATTTTTTTTCTGACAGAAAATGTTAGTTCGTTGAACTCACCAATAGTTCCATCAGGTTTCATCTTAGTAACCGTGATTTGTTGTCCTCTAAGTGTAGCTTCGGAGAAAGCCTGGACAACTGGCGGCGAGTCTCCGATGGAAGTTGCCATGGAAGACACGTGAGTCTGAGTAGTTTGCCTATTTGTAACAAGAGTTTTGCGCAGTTTGCGTACAATGATACGTTTTGTGCCATCGCTGTCAACGACCACCTCGGTGGTTACGTCATCAGGCTCGACGACTATCGTCTCAAAAGACTGAGGGGCCGCATGTTGTATGTTCAGCTCCGAGGTCACGCTCTCCTGTTTTTGTGCGTCCAGATATTTCATATCAACCACTATGTCTTCTGGCTGATCTCGGGTTGCAGTTTCCATTGATGGCAGGTTCTTTGTCGCAATTTCAATGATCTCGTGACTTCCGTCGGTCATCTTTCGCACCTTGATGGTTTCTTGGGAAACACTGTCCGCGGTGTCGCGAGCCACGAGCGCACCGGACGGTGAGATTTGAGTGGTCGATGTCTGTTTCGTCAATTGCATAGGTTTAGGTTCAATCGGTTCATCTAATAATAGGCTTTGGCCTGTCTGTAGTGAGACGTCCTCTTGCGCCGCCGAACTGCCGTCCGATGAGACGATGGACGGCGCCTGATCCAATGTAACGTCTCCCTCACTTTCGGTCAGTTCCTACAAATTAGACAGCAATATTTTCATCTCTGTCAAAATATTGTTTGAAGTTTTCTCATTCACAGCATCAAAATATGAAAATATGATTAGTTTTTTGTTAGTGTGATTTCAATGGAATCAGAACATCAATACGTAAAACATTAAATAAAATGATATAAAAATGAGAATTCAAAGCAATGTTAAATTATTAGATCAATTGATATGGAATTAGAACAGAATTGAATACTAAAGCATTAAAATCATTTCAACATTTGAAATGTGAATTTTGAGCAAAGAGAAAAAATCAAATGTTAAAATCATCCATGAATATCAAATATATCATAATTGATAATTGATTTTAGTGTTATCATTTGTTAGTTAAAGTTGCGAAAAATGTATTATGCATATGATTATGAATAGTTTACTTGATGCGTGGTTTCAGAGAAACTCATCACGTTTCCTGCAAGACTGAAGATGATTATTAACATGAACATATAAAGCCTACACTTTCAAAATTTTTTTAGCGATGAAATTGGTGATTGCAATTAACTGATTGAAATAAGCAGTGTCTATAGTAATAAAGAGATCTATCAAAATAGACTTTGATTAATGAATAGATGTTAGATTCTATTCATAAGTTGAGATAAGAAATTAACGCTCAAGTAATCTATGAATATAACTTGGAAGTCCTATCAATAGAATGTAATCCTATATACGTATTGACGATAAGTTTTAGCAAATTTGACAATTTTATGAATTCATAACATTGGAATATCAATATAAACAATCAAACTCGAAGAATTTAAAAATAAAAAAATAATGAATAATTATTTCATTAAATTATGTAATTATATTCACAGAATCATTCTATTTTTAAGTACTGTAGAATGAAATTAAAAATTAAGAAGAAATTAATTCAACAAGGAAACAAATTTTATTGACAAAAGCAATGAAGACAATTATACAAGGAAAATAATGCGAAGTTCCATAATTTTCAATTATATACTAACACTTCTTAAGTACATGCAACCACTATATAACTAAAAATTGTGTGTACAGTAATACAGTCATGAGTGTTGATGTGAGGTATACATGATGCTATTGAGAAATTGTCTCACTAAATAATAGATGTAAAATGTATGATATAATTTCAAAAATTAAGTTAGTATGAATTTTTAACCACGTGTTTATTTATATTTGAATGAAAGTTATTTAGAATTTTTTTAATTTAAATAGTTCATTTCAATTTATTCTAACAAAATTTAATACATCCCGTACGATCATTATAATATGATGATCTAATATATAATGATTTAATATAACTATAGTTATAATAAAATGGTTCAGATTATTATTTATTCATTTATTTATTCACGAGCAATTTATTTTCAGCTGGAAAAATGAGACACCGTATATCTCTTTTACATGTATGAAAACCGACTCATAATTCATCTTATCATAATTAGCTACAAATTTTGTTTATACCAATAATTAATTAATCTACATCAAGGTTGGGAAGTAATGTGTAAGATTTTTTAGAAAATAATCATGTTAATTTATAATTTTTTTAATGTCTTATAACTATTATATACAATCGTTTAAAAATATTTACACGGTTTTACGTTATCGAAAATGACAGGTATTTAAAATGTTAATTAAGGAATTATCATTAAACTTGAATTATAAATATTTTAAACCACCCAACCTTGTTTATACAAATCAAAGTTCGTAAATTGAATAGGAAAGGGAAAAGGTAAGGTAAAAGTTGAGAATGAAGGGTCAAGCTTTACAAGAACTCTTATTCCAAAAGAGTATTGAAAGTGAAGTCTTAGTAACATTCAGGAGATCGACCTAAGCGAATCCCATCACCGTAGCAAGATGAACAGTGTAAAGTGCGAAAGCTCCCGAGTGCTGGTGAATGTGTACCTGCTGCGTTAATCGTAGACGAGATACTGTGTCTAATAGCGCGTTCGACAATTTTTTTGCCAGACTGTGTATTTGCGGCATCTGTTCTAGTTCCTTCACTTGTTTCAAGCGGATTAACAATTCTTCTTCCAAAACCTGATAAATCAAAGTGAATTATTTTAGTATGCGTGTGCAACTTTTCATAATTAAAATAAATACCATAAAAAATTTGACCTTGCAATCATTTATGGAATGATTTTCATCAATAGCTGAAACAACGCTTTGTAGCCAGATCTCGGTATCATCTAATAGTTGTTTGTAGGCATCTACGTCTAACTGTCGTTTTTCCTGCACTTTGCAAGCATCTTCAATCGTTCGTTTCCCTTTTTCCGAATCCGAAATCAGCGAGTCGATTTTTATGCGAATGTTACCCACAGAATCACGAACGTTTGGTAGTCCCAAATTCTGAGAAATCGTTGTAATTTCATCTTCGAGTCTTGCCACTTGTTGCTTGCAAGTTTTTAGTTCGCAAACAATTATCTGTAAAGTGACGAAATTCCTTAGTCACCATATAAATAATAATTCCAGTAGGTTTACCTTTTTTGAAATATCTACGTACCGTGATAGCATTGAGCATACTGCTTAAATTATCTTTAGGTAAGTTCTCCAGTGTATGTTCGAATTGTGACACCGTCTGGGTTAGTTTCGAAACGTTTTCTGCGATGTCCTGTAAAGACAAGCATGATTTCAATTTTTTTTAAAAGAGTCATTAGTTGTTTCTCGTGCACTCTCCTATTTAATGTTAGAAGTTATACACGCATCAAAACTTTGCTGTAGCTGAAAGAACTATATTATGATTAGTTTTAGTTTAAATGTAAGATCTATCTAACGGGTCAATTGAGAATTAAAACTAAAAATCATGAATGCATATCCTAAATTAGCAATATGAAAACCAGATTAGTATGGGTATCTTGTCAATCCAATAGAACACTGTAATCAAATTTATATACATTGGATAGATAATAGAAAATTTTATAATTTTGCATTTTCCCCGAGATTATTGTCTATTACAAAAACCAATTGTTATTCAGCATAATTGAATGCAGTCAATGAAGTATGACACGTTAAATGAAACACAAATCGAAGATAAATTCAAAGACAAGTGAATCTTTAATCAGTGGAACTTGTTGAATGGCTATTAGTATTTTCGAAAACCATGCAGGAGCGTAATATATAAAAAACATTAATTGCAATGAAAAATGTAAAGAATCCCCAGCAAACACCAGTTGATCAACAGCAACAACAAAATACAAAACGGTTTGATTAAGATTACTAGTGATGCGTGGTAAATAACAAGTAGCGATTCAAATGAAACGATTCTGGTCCGATAATTCTGGTCGCACCTGCAGCTTCTGAGCATCCACATTTTCAGCATCGCTTCTCTCCAGCTCTCCCAAGCTGCTCCTCTGGTTGAACTGTGGTTCGTCACCTAAATTGATTTGGGAAACTGGAATGGGATCTGGTAATTGGTTTAAGGATGATTCGGGATCAGGTGTACAAGATCCTGACTCGCTTGGAAAGCCATAAAACTTTGCCTCGTCATTATTTTTAAGAGACAAGTAGGTACTAAAGTCGCTCCAGCTACAAATTCCGCCTGGCAAGTCTGCTACCAACCGCTCAGTACGTGGGACTCCGGAATGCGACCCGGGATCTGCCCTAGAGCCGCGATTTCCACCATCGCCACCGCCGGAACTACCCCGGTCAAAATCGTCGTCAGGTTTTGAGTGTTTGTCAGTAATCGACTGAGCAGCTGGCTTCTGCTTGCGCAAGGTCAGAGCTAATACGAAATCACGTTCCGCATCGTCATAGAGCTTTTTAGTGTGCCAAAAACCAGTGTCTTGAGACACGTACTCACACCATGTGGCCTGGTCAAGGGGTGGGGGTTTGACTGATTTCGGTTTCGATACGCGTACAACTTCGTCGTCTATGTAAAATTTTACTTTTGACTGGACAGAGTCAGCCGACGGAGTACGACTCAATGGTCTAGACTTAGGTTCAGAAGGATCTAACAAAGTTTCTCGTTTAGATGTATTGGGTGTAACCGATAGTTGAGTTTTTGTCGATTGTTCACTTGTTTCTGAGGTTTCAGGATCAACCATTGATGATTGTTGAGTATTTTGTTCTTCCTTAGAAATTTGTTGCAATGGTTTTACTGATTCAAGAAGTTTTTGCTTTATTGGCTCAGGTTCCTCTGTGAAAGTTTCTTCTAGCAGTGGAATTACTGCTTCGACTAATTTAAACCTTGTTTGTTCATGTTCGCAGACGTTGGATTCATTTGAGGACGTAGTCTTAGAATCGGTTGGTTGAGTGATTGGTTTTTTTTCTCCAGGTTGTAATAATTGTGGCTTTTCTGACGGTGTTGCTTGTTTCTCATTAATTTCCTCTTTTTCTTGTAAATCATAGATTTTTGCAGACTTTTTAAGATGACATTCAGAGGAGGGTTTGCCGTCTGTTTCTAATGATACTTTATCATCCTCAATAACAGTGGGAGTTTCTTCAATACTAACAAAGGTTAAGTCAGTGTCTTCTACTTTGCTACAAGTAGGTTCCTGGTTCTTTACCGGTTGTGAACTCTTAACCATTTTCTTCGATTTAGTTTGACTCTTATCAGATTCGACATGGATTTCATGTTTTTCAGATTTAGGCGTTCCTCCTTTTTTAATTTGCGATTCCTTTTTTTTTGGCTCAATAGATTTTTGAGAAGATAAATCAATAATATCTTTTGGCAGGTTGTCAGAATCACTTGACGGGTTACTTTTCGATTCGATATTTTTCTTCGTTGGCATTGTGACAGATTCTGCAGGTAGAGACGTTGGTGCATTAGTGGCAGGTCTATTAGATTCTACTGATTTAGATGGTTCTGGTAATTTATTTTTGTTTTTCTTTTTGGATTTTTGGGACTGGTCTGATTTGCCATCAGCTTCCTGAGAACCTACCGTTGTAGCTGAAGGTTCACTTTTGTTTGCTTCTGTAACTTCAGCAGACGGAATATTTTCCGCTGAATTTTCGCCTTTCTGTATGTCAGTCGTTAAAATCGAAGGTTTTTTGTTAGCAGAGTTATCAATCTTTTCTTCTGATTTCTTTGTAGTAACATTTGGATTTTGTGAATTCAATGCACTTTCTTTTTTCCCTTTTCCTTTATTTTTGTTTTTTTTCTGAGAATTTCCCGATGATAACTTAGAATCTGAAGAGTCGCTTGTTGTGTTCAGTACAGTCTGCTTTACATCTTTGGAATTTGACACTGCCGTTTCTTTTCGGTGATTAGAAGTAGATCTACGTGAACTTGTGCTTCTGGAACGTGATCTTGAACGAGTATTTTTGAGATTAACTTGAAGATTAGAAGATAAATCGACGGTTTTTGGTGTATCAGTTTGAAGTGTCGATTTTTGATCGTCTTTTATATTTTGCTGACTTTCGGTCGTTTTACTGTTATCTGCAGAGGGTTCTCTTTTTGGAGGTTTCACATCTTTTGTCTGTGTATTATCTTGTCGTTTTTCAGACTTCGGAACTATTGTGACAGATTGGCTCTCAGTAGCAGTTTCAGCGACCGATGTACTACTGAGTGCAGCATCTGAACCGTTTTTTGTCGGTTTGCTTTTATTTTTCTTCGATTTTTTATTGTTTTTATCAGCATTCATATTAACAACATTCTCTGTAGAAGGACTTTTTTCAACACTCACAGTAGGTAATTCTTTAGATTTAACATCTGCCTCTTCACGTAGAGTCGGTTTGTCGATTGCAGCTTCCATTTCTGTTGCTTGATGTGTTTTACTGTCGGTTAGAGACAACGACTTATCCTTTACAGTTGTATTTGTCTTCTCAGGAACTTCTCTATCATTTTTAGATTTTATCTGTTCACTAGTTTTATTAGTTTTCTCTATATCAGGTTTTTTATTATCTTTTTTCTTTTCTCCGTCGATTAATTTACTTGCACTTTGTTTTGCAGACACTTCTGCTTGTTTTTTCTGACCCCACTCTAATTCAGCTGTATTCATTTCTGAAAGCGAGTTTTTTAGAATTTCCTCATCTAGTATTGGAATTGATATGTTACTGTTTGTTACATCTAGCGAGCTTTGAGCTTTTTCATCAGGTTTTCTCATTATTGCCGCTTTGACAGCTTCTTCTATGTTAATAGTTTTTTTCGGTTTCGAAGAACTCGATTTATTAGGTTGTTCAGTGATTTGAACAGTTTTGAAATGTTTGTGAAATTCAACTTCTGCATTTTGGTACTCGTGATAATTGAGCCAATAGGGTTTTATTAATTCGTCTAGACATAGCTGGTTTTGTTCCAAGTCCTTCGTGTCTATCTCTTCGCTTTCTGAGTCGATGCTTTTACTTGATGATGAACCCAAATTAATTAACATCTTAGTTTCCTTTCCACATTCAGGTTTTCTAGACGTCAAATCGGGCTGAATTGTTTTGTCTGTTTTTGTTGTTTTCTTAATTGATGATTTCTTTTTTCTTTCTTGTACACTACCGAATATCGGCTCTTCTGATGAACTTTCAGCAGTTTCGTTAAAACTTTGGCTTTTTTTCATAGCAGTTTTTATATTCTCTATATCTTCTTGGCCAATTGTCATGTATGTGGATGTTACTTTAGCCTCAACTGGAGCTGGACGAAGAGATAAAATTTCTTCAGTTTTAGTCGTTACGATAAATTGCTTCGGCTGATGTGGAGGACTTATCGTAGATTTTTTATCATAGGTAACGGTCGGTTCTTGTACAGTTTGATCTGGTGAATTAAGAGAAACATCTTTCGTTTTAGCTTGTGCTGATACATCGGGTATCTTCTCGTTTGCTGCTGAAGGTTTACTTTCACTGCCGCTTGACTTCGCACCTTTTTTCTTATTGGACTTTTTGGATTCTATTTTTACAATATTCTCTTCGCTAACATTCCCTTCTTGTTTGTCATCAATTTTCGAGGTTTCAATTGTTTGATTCGGATCGATTTCTGTAATCATCATAATCGAAGTCTCATTAGGATTCGATGTATTCTCTTTCTTACTCATTTCCGGAGACACCGATAGTTCTTGACTTATTTCTTTTTTTTGCTCTTGTTTCTGTTTCTTTTTTGTTTTCATTGATTGTCCACTAAGTTTGTTGGACATTTCGGCCGCTGATATTTCATCAGGCTTTTGAGATCCAGCAACTTTATCTTGAACATTATCCCTCTTAGGCTCTGCTGTTGTTGAATCTTGTGAAGTGACTTTACCAGTCTTAGCGGCTTCTTTCATTGGCTTTATTACACCAGCCTTTTCTTCGAGTTTCGACTTGATTATATCACTTTGCTGAACAGGCTTTACATTATTTGCGTTTTTTTCTTTCTTTGGCAGAGTTTCATTAACTTTTTGTATCTCTTCATCGATTTGCGTAGTTAATTTCATACTCTCATCATCATCCGTTTTTTTTGTTAGTGATATCGTTGATACTTCGTGAGATTGTTTCGTTTCATTTTGTATGCTACAAGATTTTTTCAATTCTTTCTGACTGTTATTTTCTTTTTTCGTTGCTTTTTTGCATAATTGTGTCTTTGGTGCACCGTCGTTTGATGAATCTGCCGCTGATGTTGATTCCTTATCTAATTTTTTGCAAGATGAAAGTTTATGTTCTATAGACTCAGTTCTAGTTATTTGAAACTCAAGTTTGTTGTCTTTAGTGGTTTCCGATTTAATATGATCTTTCAGAGCCAATTTTTTTTGTTTATCTTCAACAGTGTTCGTGACTTTTTTTTCACTTCCTTGTTCCGATAGTTTAGTTTCTACTATTATTGGAGCTTCATCAAGGGGTGTTTTCGGTGGCGAGTCATCTTTTTTGACGTTTTCAGAATCAAGTTGTTTTTGTTTCTGTTTCTTTTGTTGAGATTGTTTATCTTCAACAATGTTTGTGCCTTTTTTCTCACTTTCTTGTTCTGATAATTTTGTTTCTACTTTTTTTGGAGCTTCATCAAGGGGTTTATCTTCAGTTTTCGGTTGCGAGTCATCTTTTTTGACGTTTTCAGTATCAAGGTTTTTTTGTTTCTGTTTCTTTTGTTGAGATTGTTTATCTTCAACTGTTTTATTTTTGTTATTCTGTTTCTTTTGTTGAGATTGTTTTCCTTCAACGGCGTTCGTGACTTTTTTTTCACTTTCTTGTTCCAATAATTTAGTTTCTACTTTTCTTGGAGCTTTATCAAGGGGTTTTTCTTCAGTTTTCGGTGGCAACTCATCTTTTTTGATGTTTTCAGAATCAAGATGTTTTGGTTTTTGTTTCTTTTGTTGAAATTGTTTATCTTCAACTGTTTTATTTTTGTTATGTTCTTGTTTCTTATCAGCATTTTCGATGCCCGACTCAGATGATTCGCTTTTTTTTGTGAGTGGAGTTTTTTGATTTACATTCTTAGTCTCTTCATTTTCACTGTAAATTTGTTGAACTAAAGGTTCGGGAACAAGTTTTGGATCTTGGGTTTGACAAGTATCTTTTAATGCGCCTAATTTCTCGTCAGCTTGCTTTTTTTTGTTTGCTTTTTTGGATTGAGGTTTATCCGTATTTTTAGCTGTCAGTAAGCTTTCTAGCTTATCTGCTTCAGAATGTTGTTTTTCATCGATTTTAGTAGAAGTTTTTTCTCGAATTTGTTTTTGATCTTTGATATTCTTGAATGTTTCTTTGTTTTCCAGTTGTACATCAACGCTCTCTTGTGAGTTCTTAGACGTCTCATTTACTATCTTTTTTTCTTCTTTTTCAACGGCCTTTGTTGTTGCAGGTATGAGATTATGTTTTTCATCTTGCAATTTTTGTTCGCTATTGTCATTTTTAAGATTATTTTTCTTTTGTTTTTTATTTTTCTTTGACTTTTTGTCGGATTTTTCTGCATCTTCTGTTTTTTCAATGTTTGATGTACTTTCAACACTTGCTATGGGAGACGATTGCTGTATCAGGTTATCGCTAATGTTTAAATCACTTACTTTTCTTTTATTTTCTGCAATTTTCGAAGTATTAGTTTGATCTTTAGCGATTAATTTTTTTTCGTTTGGTTTAGTTGTTTGATCTTTTTGTTTTTCTTTATCTTTTGACTTTGTTTTTTGTTTATTCATATCCATACTTTCAATCTCTTTTAATGCTCGATCAATTTCGTCATCTTTTGAATTGTCAGTTTTCTTCTTTTTCTGCTTACGTTTCTTTTCTTCATTCTCCGGTTTTTTCTCTTCAGTTGGTTGTTTTATTTCTTGTGTTTTTTCTGATTTATCATTTGAATCACGTTTTTTGTTATTTTTCGTCTTCTTTGTCTGTTCATCTACTTTTTTGTCTATAGAAACATCTTGTTTGATCACTGGTTTCTCGTCTTTCAAAGAAGAATCATCTAACTTTGATGTAATATCTTCGCTTTTTTGTTTTTCAATTGCTGGTTTTTCTTCATCTTTCTTTCGATTATCAGACTTTCCTTGATTGCTATCCTTGCTTCTTCGTTGTTCGTCTATTCGTTTACTTTCACCCTTCTTCTTGTTATCAGATTTGGTGTGATTGGAATCTTTGCTTATTTGTTGCTCGTTTACTCGCTTCTCTCCATCTTTCTTCTGATTATCAGAATCTTTTTTCTTTGACTTTGTATTGCTGTTTTTTTGTGAAGATTGTTTCTTTTCTTCAGCATAGGTTTTCACTTTACTATGCATATTATCTAAATTAAGTTCTTCAGAACAGATGTCTTTTTGATCAGATAAGTATCAAATTCTTGCACACGTAATTGTTCTGGTTTCGTCGCTAATAATCCTTGAGATAATATTTGAGCATATGAAAACGAAGAGTCTTTTTTTTCATCTTCAATTTCTAAAACGGGTGCGACAGGATTCATGGTTTCTTTATTAGAGAAATCTACTGTTGTAATACCGTCACCAGTAAACATTTTTGGTTGCTCAGAAAGTACTGGTTTTAGTTCTGGAGATATTTGGCACTGTGGCGAGATAACTTGTTGCGATTGTTGATAAACTGCTGGGGCGACAGAAAGAATTTCAGTTCGTGGATAATTGTTATAATCAGTCAGATTTATTGCTTCTATTGGTTGATGAGAATCAGGAGTGTAAACGTATGGCGTTCCAGGATAAGTTGTAAGCTGTGAACTGATATATCCTACTAGTTCTGGCATTTGATTGATGTAAGTATAGTCGGCAATATTAGGTATATTACCAAATTCAGCCGCACTAGATATTTGATAAGGAGGTACTGATTGTGATGACCAGTTATTCTTCTCTGCAAGTTTGTCAGCAGGAATGAGGCCTTGAAGACTTTCAGTTTTGTCAGGAACTTCTGGAGATTTACTAACTGATTCATCATACAATGGAATCTGTTTAGGTTTACTCACAACTGTAGTATTCAGAGACACCATTGACTGCCCATCATTTGCTTCACTTGGTGATTCAGAAGAAGCTCTAGAAGATGATTCCATTCGTCCTCTTAAGATATCTGCATAAGATGTAGAACCAGGATTCCATAAGGGGCTAGGAGACCTCATTCTTTTCGGTACCAAAGGAGCCAACTTACTTTCAATGTCTACTTTTGGGGAAACACTAGCAACTGACTTGTTATCATGTTCTACTTTAAGGATAGGTACTTCGATTTTTGTTTCTTTAGGTTTAGATTTTTTAGTTGGAGAACGACCTTTGCGTCCTTCTCTTTCACATTTATCACTTTTGCTCTGCTGTTGTTCATTCCGTTTAGTTATTACTCTGACCTCTGTATTTTTTCGATCCTTCGAGCCGGAATCCAACGATTTTAATGAGGTCATGGAAGAAAGATTGTCTTCAAAACTAGGACTGTTATCTCGAGAGCAGGGACTTTTTCTCCCTGCAGCTATATCAGCGTACGAGATCACGCCGCAAATCTTGGCACTTGTATCCGGCTGTTCATAGTTCGGGTCCACCGCGCTTATTTGTTCAACCAGGACTCTGATGCGTCGGTTCCAATCATCCATCCGTGTCTGCAAGTTCTGCTTGCGACCATAACAACCAAAGAATACAAGCCTACGTCAGTTGTGTTTGGTAATGTTTAAAATTAAATTATAGTTTTCTTTTGAAATGCTTAGGATTTGAGAAGTTTATTTCGCAACTCTTTAAGGGATTGTTTAAGAACGATAATGAATTGCTGATTATTAGAATTCTTTTTATTTTACTTCATTTGAACTATATAATAGGTTAACGTTGGCACGTATCCTTCACAGATAACTTATTGAACGCGCCAAGAACATCCAAGTTATACAAATACGTAACAAAATTGTACAGATTGACATTACTTTATCGAAGACAGTTTTTACGCGAACTAATTACTTCAACAGAAGGAGTGATAAACGCCGGTAACTTCCGCGTTATCAAGTTTAGGTCCGTTGGCATAGTAATACGGTTAGGGAAGTTTATCATCGCGATTTGACTCATGATATCAACGTCTGAAAGCGCTTCCACGCAATCAAAGACAAATTGAATTGACTTTTTATTCAGTCATTGAGACCAAGAATCAAATACACCTATTGCTATGGATCTAAAGGTTCTTTATTTGGCACGCCTCGTTGAATTAGAAGTTTCGAACGATCCGAGCGAGATTGTACTTTACTTCGCAACGACTTGATCTTCTCGCGACAGTCCTACGTTAATAATTTTGAGGGAGATGGAGAGAAACGGAGGTTAAAGAAAGTATCGTCCAGCACCCAAGATGATTTCGCATGATAGGCATCGAATGGCCATAACCAAAGGAGTAAGGAAAGTAAGATAGACAGGTTTGTGGAAAGGAAAAATGCACCAAAAACAAAGTATGTGAATAATGTGCTTACAAAACATAAATTTAATGAAAAAATTAATAAATGCGCTCGCATTATTTGAATGTATTTAGCATTGAAGAGTAACGTTTCTCCAAGTGAAACGTCTCATGGGCGAAACTTATTGAGGCTCAAGAAACGTTTGCCCGGCATTCAATGAGAACGTTATTAACAAGCTACTTTATGCCCTTAACCATTGCGTGCGAAAGCGATCTATAAGATTTGTTTGTATGTTTCAGATGAAATTACACGATAAACATATGTACATTCAATAGAATCTTTCAGTTGGTATTCTCTACAGATTTTGAATATGCAGTTGATAAAATAAGTTATTCTCTTGGATTGGTGAATTTGTTTTCATAAATTAAGAGAGACGAATTGTTAAAGATACCAATCATTTTCCAGGTAACGTAAGTACCATCTTATGATTGTCCCAATTGAAAAAGCAGAAGTCAATAAGCTTTTTCGAAGTATTAAAAGTTTGATTGTGACGAAAATCAAGCGATGGAAATGAAATCTCGTCCACTTCCCTCGGATCTTTAAACGTACCAAAAAAATCTGATCTTTTTACGAATTTAAAAATTTTTGTAGTGGTTTCAATTGGTATCTTATGTGATCATTTTTCATAAGTGCGATAAGAGAATGATTTATAAAACAATAATAATAATATTCAACGTACCTGTTGCTCTTGTTCAGCTTTGTCTCTGTCGTCCGGCAAATATGTCGGACTCAAGACTGTTCTAAGTTGCTGTTCCACTTGAACTATTTGTTGTCTCAATTGTTGTATTTCCTAAAACATTCGGAATATAGATAACCCAATGATATAGATTATATGAAACGAAATTAAAAAATATCTAAACGTTTTAATCCACCTGTTGGTATTGATCTAGTTGTGCCAAACATGCTTCTAGCGAAGAGGTCTGTTCTTTGACGGTTTTGTAGAGTTCATTAAGTGCTGCAATAATTTCGTCAGCGGCTTCACTGACTCGACTGTCTCCTCCGATACCAGACCGGAAGTGAACTTGCAGCTTTTCCACAGACATGGATATTTTGGTCTTCTGAATTTCAATGTCGCTCAGCATTTTCTCTCTGATACCATGCTGGTCTCGGAGTGGTTTCTTTTTGTTCTGAGGCGAGTCCAAGTTTTGGCGAGCTTTCTCCATCCAGCTCCTTACGTCTTTCATTTTTCTCTCGCACTGTTCCCATTCTTCGCTTGTTTCTTGCAGAAGAGCATTCTAAAATAATAAGTAAGACATTAAAATCTGTTTAAATCATTTGCAAAAAAAAACACTGTTCAATCAAGTCGATCATTACTCTTTGCAGAAGTTGGCCTTCCACTTCCACTTTGTGCTCTTCAGCTTCTGCCAGTTTTTCTGGAAGATTACCTACAGAAGTTGTCTGTCCTATGGTTTCCAATTCTTTGCCCATGTCACTCAAGTTCTTATTAACCTGTTTGCAACTCTTCACCGCCGTCTGAGAAATGATTCAAATTTAATAAAAAATTTTAAATATAGATAACTTCAATAACTCTGAAACAAAGCTAATACCGAATAGTCATGCAACTTTTGTCTTGCTTGACTCAATGTGACCAAAGTCAGTGGTTCGCGCAGGAACACTTTCTTCTCCTCCGTCCAAATCTTGACTGCTTCATACAGAGACAAGAACCTGCTCCAAGCATCCATAACATCTCCAACTGCATGTTTTCTTTCTTCCAACCAGGTTTTCACCTGACTAAGTTGTTCCGTCAAGTTGGCAATATTGCTGGCGATCAAATCCTTTTCGTGCTCGTCTCTAGTATTATCACTGATATCACGACCATTTTTAGTAAGTCGTTCCAGTTTGTCAGACATTGGAGGCAGCTCATTTTGAATCTGTCTCAGATTCTCCATCAGAACAGACGGCTCCACACTTCGATCTTGAATCTTGAGCTCGGCATCCCGGACCCAATTTTGTACCGCATCCACATCAGCCAGATAGTCCGACCGTGTTGTTTTCGCCCGTTTCTGCTCCCTCTGCTTTTCGTCCATGGCGAGGATCACTTCCTCAGATCGCAATTCCAAGGTGGTGAACTGTTGACTTAAATCCGAAGGTATCAACTGCTGATCAGCTAAGTACCGTGCTTGAGTATCGCCAGAGAATTCTTTAACAGATTCTGCTACGTCCTCGAGCTTCTTTCTGAGGGTTTTTAAATTTTTCTCGGTCTTATCCTGGTCTGCGTCATAAACGTAGAAATGATTGATCTGGTCTTCAAGATCATCTAATAGATCTTTCAACCTGTCGATCTCTTGTTCAATGCTGTCTAAGTTTTCAAGGTCTTCGCTGACTTTCTTCGATTTATCTCGAAGAGAACTGATGAGTCTGAAATAAACAGAAAAACAATTGTGATGAGAGTATGATTCGGGCAGTTTTAAAAGGTAGACTATGAAAATTGAGATGCTGATACTTGTTTCAGTGATATAATCTACAAGTTAAACTGGGTAATGGCGACCCAGAGAAATTCAAAAGCTTTAAGATCGCCGACACCGACGAATTTAGAATCGGAAATACGTGTCGCGTGCTCTCCGATGTTTCATTCTTGCTTGGCTTCGATCCCAGCCGGACAGAGGTTTAGAGGAGGCCTTGGCTAAAAGTAGATGAACGATTCTACAAGCACGCAGCTACTTTAGTGTATGCTTTCCAAAAGATCATATTGTATTTTATGGGTTTTTTTCATCCAAAACAACCACCTTATGTGCGCGAATATCTTTGTACTTGACTTTGATACTTTTGTGTTCCAATATATTATTAACTTCTGAAGTAACTATAGAAAAAAGGTGAATTATTTATGAGAGACAAAAACGATTTTCGAATCTGATATACGTCGGCAGAAATAAATTGACAAGAAATGATAGATGTGTTTGACAGCAACAAATGTCGACGCACAATATTATATTTGGATGTACGAAAATTCCACAAAGTCACAAATATGAATTCACTGCAACATTCGAGTCGTAAAAATGATTGAATTTATAGTAACAAAAATAACATCACGATTCATTTTACAACTGCACTTTTATAATTTTACGTACTGCCTGAAAATGTATTTCGGTGGAATTTGTAATTGGTTATTCCAGATAGTTAGCTAAATTGTGATGAGATTGTTGTTTTTGATAGGTGATTTGTCTCTTGCAACACTTGGTAAAGGTACTTTGGATAACAGTCCTGCGCGGCACAAGTTAAGCTAAACAGCAACGGATGTTAACGTAGCTCTAAAAGTATTGGGTTTTGAAGATTCGCTTGAGATTCTCTGGCGAGGCGCCGCGACGCATGCGGGTTCGACGCCAAGACGCCGGTCAAGAAATAAGGGACAAACGAATGCTGTCAACAACCGGCTATGATCTTCAAATACGATGAGCCTAAGAATAAGCCGGTGCAAAATAATTGTTCAACGTTTTGCTCTTATTATATTTTACGTTGTTTTTCTGATTAAACTTGAAGACTCAATGAATGAATTTTACAAGTTTAATATTTCTAATTTAACATAATTATTTACCGTAAATGTGTATGACAGCTTTGTTCACAATGCTCTAAAAAGTATTTAATAGAAATACAGTCGGCACCAAAACAAAGATTCTGCAGATGTAAATACAGTACCTTACTTTTTTATTACGATTAAAAATTATGTAACATTAGCACTTAGCACATTTAGTGAATTATAAGTGTCGACATTGAATTGAAAATACAATTACGAGTCAAAGTGAACTACTAATGAAATTATTCGAATGATCGATACAACTATTGTCTGAAATGAACGATTTGTCCCCTAGCATTTCTAAAATTTTTATACGCTTTTTCCATGTAATCACAGCAAAGTTATGCACATCCATTTATAATATTTTTAGTGCTTTATAAAAAATATAAATAACAGTAGTATATGACAAGTTTTTGTTATTTACACCAATTGTCTGTTGCCAAAAGTTGCTAACCGTTTTAGTGAGTTATATTTATCTCATAAAATACTTATATTTTTCAGTCAGTTATATTTTTCAAAACAGTCTGGTAAAATTAAAAATAATTTCAATAAATAAACATTCTTATTTTTAAAGTTCTAAATTTTTACCTTGTAACACTATTTCGTTCCAATTCGATATCCATTCTTGTTATTTAATATACATTTTTCAGTAAACTATCTTCTCAATGCAAATTTGTTTTATTTCAAAAAAACTTTTTCAGTTTACAAATTTTTTCAAAAATGTTTCACAATGCGTTGGGGACATGTTGTAACGGCGATTTAAAAATTTGCACTCGATAGTAAAATGTAACTACTACAGTTATCACGATTGAATGAGCGTAAAGAGCATGATGGTTTCACGTCGATGGATTAGCACGGAATTACATTTCAAAAGCTGCCGGTTTGAAAGAAATCTGCAACCAAATATACTAAGGCCACGGTCAACACGCTTGAAACCTTGGCGAAAGTTTACGATCTTCTCCTTTGTTTCTGCTCTTCTCCGATCTTAGTGGCTTTTGCTTCGTCTCATTACGTCATATTACACATTTAATTATGACGTAGAGACAGGACGTGTATTCGCGATACGTGATGTAATTAATTTCAAAACATACTATTTTCGAATCTTCAAGAGCCACTAATTAATCGATAAAAATTCAATAAAATTGTTCAATTTTCAAAATCGATGAAATTTTTCTGAAATATTTTACGAACCAATTACTGCGATCAACGATTATTACAAAATCTGTAAAAAATGTAATTTTTAAAAGTATTCTCCTTACCTATATCATGTACGAAAGTTTTATTTACAGGAAATCACTTCATTGCGTTTTTTATGCATAAAAAATTGAAATTTATGCATTTCAAATAAACGTTTCTGAATTTATTAAAACAATTAGACGAGTTGCTCAGTATTTTAAAATCGCGATTAAAATACCGGAAACGCACAAAGATGTGCCGCTGTTCTGGAATTGAAGTCAACACTGAGATATACGTAGTACCGGTCGATATAGAAGCATTTTTGTCGAGATGGTTACCAAGGAGGCGTTATTTTAGAACAAGATAAAGAGATTATTCAACTTTGGCGAATATTTGAGCGTACAATATTCGCTACAATAAAATCCTTTACATTTACGAATTGAAAACCGGCCCGTAATTGACTCAGTCCTGAAAACTCTGATAGAAATCGATTTGACGTTTAAATTTTGTTTTCAAAGAGATCAAAATTAAACTCACTCATTGATGGATAATTTCAGGTCACTGGTACGTTTCTGCAAAATTTCAGCAGGTTTGTCTGTAAATGCTGATAGGTATGATAGTACGGGCCCCGATAAGTTCTGCACCTCGTCCATGATGGGTTTCAGTGCCTCAGCTTCCGAAATGAAATCCTATGAAAATAACATTAAATTCAAAAAATTAAAAAGAAGCATTTATAACATAATATCACAAATATTATCTGAAAATAACTTACATCCAGATTTTTAATTGTATCTAAAACATGTTGTCGTGATTTGACGGTAGTATCAACATGTTTATTTTTCTCTTCAATACTGTTCAATTGTGTTTCAACAGCATGTCTTTTCGAATCAAATTCCTCCCAATGTTTTAAAAGTGCCTCTAATGTTTTGCGTCTCTCTTCCAGTCCGGAAATTAGTTTCTTCCATTCCGTATTGATTTCGTCTAACTGTTCCGTAACTATATTTTTATTGTGGTCGTTAGCTTGCTTTATAATTTCAGTTCCTTTTTCATTGAGCGAGTCCAAATCGGACTGTTGGCTCTGTAAATGCAAAATAATTCATGTCATAAATTCAAATAAAAAATAAATTTAAAAAATTTTAAATTCGTATATCATACCTGAATGTCATTCAAAGCGTGTGTAATTTTCTGGATATTGAACGTCAGACCGGCTAAACTGTCAACTATATCATCAGTGAATTTTGACCTAGCCATAACAGATTTGACTTTATTCAAGACCTGATGGTACTGTTTCCAAGCTTCAGCTGCATGTTCCAATCGTGCTTTCCTAGATTTCGCAGTATTTAAAGTGTTCTTAAGCAATTGTGTATGTTGTTGTTGTTCAGCACTCAGTTCTTCCTGTTCAGAAGTAATTAACGATGGCCAAATTTTGTCCGCAGTTTGTTGGATCTGCTGCGAAACCAGGTCACGAATGTTGGACTCAGTACTAAAATAGATCTATGAAAAAAAAATCAAAGTCATCAGACTGAACATGAACACAATTGTAAATAACCGCAAATATCAAATTTTACCTTGTGCTCTTCCAAGTCATTTGAAATATTTTCAAAGTCCAGGCCATCCTTATCACTTTGAAGTCGTATTTCTGCCTCTTCAACCCATCGATGTAATTTATCTGTCAAACTCATGTACTCCAATCTCATTTGCAAATTGCTATGAAGGTAACTGTCTCGTTCTTCCATCTCAGTAGGCAAAGATGTGAGCAAAGAAATAGCTTCACTTAACATTTCCTTGAGAGACCCTGGCATCCCATCTTCATGATTAACAGACTCTTTCAAATGCCGAATCTTTTCTAAATATTCGTTAACACTCTCACAAAGACTTTCATGACTTTTAATCTCCTGCTCAACACTCTTAGGAGATCTTTCCAGCAAGGGACGACTTTTGACATCCTTTTCCTTTCCTGCCAACCATTCCAGGATTTCTGCTAAATCATCAGCCAGTTGCCTGTGACTAGCAGCTGTCATCTCATGTTGTTCTTTTTGAGACTCAACTGTTCTTCTCAAAGTTTGCAACTGGTGTTTGAGCGACTGAAGCTGTTCTGTTACATTGTTCTTATCAGCTGATGAACCATCTGCTGCAATTTGCTGACCTTTATCAGTGGCACTTGCCAAAGTAGCTTCACATTCTTGAATTTTCAGAATGACATCATCATACTTGTGAATCTTCTCTTCAATGGTTTGTCCACTTTTTTCAATGTCTCGTACAATGTCAGTATACTTTGCGATGAAAGTCAGAATTTCTGTTATCAAAGCTAAAAATTGTTGTCGAAGCAAAAGAAGTTGCCGCAATCTTGCAATTTGAGCTTCGAGATTCCGTATCAAATCATCCTGTGAGCTAATGATTTCATGAAGGTCAGCCAGATTGGCATCTTGTAAGTCTGATAGTTTCGCTTTGTTCTTCTTTAAATCGTCTAGAATTCTCTCATAGGCTGAGAGCATATCTTCAACATCTTCCACTTTAGCACCAATTGGCTTGTTGAGTTCTTGTAGTTCCCCTTGGATTTTGGTCATGAACTGAACTGCGTCAGCAACTTTCGCAGCAGCTAGCTCTGCCTCATCTATATTTTTCTGCAAAGACGATGCTCGTTCATTGATGATACCGGCAACACGATTATGAGCTTCCTTCATATTCTTAAGCTGTTCATTTAATTCCAGTTTGTCTGTATCGCTGATAGTTGGAAGGATTGATTTACTCTGCTGGATTATGCTTTCTAAATTATCTGCGTATTCTTTCGCTTCTTTTTTCAAACGGTCGTACTAAAAAAAAGAAACCAAATTGTTAATTATTTTAAATATAATTCAATAATAATATGAAAGGACATAAATATTAGTTTACCTTTGCTAATTGTTCTTTAAGGACGTCAACACTGGAAGATCGAAGTTCAGAAGAAGTTGCAACTTCAGCCTCCTTAATCCAGCGGTTACATTTATCAATTTCATTTTCAAAAGCTCTGCGACCTTGAAGCAAATCAGCCAGGGCAGCCTGTTTTTCTTTAGTTTCTTTTTGCAGTTCGTCATAATCATTCTTTAAGAGATCAAGAAGGTTTTGCAAACGATTTTTGTCGTCATCGTCACACTCTCTCAGTAAAGAATTTCCCTGTTTGAAAATGCTTTTCAGTTGATCCTCATTGAACGCTCGAATCTCAGTCAACAGATTGTTGTGTTGAGCAACCTCTTGTTCAACCTTACTAGCTTTCAAGGGTAAGTAACCACTCAGTTTTTTCGAATCATTACTTCTCAATTTAATCCAGTTTCTTGCTCTATCCACTTCATCTTCGAATTTACGTCGTCCTTCCACAGCTGCAACTTTAGCTGAAATGGCTTCCCTGAGAATTGAGCAAAGTTCCGCCTGATCTCCTCTCAGAGCCCTAGTATCAGACTCCAGTTGTTGCTGTTCGCTGGATTCCAGTTCATTTTGCATGTTTCCAACTCGTTTTTCCAGTGCGTCTATTATGACCTGCTTTCCTTCTGCCTCTTTCAAGATTGCCTTCAAAGACAAAAGTTTTTCTTCTGCTTGTTTACTTTCAAAACCAAGTGGTTCTGAATCTCTAGCTATGTCTTTTTTCTCGCTGATCCAATTTCGCAATTCCTCAATTTCTTTCTTAGTTGCCTTGATTCCCTTGGCAGTCGTCTCCAAAACTTGACATTTTCTGAGAATCTTCTTCCTCAAATCTCCATATTTCCTTTCGACCGATTTCAGTTGCTCTTCAATCTGTTGAGAGTCCAAATTACTCACTGAATCCATCACCTGCTCCGCCAACTTCTTAAGTTCCTCGAACTTCTCTGGACCTCTGCTCTCAAACTCGTCAGATATTTCATTAGCTGCAGATATCTTTTGATTGATCGTTAAGCCGTTTCCTTTTTCAATGTTGTCCGCTCGTTTTGACAGAGCATCGAACCAATTTTGCATATCTTGTACTTGAGATCTGTACTTTTTAATCAAATCTTGAGCGGCATTCTTTCCTGCTATTGCTTCAATCAGTTCCAACTCTAACTTATCCAAACTTTCTTCAATGTCGTCATCTTCCTCAGGTTTAAGCGATAGTTCCGTCTGAGCACGAACTCGCCGTTCTCCTACGTTGGATAAAAGGTCGTTCATAGATTGCAATTCTGCTTGAGCTGCTTCTACTCTCAGTTTAGCTGGTCTTGAATTCCATTCTGCACAGATTACTCGTTGCTGATTAATCCAGGCACGTAGGGCATTCTTCTGTCTAGATTGTTCTTCCAGTTGAGATACTGATTTTGTAACATTTGATAAGTGAACTTGCATCTGGAAAAAAAGCATTCGGTATGATTATAATCATATATACAAATCTAATCTCATAATTTATTTTTATCAATGACTTTTTTACCTGATCTATCAAATCTTCTAACCGATTCCGGACTTCTAATTCCTTAGCCGAAGTTTGAACAGGAGGAGCATCCAGAGGACTACCAGGTCTTGAGACACAAGCAGCTGCAGTTTCACAAGCTTCGATAGCAAGAGCTAATCTAGACTTTTCATTCTGTAACTTATTATGAAGAGCTCTAGATTTGTTGAGATTTTCTAAAGCAGCTTCCAAAGTTTCCATCGGAGACTGGGTTAATGAAACAACTTCTGGTTCATATTCGTCAAGATTTTTCATGATGCTTGCAAGGACATTTTCACACTCGTTGAACTTCGCCAAAGATTCATTCAACCTGACTTTGATTTGTACAGCAGTATTGAGCAAAGAGTTGTAACTCTCGTTGACATTTTTCAGCTGCGTCTCAATCGCATTTTTTATGGTCGGATTGTACGATTCATAGAGTAAAATTTGTTTTAAGCCTTTATCTTTCAAATCATCCAAAACATCTTTGTACTGTTCAATTTCTTTCAGAAGAACTGCATGTTGTTGTATTTGTTCTCTGGTTTGATCCTTGTTAGTGATGTACAATGAATTATGTGCCATCAGCTGGAACGAAATTTGTAACAGCCACTTTTCGGTCTCCTGAAGTGCAGTGTGGTACGCATTGTACATCTGAATTTCTTCCTCAATAGAAAATTTATTTTCTTTTATTTTGTTCAACAGAGCTTTCCACCGTTCAAACAGCTCTTTGGTCTGTTTCAGTGTGTTATCTTCCTGAGCCCAGTGGGAAAGTTCAGCAGCTTCATGCATCAAATGATCGAGCTCAGAAGTTTTCGCCAGAGCTTCATCATTCACATGCTTGTTCCTTTCTAACTGCGTTTTCATCTCGCTCAGTTCACCTGTAGCTTGAAACTTGGTATTTATAGCTTGTTCCATATCAGTTAGCCATTTGTCAAGTCGACTGAAGGATTCTCCATGATCTTCCCATCGACTAAGCACTGATTTGACCTGTGCCTGAACAGTAGTCAGGTCCATCGTCAGTTGGTCCCAACTAGATCTCAAAACTGCAACGTCTGTTCGTAACTGATCCTGTTGTTCTGGTAACGCAATGTTAATAGCTTTTGTAAAGGCACTCTGCAAAACTTGCATCAAGTGCTGACCCTCACTAACCCTTGCAGCAACTGATTTTAAAGTGTCTAACTTCTCTTTTGCCCAAGCTACATTGCCTACTCCAGCACAATCTTGAACAACATTGTGAGCTTGGAGCAACCACTCCTCTAAATCTTTCTTCGCTTTCAAGAATTCAGTTTGGTCTGAAAGATTCTTTTCTACCCGAGTGACTAAACCTTGCGCGTCGGTCAACAGTTTAGTATAAATCGACTGAAGTTGTACAGTTTTATCTCGAGCTGAACTACAAGCACTCATCTCCAAGAGTATTTCACACTTATCGTTTATGTCTTCTAAAGCTGATTTCTGACGATTAGCCTCGTCAACTAGTTTCTTACACCTTTCTAGATCATCCAAAGTTTTATTTTCCTTTGCTTGCTCGTCAGAAATCTTGCTTTGGAAGTTGTCCAACCACTTCTTCATGCTGTCTAAGTCGCTAGTAAATTGCGACCAGGTGATGATACAATCGGATAAAAGTTTCTGTGACTCTTGGCACTGGGCTTGAAGGGATCCCCAGTCTTGCTGCAGCTGATCTATATCTTGGTTGATCAACTCTTGACCTTCTGAACCAGTAGTAGCGATTACTTGCTCACTAAGTTCAATTACTTTTGATATCAATCCTTGACCTACTGGAAGCGAAGTTACGATCTGGTTTACTTTATTTTCTCTTTCAATCACCTGATCTTTTTCTCCATGAGTGTCCGTGTGTTGCTGAAGATTCACTTTAGCTTTACGTGTCCAATCAGAAGCCTCATTAAACGCTTGTTGAAATTGTTCATGCTCCTTCACCTGGTTTTCTAAATTTTTTATTCTCATAGTAGTTGCTTTTCTTAGTTCATCATAGGCCGTGATTGTCTTTTCGTAAGGCGCTTTTGTCACCTGGGTAACTTGGGCTAAACGTGACTTGAGTTTTTCAACAATTTCGTTATGATTCGCAATATCCCTCTGAGCAATTTTGTATTTTTCTAATAAGGCACGTTTCTCCCCCAAATCGTTCCGGAATTCTTCGTCCATGTGAACTTTACTTTCAGTTTCTTCGATCCAGTCAGATAAAATGCGGTGCAATTTGTTTAGTTCTTCTAAAACTGTAGCTCTTGCTGAAAGCTTTTGTCTGCAATCTTCAACATCAACTAGAAGTTTTTCAAAGTCGGTTTTCAGAGCTTCTGTGCATTCTTCAATTTTTTGAGCTCCATTTTGTTCTGTATTCATTATCACTTTTTCTTTCAGTTCCAAAGCATACCGAAGTTTGTTCTGTCCTTGTTCCAAACTTTGTCTGATAATTTTACATATGTGAAGCTTGGTATTCACTTCCGTTAGTGTGTTGGGAATTTCTCGACATTCAGAAAGTTTGTCTCTTGTTCGTTCTATCCAATCTTGACATTCTTGATAAAGAGTGTTGTGTTGCTGGTGTTCCTAAAATTAAAATTGTTGTTAGATTCATAAACGCTAGTTAATTTTTTAAGAATTTTGAAAATTTTTGATATATTAAGTCTTACTTGGTAATGCAATTCTAATCTTCTCATAATTTCTTTGGCTAAGGAAAGTAGAGCATTATATTTCGTAGTCAACTGGGTAATTGCATTGGAAATTCTAGTGTCAGCGCAAGTTTCAAGAAGAATTTGAGCTGTCATGTTTAATCGGTCTAATTCCTTTTGCCACTCAAACAATGTTTGTAAATGCACTTGGAATTGTTCCAAGACGATTTTTTTCTCCTCTAAACTGTCTTGCAGTTTATTATAACTTTGCACTAACTGTTCGGTTTGCGTGAGCCATTCAGAGGCTTCAGAGAACTGGTCCTCGTATTCTGTCCACTTAACAATGCCCACTTCTAGAAGATTCTTAGTTCTGTTCAGAAGTTCTCTGTAAAAATAAATAAAAAATTACCAGATTCAAAATCTAACTTGAATCAACCAAATTAACAAACAAATTAAAAAACAAAAATTAAACTTACACATAGTTGTCGAACTCTTCTTGCAACAATGCCACTTCTTCTTCAATAATCTCCTTATCTTCTGCATCAGCGATTTGACAAGCTAAATTGCCTTTCTCCAGTGCTTTCTGCAGTTTAGTCTGGCCCTCATCAAGTTCACTCTGAAGAATTTTCAGCTGACTGATTTTACTAGCCAAAGACTCTTTATCCCCCGTAGGTTCTGAGCATTTTCCAAGTCTCTCTTTAGCAACTCGAATCCACTGAAGAAACTCGTTTCCAGCATCAACAAACGCCTGGTTTTGTTCAACAGTTTCTTTCTGTTTTGCATACAACTCTTGAGCTGTTTTGCTCAAAGTCTCATACTTGATAGAAATCTCAGTTGCAGGCGTAGCCTGCTGCAAATCCTCCGCCTTAGTTGTTACAGAATGGATCATGGGTTCAAAAGCTACGATATCTTGAACTATGCTATTTGTTTGACGAAGTGTAGCTTTTCGTTCACCAATCGCCAAGGAACTAAGTCCAGCCGATCCTTTTTTAACTTTTGCTATTTTCTGTTCACTGACTTGTTGCAATTTAGCTTCTCTATCATTAATCCACTGCTGCAATTGTGTATACGAAGAATTATAATCCGCCCACTGTAGAAGACTAGTTTCTAGATGAACTTTTGTAGTCGAAATTTTCTTAACCAGTCGTTCCCAGTCGTTTTGAAGTTCTTTCAACTGATCACCAATTTCTTCTCGACCATCAGATCTTGTGTTCCTCATCACTTTTTCCCCACAGTTTACAGTCAGGTGGATCATATTTTGACCTTCTTCTCGTTTTCGAAGCAAGTCTTGAATCTGGTTTAGTTTGTCTTGAAGTTCGTCCCGACTGCTACTTGAAGCTGCTTCTGCTCCTTGACGAACAATTTGTTTAGCGTTTTCTATCCACTTTTGAGCTTTACGTAAGTTTGCATCATATTCTCGATGTTGGGCAAGGTTGGTTTCTACTTTGTTTAGCACATCTTTCGCAAGATTAACTTGAACTTGGTATCTGGAATTTAGTTGTCTTAGTTGATTACTGATGTACGAATCCAATCCGGTTGTAAGAAATTCAGCAGCTGAATTATTGAATCGATCCATCTGTTCTTGGCCTTTTAAAAGGTTTTCCAGAATGTCTTTGACTTCTTTCACTTGTTTCTCTTTTTCTATTACGTTTGGTAGAAGAGCATTTTTCTGAGCTTTTATAAGGATATCAAACTGCTGTAACCAGTCACTTAGACGCTCCAATTCGTCCTTGTAGTCTCGCCATTGGCTTATTGTCAATTCCATAGCATCTTTTTGTCCTTTTATTTCTGCAAAAAAAATAAAAAATTTAACTTTTCATGATTAATTAAAATTAATGTTTATTTTTCAGTTATTTTACCTTTGAACAAGTTTTCAAAACTCTCAGTAAGAGCGTTGATCTCTCTAAGAATTATTTCTTGGCCTTGGGGACTTGTGCTTGCACAAACCACTTTTCCAGTGTGTTGTAAATGTTCAAGTAACAATTCTCCTTGAGCTTTTTTATTCAACAAACTATCAAGAGGTGCTACTGCATTTTCAATGGAAATTTTGTCACTTAAAGTTCGTTGTTTTACAGAAGGTAACTTTTCACGAGCTCTACCCAGCCAGCCAACCAAATCGTCATAGGCGTCTTTATAAGCTCGGTGGTCTTTGTAGTTATCTTCTCTTTCTGCAAGAAGAGATTTAATTTTCTCGAATAGGACGTCAAACCTGTAAAAACAATATTTAAAAATTAATTTTTTATTCAACTTCAAAAGAATTTTTTAATTTTCAGTGAAAACTAGGTACCTGTTCAAAGTGCTCTGAGCATCAGAAGCAGCTAAAGCTTGTTGTCCTGCCATCGTAATTTCTGCAAATTTATTTTTCAGAGCCTCAACTTCAATATTCTCACACCGAATTTTTTCTTCGAGTACTTTAATCTGTTCCAACTGTGATCTTTTTTCCGTCATCGTAGTTTGGTATTGAGAAAGCTCCTCAAGAGAAGTTTGCATGTAATCAACAATGTTATTTATGGACTGAATTTGTTGAAGCAAACCAGCCCATTTGTTAATCGAATCGTCCAAAATTGATTTTGTTTCCAGCATCTTGGAAGCTAGTGTACTCCACTGTTCTTGTATCCTCGCAAGGGCTTCGTTAATAGCACTGTGTCCTGCTGGAGCTGTGTTAGCTAACACAGCCTGAGCCATCTCTATCAAATTTTGTATTCGCAAAAATCCGTCCTCTTTACTTATCATAAGACCTTGAACAACTTCTAATTTTTTCTCTAAATCATCCTGAGACGAAACACTCAAATCTGAACAGTAAGCTAATTTTTTCTTTATATTCTCCAACCAAGATGAACATTCTGTTAGTTGAGTGTCGAATTCTTGATGAGTCATCACGTAATTTTGCCAGCGGTTATTTAATTCTTTGACTTTAGAAGAAATCTGCTGGTATTTGATACCGATCTCAGAAATCTGCGAACTTCTCGACGTAAAGTTCTTCTGAAGCTGCTGAGCCTTTTCGGTAACCGCATCTATCTCTAGTTCTTTCGCTCTGATTTCTCCTTGAAGACTTCTCAACTTCTCCAACTGATCTTTCTTTTCTGGCAAAGTAGCTTTTAAATCAGCTGCATGCAACTTCATATCCGTATCACGAATCCATGTCAGACATCGTTCCTTAGAGTTTTCATATTCTTCCCACTGCTGCAACTTTGTTTCCAGAGCTTCTATCGTGGAATTTATCAAGGACACTAAACCTTCCCACTCCTGCTGAGAAGAATCTATTTGGGATCGAATGTTGACTTGACCAGATTCCAAAGTTCCTGGAATGACTCTTTCACCGAATTTCTTAATCTGTCGAATTCTTGGTTCGTCTTCCGGTAAGGAGTGTAGAAGATTTCGAAGTCGGTCTAGGTTCGTGTGAAGAGAAACCCTTTCGACTTCTGTATCTCCCCAAATACTGACGGCGTTGTGAGTTGCGTCCAGCCATTCGTGAGTGTCCAGAACAGTTTTACTGTATTGCTGATGGTCAGCTACTATAGTCTCATACCTGAAACATTAAAATTACAGAAAAACGAAATTACATTCACAAATAATTTTCACTTTTTTTATAAATTATTCACCTTTCTACAAATGAAGAAGCACGTTGCAGAACAATCGCATGTCTATCTTTAACATCCTCAATCATTTTATCAATCCTGTCAGTAGGACCAGTCAGTTCATCAGCTTTATCTCTCAACTTGAACAAATCTTGTTGATGAAGTTGGATATCGTGAAGCACATTTCTATAAACCTGCAACTGCGCACGTTTCTCGTCTAAAGTTGTTTTCAACTCAATTTCCGGTCTCAAGTGAGATTCTATTCCTTTCAGCCACTTTTCAAAAGCGTCTCTGTACTCATCGAAACCAGACCAACTCGATATCTTGGCTTGCAGTTCGCGTTCATTCAATCCCACGCCATCGTAGAGCATTTCAAGAACTTGTTGAAGATCTATCAGTTGCTGACGAATAATATCCCTTCCTTCTGGACCGGTTGACGAATAAAGTCGCTCACCAGCTTCGATTGCGCTATTCACCAAAGACGTTAAGGATGATTGACGCATTAGCAAGTCTTTTAACGTATCAACATGGCAAGTCAGTTCTTGGCGAGTGCTTGACGTATTTTCTTGAGTGGTTTGATAGAGACTTTGAGCTGCGGCTAGTTGTTTTAAACACTCGTTATAACGGTCCATGTACACCACATGATCGGATAAAGCTTGTTCGCATTTTTTCAGCAGTTCCTGTGTTAAAATGTAAAATGAGTAAAATGAGCAGAGTATAAAAAAATATTGATAACATTTATTGCATGAGTAATTGAAAATTACCTTTGTTGTATTTTGAATTGATTGAAATCTCGAAGTAACTTGTTGGACACTGACTGAAAACCTGGATTCTCCACTTATTTGGATTAAGTCTGACGAGACGTCACTCATTCGGTCAAATTCTGCTTCGTTTTGGCGTAAATTAATCATCAAAGACTAAAATGGAATGAAACATTCAAATTAACCATCATTGTTATACAATACAATTTATGAGTTATTGCTACAAAAAAGGAACTAATATACTTTCACAAGGAAAACAAACAGACGTAGGAAAGCATTTGAAAATCAAAGAAACGAAAAGTATGTTAACTTTTAAACTTTTTCTTACTTGTTCCAATTGATCACCCAGGGAAACAAGTTCCATCACGTCAATATTGCGTGATTCCAAAGTTTTAAGAAGGTCCTAGGAAATCATGCAGCGTGTAATAAACGTTGTTCATGGATAAAAGATAAATTAACAACATGTAAGGGACAGAAAATCACGCAGAAAAAATCTAAGTAACACGATAGGACCGGCCAAATCACTGCAAAATATTCTCGAAAAATTTTCATTTACCTGGTACTTCTGAAGTTGATCTTGTTTTTCTTCGATGTTGTTTTTCAAACAATAATTTTTCAACATGTTTTCTGCTTCGGTCAACCAAGCAAGTAATCTGTCTAAGGAATTTTCGTATTCATTCCACTGTTGTATTTTTTCTTCAATTGATCTAACAGCATCTCCAACTGCAGTTGCGAATTTCTTATGATCGAACCTAAAAAAATGATAGTAAATTTCATTATCAAAAATGTTCAGAAAATTCAATATAAATTCGTTATAAAATGCACTTACTTTAAATTATTCAAATCTCTTTCCATAGCTTCTTGGGCTCTTCCTGTAATTATCTTTGAGTTTTTACTAACATGTTCTTCTAGAACGTGCAATTTTAACTCTCCTTCACTAATGTTGTCCTGAATCTGCATGATTTTAGCCAGCTTCGCCTGTAGAGCTGCCTTGTTTCCAGAATAGTCAGAAAGATGGTTCAGTTTTTCCCACTGCTGTTTCTGGTACTCTTGATAAGCTTTCTGAAGGTCACTAAATTGTTGGTAGACGTCAACTAGCGCCTCCAGATGAGCGATTCCACGTTGAGAAGCATCCAACAAATTAGAATACCTTTGTTCAACTATCTTCACCTTATCTTGAATATCAGATGGACCTTGGGTTGCATTAAGTAAGGCATTTGCTTTTTCAGAAATTGAGTCTATGATTCGTTTATGTGCCATTATTTCCTGATTTAGAGTCTGAAAATGAAACAACAATTTAAAATCCTGTAAAGAATTCGATTAACTTTGAAAAACGATGTGTTTCTGTAATACCTTATTTTTCATCAATTTCGACCGTATCTCTTGCAGAGTAGAGCAAACAATAGCAGCATCCTGTTTCATCGTTCGTTCCATCATATCGAGCCAAGCAAGAATCTGCTGCAAATTTTCTTGGTACGTTGACCACTGCAAAGACTGAGCATCTTGCTTTTTCTGCTGTTCACAAATTTCCTTAGCAAGTCTTTCCCATCTGTCCCAAATACTTCTGATCTGGTTACGAATCAGTTCTCGACCTTGAGCAGATGTGTCTGGGATGATTTTCTCTCCAACTGTTGTAAGGGTTGTCAATTTATGCACAGCCTGATCTCGTTCGGCCAACAGAGATTGTAACTTTGTTATCTTAGTATCCAAATCTCCTTGAACTTCGTCTTGCTTCAAAGCTTCTAGGTTTTCCTCTAGAGATTTCAACCATAAATCTATAGCTTTGAGTTTTTCTTCATACACAATATGATCTTCAACTATGATTTGATGATGGTTGATAGCATCTTTGCTCAGAACATGAAGGGATTGGTACCTATTGCTGATTTGAGAAATCGATGGTTTGATTCGTTCAATCCCACTGATATTTAGAAGACTGTGAGACTTGTCAACAAATTCATCAATTTCTTTCTCCTTGCTGACAACAACGTCACGTTTTTGTTTCAGGCATTCTACACGATTTTGTTTGTCTTGCAGAGTAGAAAACAGTTGCTGGTCTCTGAAGAAAGCTTCCATAGTCGAGAACCACTTAACTAAATTTTCCAACTGGTTTTCAAAGTCCTGCCACTTTTCCAAAATTTGGGCCTGCTTACTTTCGGTCTTTTCAATTTCTTTCATATGTTGACTAAGGTTACTTTTCAAATCTTCAACTTCTTTATTAATACTTTCCTTTCCCCTGGGAGCAGTACTCTTAGAAACTTCAACGCACAGGTTCTGTAAATCTCCAATCATCTGAGAACTTTTTGTCTCAGCTTCTTTCAATTTATTCAATTTCACTAGTCTAGCCATTATATCTGCTTTTTCCCCAATCGAGTTATTGCAATCCAACAATTTTGATTTCTCACCATTTAACCAATCTGTGAAATCCTTACACATCAAATTGAATTTGTGATGCTTATCTGCACTGTCTTCTAAATTGTTCAGCAAATCTCTGGACTTTGCAACGATATTTTGGAACAGTTGTTTTATTGACTGGAGATAAACATTCAAAGATGTATCTTTGGTTTGGTCAACCAATTTTTGAGCCTTGTCACAAACACCTTCTACCAAAGCCTGATGAGACATGATTTCTTGGTGCATAATTTTGTGGTTCTGCAACTGTGCTCGTTTCTCTTCCAAAGTAGATTTCAGCTCCATATGCTGGTGCATTGCACGTTCAACGTCTCTAAGCCAAGCTGTAAGTTGTTCCTGAGACAACGAAAATTCAGCAAACTGCATAAGACACTGATCGAGTTTTTGCATCGCGGCCTGCAGATCTTCTGAGAATCCATCCCAAACTGTTCGAAGGTTTCTTAACTGTTGTCTAACAATTTCACGACCATCTGGAGATGTGTGGATGTATAACTTCTCTCCGAGATCCGTTATTGATTCGAAATCGAGCATTTTCTTTTGTTCGTGAATCTCCCAAGTCTCTAATAATTTTCTGTCTTGCTTGTAAAACAGAAAGGTCGCCAACAATCTCACTGTGTTTTTTCAACTCTTGCTGCATTTCGTTTATCCACTTGAGGAAATGGTTGTATTTCTCATTGAAATTGCTATGTTCCTTGACGAACTGTTCGTACCGAAGAACCGACTCTCTAGCTTGATTTTTAATCGACTGATACTTGGTGACTTGTCGAGACATTCGAGAAGCTAATTCTGAACCTGCATCGACTTTTTTGCTTTTGTCCATAGCCGAATTAATTTCAATGCCTTTCTTTGCAATGTCGTTTTCCAACTGTTTCAGTTTCTGTAAGTGAGCCATCTTTGTTTCCTCTGTACTCCGCAGACTTTGATCTTTAACTAAAACTTCCATCTGCTTGGACCAATTTTCTAAACTTTCAATAATGTTAGCCAATTCACTCCACTGATTAAACAAACTGTCTAATTTGCCGTGCATGTTTTTACACTTTTCTATGAATTCTAACCACATGGATTTCTGTTCTTCAAAAGTCTTTATCAGTGAAGCATGTCCAGGAATGGAAGTTTGTTCCAAAACAATGTTGAGCTGTTCATTACAATCATTAATTATTTCATCGCCCTCTTCTTTTCGTTGTAAAACATCGTTTACAACAGCAACTCTTGATTTTGCAAGTTCAAGTTCGATGGCAAAGTCTTCTAGAATTGGACCAGTTTCATTGATGATGGCACTGATCCAATCGCGCATCTTGTCGAACGTTTGCAAATAAGCTTCGTGATTTGAAACGTGTGTCTCAGCTACCAAAATCCTATCCTCGACTTCTTCCGATAGTTTGTCATAATCTTCGATGATATTATTAAGCATCGTGATTGCTTCGTCATCTGGCTGATCACCCAGTCGTTCTTGAAGTTGTTGCAGAATTATTCTGTGAGCTCCAACATCTTGAGCAATAGCTTTATACGATTGCAAAGCCAGCTTTTTTTCCTGAAGAGTTGGCAGGAGATGTTGCTTATTACCTAATTTGGCTTGGGCTTCAATGACCCACTGTTTAACCTGGCTGTACTTATCTTCGAAGGAAGACCTGTGCATCATATCACTCTCGATTTTCTTGTAAATGACATTAGTTTTATCCACTAAAGCATCCACACGATCGCGAAGACTTCGAAGCTCGTTTCGTATCATGTCTCGGTGATTTGCACCAATTTTAGCATAGAGCATCTCGCCATTTTCCACAGTACTGTTCAAAATTGCTTGCCCCTTTTCTCGGTTTTCCATAAAAGCTCGTAATTCGTTCAATCTGGATTGATAAAAAGCTATAGGATGAGGACCAGTTATCTGTTCATAATCGTTCAGTTTTTCTTCTGCATCTGCCAGCCACTCTTCCAGCTTAGATTTGGAAGAGAAATAGTTGTCGCGGTTTTCTTTTAGTTCCTTCAGTTTTTCTAGGTGTTGAGTGAAAAATTTGAGTACGTTCTGGTATCTCGTTTTCAGATGAACCATGTACTGTCCAACCCTGGACTCTGGACTAACGTTGACAATCTTTTCGCCAAGCTCATTCAAATTTGTTAGTTGATTTTCATAAGCCGTAACATCTTTACACAAGTCTTTTATTTCTTCAATCTTGGTTTCTATTTCAGGTAAAATCATCAATGTAGCGCTTTCAGTTCGAACGCGACCTTCCATTTCTTTCAACCACTCCACGATACTTTCAGTCGATTCCTCATACTGCTGCCACAAGTCGATGTTTTGTTTCAAAATCTTTTGAATCTGAACGAATTTCAATTTGACTGATTCTAAATCAGCAGCTACTTTGTTTTGTTCAATCTGTAGAGCAGCTATTACATCTTGATCTTCAACAGATTCTAATAAGGTCAGAGTTTTTTCCGTTTCTGCTTTTTTACTTTCACAATCAATAATTCCACATTCCACTTCCTTTAGTGAAGACATTTTCACCTCGAGATTGTATTTGTCACTGTTCTGTTCCGGTTCACACCAAATGATTTTTTCCTTGTGCGTAGCAACCATACGTTGCAAGACTCCAAACTTCTCATTATACAATTTTGTCAAAAACGCCACCAGAGTTGCAGTCACCTTATCAGCATGATTGGAAACTCCCTCCTTTCGGAGTTGCAACGCTTGAAGTTCTTTGTAAATACTAGACTTAGATATCGACGGGTATTCTGAAGACATTTCAGTCAAAACGTTTTTGATTTTCGACATAGTTTCGTCACAAGAATCCAAATCTTTTTTCAGTTGCTTGCACTTGTTAATTCGAGCTAATATCTTCGTGTTTTCACCTGTTAAATCGTCGCATTTGATTACTTCTTCTCTGATTTTTGATACTAGTTCACTAGTATTTTTCAAGTCCCGACGAATATTTTGTTCACGTTCGTTCAGAATGCAGGTCAAAGATTTAAGTTTATCTGCAGTCTCTTCAACAATCTTGAATTGGTCATCTAAAAGTTTGTTTAATGAAGTTACGAAGGGAATCGGCGTGTTTTCATTCAATCTCAAAAGTTGTTCTAATTTGTTTGTGATTCCCTGACGAATCGCTTGATGCGTAGGTAACTCGTCGTAATATTTTTGCAATCTTGCCTGACCGTTTTCAGCGTCTGGCAATCGTTCACACGCCGCAGTGAGCATCTCGTTAGTATCACTCAACCACTTGATCAAATCGCCTTTTGCATCTTCGATGTGTTTCAAAATTATCACCTGTGTCTCATAAAACTGACAATTTTCAATAACGTCAGTCACAATCTGTTGATAATTCTTTTGAATTTTCACGAGTTCACTTTCCATGGATTCCACTTTGAAATTTGGCATCAATGAAGATTTCTTAAGAATCTGTTGCGATTTCGAGTTCATATTTTCAAGCTGCATTTTTTCAGTTTTCAAATTCTCCAGTGCTTTTTTGTACTTCTCAAATCGATTATTGGCTTCAGTCGTATCGTTAGAAACACCAGTCACAGTTTGGCACAGTTTTTCGGTATCTTGAATGCACTTTAAAAGCTTGCATTTTGCATCTTCATATTGTCTCCAGTCGTTATCCATGTCGGCGTATTTTTTCTGTTGTTCTTGCAACAACTCCTTTACCTTTTCCCAATTTGATTCCACTGAGGAAACCACAGTTTGAACATTCGTAACAGCAGTCTGATCTTCTTTCAGCAACTCGTTTCCATCGTCTCGTAATTTTTGTTTCTCCCTCTCACTGGATTCATGCTCTGTCATCAATTTTGATATGTCTTGAATTGCTGGTAACAGTTTCTCACAAGAATCAACGGTGTAAATAATGTCCTGTAGTTTAGATTGTGTTTGGACAATATTTTCTGTCAGCTTCTGTTGCAGCTTGTAGAAGTTGTCCCAACGAATTCCCAAACTTTTCAGTCGGTCCGTTTTGATGGACAATTCTGTTTTGAGTGATATCACACATGATTCTAGTTCAGTTACCAGTGAAGAAGCAGTGAAAGGACGTCCTTGGTTGTCGTGAATGTGAACACCTGAAATGCTATCTATCGTAGGCACTTGATCCTTCCATACATTGATGTTCAATGAAATATCATCCAGTTTTTTAGAAATTTTATCCAAATCTGCCACCAAAGGTTTTCCAGCTTGTGCTTCATATTTAAGATGTTCGAGCTGAGCTGCTACACTGTTGTGCCAGCTCAACAACTCGGTCCACTTTTCCAAACTACTTTTCTTCAGTCTGAGTTCTTCTTCTAATGCCTTATACTTCTCTGCCAAACTAGAATAGACATCGTTCAAAGACGCTGCCTCCTGCGGTGAAGTTTCAGAAGATAATTTTTTCACTTCGTCGTAAATGACAGTAAATGTGGATTGCTTGTCCGAATGCTCTTGTAGGTAAGCGTGTACTGTTTGAAGGGTCATATCGACATTTTTGAGATGAACGTTATTGATTTCAGGGATGTTCGATCTCAAATTTGTCATCCAATTTTCAAAATCAGTAATCTTCGATTGGAATTCTTGTCTGGTATAAAATGCATCTGATACTTGATTTATTTGTTGTCTCACTGTGTCTGCTAATTTACCCACTCTTGTTTTCATTTCGGTAACTTGAAATTTGACTTTTGTTGCTCCTTCAACTGAGATATTTTGGCTAAGGTTGTCTGAATGTTGGGTGATGGTAACCAACTGTGCTGACCTGTTAGATATTTCTTTACTGAAATCTTTTAGTCGAGATAATTCTTGTTCCAGGACACTTAAGTCTGGTGTCTTAGTCTTCAACTCTTCATTAGCTTTTGTTTCGTTTGCTTTGAGCCAGTTGTCGAATTCTTCAACTTCGTTTTCGAAAGATTGCCAATTGGTTATTAGACGTTCTAATTTGTTGACTGATTGCATAGCAACATCATTGACAGAGTTCCACCGAGTTTTAATCGTGTCTATTTCACCTAATGCTGCAGATCTTCTAGACACCTGTCCACCTAACAAAGTAAGTTCTTGGATTTGAGGTAGATGATTACTGCACTGATTTTGAAAGAGTTTTGCACTTTCTAGCATCGTTTTGGCTTGCATCAGTGTTGACGGTTTTGAAGAAATTGTAACCACTTCCGATTCAGCATTTTCGATCCAGGGCTTGAGTTTTCGTACACCTTCTTCGTACTTTTGCCAGGCTGATAAACTTTGCGTTGCAGATTCTGATTGCTCTGTAACGAGTTTCTTCAAATTTTCCATCGCACCTTGCAAATGCTTGATATTGTCGTTCACTTGTTGGGCATCAGCAACTACCTTCTCTTCTGAAAATCAAATTAAATTACAATATCAATATTTAGTTTATTTTTCTTAAACAATTCAAAATTTAATAATACATTAAATTTACCTTTTATGAAAACTTTGAATTCTTTTTCTATAACAATCAAAGTCTCGCTTTTCTCATAAATTTCTTGCTTGATAATTTGGATCTTTTCAACTCTTTCTTCAGGGGACAAAGAAGATGATTGAGTTTCAGCAATTGCCTTAGGTGCAACTTGTTGGGTCCAATTTTGCAAATTAGAAATTTTCGATTGGAATTCAGACCATTTCAGAATTTGTTCTTGCAGGTCAGTTAAGTGATCTTCAACTTTCGAAATTGTTCTTTGCAATTTCTCTTCTATACCAGAAACCTCCGCTGCCAGCGTAGAGTGTTTTTCAGGCACAGCAATGTCTGCCAATTTGGTTTGAGTTTCTCTCAACTTTTCGATTTCTGTCGAAGCGATGTTTTTCAACTGCAAACACAACTCCTTCTGGCTTTGAATGTCTTTTGAAGTATCCGGATAAGATGTAGGTTTCATCAGCTCATCTTCAGCTTGAGAAATGAGTTTGTTGATCTCTCCTTTTTGTTGTTCGTAGCTGCTCCAAAGTTTCTGAGAACCTTTTAGACTTTTCAAAGTCTCAATACTTTGACCATAAGTACTATTCCAACTGGTTTCCAGTTGTTGGATCTCAGAAGAAACGAATGTTGGAGCATGTTGATCTTTTAAAAGGTCTTTGCCTCGTTGTAACATGCTCAGGACATTTGCTCGTTGTTGTTCGAGTTGATTCAAACGACCTTCTTGGTTTTTGATAGCAACTTCTAAACTAGTAGGATCAGCAACAGGTATTTTAGAAGATTGTTCCTTAACTTTGTGTAAGAGAGTGCAAACTTCGTGGACTTCTCTTCTGTAGGTGTAACTTTTAGAGAATATTTCGGTTTTCGTCATTGTTATGTCGATTGTTGGTATGAGGTTCTTGTATCGCAAAATCAGTTGTTCCAATCGATTTTGTTCCACTTGTGCCTCGTGGTCTGAACGATTGGATGTTAGATTGTCCAGTGTTTGAACAAGCCATTTCATTTCTTCTCTTTTCCCATCAACTTCATTACAAACTCTCTGCAAATTGAAAATAATTATTAGAACTTCATTACAAAAATACAAAAACTATCAACTAGATATCAACTATCAACTTTTTTTAATTTCTACATTCTAATAGACTATTTTTTCTAGGTATTTGTTTCGTAACTCTGATTGTACCTCTAGCGTTTCCTTCTATATCATAGCAAGCCGAAAATCAAGTTCCAATTATTATCAAAATTACCATCTAAAACCCCTCAAAAAAATTATATATTTACCTGAAACATCAATTTCTCATCTTCAAATTCTTCCATTGAGTTCACTTCTTTTAGAATTGTCTTCAAAGTATTGTCAACAGAGTTCATCCAATTAACCATTTCTTCGAACCTAGAAAAAAACATATCCAATCCATATTAAAATTGCAATTCACGAAACAATGTTTTATTAGATTTTATATGTCGATGATAAACTTACTTTTGTCTGTACGCAGCCCATTGTTCAGGTACTTGACGTAACTGTTCCCTAAGGTACTCCACTCTGTGTGTAGTATCTTCCCAAAGTTTCTCAGCTCTCTCGGCAGCTTCAGTCAAACTATCATCATTAGGTTTAATTTGACTGTAAGCTTTGCTGATTTTCTTTAAACTTTGCAAACACTTTTCCACCTGCGTTCCATGAGCGACAAAAAATTCTTTGTTCCTCTTCATAAGGTGTTTGATATCTTCATTCTTAGTCAGAGCTTGTTGCTCGTTATTGATCTCCATCTCAATATCATTAAGGTAATGCAAAAACGTATTTTCATCCAACCGGAATTCGAGTCTCATCAAATGTAACGGCGCAAAGTTCAAAACCTCCTTCCATCGTTTTTGAAGACTATCAACAGCTTCAACAATCGGTCTCTGCTGTTCATGTGGCAAGGCATTCTTCAAATCTTGTCCGGCATTCGTCAAATCATGAATCCATCTTTCATTAACTTTGCTGAAAAATTGTTTATGCGATTCAACCGACTGTCGATTATCAGTGTATTTGTCATGAATAAGAGTCTCAGCCGCAGAAAGCCATTCGCAAATCTGCCTCTCGCATTCACGAAATCTTGTCCAGCATCGCACAGCTTCTTGGAGACGTTGTTCCCACTGTTGAGCAGCGTGACAAACCCTGGAAAATCGTTCGTTCAACTGTCTCAAAGTGTCTCCACCTTCAGAACTACTGACATCAGCATGAGCATCGACAGCTTTAACAATGCTGCTAAACACTTTGTTTTTCGACTCCAACATGGATTTGTAATAAAGTGTCCTTGAAAAAAATCCTTTGTGTTTTTCCAGCTGGGACAAAACTGAATCTCGGCCTTTTGATAAGTCGTAACTTTGAAGCAACGTTTCAGCTTCATCCAACCAGCCTGAAATTTCTCTCTGGCCAGCTTCTAATGACTCCTGCTGTACTAGTAGTTGGTGGTACAGATGCAGCTGCATAGGAATCATCGCCCTGACTCTCACCAAACTCTCTTTTTCTTTTTTCAAAGTGTTCATCATCGCATCCACTTCTTCACGTGACAAATCTTGTATCAAACCTTGGAACTTCTTACTGATGTTTCTGAATAGCTCTTCGATCCCTTCAATCTCTTCGTGAAGTTTTTTCAGTTTGTCTCCATATTCTTGAATTTTCGTTGACGATGTTAATTGCGAAGTTGCTAAAATGATTTCAGCGTTTCGTAACCAGTTTTGTAAGGTTGCAACTCCGGATTTATAGTCCTTCCTATTTCTAATCAGGTCGCCTGCGTGCATGTACTGTTTGGTCTCTAGGAAAATGCGATCCCACCTGGCGTTGAGTCTTACGTACCGTTCTTTAAGCTGGTACCCAACCATCTCGTCAGAGGTTGCTATCAGAAAACTCACTGTGTCTGACATTTGTTGGTGTTTGTCTTTCCAAACGCTGATGTCTTGAAAAAAGTCCATTTTGTCGTCTTCAGAGTAATTCAAAGCTGGTTCTGCACTGTTCAACCAGGTTTCGAACTCGTCAGAGATGGTTTGCCATTTTCTCCAATACGCCACCACTTCTTCCAACATACTTTGGACGCAACGAAGATCCATTGATACGTTTTTCCACTTTTCACCTGTCTCTCTCATAAATTTGTCAACGTTGAGACTTTCATCTCGATCTGAAATGTAAAAGTCACTTTTTGTATTCTATATTTGTATGAATTATAGCTATAATTAAAGTGATTAAAAAGTGAAATTTACCTATGTCTCCTTCACGTTTATACTCATCAACAACTTGCTGCATATCGAGGTAAGCTTTCTGGAACTCTTGAAAAATCCTCTTAGAAGACACAAAACTACGATACTGTTCCAACATCTGATGGACCATCATCTCCGAACCGTACTTAACGTTCCAGCTTTTCAGTTTTGTTTCAACTAAGTATAGAAAAGCGATAAGGCAACATTTGTGTTCAAGGAACTTCAGTCGAATTCTACGTTTGGCAGCACGACTCGGCAAGCTGTCAAAACGGATTGTCATACTCTCCAACTGTTCTGGGATTATCTTTGCAGCTAATGGAGACATCTTTGCACGACGAAATCGTTCCATCATGTCAGGCAAGTCTCCGAAGAACTTCTTGTGTTCCACTAATTTGTTCGAGATAATTGTTGCAGTTTCTTCATTCATTTCGTCAGGAATATCACCGTCGGAATATAACAGTGACTCTGCACGAGCAAGTAACGATCCTAGTTCACCAAATTCTCCTGGCAATGCTGAATCTAAACTCCAAAGCCATTGCAAATATGCCATTTCAAGTTGCGACCACAATTGGTCGATGTTTTTCCACGAGTCTAAAGTTAAGCTAATCATGCTAGGTGACTCTACTATACTTCTCAACTTTGTATAAACAGCTGATTTTTCAGTCATCTCCTGCTTAGCTTGTAGGTAATCCTGCAAAAATATGAAAAAATATAATTAAAAAAATTTATTCAATTTATTTTATATCTTCAGAAAATTTTCAGGGAAAAACGTACCGAGTAATTCGATGGTTGATAATTGTTGATTTTTAGTCTATTCATTTGCATATTTTTGTCGTTCAACCACCTCAACAAAGACTCGTATTCGTTTTGGACTGCGGCAAATGAATCAGTTCTGTTAGTTTTTGGCTCGGGATACTTGTGTAGGAACTGAGCGACGTAAGTCATGATGGATTTCTCATCTGGGCGAGGCACATCAACGTCTTCTGGGTCCAACAATCTTGCGATACCCAACTCGCCTTCCGCCACTTCGAAGGCTGTTTCAAGACGAACCCGATTTGTTGCTGCCTGAAGTGCAGCCAAACTCACCAAGTTTGCTTTGATCGCATCGATTATTGCAAGGAATGCGTTACCATCTCGCCAGCTTTCACCGAAATCTCGTACTTCTATTCCACAATTTCTGTTAAATAAAAATAAATTTTATCAATACAATTTTTCATCGTTACAATTATCTGTTTCAAATTGTTATTTTGAAGTTTAATTACTCTGGAAGAGCGTTTGTGACCCATTGTAACAAAGTTTTTCTTGCTCCCTGTTTCCATTTTTCACTGCTCAGACGTTTTCTTTCGCTGGCTGCTGAACTACCAGTACTATCCAAACTGCTTTGACTTCCCCAAGTTTGTCCCAGATACTCCAAAGCTCTCGTATTTTCCTCAATCTGAAAAGAAGTCAAAACAAATTTTAATTTTTTTCTGTTTAATTATTATTTTCTTAATTTCAATCAAATGTACAACATTTTTTTAAAACTTTGGTTCAGCGTGCCACATTGATCTAATACTACAATTGTTGACTATAAATAATGGAAATTAATTCATAGTATCATTTGTTGTTGGCCTTGACTTTCAAACTAAATCCATCGAACGCGAGATGCAATGCAAAAGTCATCGATAAATGCCAAAACATCAAAAGTACAGCAGTGGTTGATAATTCAACTTTTACTCTAATCGTCGATGACTGTGAGGAAAAAAAGTTGAAAAAAGTAATAAAACTGTGAACCTAATTTTAGAGACGGATAACATCTCAATGAAATCGTGTTTATTTAAAGCTAAGTCGTGTGAAACAAAAATTGAACTACATAAATTGGTTCGTTCCATGAACCTTCTTGCGGTTAAGCTTCGTGGAGTTGTGTGTACTCACCCTTATGCGATCCTTCGATCGTAGCTTGTTGATTGGAATATACAAGCGGTTAGATAATGGATTATTAAGACTAAAATGAACTTTTTCTGGTAATACCCGTTTGGATAAAAATTTATTTACAATTATTCAACGTACCACAATTTCATAAAAGTGCAAGTACGAGTGCTGTGCTTTTTTATGAATTATTACTTTGCTTAATTTACAGTGCTTTTGGCAACTGGCTGAATACAAAATGAGAGTACAATAAATTGCAAATACTTTGAATTTTGAACTGACTAAATAAGTGAACCTTAAATTTAATGACGCACTCGGTAACAATTTTTTATATGTGTAACTACTAATCAGCTGCAATTTTTTATTACGTTACGTGTTTGAGAAACTAATAAGCGAATTTTGCAAAATTAAGTTACATATTTCATTAGAACAATTTTTCACTGTTTAAACTGAGAATGTTAATTTAACAAATTTAAATTGAAAAAGTGTTATATTTGTCTTTGCAAATTTTGCAATAATTTAAAAATTACTTTCAAAAAAATTACCTGGAAGTACAGGATAATTGTCCAAATAAGTCCTAATACTACTGGTGGTCGTCCATCTACTAAATCAGCCGAATTGATATTGACTAATTTGATCTGAAACCATATTTTAAATATTGATACCAAATTTTGAAAACTAATAGAAAAATTAATGGAACCAATCACTCACTTTTTTGCTTTGCAAAAATTGCAAAGCAGTATTTGCGTTGCTTAGAAAATGAGGTCGTTTTAAGTTTCTTCCTTTTTCCACTGGCTAAAAATACACAAATCAATTTGAAACATTAACTATCAAACTTTTTTCTTTCATTTTTCAAAAATCTATTATTAATTTTTACCAATTTTTCTCCAGATAAAACTTCTAATAACGCCAATAACCGAGTGCCGTCCTTCAAATCGTCGATGAGGTCGTCAACCCGCAAGGGAGGAATACGCTAAAACAATCAAAATTAGAATTAAATACTGAAATGAAAAATTAATAAAAAAAGGAAACGAAATTAATTTTGTAGGACAGTTCCAATAATTCTGGATTTAAATCTGCGGTTCAAAAACGAGCAAACTGTTTTCAGTTATCTTGTCATCGGTTTTAAAATTGGCTCGGCGTCATCTGTTCAGCAAAGTGTCAAAACATGCATTCAATTTCTTCTATTAGTCTGACCAAGTTCTGACTCGATAATACGACCGATGAAAAAATGTGCAAAACTTTTGACCGGGTAACAACATGTCGAAACGAACGTCGACTTTCGAATTCAATTCCGAAGCAATTAAATTTTTGAAATCAGGTCACAAGAGTCGGACAAAGATGAAGATTAGATATTTGCGTACAGCTACTTGATCAGTTTTGAGGGAAAGCGGAAATCGAAACGCCTCGCAAGTTCTTGTTGCCGCATCGTGTCGTGCGTTGCATGTTGCAAACATGCGAGCACACTTTGCACGGCGCAAACTGTCTCGTTCGAGCCAATCGACACGATTGCCAAAGTTTTTCAGCTAATTGCATGCGCCTCAAGTTTGTTGATGCATTTTTCACATTCTTCCTTTTCTTTTCTCCTTTTTTTCTTTTACTCTTATCGTGAATTTAAATTACGTCCGATAAGTTTTTAACAAGTTCAAATTTGGAAATTAAAATTCGAGGTTCGCTCACCTTTGACAAATAAGAGTTGATCCAATTCACGAATGTCTTCTTTTGTACCCGTTCCTGTTCATCTGAAATTGAAAAGCAAACTCATGTCAATACAGTAAGATACTATTTTTTTCTGATTCATCATTTCATTTTTGTACTTTTCATTATCATGCAAATGTGACGTTATAAGTACAGTTCTTCGAAACATGTACAAGATCATAAAAGATCAACAATTTACGTTCATTATCATACTTTTTGCGCTTGACAAAGTCATTTCAAATGTTTCATTTGTTACATAACTTGCACAGTTAGAATCTATTTTAAACTTAGACGTGACTTCAATTTTGCAGAAAAAAAACCATAAGTTTTTCATTACAAAAATTTGCTTTCTATTTTCTGATTAGATAGGCTGAGTTTTTTTAGTTACAAATTTACATTTAAGATTATTGTTTCCGGATGTCGAAAACAAATCTGAGAGATCAAAGGTCAGTATTCACAGGCTACTGTGTTTATTTTTTGAATCCACTGACTTATGCCCTTTGGAAACTTAATCACAGATCTCTTAACTCGAGTTAGAATTGTATAAATGAGTCAAGGTAGCATCCAGTTGTAAACGTTTCTTTGCAAACCAAATGCACTTCAGTTCTTCAAAAAAAAAAAAAAAAAGTCTGAGAATCATTGTGTTGTTTGCGGTTTGAAGTGTTTGAAAATCGCATGCAAAGACCTCCTTGACGAAAAATTTATTTAGTCTGTCAGTGTTTTTGACACCGAACATAAACTGGGAGATAAAAATTATTCAAACAGCTGCAAACAAACAGTTATGAGATTTACATCGACGTGAACGATAATTCTCAGAACATGGCAAGCTTTTATAAAAACCGAGAATTCTTAAGATTTGTATCGCGCGGAAGAATGCATGGTTCAAAATATAATAGGTGCACCGTCAATTTAATCACTTTTAACCTAGATGTTCAAGGTTTATGAATGACAAGTTAAAACTGGGATTAGAAAAAAAGCTTAGGATACCTTTGATGGGCGCGATAAAGTAACATCTGAATGGGACAGTTTATTAAATTGATAGGTGCCTGTATTAGGTGTGTCCACAATCAGTATCATTTATTATCTAAAATTAAAATCTATCAATTCAATTGTTTTGGCATAAAAAATGGAATTTATTTGAAGACAGATTAATAATTTTAATAAGGCTCAAATTGAACAAAATAAAATTAAAAAAAATGAAAGACGAACTTGCACCCCAAATTCCCAAGTTGATAATCATGCAAGAAAAATAGGATAATTTGTCCCGACCATCTAAGAGAATGTGTGCCAATTTTCACACACAGACGGTAAGAAAAAGCGGCAGATACGAGAAGCGATGAACCAAAGATTTATTTACATGCACCGAAATAGATGGCAAAGCTCAGTCGACACATGGGCCGACGTGCATGCAATTATTTTCATTTCCCATTCGACTACGCACTTTCGAGCTAATTTACCAAATTGCATTGCCACATTACGACTCTTTTATATTCAGTACAACAAGTGCAAGTGTACCTCCCAATCTTTGATTTACAAATCGTTTTTGATGCAATACAAGTCTTAACCGGTTTCCATTCAGTAGGTGGGCAGTTAATGAATCATCTTTCTGATTAGGACTGCAAGGGGTGTAAATTGATTTAAATTTTAGCGATGAGATTGCCGAAATAACTGTCGCATGATTTTCATAACTTTATTTTCAAATACAATAAACTAATTATTTGATAACTTTGGATCCATTTCAATTTGACTAGGAAGTGAAATTGGGCACACTTGTTGAACCCAGGAAACTATTTTTGAGTCATTTTTAAAATTTGCGAAACAATGTATCCAATTTCTTATCAATTTTGTTTAAATTTTGTTTTTTATTCCATTATTTTTTAATTAATTCGTTTCCCGAAATAATTAATGAGGATCGAGTACCTTGTTGTACCATGGTTCTGTTCTCAGTTGAAACGAAAATAATAAATGTGCAAAGATTCCCTGACCATCCACAAAAAAGAGAGATCCAAATAGTAATTCATTCCGGATTTTCGTGATTCACGACGTTTCGTGATTCAACATTTTCACGTATCTGAAGTTAACATTTAACTTCAATTTTTCAACTTCACTTTAAAATTTTATTTCACAATTTAAAGAATGAAAAATAGAAAATTATCGAGAAAAAAAAACAGAATCTCAACTACGATTTTATAATTTGATTCGCTTATATTAGCTTAGCAAAACATTATTGATAGTTCAATCAATTTCTGTCAGAGTACATGACACTGACATTTTGTCCTAGACGTAATGCGATTTTCGCTCTTCGCTACACTGGATTACATAATTTGCATAACACCGATTTTTTCTAAAATTCCAAATATATCACAGTTTCGTTACTAAAATAAATATTCAACTACACCGAATGTGTGAAGAAATTCTAGATTCGCTACGGCTATCGTGTTGCGGATAAATTCTAGCTGATTCGTTTGAGAAACATCATCAAATTTGACTTATTATTGAAACAAAACACAAATCAATTTTTTCGAACATATTTTTTTGTAACTGATCAGAAGGTGAAAAAAAATTGAAGACAGTTTTTTGTACATTAAAGTGAAAAATAGGCTATAAGTTTTGTTTTTAATTTGCACTTTATTTTCTCTACAAAAAACTTGTCATCGCTGGAAGAAGGAAACGCTTTTTCTCTTTGATATACATAAACAGTTTCAAAAGAAAAAAAAGAAAAATCAAAGTGTGCGACAAGAGGAGATGTCGCAACTTATTCGACCGTGTCATTCAACTTTCAAGAGCGCGTTTACTTTTGCGCCGATTAGCTTACGTTCATGTTATGACTGTTCGATTTTTGTTATATTGATCCTAGCGATTGTTGAACCAACAAAATTGGTTTTCCTTTTTGGAAGTTCATTCGGAAATTTTCCTCGGAAAATTCATTTTTACGAAAAGTAATTAAAAACTCACAATTTAAAAAAGTTGCAAAGAATTTATAGTTTGATATTTTTCAATAATCTTTGATAGCTGGCATGGGAACAAATAGAAGAAAAAAAGAAAACAAAAGGACGCAACCATTTTTCTTAGACGATGCATCGCGTGGGGAAAACAATCACGATCATCATTGTTCAGCATTACCATTTGTGTAATATCCAGAGCTATGCACAGAAGCCGGAAGAAAAAATTGAAAATATCGACTAAACTTGCAGTCAAACTGCGCTAACTATTTTGTCCTTTATTTCTCATATCAGATTACACGTTGCATGGGGACATTCTATTTTTTATCCTAATTGCACGGTTCCATCACAAAATCTTCAAAATTATGCAGTTTTAGAATAACAAATAATCTTAGAAAAAAAATCAATCCGAAGTTGGAAGTCCAATAGAAAAAAATTGTAACTTCATTGTCCAGAGTTTAATAGCTTGCAGAACTGGTCAAGTATTGATTACATTCAAGTGTCATGTCACTCGTGTAATATTGCGGTTACACCATGGAGTGTCTTTTATTTCCCCCATGGCAGCTGATGTATAGTTTCTTATATCTCTACAAATAATAATTGACAATAAAATAAAGAAAAAGTGAAATACAACTTTTAATTGATACTGCTCATTTGTTTCAATTCTGAACAATGAAAATGTAAACATTAAATTTTTTGCAAATTTTGATTGATTACAAATTTTAAACAAAATTATTACTAGCATAAAAATTATTATTAACTTTGAACTGTTCGACCGATGCAAAAACTAGAACGTAGTAAAAATTAGCATAAAATCAATTAAACACAGATGTTTGATATTATGTCATGCTTCCTAATACAATCCGACCAAACAAAACTACCGATTTCGATTCCAGCATGTCACGCGCGGTTTACAAAGTGATTGTTACTGAATTCAAACAGGAATAATGAATGGAAATGATGTGTTGAATATCAACATTTCACGTTCAGTTGGATCTCACATCGCTCATTAGCACAGTATCCTTCTGTCAAGGTCAGAATTATCGATCAAAAGCTCCGCTGCAAGTGTGCAATCTTAAGTGTAATTTTTATTGATGTTTCCGCTTCTCTATCACTTAATCATTTTCAGGTTTCATTTCATAAACTAATCAGCATTGAACAATCATTTTTCAAACATTTTTGCAATTTTCTTCGCAACCAACTTGTACATTTTTTCTCATTTCTAGGAACTCATTTCTAAATCAATAACTGTTGAGATAAGTTTTGCTAAAATTCAATGAGTTCGTTTTTACAAATTTGTTTTTCTCTTAAAAATATGACATAATTTGTAAAACAAATTTCGCATCAAAAAGATTGTTTTAGAACGCGAAAACACGTATAAATTCAAAAAAAATGAGAAAAAAAATGTGTTTATTCATCAGCAAAGCGAACGGATTGATTAGTACACAGTGTTGATCATTGATCATACTCTCGATCTAATTCAAAACATACGCAACGTTAACTTCACATGACATTTGTTATGAGAAGCTATACTAAGTGGGAGGAGATGCGCAAGTCTCAATGATGTTCGAAAGAGAGAGAAAAAACACGCATGGGAAGAGAGGGAACGGTAGCAGCCTTGAACTGGAATCGCTTTCACACACAAACACACATCTCGGACCATGTGTCCAGCAATTGGCCAATATTAATTTGGTGATTGTACGCAATTCTAAAATAAACGAATAAAAAACTAAATTTTTCGGCAACCTGCTTCCGTGGCAGGTGAACTTGTAATTAAATGCATACGATTTTCGTTTAATTCTGCCCTGGATTCGTAACGAATGACACGAGTTAAGAAAATTGAGATAAATTGGCGACAATGAAAGTTCCTCTGGTAAGACGTTTTTTTATTTTTATATTTACGACAATTAACTATCGTTAGTAATTTTTTGATAGTTTTTTTAGTTTGAAGTATAAGATAGCTAATTTTTAGATAATATTTATAGTGATAAAACACGATCCAAATTTAGCACATCTTAAGAAAAAATTATGAAATTCGCAGTATCGTTTAATAGGTCAGAACGTATTGCACAATAGAATTTTATATCGTTGTTTACTTTAGGATTCATTCAGATATATTCATAATCTATAATCTTAAAAAATATTGTTTGCAAATATTTTGCCGATGGAGTTATGCCTTAGGAGAAATTTATTTTACAATTATTATATTAAACTGTATAAAAGTTACGAAACATTGTTAGGACTAATAAATATTGTAAGAATTTTTTTTAAACATCAATACAAAAAATGTCGACTTTTGCACATTTTTGTTACGGTATCTCTTCGCTGAGTAACTGACTCTGAGGAAAATTTCTTTGAATATTTTACACTGATTATGTGACAACGTGAATGCCAAACAAATCGTGCGAACTCTTTTAGAATATTAACATTTTCCGAGACTCCAATTTCTCAAAAGAAAAAAACTTGTGCAACGGTTTGTAAAAAAGTTATTTACAAAGCAGTTATAACTTATTGATTTTTTCATTTCATTTTTCCACTCTTATATTTACTTCTATTTGCTATTTTATTCATCTGTTTAGTGAGTAGTAAAAAATTGTTTGACCTATCTCGACCAATTCTAAATGTTAGTGAAAGTGGGTTTGCAAATATAAACAGTCCAACCCGAAAGGCAAACGAGAGATGGACACTGAAAAACCACTCATTAAATAAAAAAAAAGATATTGAAAAATCCCACGCATAATCCTTGCTAAGATGTTAATTCGAACGTTCAGTCTAATTGATTGAGAACTTGTTTCATTCATGGTACATAATTATGCACTAGCAATCGAGTAAGATGTGTATTTTGGTGACTGTTCGTAAGTTTGCGATCGGATTATCCAATTATGTCGTCGAAATGTGATGAATAATTTATTTATGCAATTCGTTGCTTTATTTAGCACGTAAAAATTCACAAATTTATCTTATCAAACTGATGTATCACATTGTATCCGACAATTCGATTTTATTCGACTTAAACGAGCGTTTTTATGAATCTTATTCGCAATCTGCAATGATAGGAAATTTCAATCGCCAAACGACAACTTTTTAATACCATTCAGATAATCTCCAAAAAAATTTTTCCACTATCGACAATAAACTGTTGTTGATCATTCAAACTCTCATAGTCACCGGTTCTCTCCACAAATCTTACACACCAAACAAAAAATTACAAACGAGTTTGTTTACTACAATAAACTAAGACACAAACCGACTATAAGATGGTTTGAAAGACGTTGAAAGTTTTTGTTAGAGTACCTACAAGTTGGGGTTCTACATTATTCTAAAGTCAAAAAGTTGTAACATAACCTCAAAAAATTCAAAATTCCTTTTTGAGGTTAGATCCCTCACAAAACATCGAGTGTGATGGCTTATTTCTATGTAAAATTTTGCGCTCTGTTCATTTCTGGAGTCAAAAATTGATTTCAAAAAGATGTTCAATTTCAAAACCTTATGTTTCAGAACCAGATGTTGAACAAGAACTACCTCTAATTTGCGCAATGTGTGCATCATATTCCGTTCTGCTCCTCACAACGTCCATCCTCGCGACATTATGGAAACTTTGATTACGATACTCCGTGTACCATTCGGACGACGATTTATCTTCCATCGTGCTCGGCGTTCTTGGACTAGCAGCCCTTTTTGAATGCACCGAAAGGCTATCTTCCGAGGGGAATCTCCCGAACGAAGTCACCGAACTACCTTTCGAACTGCCTTGATGACCGGCGTGACCATGGCTCTGATACGCGGAATCGCTCGGGGTAGTCCTGCAGGACTCACAAGCACCAACACCTCTCACTTCCTGCGCGACACTCATCTCCTTCAAACTTTTACGAACGGTGATCTTTTCGAACTTGACCACCTTGGCTCCATTCAGCTCACCTTCCTCTACGATTCTCTCGTAACTTTCTTCGAAAGATGAATCGTCGCCGGAAGTTTCCAATCGCCTTTGACTTCTCGGCGACCAGACCTGCTCGAAGAAACTCACCCGGTCTTTTAAGTGACCACGTGGAGTCCCGCCACTACCACTTGCCACGTTCATCTTCTTGAATTCAGGACCTGAGTCCTCTTCGTCTTCGTCGCACATCTTTTAGGTTTTGAATATCACTTTTTGAATCAAAAAATAACTCTTAATCTTAACACTCTCATACTGGACTAGTCATCCCAGACTTAACAATTCCACAATTACAATTTGAATAGCAAAAATAACACTAGAACGTGAACACCAGCACCTGATTAGCACAATTTATCATCTAGGATGATCTAAAAGACGGTCTCAAGTTTCTAAAAAATCAATATTAACGATGAAAGAAAAATTGATACGAAATCACTATTTTGCACCACTTTTCATACACCCCATGAACCTTCACTTGTTTTGACATTTCCTTATGTTTTCAACTTGGTTCTTTTTGAGAGACAGAGAATCATTGTTGAACCTGTGTTTTTCATTTCAGGACGATATTTACAGCTGGCTGTCACGTGTCACAAGTAGACGATAAAAAAGCGTGCGAAAAGACGCAAGTAGACAGTCCGGACGGGTTTGCGAAGCGCGCAAACGCCGGTTCGATACTGGTGGTGACTGGTTGGCCGACTACAACTCGAAGCGTTCTCTCCTTGCTCGATTCCACTACCGCGCCCTACCTCCTACCGTCCTGGCAGACTCCTGCCAGTCCTACCTGACTCCGCACCCCAAAACTTAAGCGACCCCGTGCTTGCTAAGCAACCCTTGTTGTTGCTCTGCACGCACGCTGAATCCTCAATCATTTCATCACACGTCGACGAACTCTCAGACGTTACCAACGTTTTCCAGTCTGTTAACATGATCGCTCGGAAATGATCCTAGAAGTTCCGACGGATCATCTAATTTTGTTAAACAATTTTCTTTTCTTCTAAACTTTTGTTTGCGATCTTTTTTTTTCATTTTTGCAAAATTTAAATTTTGCTTAATTATTTATGAATGCTATTATATCATTTGTAGTGATAAAGATGGTTTGGCGCCTACGTGTCACTTTATCTGAATCCGATATGAACAAATCTTTTTAACTTCGATCAATAATATTCTTTAGTTAAAAACATTGTGCAATTTTGTTTGTTGACATCTGTTTAAAAGTGAGAGAACATTGTAACGAAAATAAGTAAGAAAAAGTCTTTGAAAAAGTTCATTTCAATTTCTAATCAGATAGAAAATAATTTTCAATTCGCAAAAGCTTAGCTTGGTATGAATAGTTGATACTTATTTTTTTATTCTTTTGTTTTTTTTTTGTTTTTGAATATAGTAGGTTGAAATTTTTTGCCCATTCATAAGTTGACAGGAACTCATAAAAAGACTGACTTCTCAGCGACCCGGCGGTGCTTGATACTTTCAACGCCGAACATTGTGCAATAAGCCGGCAGGTCATTGTGAAACAGGTTACGTTCGCGGCGAGCCCACGAGGGCATGCACGTGCACGCGTATCCACTAATTTATGTTCCTCGTCATTTTGGCAGCTTTAGTACGCGATCGTCTGCCGCAAAAAATTTTACGCTCCCACAATAATCCACTTCCGCAATGGGGTTTTTACAAAAGTCCTTTTATTTTCGGTTAAGAATTATTGATCGGTGTATTTCCAATCAAAACGAAAAACTTACAACAATTTCTTCAACAAAAAATGATAAACGAAGATTTGCATATTTAGATTTCTAATTTAAAAAAAGCATTCTAAATTAGAACCCTTTTTTTGTAAAATTTACAACTTATTGAGAAGGTTGAATTCAATTAAAAAAACAAATATTTGCGAATGGAAAATCGCAGTACATAAATGTACAATATTGACCGGATTTATTATAAACAGGACTTATGTTTTGTTTGTACGCACCATCAACTATGTAAATTGGGCAGACACCTGCCTGACCCATTTTCGCGAACCCTCGCAAAGTTCACTGTGGGACACAAATGTTACGAATGCACAGCAATATTGATTCTGGCAACAAACCCTTCGAACTTCCAAGTTGGACTGAGAATTTAAAATCCAAGTTTTTGTTATTGTAGTGTCAGTTCGAGAAACTTGAGTGCGACTCGAGAATAAATAATATTTGCAGACATTTGATCTTGCTGTACGGCTTATGGAGCAATAATATGGGTATCAGGTGTTTCCGCGAGACAAAGCGATTTGGTCGCCTACTGACTGACTGTCATCTAAATTACCGATGACACTTTGTAGAATCCTTAAAAATGTTCATGTCACAGACATTATTACATTTTATAAAAATCGATCCCACAGATTTACTTACATAAGTACAATCAAGTTACAATTGCTAGCAAAAAAAATTTTTTTAATTTCTTAGATTGAAAATTTATTATAATTGATTGTTCAAGAATTTTAAAGGAATTTGAAGAGTTTTCCAGAGACTCTTAGTCAGTGTCAAATCGAAGTACCAAGTCGTTAGGGTACATTAAACTCATGCACGGGAACGATTTGTTTTGCGTGACTAATTAGTTGGGAGATGTAGCTCACGTACGTGATTGTCTTTGCTGCACTTGCTTCGTACGCAGTTATGATTCACAGATCAATTAAATTTCTGATTGGTTAGGCACGATGTCTTGCGGTTTTTGTCGCATTAAATTTAATCGAGTAGCTTGTTTTTAACAGACTATTAATTTTTTCCTCCTGTTTATATCAATTTCAACCAATGTTCAGAAACCAAAAACAACATAAATACATCATAAATCTTTTTCTTGTTTAAATAAACAATTAATTAGTTTTCATTTTATTATTCATTCATTAGTCTTGAGAGATTAATTTTTTTCGTGAGATAAAAAATTGTCTGAGATGTTGGATAGTCCTGGACCAGTCCTGATGAAACAACGTCCGAACGAAGACTGCACCAACGTGAATGGTTGCAGCAGGTGCTCGTCATCTCTATTTATAAATACTCACTCCGCGGTATTGTACAATCTATTTAGCTTCACTGCAACACGTACGTCAAGTCACGTGGCAGAGTGTACACGTAACTTTTCGTATGTTACAATTGACGTCAATTAAACCTTCCAATTCCCAATCAAATGTCAAAAAACAACTTTTTTCGAACCGATCAAACTTTGAATCCCACATTATCATTCAAAACTTAGATCCAAATTTCCATGAAAGTAAGAAATTTATTGTGAATCAAACAAAATATGTTCTTGACCTGACTCAACAAATGTTTCACTAAACTTCATTTTTGTTAAAATCATTTCATAAACTTGTTTAATTTAACTGCTTAATTTGTAATTTCCTGTTTTGCATTTAATTTGAAATGAAAGCCAATTTTTGATTCAACGGTTGGAAATAAAATTATACTTAAAAGCTTCAAAACAAGACTAAAATAGCAAGATTGCTCTACTTGCAGTCAAGACATAAGCTTTCTAACAATTTACATAAGGATTTCGCACAATGTCCATTCAAATGAAATTTATTTGAAGCTTTCGAATTCACTTATGGCTCGAAGCAACAACTGCTTTTTGTGCTTCCGGCGCCAGCGTTTTGTTTACCCTGTAGATTCTAAAAGAAAAATTTTTACTCCTTCATACCTTGCTTAATTTAATATTTTGAGCTCAAAATACTACATAATTCAAGCTTTCTCTACTTCAACTACAAAAAAAAACACACAAAATTATCCACTTGCATTAAAAAACAGAAAATTATTTTATAGCATTTTTTTTGTTTAAAAATATTTTTATTAAATTCGAATTGGAATGTAAGCACATGAAGTCTAAATATAAGAAATAAATAGTTGCACAAATACAACATTTCGTACCCCCATCACAGATCTATTAACATGTCAGTAAGAACATAAATGGGATTAAGTGCATAGGAGAAGTAGTTGCAGACATTGACATGGCTGTCATGTTAATGCACTTGGAGCAGTTGCATGCCATTTCCTCTTGACACTAATTTCAGTTAACACATTTTCAATAGCTGATATTGTTAGTTTTTAATATCAACCAATTCGCCGAACCGCTCAAATGCCAAAGAGAAAACAGTGCTCGAGGTCCGTTCTCTGTCTAGTAAAATTAGCCGGATTGTCTCAAATGCTCTCGATTTAGTGATGATTAAAAGTTCCTTTTCCGATTCATCGGACGGTTTTAATTGATCCCATTCAACTGCACCTCTCATTCATTCATTTTTTTCATTTCAACAAACGAAAAATAAATCATCGCTTTATCGATTTTTCCCCCTGCTGATTTTATTTATTGATGTTACCGATCCCAAAACCATTCTCAATCTTCCTACGCGAAATTCGCGGATTCAAAAATAACAAACGATTATTCAATTGTCATATGTTTCACCTCAAAACAAGCTTTCATTCATTCAAAGTGGAGTTTATAAACCAAGCAATAAATTGACGAATAAATGATGTCTTCCGTATGTGATTATGAGAGATAAACTAGTCAGAGTTTTGAAGAATACAAAAATTTTTGTATTGAAATTGAGTGTAGGATGAAAATTTTTTGCCTTACCTTGAAGTAATTGAATGGTAGCTTGGTACTCAGCTAACTTTTCGTCGACATAATCTTGACTTTGACTAGCGATGATCTCTGCTGTGCTGGGACCGGAATCAGCATCGTCTCCTATGTTCGGATCTAAAGGTATTCCCACGAACTCATAATCACCGGGATTATAAGGGGCTATCAAGTATTCCGGTGGTCCGCAAGGTATGGGAGAAGTTGTTCTACCAACCAAAGGACTCTATAACAATAAACAGAAAAGTTTAATGTAAAATTTTCAATCAAATTTTTCAAGCCGAACCCAACATATATTTTTTTATTCAAAAATCATAAACTTTTACGTGCAAAGTCTGGTTCTGACAACTTTATCGGAAAAATTTTTTAAAAAAATTTTATAAAAGATCAAAAATAGTTTAAATTTAATTTTGATCAAATTTTTTAGTAATTTGAATAAGTTTTGAATATTGTTACCTGAACTGGCATTGGTATGTAAGGCCTAGGCGCGACATTTCCAGGCGGAAGTGGGGAAGGCCATCTGGGTCTAGGGCATTGAATGAAACTCGACTGAGGACACCCAAATACGGGCGACATCCCTGGTGAGATAGGCATCCCAATGGGTACAGGGCTCATCGGGTGCATTATCGTCGCAGGGTAAGCTATTGGCGAGGATATCGACCGAGGGGTTGAAGAGGGAGTGGGTGTCGACGGACCAGGTCGACCACCTCGACTGGGGGCTGAGGGATGCGAGGGACCAGCCACGCCATACATCGGAGACCCTAACCGAAACGGACTTGGCCCACTGGGTCTTGGGGACCATCCGCTCGGACCTGGACTTGTACTCCTCCCCAAGCCAGGGCTACCCCTGTACGGCCCTGGAGGCCGTTGTGGTGGCTGCGACATCCTCTCCTATTTCGAATTGGTTTCGTTTTCAATTTCGGACTGCTTCATCGTTACTGAAAACAAAAATTAGAAAAATTTTTTATATACAAATTTTACATATGTTTTAACAAATTGCACACGTTTTGTACCATGTATATCTGGCAAAAAATGAAGTCTACAATTATTTTTTTAACGTTTTCGACCGTTTGACTTGGGTCTATTATTTTTAAATTTCCAGCTAAAACTGCTTTTAGTTTTCTTTCACTCTCAGTTGGCAGTAAAAGTTTCTTTTATTTTAAAAAGTCGCTTTTAAATCTCGATTTAAGAGCTTTAACAACTAATCAACATTGTGTTTCTTTGAAGGACAAAAATAACATGACTGTTTGCTGTGGTTACACGATGATAAAACGTCGATTTTACGTTTGTGCCATGTGGTGTGAGTGAAAAGTAGCAAATGAAAATGTGGAATTGGTTTAGTCAGCTATTGTTTATTTTTAACCCAATTACTTGCAAAACAAAATGTAGATTAGGCGCAAGATTGTCAAAAATAAGCGCAACTTTAAAAGTTCATTCATTCACATGGCTGAATTTGCGGCGGCATAAAAGTGACAGGACTCGACAGAATAGCAAAATGTATTTGTGCACGTGCCAAAATCTTACGTTCCCAAAGGCAATATTATAAATATTCGGAACAACTCCAGTCGCGATAGTCAATCAGTTATTCAGATCATTCAATGGACCAATTTTTGTCAACGCACAGTTTTTTTTCTCGCTCAATTTATGACTATTGTTATAATGCCTGTCAAAACAAAAGTTTATGTCAGACGGAACTCCTCATATTTTTTAGCAAAAAAAAGCATATTTTTGAAATAAACGTTGTTCAAAAAGAATCTGAAATGTAATTTTTAATCAACTTTTTGAGTAGGTTGTAGAGGTGAGAAATTGCAAATAAAAAATTAAATAAAAATTGCATATAAAAATTTTTCAATCAAAAAAATGTTTGTTAAAAAAATCGTTCAGGTTCGACAACTTAATGGGACGGTGAGTCCGTCGCTCTTCAACTTTTTGGCCGGATACCGAGTGTAGGTCGACTAAATATAGTACGATTTCTAAAATTAAAAATGACACTAAACTTATAAGATGTAATTTTTTGAAAAGATCTTAATAGCAATAAATGTCTTTTGAGACACAGGTACTTGGCCGAGGGACAATGCGCTATTCAGGCCAGAGCTTACTTTGCTTCCTGACCAGAGCTACGGGGTGCTTGGCCTGATAAACGTCATTTTTCATGCAAAATTAAACTTTCGAGTGCCTTTAAATTTTCAGCTTCAAGCTTGTCTATTTCCATTACATCACTTATTCGTACAATTGTCTACGGACAAATTTTAACTTACGGACTTGAAATTTGTATAACAAATAACTTTTTATAAATTTACTGAGTTAAATACTGAATTTTTAAATTTTTTCTAACATCAATTGATTATAAGAAAAAACGCCATTTTTCCTTATTTTGATCATTTCTTGTCATTTTGGATTACCATAGTAAATAAGAGTTGTTTTTAAAAAAGTTTGTCTTTAATCTCTGTTTGACATTCCAATCATTTTATTACAACCGAGATTATCTCAAGCTATTAAATAATCTTTCTTACATTTGTTTCTTTTATATTTTGTGTAATGTTTTGAGTTTTTTTTAGTTTCTTGTAAAATGTAAAGAATAAATCGGCACCTTTACTTTTGACAGAAATTGAGCCTGTCGGTCAGTCTTAAATAGCACAAGATGAATATCAAAAAGAGGAAACAGCGAAAAAGATCTTTTGTTAATGAGATTTACAGTCTTATAACAACTGTGAACTCGTAATTGCAAGTCCCAACATTTTTCAATAAAACGTAAACGGAAAAATGTGTCAAAGTGGGAACTGAGTTACATAACATGATGCAGCAAGTGCAACTGTCAAAATGACACAAAATTATTTCATATTTTACTCAAAAAATTTCTCAGATTCTGGATTTTAAAAGGTCTGACAACATTCAGAACTGATTCAAACCTCCAAGTTTTTGATTAGTTAAAAGTTTTTCTTAAAAAACTATACTATAATTTCAGATATAAACAATATTTAATTATAATCTGAGATCCATCAAATCTTGGCATGTGTCTTTGATCAATGAATCTTAAGAAATTTATGTCTCCTGATCTAATAATATTAATGTGGTGACTTTAGAGACACGCACAGGAGGATTTATAAATATTTGTTTTCTGTTCAACCACGCTTTTCGTTGTTTATTTAGTTGCTACTCGAAACAACCGTTTCAAAATTTACATCAAGTCAACGAATCTCAAAAAAAAAATTTCAAATGAAATCTTTCGTCAACAAATCAACATTTCTTATTACAAATTTTAATTTTGCAGGTTATATAAAAATTAAACCATGGTTAAGATGTGACTTTTGAAGATTATTTTATAATTTATTTATAATTCAATTTTTAAGTTCATTGACTTAAAAGTTATAAAGAAAGTCATACCTTCGCGTTCGATTATAATGTTTTTGTAAAAATCCAATTTGTGGTTTGCAACTATAACATGAACAAATCGACTAAAAACTATGAAAACCACGCGGTGTCGTAATTTCGCGGACCGATCGGAAAGAGCGGTCGGTTCGGATCGATCGGACTGCACGCGGCTATGATCGAGCGTGATCACGAAGAGACTGGCGTCGCCGCTGGATCATCGGTCCAGGCTCGGCGTCCCGACGCCCTGGCTTATATTTAACTTTGGCATCACTCGACATTCGACTTAACGTGTACGTGCGACTATACCGCTCTTCTCCTCTCATTTTTTTTCACAATCATCATTATCATCATTCTGACACTTTTCACAAAAAAATTCAATATTCCTATAATTTTTGCGAAGTTTTTTTTTTATTTCTTTTTTTATTCCATTCGTTTAGTTCTGAAAATCGATATAAAATTTATTTTACATTCAAATTATTCCTCATTTTAATTCAAAGTATTAAAATACAACAATTTAAATTTAAATATTTGGAACTCAATTTAAAATTGAAAACTGATTTTGTTTGTATCATTTCGAATGTATAAAATAGTTTTTTCGCTTGTATTTGTTTAAATTCAGTCATCTTCAAAAGTGTTTTTAGCTGGAGAAATAATGCTTTAAATGTTTTTTTTGTTCCACTCGAGATTTTGAATCGTCCAGTAGCTGACGTCTGAGAGCAAATACAGAGTGCAATCAGCAGCAACTTTCGATGAGTCGATCGAGTTTTCAAGACGTGTGTCACGCATCGATAATTTTGGCCCACACTTTGTAAACAGCAGACCAAATCCCTCAGTTCATCTCAGAGATGCTTCTATAAATGAAAGAGGTTTTTTATAACACTTGTCTGGATCCTGTTACGCAATATAGACATATTATTTCGACTTGCTCGATACATCTTTAACTTTTTTCCTCCTTTTTTAACGACTTTCAACGTTCTACAAATTGCATGATAATTAATTGTATAAAAATATCTTTCCTTCAATTGTTTTTCTTCATCATACAATTACTATCATTTACACTTTTTTATACAATACAAAGTATTGTATTTTACGATTTTAACAAAAATGAATCATAAACATTACAAGCTGAAAACTTTGTAAAGATAAGGTATTTCTTAGTTAATGAAAAAAATTTTGTTATTAATTAATTTTCTGATTAAACGAAAAAATTTTTTGATTGTGTGATGAGATCAAGGCTAGATTTTTTTAAGATCGTAAGGAGTCATGAGAGTTCGTTAGTCGTAAGAGGACATAATAAATCATTACAAAATATTTAGAGTTTTTCGGATTCAGTGCTGTTAGGCAAGTAAGGTCATTAGAGTTCATCAATTTGGGTTCCGCAGCCGCAGTAGATCACGTGGCGTTCAATAACGTCACCGACTGCGCAGACGACGCAGAACATGTGGCACCACAAAATGCGCAGCCGCAATAGCACGCGTAGCGTCAGTCACCGACTGCGCAGTCGCAGTAGATCACATGGCGTCATCAACTGCGCAGTCGCAGTAGGACGCGTGGCTTGATTGGCTGTGTAGTCGTACTCATCAAAACGCAGGTTTTTGCCAAAATTTGTTTCTACAATTTTAAAGACATTTTTGGACTTTTTGTTCTGTACACTGTTATCACAGTTTTTAAGCTATTTTAAATAGACACAATTCAATCCGTTTCTGTATTGTTCATTTGATAAAATATAATATTTTAACATGGGCTTCCATTAACATTTACGCTACAGAGTGCAGTCAGTTAACTATCAACTGTCCGTCAGACTCTCCAAGGGTGTATTTGTGAAGTTTAAACAATTGTCGGCGTGATTAATTCTATCGTATTAAAAAATAGTTTATTATCATTATTTTTTTTAATTTTGTTAACTGCATTTTGAATAGTACCAAGTATTTGCAAATCAAACAATATTAGTTTTTAATTTTGTTAAATTTTTTAGTTTTTTCAAAATGATTATGAGATTATGATTTTTGTTATAGTTTAATCTTGAATCATAATTTGACATTTCATAATTTTTTAAAACAGTTTACAGACGCTTAACCCCTAATTAAAATAATAATTTTATTAGATTTCTAGTTTAGTTTGATATTTCCTGTGCGAAATTTTTGAAGAATCAATTTCAGTCCCCGGAATCACATTACAATTAAATAAATTTGTTTCACGACTGAGATCATCTATTATGGGTGTTTAGATTACTCCATAATAGTTCTCTATCGACTGTGTTGTACGTCTGTGTTGTTTTAAATAGAAAGGATGTAAGACTTGATCTGATAAATGGTTCAGTGTCTAAATGATGGCGTATTGTCTCTTACTATTATAAAACTTTTACCAAGAGACCTCAAATGGTCCCCGCTTCAGTGACCCAAAAGCTTCGCAAATGATAACGTAGTAGTGCTGTTAAGATTCTCACCGATTTTGTCATCAGAGCAGATTTTCATGGTTTAGAAAATTGGCTCAAGAATCCTTGCATAGATTTTACTCTCGTTCTGATGAACTCAACTCTCTTTGAAGTTGATTATTTTTCATTTTTCGTTTTAATTTCATAAAATTAACATAAAAAAATTACGTTAACAGACTGACAGGAAAATACTACAACGAAGAGTACAGCAAAAAATGCAATATAAAAACAGTTCACTAGAAGAATTTTAAAAAATAAATTGACAACAAAAAATTTAACTACAAATTTTACAATAATTACAATAATTTCACAAAATAAATTTACTAAAACAATTTACAGTGGTGAATTTGAAATCAAATTTACAATTAAAACTGTGCAACATTTTGCGAAAAGTTTTACAACAAAAAATATAGAAAGCAGTTTAGTCAGAAATATTTTTTAACTTTACTAATAGACTAATGGAAAAGCCAAAACCGATAAATAAAGAGATGTAAAAAAAAGAATGGAATCGATGAATTTCCGGTGATTTGGGGTAGAATCCGCAAAGTGGTTGTCATACACAGTGCATGACGTACAATTTAGATGAATAATGTCGGTTGCGTATTGGTATTCTGGTCGTTGGGTCTGGCTGTGTCGGTGGATCTCCAAATAAAATGGAACCGGACGACATCCGCTAGTAGATAGACCGTAGGTTGATGGAAACGATTAATGAATGCGTCGAATGAATAGCAGTCGGTGGGTTCATTGTTGCGCCAGTGAGTCGTCAGTCGTCGGTGGACGGTACCGGCCGTGGACGTCGAAGTGCAAGTCGGCAGCAGTGCGCCGTACGAAGTTGCTCCCGGGTGGCCGCGTCTCGCGATGCACCATCAGCTGCAACGATTCGGCGACACCACGTTATCGCGACCCCTCGTTTGCATCGCGCTTTTAATTGGAATTTTCGCCGCTCTTACGAGTCATGCGGTCGCCGTTCACCCTTTTCAACTATGTGAGTGATCGAGCTTTATAGTTACACGTTTTCATAGTGCTTTCGCTACCCGTTTTACCGTACACAAATCGATACCAACCAAAGTGTGTTGAACTTTGTTTTTCCCGCGCTTCAAAAGCCATCCCCCTTTTTGGATCTGTTTATTTCTTACAAAACAACTTTCTCATTCAACTCTAACTTTTATTTTTCATTTTTTTTCTTCGTGTGTGATTTTTGCGGTGAAACTTTTACGTGACGTTTTGTTACAACCAAGAGTTCGTGTGATGAAAAATAAAAGAAATGAAAAATTAGGATTTTTGAAAATTGTTAGATTCGGTTGGCATAAAGCCGAGTTCGTTGATCTTTATAGAATTGCAGGGAACAAATCCAATCGCATAGTACGGCGCAGTGTTTTTTAAGAATTGATCGATAATGCAAGTGTCATGCAGCAAAAGTTTCATCCCCTACTTAAGCGCCGTAACAAAAATATTTCATATAAAATGTGCTATTGATCGAAAAAACCGACTGACAAACAAGATTTGAAGTGCAAAATAAGTCCTCTAATTAATCTGGACTTTATCAAAATAATACGCTAAGAGAAAAAAATCTTGATTCACCTGTTGCTCAAACATTAAAAGAAAAAGAATTCACAATTTCGTATGATTATGTTTGCACCTGATTAGGGTCTGATTACATCAAAACATTACAAGAGTCATTAATTATTTTAGTGCTATTTTAATAATTCCCGAATTCAAGTTTGGAAGGGAAAATTGTTTTGGGTAGAAATGTAACTTAAATCAGTTTGGTGAAATCACTGCAACCATTGAAACTAACAAAATCTTGCGAAAATCGATATGTTAGTCTATGGAATTTAAGCCCTCCAGCACTTAACTTTATGTATTTACGACATGCGTCTTATCTGAGATACGTGTGATAGTAATTGTGAATCCATTACCATAGGGATAAAATGAATTCAAGAAAAGCAAGACAAGAAATTTAAAAAATATTAAAACGAAGATTTCGAAAAATAACAAAACTTATTTTTCAACCTGCAGAAAACAAATTGAACAATAAAAATAATGCTAGTCACCAAAACATTGTCAAATTATCAAATTATCATTTCATTTCAGACCCTATTGAATTATTCATCAAGGGGTTGTTTTAACGACACGACTATTTTTCGTTTCTTCGTGATAGATGTGGTTTTCCCCAATCATTAAGTACTCTAACATGTCAAAGATAAAAAATCACAACTTTTTATCCCTCTTATCTTTATGCTTTGCAAAGCAGAAAATATTTGCTAATACCAAAAGAAGGATTAGGAACCCAATTAATGAGAACATTTTTTACTTTTTCGTTTTCAAAGTGTGTCTAATGAAGACAATTTGAAATAAGATGAATGAACCTGTTCTAAGCATGAAGTACTTTTTGTTTTGTCACGGTGCATTTAATCGAGCAAGTGTTGGAGGTTGCTTATTCTGGTCGACCAATTGAATTAACTGATTCTGACACATTAATTCGTGACCGCCGGCCGACTTTGCGTGGTTAAAAATTTGATTGCGTAATAAATGGGCACCCTTATTGGAAAATCAGAGCACATTATCAGTTTCTGAATCAGCTTCCAATGGAGCCACAACGGCGTTCCTCACGACCTCCATTTGTCTTTCATGGTCGTGTCAGCCTCCTACAACAGACAGTAAATTCACTAAACTCGGTCTTGAGCTATGCTATTTACGTGTACATGTACGTGCGTACACCGTTTATCCACTTAGAGACCCTTCAACAGCCTGATTTCATACGCACTTAGCAGCCTCGCCGCTCCTCGCGTTTTGCAACTCGATTCGTCCAGCGCATCTTTTTCTTAAACGCATCTTATTTTGCCACTTGCGTTTCCTCATTTCTTCTAATTTAAAACTTTACAATTTTCCTACTCAAATTGGACAATTTTGTTGTAAAATGTACTTCACTGAGTAATTCTATTTAGAAAACAACTTTTTTAATTTTTTTAACACTGTGAAATAAAATTTTTTGAAACATTGTCTTGTGAAATTATGTTATTTTAATAGGGAAAGACAGACCAATTAGTCCTGTTCACTTTTCATTGCAGTTTTCTTGTTGTGTCATTACTTCTGTGACTGCACATTAAAAATTACAATATGCGTGTATGCAACATTGTTTGGTAATGGATTAAGTTAAAAGTATGGCAAGATCTATACTTTGACGGTATCAGAATGAGAAAAGTAAATTACTGAATAGGAAAAAAGTAGTGCTTCCGATTAAAAACAAATAGAAACGGTAGACGAAAATTTATAGCCCAATGAAAGGGCTGTATTATGCAGGTATTAATGTAAAAATTGCAATGTTCAGGGTGCACGCGAGACTGCAATATAAACGATCGATCGTTCGAACTCCTTCATCGCTCTAATATCAGTGATGTTTATGATTTTCTTTTGATTTTTCCAAAGGTCTTTAGTTCAACTCATCGTTCATTTTTGTTTGCAATTTTTAATGTTCAATTTTAAAAGATGTGAAATTATGATTTTTAAAAGTGTTGCAAATTAATATACGTTCTTATAATCAAATTATGACATGATTTTAGTTAATTGGAGCAAACCATTATGGAACGAGACTTGGACAGATCGATTGAAAAAAGATCTGTTATTAAAATACGACAAATATGCTCGTCCTACTCAACATTACAACACAACTGTTGTTACTATGGACATCATAGTACATCATGTATCAATAGTAAGTACTTATTTGAACAATTTTTTTAAATTTTAAAACACTTTTTGTTTTTTTTTTCAAATTTTGTTATAATAAAAATGTTATTGAAAATGAATTTTTATAAAACATTTGTTGTTTTCAGGATGACATGAAATCAGTTCTATCTGTTCACGCATGGTTACAAATGGTTGGTTTCCAATACTCAATCAAAATAAAAAAAAAGAACAAGAAAATTATAAAAATTCCTATGATTTTTGTAGGTGTGGATAGATGAGAAACTTAAGTGGAACTCCTCAAAGTACGAAGGCCTCCAAGAAATTCAACTAGGTAGTCACGAAATTTGGCAGCCCGATATCTATCTTTATAACAGGTGCAAATGAGTCGACATAAACGTTCATCAAAGTGACAATCTTTACTTGCTAATGACCATCAAATCTCATCCTAGAATTCATTAACCAATCATCTCCACCATTCCATATCTTATACCACTGGAAATACAACACTAAACCAGAATTTCAAAATTCTACACTATAATTACATTTTCCTCCAATTAATAAAACATTCCAAAAAATAGTACAACAATTTATTTCTTTCAGTGCTGCTGGAAGCATGGTAGAACCTTATGGTGACACTCACTGTCTGGTTTACGAGGACGGAACTGTATTTTGGATCCCTCCATCCCATTTTCTAGCATTTTGCGACATGGATCTAAGATTGTGGCCTTTCGATACCCAATTATGCGAGTTGCATCTGGGTTCGTGGATGTTTTCAGGTGACCAGCTCGATCTGCAACTTGGTGAAGAAACCGATCCACATGTAAGATTAACAACTAGCTAATTTTTCAAATAGAAAAACAATATGTCGTATGAAGTTTTATCTCACCATTGAAATTAGATTCAAAGTTTCCAGAATGATCTTCTGATTAGAAACTCAGAGTGGGAATTGCTTGATATTACGAGGGATCGAAATATTCATCACCACTCGTGCTGCGACGAAGGCTATATTAGTTTAGTGTTCAATTTTACAATAAGAAGAAATGCAATGCTCTACTACAATTTGATATTCACACCTACTGTGCGTAAGTATACCTTCAATTTGTTTATCATTTCAAATTCGAAATAATAATAAATTGACTGTGATACAAATTTTTTTCAGCGGTTGTATTTCTTACTTTGATTATGTTCTGGTTGCCTCCTCAAAGTGAGATGAAACTGACACTTGGTGGTTGTACAGCTTTGATAGTTACAATTATACTAATTTATTTAGGCAATAAAGTACCGCCGTCTGGTACTAGCGTTCCTCTAATTGGTAACTAAGAAACCTGAAAACATTTTCAAACAATTTTTAACTTGAATTTTTGTTTGTTCAATTAAATAATAGTTTCTCTTCTTTGTTATTTTAGTAAGTTTCTACACAGGTTGTCTTTACCAAATCACGATCTCGCTCGTGTTATCCGTCCTAGTAATAAATATGTCGAACAAAAAGTACTGTGCCTCGGTACCCAGGTTGATTAAACATCTTCTGCTAACAACCCCCGTCTCGTATCTTGGAGTTGCAGATCTCATAAAAACAGTAAGTAAATCTGCGAAATTAGAAAAAGCAAACAAGCGAAATTACGCAAAACTTAAAATTTAAATGGCTCAAAAACTTCTTTGCAGATAAAATACCAAAGACCAAACTGCAACCAGGAACTGCATGAAAACCATGGCGTGATTAGCGACGGTGTAACGTCTCATAATTACGATGACAGTGACAGACTGAACATGATTCTTCCAGTGCACAACGTGGGTCATCTGGAATGGATTTTGCTTGCCACAGTAATCGACAGAATATCGTTCATCGTTTTTTGCATCAGCTTTAGTGTCATGGCAATATTGTATATTATCTAGATCCCCCCAAAAAACAGTCGATATTTTGTCAACAATTTTTTATTAACGTTTGTACAACTTTCAAATACTTTTTCTTCCGAGTGGTTCGCGTCTCTGAAATCAAATCTTAGTTAAATTTCTAACTTATTAAATACAAAAAAAAATGATTAATCATCATGTAGGATGTCATTTTAGAAATGTTCATTTTTTGTAATTCAAATTGTTCGATCACATTTGTAAGTAGTCCTTCTTGATCATTAAACAAGTTGTAATGTAGTATAAATCAACGTATCATAATCAAAGTAGCCTCTGCATTGTAAATTCTCATCGATTTATAAAAACCAAATGATTTTATTGTCGTCATAGTATTATCCGCCGAGTATTACAGTTATACATAGCGAACGATAAAGTATATAAAAATATTTATAATAAAAATAGTAGCAAAAGCAAAGTTACGAAAACAAAGCATTGACATGACAAAAGGAAAGCGTACCCAGTGCGTTCGAACGGTTGTATAAAAATGTCACATTAAACATCGATAAACTCTGAGAAACGTCCAGTCAGTTTGGTTTCTTTTTCAATTCCAAAAACAGTTTTCTAAAATCTCATTGGGCTGTGAAGACAAGTCGCATTCGTCAAGAATTTGAACGTCGTTATTGATTCAAAAACAAAAATATACATAAAAAAATACTTCGACACCACGCGAAGATTCAAATCTTGATACAACCTTGTCTTGCTCCATTTATATTACTCTCAGAATGCTTTTGTTTTAACAGCCCAAAACGACATTGACTATAGAACATTTTCGTCTACGCGTAACAACGTTCGGTTGTATAATGTTACAAAAATACGTTTGCATCTATCTCAAATTTTTAGGCTTCAAAACATCAAAGCTATCAACATCGATGAACAGTTACAGTAATTCGGGGCCTTTGGCTGGAGTTCATTTTTTTCAGTGCTGTATTTTTTGTTTTTATTTATTTTTTCTTCAATAAGTTATCGCTAATTGCTGCAGAACTATGTCTCCAGAAATTCGTAATGTGTCGATGATCATAGGCTCCATCCTGTGCTTGAATTCCAAGATCATTTTCCTGCCAAGCCATATCGTGAAACCCTCGGCCTCACATCTTATTCTAAAAGATAAAAAGTTATTGGAAAAAAAATTTTTTTTTTCATTTTATAGTGAATACGTAGTTTTTGAATTTTTTTGTATTTTACGTTAATAAAAATTCTCTGCCAGGCATCCAAGACAAGTGTCCCTCGTGTCGTTCTTCGTTACCCCACGAACCGTTGATCCAGTAGTTCATAACAACGCATGTTGGCACGTTTCCATAATGAAATCTTGGATTCAAATGGAAAGCGATAACCGGATGTGGATATATTGCTTTATTCTTTTGCAGATTTATAATAAAGCTAAAAACGAAAATTTAGATTATTAATTTGCAAATTACAAAAATATCACTTTTGAATTGACAATTTTTTAAAATTTTAAATAAATAGATGTTTGTCTTACGAATGGGGTAGCAGTTTTAGTCTGCCTTTTATAAACAAAGTTGTGCCACATGGAAACGATTTTGGAACGTCAATAATTAGTGGCAGTTCCTAAAAACGAAAAGCAAAGATTTCAACCTCTTTTGATTTCTTTCGAAATCAAAACATATTCTAAAGAACTGGGGAAAAAAACTTACTAGATTACTTTTCAGTTGTCTATCATCCGTCAAGGTGAACGACCTTAGAGGGCGGCAAATTTTTGGATCTGGATAAACGTAAAGGTACGTCTGTCGAACTTTCGTTTCTTCAATATCACCGTCTATTAGAAGTGCTTCGATTTCTGATAAAGGTACCCTGTACCCAAATGAGCAAAAATGTTCTCCGTCAACTGCTACCTGTTTACATAAATCAAACTAAATTAAAATTGCAAAAGTTCTTTTTAAGTTAAAAAAATATATTTCTATTTCATTTTATACAAACCTGAAAATCACTAATTGTGCAAAAAATCATGAGATGAAAATACGAATTTCGTTTGAAGACAAAACCGTTTGCTCCGGACGGAGAGTGTGTTTCTTCATCTTGCCAATAATTTTTGCTCTTGGAATTTCTCACAACGTAAGAGCGATCGAGCCTTGGGTTGAAATGAAATGCGATATTGCCTGGAGTTTTACATAAAAAATTTATAGCAAACCTGAGAGGGAACAAAAATAAGCGTTAGACAGAAAATTATTATTGCAAAATTAACTGGATATTATTCAAGTTAACTTTGGTAGGATTCATAAAAAAAGATTAAAAATAACTAACAACTAAGATTGAATTTCAATATAAAATTATGATTGAGCGGAAGTCGTTAGAGATAAAAAAAGTCATAAAAATGATAAGAATGGTTGTCATTGTACCTCGCTGCACGAATTGGTATGTAGCCAGTTATGATAATGGCAGAAGTTGGTTGCAATTGTTCTATTCGTATTGGATCCGATAAGCTCTGCAAATAAAAAATACAGAATGAAGATTAAACGAAGCAAAAATGCAGACTGTTTTCGTTTGCAAGCAACATTACAACGTGTCGGGAATTCAGATATATCAAGTGCAGCGGTTTGCATGTTTCTTGCAAGTTTCTTATACGAGAAAGAGACATTTTTGCAAAAATTGTCAACTGTCAGTATTCACTTTCATATTTGGGAAAAATAAACAAAACTCAAATAATTTTCAATGTACAAAATCAACTCCTAAATTTTGTAAGAGAATTGGAATGAAAGTCAAATCAAAAACTGTTTGTAACATACCTCGAGCTAAATTACTTTGTCAAACTCTATTGTATAAATTTTGTTATTTGAAAATCTGAAAATCAAGAGCTTTTTATGTTTTCGTGTCAAGTACAGACGATACGAGTTTCTTTTGTTTCTGATTTTTATTCAAACGGTAACACTTTAAGAACAAAAAAAAGGAGTATAATCGTTTGAAACACTGAATGCAATTTTAAAAACAGCGACTCTTGATTTCATTAGCGATACAATAATTATTACGTCTGCGAAAAAACTAATGTTAGACGTTTTTTTGTTCTATCACTGATTATATAACAACTATCCATTAATTACTTGACAACATCAAGCAAATAAAAAATCCAAGAAATTTATTTTAATTTTTACACAAATTAATAAATTATAAAAAATTAAAATTCTAAAAACGTGTATTTACTTCGTGCTATTTTGTCATGAATATATAGACAAAGTTTAAAATTCTGAACAAGAACTATGACTAAAATTAATGAAACCAACGTTTTCATCATTAAAAATTGAAAACGATGAGAATCTCATCTATCATTCAAACAGAGTTGTGCGCGTACAGTAAAAATAGACGAACAAGTCCGAATCAAAACGGAGAAACCCGATCCAGTGTGGGAAACCATATTGAACGCGAAAAAAACAATTGCCTAATCTAAAAATTGTATCAAGAAAAGTACGGGGGAGATTTGGAAAAATTTAACTCACCACCGGGATGGTTTGGTCGTCGGAAAATGCGAATCTACTATGAGCATCTGCTCGATGTGGCTCCACTTCTTTCAGCCAGTCCCGCGACATTATCGACTTATCGGTGCACCGTCTCGTTGCAAGTAGCAGCAGCAGTTTCAGCGACGTGCGAGAACGAAGCCTTGACAATGCATAAGTGCTGAAGAGCTCTTTCAATCTGACGAGGGTGGGACTTGAAATTAATCATTATCGGCTTTGTGTCTTGTTCACCTGACATCTGATACTTATATTTTTGATTTTATCTCTGAAAAAAAGAAATTCAAATTAGATCATCAACGAGGAAAACATTAAAAAATAATGAAAAAACATTTTTCAAAATTGTAAATTGTTTTAAAAAACTAAAATGACAATGATTTAATCAAATTTAAAATGACATTAGTTTTCATGTTAAGTTGTGCGAATCACAAGTGTCGTTTTCTTGTTTTTGCGCAATGGCAAAGTAAAAGACAGCATTGATTAATTTGAGATAATATTCATGGACAATTCATAGACCATTATAATTTCATGTACATTTTTTCGAAGACAAAAGTATATATTTCAAGGTCTTTAATTCTATTCTAATTGAGCAAATTTCAGTTTCAGAATATTCTCTCTTTGTTTAGTATTTTACAGAAATAAAAATGTGAATCATGTTGACTTTCTTAATTACAGTACTTACCTAAGCGTTTATCCTAATCTGCATTAAAAAAAGAACAAGATCTCGACCGGCGAGATCAACAGAGAATAAAAAATCGTACCTCCTAAAAATCAAACACGATCCGTCTCACTTTCATCTTACAGTAAACCCGACAATGCTGCGCAAGCGTTGCTGCAATTGCTCTAAAATTCAAAGTCGATTGGAGATAATAAGTACATCCAATTTAAGACATTATCGGGGCGTAAAAAATTGATCAACGGTCCATATAGACGTAGACAAAAAATCGTTCAAATTAAAAGTGAAAGAAAAAGTCACGCAATTTTATTTTTTAATTGATATATTTCATATTATATTTCAACAGCAAAAGACAACATATAACGTCGCAATAATTATTTCTTTTATTTCCATTTCGCTTTTTGGAGAACAAATTGTTTTCGGTCTGTATGTAAAAATATCGTATTAATCTCGTTTACAAAAGTTCAGTCAGCAACTTTTCACAATTTGACGAGCTGCGATCTTATTACCTTGAGTATTTATATAAAAATATGCTCAGTACTTTATTGTTCCTTTAATCAGTTTTTGGTAAATCTTGTGTTTGAACTTGTGCGAAGCGTAAAATGTCGTTCACCGAAAATTGTTCTCACAGATCTAGTTCATATGTTTAAATATATCTCAAAATATTTTTGTGCTATTATATTCGTTGATAACATTCGATAAATATCTATGCGATAGTACAAGGCTAGATTAATAAGTAAACTGTTTAATAAACACGTTTAAAATGGCAGCTAATTGAACAAGAGAGAAGACTGTTGAAAACAATGCATACATGCTTTAAACTCATCCATACAAAGTTAATCAGTCAGACTAGATGAGCTGAATTTCGATTTTGGCTACGACGAAAATAAAATGTGAAAAATAAAATTCTAACAAGTGACAAATGTTACACGTTTGTTGAAACAAATATGTACTTTCACTTTGAAACAGATAATTGAAAATTAATTAAATCTTGACAAATTAATTGCGTTTTGATTATGAGATATTTCTTTCAATATCTCACCCCAAAACACTGGCCGGATAGAATAGTTAAAATTACAATCACAGTATTAAAATTTCGTATGCGAATTTTCTCTGATTTGTGAAAATTGATTTAAAACAGACCCTAAAAATGATAAACTGTTTCGTAACTAAATAATCCAACTGAATTTTTTTAAATTGCGTTAGTGTTAAATTATTAACAGATGAATTCGAAGCAAGACACGGTCATTGTTCTATGCTTCAAATTTCGCTTTGAGAACTCAAATGTCGCGTGGGTCATGTGGGTCGGGGAGTTTTTGCCAGTTTGGTTCACATCCCCAAATCTCGCGAGCATATTCTTCGATTGTTCTGTCGGACGAGAATTTTCCTGACGAGGCGATGTTGTGGATTGCCATCTCTGTCCATTTGTTTTGGTCCTAAAATAAAAACGAAAATGATTTAAATTAAAACAACAATAAAAAAGTTACATCTGCAAAAAATTATTGAACAAAAAGTTTGTAAGAACCTTGTAAGTTTCTGCAACAAGATCTTGGCTCTTGATATAGCTTTCGTAATCAGCTAGTAGGAAGAATCTGTCCCATTTCATAAGAACATCACCAATGTCCTTAAATTCATCTGGATTGTTGGGACTGAAGAATCCATTTTGAATTTGATCGATGCACTGTTTCGCTTCTGGCAGTTTGTTATAATAATCATAAGCGTTGTATCCTCTTCTTTTGAGGTCCTCGACTTCGTCAACAGTCATACCAAAGATGAAGATGTTCTCGTTGCCCATTTCTTCGGCCATCTCCACATTCGCTCCGTCTAACGTTCCAACTGTCAGAGCGCCGTTCAACTAAAAGACAAAAATTTATTATTTCAAATTTGCGAACTTCGAAAGCATTCAACTGACGAGATTGAAAAAAAGTGTTGTACCATGAATTTCATATTTCCCGTTCCAGAAGCCTCAGTTCCGGCAGTAGAAATTTGTTCGCTGAGATCAGCCGCGGGTATGATTTTCTCGGCTAAAGTAACCCGATAATTCTCAAGGAAGATGAGCTTGAGTTTGTCACCAACAACGGGATCGTTATTGACAACGTTTGCCACGCTGCAAATTAGCTTGATAATTTTCTTAGCCAGGTGATAACCAGGCGCGGCTTTCCCGCCAATCATCACGGTCCTTGGCACCATTTTGATGTTCGGATCTCTCTTGATGCGATTGTATAATGTGATCACGTGCAGGCAGTTCAGTAGCTGTCTCTTGTACTCATGAATACGTTTCACCTAATTCCAAAAAAACCCAAGAATTACATCTTCATCTTGTTCGAACTTAAAAAATATTTTACAAACATAAATAATTCTCGGCAGGTCAAATACCTGAATATCAAAAATGGAGGCGGGGTTAATCTTGACACCGTAATCGCGTTCAAGCAACTCGGCCAAGCGCAGCTTGTTCTCTTGCTTCACCTTGACGATGCTTCGTTGAAAAGCTGGGTCTTTTGCCCATTGTTTGAGCTGAGCCAATTGCTCCAAGTGGACTGTCCAATCGCTGCCAATTTTCTGCAACCAAGGTCATTCAATTATACAATATTCAAACCAATAATCAAATAAAACACAAATCAAAAGCATTAAAAAATAACAACAATATTTCTTCATAATCTCTACCTCTTCAATAACGTCAGAAAGGTTTGGATTGCAAAGTAACAGCCATCTTCTTGGAGTGATACCGTTGGTCTTATTCTGGAACTTTTCAGGGTTCATCTCGTAGAAATCCCGGAACACAGAATCTTTTAAAATCTCTGAATGGATTCTAGCAACACCATTGATGGCATGGCTTCCAACGATGGACAGGTGAGCCATGTTGACTCTCTTCTCACCCTCTTCTTCTACCAGAGACATGCGACGCATTCGGTCCATGTCTCCTGGCCATTTTTGCTGAACTTGTTGAAGGTGCAGGAAGTTGATGTGGTAGATGATATCCAGGTGTCTGGGCAAAATGCTTTGCAGCATGCTAGTTGGCCATCGTTCTAAGGCTTCAGGAAGAACTGTGTGGTTCGTGTAGGCGCAGGTACGAGTTGTGATATCCCAAGCCTGGAACAAAATGTTCAGTTTAGAACAACAAGAAAAACATTTATAATTTTTTTGCAAAAACGTAATTTAAAAATTGACCTTATCCCAATCGAGTCCTTCAACATCGATAAGAAGCCTCATCAACTCTGGAATAGCCATGGAAGGATGGGTGTCATTAAGTTGAATAGCAACTTTGTCTGGGAAGGCAGTAAAATCTGTTCTATGGTGTTCCTTGGATCCAAATTTACTGGACTTGTAACGTCGAATAATGTCCTGAAGAGTCGCTGCGACCATGAAATATTCCTGCTTAAGTCGCAATTCTTTACCCTCGAAGAAGTTGTCATTAGGGTACAACACCCTGGAGATATTTTCTGCCAAGTTTCTGTCGATGACAGCTTGAATGTAATCTCCATCGTTGACTGTAAAAATAAAATGTTGTTTAGTTATACTAATCTTGAGTTTGGTATTTTTAGTTTTTTGTTTTGTGTTTTCTATTGAAATCACAAATCGAAACTGAACTGGTGATAATTGTAAGATAATAAAAATTTTCATGCAATAATTGACCTATGACAGATTAGAGTTATCTATGAACTAAGAAAAATTGTCGATGAAAAATAAAATTCTTCAATAGACGCCGGTTTCGTAAGAACTTTGACGGAATTTTACTCACAGAACTTCAAGTTGAACTCGACTGGAGATTTCGCCGACCACAATCTCAAGGTGTTTACCACGTTGTTGTGATATCCAGGAATCGGGTTATCGTATGGCATCGCATACACGACCTGAAAGAACAAAAGAGAGGATATAATGAATAACTCGAGATTCAAGTGTTATCGCAGTTTTATTTTTAATTTGAAAAACTATGCAATATAATCTTGTCCCGACTTGTGATGATCTATTATTGGAATTGACTAGCAATTTCTACAACAAACGTACGACAATTGAAATTTACCAATCAAAAACAATCAAACAACTATGGAATAATTGAAAACATTCGTTTGACTTTTACCAATTTAAATAATATTTTGAAGATTTTTACCTGCGTATTGACCCATTTCTTTTTGCCATTTGCATCGTCGATAACATGGCCATAGAAATTGACAGGGATCATAAATTCAGGTCGAGCTTTTTCCCATGGGTTGCCATATCTAAGCCAATCGTCAGGTTCCTCAACTTGTTCGCCGTTTCTAATTTTTTGAGCAAAGATACCGTATTCATAACGGATTCCGTAACCGTAAGCAGCAAGTCCAAGGGTTGCCATGCTGTCCAGAAAACAGGCAGCTAATCTTCCCAAACCACCGTTTCCTAAACCTGCATCTTCTTCAAGTTCTTCTAACTCTTCAATGTCCAAACCCATCTAAAATTGTATAAAAAGAACTTGTTAATTAATTTTTTAACTAAGTAATATGAAACATGTCAACTAATTATTAATTTTGAATTTTAGAAGTTAAGGTAAAAGTAGTTTAGATAATTAGTTAAACATTTGGGTAAAGTTTAGTCAAATTTACCTGATACATCGCTTCATCGCACGTTCCTTGAATTCCCAAGTTGATCATTGTGTTCTGAAGACTTCTGCCCATATAATACTCCAGGGACAAATAATAAATCCTCTGAAAATGAAAATGCATAGTCATAACTTTTCCGTTGCAAAGAAATAATTGTACTTTGTTAAAAGCGAAGATTTAAAAATTTTTTTAAATAATTTGTTCGAAACGTACTTGATTTTGTTATGTAAATCACAAAAATTAACAGACAACTGTTTTGGATTTGGCCCAACATTCAACTTGACTATTTTCTTATTCATTTTTCGATGCAAACATTTTATGAAAAGTTATTTCTTTAACTTGAGATAAACTTTATTCATTTTAAATGGATCTTATTATTTCCAACTTATTTTATGGTTTTATTTAGTATTCGTAATGTTTACAGAATAAAAACTCTTAAAACAATAAAGATCTTGTATCAGAAACCAGATACACCTGCTAAAACTTAATCTCGTTGCTCATAATAGACATTTGACGTTACATCAAAGCGGTTTTCTCTTTCATGAATTAGAATAATGCATTTTTTATATTTTGATTTGAAATACAATCCAAAGACAAAAAAATAAAAGCATTGAGAAAAAATGAAACCTTTGATTTTCTTAGCTTTTCTTTTACACTTGGAAACCGGCAAGTAAACGTTTGTGCGTTGATGGACCGGTGCCAAAGTGACCTGACATAATGATTCGACTCTGCGATTATAATTTAGACAACGTGGATGGTCGCGAATCAGAAATGCAGTAATTATGAAAATTCTAAAATCTATTTTTTTGTACTTTCGTTTCAATTAATAACTTAATAATTAAAATCATGTGTCGTAATTTGTAGAAATTTGTTACTATCGTTATTAAATATTTTTTCAAATTTTAATTATAATGATTTCATGGAAAAAGAAAGAAACAAGGGGGTCTGAAAATCGGAAACTTTTAAGGTGGCAAATTTCGTTATATTACGATCAAAAAAGACATCGAGAGCAAGGTCGAAAGTACAGTTGAGATGTACCCTTGAATGAACTAAATGTAATCGGTTTGATAATCAGTTTTCTTTCAATTTTCAATATGTTTTTCTATTAACTTTCCATTTTTTTTCTTATCAATTCCAAATGTTGAGAAATTTGAAGAAACTCAAACATAAGTTTTTGAAAAAATATTGTTTCACAATTCTATCAATATCCGTCAGTTGTTCACTTCATAATTTTTCTTATTATTTGCAATATTGTCGATCAAACTATTTTTTAAAATAGAATATCGTAATAGGCGTTATACGAAAAGTTCTTGTCAAACATCGAGATTTTATCTTTTTGTAAACGATAACTTTATTTCGAACTTGATTATTCTTCAATGATCTTATTCCGAAAATAGTCTTTTTGAAGCAAAACAGCAAAACAACAACTTCATCCCATTTTTTATTTTCAATTTCAGTTTTCCTTTCTTTCTTTTTGTTTTAATAATGTCAACATGGAAATAACTTTTCTCCAAAAAAAAAAACATTCGCATAAATTTGTGATGGTTCGAAAGTAAAAGCAATGTCAAGTGTACGCATTTTTCACCGGGTTGCGAAACCGGCCTTCTTGGCCGATTACCATACTGTCAAAAGTTTCTTTCAAGTGCTGTTTCCAACAATTTTTTAATACAGCTTTTTTGCTCCAAAACGAGGTCAACATGTGCTCCGAAAGTGTCGACATTTTTGGAGCAGCATTTTGGAGCAACATAAAGAAGTACAAAATCTTACCGGTTTCTGATTTCATAACAACAAAACAGTTAAACATTTTCTTTTATTCAACATTTTCTTACTTTTGGGTCCTTCTCATAATAATACTGCTGTGTTCGAATCCATCTCGAGACCAAGTTATCCTTAACGGAATGAGCGAGTGCAAAGTAATAATCTCTGGAGTTAGCAACATTTCGGTCTTTCACTAGAGTATAATGAAGATGCCGGTTGAAGGTCTTCTTCAAGTTGCCGACGTTCTCAACGTCGACGATGCCCCGCACCGAAATCTGTTTCCTCTTCTCCTTGTCGGCATCGGACATCGACATTTTGGATGGTTTTTTTTCTCGGTTCTTTTTTTTTTTCTTCGAGAGTTAAAACTGATAAGGACCCGGATGAACTTTAACCTTCCACAGCCGACACTGATGAACGCGAACCCGATGAGAAAAACTGACGGACGAACGGATTGCCGTCACGATCACATACGACGATCAGAGTCACGGCAATGGCATCGACACAACTCGGGAAATAGTCAAGAACGACCGCACGGATTGTCAGTCACCTTGTGCGAAGGTCGCGCATGCCCAGACGTCACTCTCTGATTTCGTCTGCTAGTCGACGAAGAGATTATATTGTTTCAGATGAAAAAATTATGATTGGCAGACTTATTGAGTGGAAGGAGAATTCAATCTAAACAAGAAACATTTTTATTATCCTTTCTCAATTTTTTCAATTATTAAACATTTCAAAAGTTGCAAGTTAGTAAAACAGTTTTGCGAGTCACAATTTTGCGTTGCAAAAATTTGGTTGCAAATAAAATGAAAAGTTTACGCTTAACAAAAATTGGAGAGTGAATTTTGCAAGAAGTTGTTGACAAGTAAAATTAAAAACTTATTTAAAAGGTATTCAAAACTGTTTTAATTTATGTACAAAGCAATAAAATATTAATTGATAAATAATGATTAGTATTGAATTACAAAACCATGTTGAAATCCGGATTGAAAATGTTTCTGTAAAAATAATTCCGGATAAATTCAGATTTGTTGGATATTGTTCAGTTTGCCAAGTTCGTGTAAAAATGTCAAAATGAGCGACTTGGTGAGACCGAAGTTGACCCTAAATTGACATCATTCAAAGTCTGAATGATTGCAATTAGATTTTTAGAATTAGTCAAATAACAATACAGCTTCTGCGGTGATAACAAGTGTATATTATATAACAATTATTATAGCCACGGTTTTATTATTAGATGGAAAATAAACTTATTGGCAAACAGGGAAGTCAAAACTCTTGGCTTCAAACAAGAAAAGTTGCGTCGGTAAATTTATCACTGAAACTTTTGGAAAATTAAAAATTCAATTTCGTAAATCATAGCAATTTACTTGTAGTTAATGAAAGTCCAATTCAGCAAATTACTTCAAAAAACTTAAGAAAAATTTACATTTCAAGTTTTAAAATGTAACCAACTAGGAAGGAAAGACGAAAAAAATAAATTTGAATTTGAAAAGCTTTGAGATATAATAAACATAAACTCCATTTTTGGATGAAGTAATTAATTATAGTTACAAATCTAGAGTGGTCCAGAACTTTGATCTTTGACCAAAAATAATCGCAGTTTTCAAAATGATAAGAACAAAAATTCTTATTATCAAATTCAATAATTGTTAATTACCACGCTAATTGCTACTAAACTTAAAAATTTTCCAATCGACTTCCTAAAACGAAGTGCGCTTTTATTGTTATTTTCTGAGTCTAATTTCATCAAAAATTCATATCACAGTTTCAAATAAAACAAAGTCATAAAATTGCAACCTATACATCAAATCATAAAGTTGAAAAAACTTGTAAATCAATAAAGGGTTTGTTTGAAAAAAATCTAACATTTCCAGATGTGTTTTTTATTACACAATATCGTTTATTTTATAAATAAATCGTGTGATGCAGATGCAGTAATGAAAACGTCAAGAAGCGGTACGCGTTATAATAATTCACATTGTTCAACACTCGCCACTTCGAATTTTACTTTTCTCTTCGAATAAAAACGTGAGATGTAGACAGTACAGATAGAATATGTATTAAGAATGTGATATCGTTATATTGTATAAATATTATTACGGTTCTTGTTGCATTTTTGTTTATTTTTATATTCCTCAATCGGTAATCGGATTAATAACGTTCTATGTATATAATTTCGACATTCTCCTTATATTAATATTTGTATAATCATAATAATTGTATAATTACAATAATATCTTCATCGTCGTCATAATTCATTTTCGCGGCAAATCACATACTACGATTTATGCATAAATGCACACCGTGGAAATGACCCCCTTGTGCCTCTATGCAGATATCATAATACAATGCAATAAAATAGAATATAATAATATCAATAATATCGTAATGACAATCGTAACACAGCAAAAAACAATGTTCCCTTTTCTAGTCACTTGTTTTCAACATTGTCAAACGTACAAAAAGTGACTACAAAAATTATTTTCCAAAAACACTATTTTTTGCAGCGATTATTTCACAATTTCTCAACGTTGTTCTATCAAATCGATAAAATGATCGGCTATACCTTTATTATATTCATATTTGTTTCAATATCTTTTCCCTCTTTCTGCGCCAATTTTTCATTTCAGTTACACAACAAACCTAAATAGAAAAAACAAAGAAAATCCCGAGGGATGACTTGTTCACATCGTGATCCATCTTAACATCTAACAATTAAAAAAAAATCCAAAATAAAACAAGGGAAAAGACAGGAAACGACAAAGCATTTTGGATTGTCAAAAAAAACAAGCGTCCTACAGAAAGCACTTGATGATTTTTTTTATTAAATTTTCTCGGATATAATTACACAATTATGGGATGAAAACTGGCGTTGGCCAGTCGGTGATGCGACCAGCCAGATCACAACTACTGCGGCACCGGTCGAGTGCAAATATTCGTTCTGTTGTCAACAATGTTGTTCGATTTTGACGCTCGTATCGGGCCTGAGACGATCCGACGACAACGGTTCTTAAACGTTGTCGTTGGAACGTGGGATTTAAGATTACGCGGGAGATAGAATGAAAGAAACGAGTGGACTGCAAATTGTCTGTTGATTCTAACACATTCGCACTTACATATTTATGTTATTACCATTAACGACGAGTCGCTGCTTAAAACCTTTTTTATCTTACTTCTGTTACTTGCATGATTTTTTTCTCATTTTTTGTTTAAATTTCAATTGTAAAATTGGAAACGCTTTTGTCTATAGATTAATGTTAGATTACTTCATAAAGTGGTACTTGTAAACGATGATTAAGATTATGGTTCTCGCTCTAATGTTTCCCTTCGTTTTCTTTCCTCAACCTCGCAACTTTTCTTAATACCGAGGAGTTTCAAACACTTTCGGATTTTTAAAATTTGTTTTCTGATGTTCAAAGAGAAAGATTCTCGGTTCTTTACTTTTTTTCTGAGCTAGGCTTTCTGCGCGATGAAGAAGTCCTAGAAAAAGATTAGTTGTTTGATTTGTCAACTGAATGGCTGATGATTTGACTTGTATTTGTTTGTTTGTTGGTCGAAGTCGTCGCATACAGCTACCATAGTTGCACGCAATCCGGCCCCTGAGCATTTTTGGGCGCTGGTTACATTGTGCGGCTTCTGATTGATCGACCTGCCATCATACTCAGAAGCATTCGAATTACGTAAACGTCCTCGCGATGAGATCAGAAAATTACTCTTCTTTTTGAGGTTCAGCCTTTTTGCCCAATGGGATAGCAGCCTTCACTCTAAAAATATTAAAAATTCATCAATAAATTGTATTTAATAATTGAATAATAATAATAATAATAATAATAATAATAATAATTGTCTTTAATATTTAATAACTTTATCGCACGTGAATAAAAATTAATGCAAATTATGAAGATCCAAAGATCTTGTTTCCACAGAGCAAAGAAACGGGAAACAAAATCTATTTACATCGAATTATCGATTGGCAAATAAAAATAAAAATCCTCCAAGTTACATAAGTTGATAAAAAATGCTATGTAATCAGAAGAAAATTTCACTCCAACAATAATGTGAATTAGAATGCAAAGAGATTTGATTGATGAAAATTTAATTTTCATAATTTATAAACCTGACAGTCGAGTGTCAAATTTGTCGTTGAATTTATTTAAATGAGACTTGAAGTGACACGTTTTTGAATTCAGAATAGTTACGCCAACCATAATAAGATTCGTAATAGAAGAACAACGACAATTGGAAATCTTACTTGGCTGTGATTTCGTTGACTTTTGCTTGAACCAAGGCCAAGTTCTGGTCGATTTGTACTTTATTCGTTTCATACACTTTGGGAAGCGTGAAAAGGGCGACCACACCTGAAACATCAAAAGTTTGTTAGTACAGTCCAAACTGGAGACATAAAAGAGACATAAAAAACAGTCAAAATAGGGTGATACAAGTTTGTTGAGCTTGTAAAAAGGGTGATTAAAAAATTATGGTTTACCAATGATCACGAGGGTCATGCCATTGAACCACGCTCCAACATAAGTCATGATCCAGAGAAGACTAGCGAATTTAACTGAATCAACGATGTCCTCAACCAGAAACAGTCGGCGCAACTGTCTAACAGCGGCGTTTGCATTTGCAACAGCAACATCGGCGAATTCGTGCACCTTTTCAGCAGGCAGGGTGAGATCCAATTCGAGAATGTCTCTGCAAAGAATCAAATTTTCATTAGAAAATTTCTTCCAGCTACCATTTTTTCAATTTTGTTTTTCGAGAAACTCTAAGTTTGACTTTAAAAAGTAGAAGTAGTTAAAAGAAATACACAAACGAGTGATAAGAAAGTTGAAATGTGATTTGATTGATTCGGTGAATGACTCTGTCTGTTCTTGAACTTACTTGAAGGGATGTCCATCAGAGGTCTTTTGAATAGCTTGAAGGACGGTTTTGTAGATGCGGTAAAATATGGTGCCTGTTAATGTAAGGAGTGACAGATACGCGACCACGCTGATCAGACTAAAGTAGGCCAACGACAAAAGCACAACCAGAATTGCACCAAAAACGATCCCCGACTTTTTGGGATCGCGCCAGTAGATTAGAGCAGCCACTGTAAAAGAATAAAAAGGGTTGTAGAATTTTCATTTTCATTGATTACAATCAACCACATAAAAATTTCCATTCACACTACATTCTTCTTTTTAAACAAAAAAACATCATCGTTTACTTTTCAATTTGATTCAATCTTTTTATTTTCTGGAATTTCTTTTTCTCAGAAAAAATGTAATACTTGTTGTATTTTTATGAATGATGGGATCAAAAATAATTCTAAGACTGAAAAAAGTGTCAGGAAAAATAAATAAATGAGTCATGACGCATTTATGCCGGAAATTGCCGGTGATCGAACGCATAGTGTGCAAGCCTTAAAAAGATGTTGGAAATCAGATGTTAAAAACATTACTGAATGAAAATGTTAATTCCCTGATTGCGGTCACAGAGGTGTATTTTGGTCGATTTATATTCTCCACTTTCAAACAAATCCTATAAATACGTTTCGGTTTGTACAATAATCGTCTGAATCATATCTGGCTAAACAGATAAACAAATAAATAAAAATTCACAGTCATGCTTGGGCCAAAGTTAAAGACATGACGAAGAAAAAAAAAATTTTTTTTACAAAAAAATTTTCTTTTACTTTATGTTTTAAAATAAAATTTAAACTCGTAACGTTTAATATAATAAAAATTACATTATTGAGACAGAATTATTGAGTCTTGAATTGTAGTTTTAAATGTTAATGAAATGTTAACTTTTTTATTGTATCAAAAAATGTAAATTTCAAGAGAAATGAAGGTCAATTGAAATTTTATCGTTTGATTCAAATTGAGGATGTGATAACGAGCGATAAAAGTCTTTCGCAGAACTTTTTATTTTAACAAATCAACTGCGAAAAATGTTATCAAAAAAAAGAGACGAAACACAAGACGACATTATGCAACCGCTTGGAAAGCCACTAAGATAATTTCAAGTTGGACAAATTTTTTTATCTTATTCAAAATTCATGATGGAAATGTGAGTAAGAAATAATTCATGTTTGACCAAAGAGAAAATCAATACAACAAAATTGCAGACTTGCAAAACGATTGTAATATGCGTGAGGAACTATAATAATAATTCCGACGTGGACAGAAATAATCAATATGTCAGAGACGCAGAAAACTTTTTCTTACTCTGACCATCTCCCTTTTTTCACTCAAATTACAATTACTTCAACATCTCGTTTCTTTATTTTGTGCATTTTACTCTTTCAGTTAAAATTTGCGTCTAAATAGCGCTTGACTAAATTTCTAATAAGCTACTAAAAATGATTTATTTCGCATAATTAAAATTAACCATGCAGAACTTCATCCGTTGACCAAGGCGAATAATTTCATGAGCGACTGTACCAGAAACCAACCACACTGTTGCAAAATCTAAATCACTTCTGACAAATCTTAAGTCACGAATTTTCCATCCATTTAATTCAAAATTACAAACAACATAACTACTCTTAATTCAGACTTGACGAAAAAAATGTTCCAGATTAACAATATTGAAATCTTGATATTATTTTACAAAACTAAATGAAAAGTAAATTTTTCAAGTTAAAATTAGATTGAAAAAAATGTGATGAGCAGTCTAAGACAATTGTAACTGATCGAAACCTCGAAGGGTTCATGTAAACCGACAGTGTTTACTTGTGTTTATACCAGACCGAGCATATGCGTATCTCGTTTCAGATGCCACGATTCTCCGGTGACCGATGCAAGCACCAACAAATCATTACAAACGTCATTAAAAACTTGCTCAACTCTTAATGAAACTGCAGCAAAAGTGGAAAACTAAAAGAACACGACCCGATCCGAAAAGAAACATTTCAGAGCACGTGCGTGGCCATATGTCGCCGGGTTGGCAAGTTGTTAAAAAACGGCGTCTCACCAGGGCCTCGTTCTGGCAGCGGTTCGACGCTTTGCCTGCTGTTGTTTCTGCGCACCATCTTGGCTGGATAGGAAAGTTGGATGACACACGCGGAGGACGACTAAGCGACGACCCGGGTGATTAAGTCGCTAGACGCGGTCGACGACGACGCCTGTAACGGCACACTGGAGGGAACAAACGAACCTGACCGTCTGAGCGAGCAAGATCGCCTGAACGAGGCCTTGGTTCTGCCTTCCTTCCTTCCTTTTCCCAGCTCCCTACCTGCTTACGTCGACTTCTCAACACCCAGAAATGGTTTCTTAGTTTGAGAGCCCTCGCTTGTGTTATACAAGTTTGTGTATACGTGTACGAGTGCGTGCAGTCAGAGAATCAGGGGCGGATTCTTTTGGGGATTTTATCAGGGGTACCAAAATTTAACCCTTTCATATGTTTTCATTTTTTCATTTTTCAAAATGTTCAATTATTTTGTGATTAAATTTCGGTAGGGCTGAATTCGTTATTTTCACTTGATTGGATAATTTTAGATTCGATTGTTTATGACCTGATTAAAATGTATTTTAGATATGAAAAACAGATTAACTAAAATCGTTCCAAGTTACTGAAATTTTTTATAATTGTCATTATTGGATAATCGATTGTTATTTTCATTTGAGTGGAGACCTTTGATTTGTTCGAGTTGAATGAATATTTAAAATCAAAACAAATTTGATGAGTTGTCAAGTGATGAATCGATTAGTTTTTTAACCAGATTGGAATTGTTTTTAGATATAGGAGAACAACAAGTTTTGAACGGTAAAATGTGACATTTGTGTCTGATGTAACGCATCTCACTGGTGTCTCTGACCGACACGGCTCGAGAGGTGACACAGCTCGGGTCTGTCGATCCCATTGTCTTATAGATCCGCTCCTGTTCTGTGACTATACTCGTATTTCGTATACACGTTTACGTTAAGATGCATATCGCTATATATAAATTTCTAAAACGTGGGTTGTCGTCGTTTTGATAATGTCAAAATGTAGAACACACAAATGTGGATAAACATTTTTTACACAAGTCAATTCACATGCAAAATAACTCAAAAACGTTGTTTTTATATCCTTTAGTTTTTCTTGTTCTTACATTTGCATGGAAATTTCCTCACTTGAAACCAAATTCAATAACGGAAAGAAAGAGTATTTCATTATTTATCATCGGAAGTTCCCAAACTTTTGCTGGACTTCCTTCAAACAATCATTTTTCAAAGTTGGAAAAAGTTCATTCAACTTGTGTCTAGTATAAAATTGCGCAATGCAGTGCTACAGTTTTCTTTTTCGAGTTTACACCGGCACACGAATTCTCTATACGGTTATTGCACAACCTCAGATCTTGCTTGTATTTACATACTAACCTATTTTTTAAACGAATGATTGCCTAGATTTGTCCTAATTTTTTCCAAAACTTATTTTTCTCAATTTTTGAATTATTACAGTATTCTTTAAAAGTAAGTTCAATTTTGATTTGTTTTCATAAATGTTAACTTTTGTAACATGGAAAACCATACATTTTGATTAGGAAAGGAGTTTTAATTTTTTCTGAAATCCATTTGGTCTTAAATTTGATATTTATGTCATCAACATTTTTCAACAACAGAGGCGTTACTTTTGTGTAGATACAACCGTGTACAACTCGTTTATGTATACGGTTCTTCTTGGGTTCTTCAAAGACGACGCGAGTAGTGCAAATGTTATCGCCTCGTCCTTTTCTGATCTTCATTTGGCTCCTCTTTATCTCTGACGTACTTGAGAGCCCTTCATCTTCGGATGGAAAACTGAGTCAAGTCGCGCGGTAATCACTCTTCACTTCATATTTATATTTTGCTGTGTATAAAATCATCATACTGTATTATATGAATCAATAAATAATCAAGATTTTCCACAAAATTGGATAAGAAATTTGCTCTAAAATCAGCACGTTTAATCAAACTGAGAATTAAATCTAACTAAAAATTTTTAATGTTTGAATGTAAATAAATGTTATAACATTTTCCATTTTGTTTTTCATTGTCGAACTTTAATTTTTTCTGAAAACCTGTTCAACGTCGACGAGTCAACATTCAAGTTTTCATTTTTACGATTTGTGACACGTTGCATGTGGCTTAATTAATGTCTAGCCAACCAAAAAAGAAAACATTTAAAAATCCGTTATCAACTGAAACAGTTATAATACGATTTTCATCGTGTTTTTTAGTTTTTGTCAAAAAATATTCCTTGATCAATTTTTCTAAATTATTTTCCCCTTTCAAAGTTTAGTTTCCAAAAAATGAAAATGAAAAAGAAAGATTTCCTGAATGAACAGTAAATGAAGCCAAGGTCAAAAGACAAGTTAACAATTCTGTAAGCGACGTGACAAAAGACCAAACGAAACAGAGCCGACAAAATCGTAGTATCTCCTTCAGCAACCTCATTTAATAAATAATTATACCCAAAGCCAAACACTTGCTTAGGGCCTCCGAAGCGTGCAGTGGGCGCGTGCGCATCTCGCAGCGTCAGGCCTCAGTTACCTCTTCTTCTCTTTTTCATTTACTATTACTATTTCTATACTTTTAACCTAAAACCAACTCAAATGAAAGAGCATAAAATCGACAATTTGGTTCCGATCTATTAATAATCCAATAGCAACTCCGCCAAAATGCAATTGTCAACTTCAAATAACAGTCAAACAATCAATCTCCCTTTCCGAACTCGACTCCAAAATAAAAAAAAATTTCCAAATTAAAATCAAAAACGAAATTTCGAAAAGCAAAAACAAACTCACGCTCTTTTTTGTTAATGTTGATCTTGCCCATCATGATAATTTTTTGTTACTCGCGCACCTCACCGCATTCAAGACAACCTGAAGGATTTCGAGACGTTTGTCACAAAAACGATTGATGATGAATGACGAAAGACACTTTCGTCGAGGCACTTGTTCAAAATTCCTGCCGTCCTGTTTGGAGCACGTTCGAGGGGGTGGGGGGATAGTTGGACACGTGTAACTAAGGGCAGCGTGGCTGTCCTAGGTGCAAATCATGGAGGGATCACTTTAGACAGAGTGGTGAACTGTGGCAATGCACAAATGGGACAGCGAGCACGATACGAATGGAATAGAATGATTGTAGAGAGCAGAAGGGAACTAGCCGTTTGGGCCGAATCTATCCCCGTTGAGATGTGGATGTGCAGTCTACTGGCAGATTACCAACGAACCTGGCGGCTAGACGTTATATTTAGTTGGTTTTCGGGAGCTACTGATACTCTGCGGACGTTACTCTCATTTTCGAGTCCTGATACGAATTTCTATACCTTTCGCTAAACTCACAACAAGTACACATTTTTAAGAAACTTGATTTATTTACAGTTTAACTTTTCCTCATTAAAATTAGTGGTATTTTATAATCACACTTTTTCGGGTTCAGAAGTTTAATTTTTGCAAAAATAAATTTTAGATTGTGACTAAAAATCTGTATAACTTTAAATTTGTTCAAAAATTTCTGAGAAAATTTCATTGTCTGTCGGTTTTAGAGTTTAAAATCAAATTTTGTTTGCCCTGGAGTGGTATCGGTAAAGTAATTTCCTACGAATCGAGATTTATTAATCCACGCCTAGACTAATACAATTTGTCAACTAATAACAAATTACATCAGTAATTGAATCATTTCTTATCTAAAATAATTTTTTCGTTTTTCTGGTAAAAAATCAAAATTTTTTTCTAAAATTTGCAATTTTCAAATTTGCTTTTTGTGCAGAATGTTAAATTTTAGTACATACCATTTTCACATTCACACAAATAATAAAAAATATTAGTTTGTGAAAAATTAGTGTTCTTACCTTTTGGGTTCAGTCTTTCAGGGTTAAACCATGCATCTGAAATTAAAAGAAGCTTTTTGTTAGTAAAGTTCGATTTGAAAATTATTGCAATTATTTATTTTTACGTTAAAACATCCATAGTTAAACATCAAAAAATCTCTTTTTAAGTCACATTTTCTAAAGAAGAGACAGCAGATAAGGAAGAGAGAAAAAAAACAGATTTCCGCATCTCAAAAGCGCTGATGATCAGACTTTCGTTAAAAATTCTTTTGCGTGCTTTTGCCTTACAAACATTAACGTTTCGTTTCCTATATTTGAGTTAATTGAAACTTGTATTTTTTATTTTCAGTTCGAGAAAAGTTAACGTTTATCTTAGTCATTAAAAGACGTTCGTTAAAAGCATTAGAGGATTGTAGAATTGTGCAAAATAGGTTGACTTCAGTGCAAATTACATCTGGAAATTGTCGTCGTATGATTTTAAATATTGTATAATTCAAAACTTTTTTATCGATCAGCGCAAAATTGTCTGTACTATTTGCAGAGTCGTTCCAGAGATGACGTTATATAAATTAGTCATAGCACCGCCCGTAACATCAGAGCATCATATTCTCAGTGCATGTATTTATCAACGCAATAATGCAGACGAGATCGCAATAGCAAATCTGTCATTGGGAAACAAATCTACTATGTATCGACGTTCGCCGCAAATCAACTTGCATATTTAAACTTCAAAAACAGCTGACAAATGTTTTGAGCAAACAGACTGTACAATTTTCCATTTACTTTAACTGAAATATTGAATTAATTTAACCAAAAACAATTAAAAAAATAGCAGCAAATTAAATTACTCCAACAAAGTTAAATTTTGTTTTGTTTTGTGTTCTACCTCGTTTATTTTATAATGAATAAAACATTCAAAACTACCAAATGAAAATTGGTAGAAAAAATGGATTAATAAACATTAACGAGTGGCAATTCGCGAAGGCTAATTTAATTCGAAACAAAGTAGTCGATTTGAATACAAGCTGATGCGATACAAATAAACCGGAGTTCACGTGATAATGCACGTACGCCGAGTTTCACTGTCGCGATTCTTATTGGCACGTTGACGATCATTATTACCAACGAACACAAGAAGGAGAGCTTGACTAATGACAGAGACAGCCACTGCGATTAACGCCGAGCTGTGTGTCTTCTCCCAACGATTCATGTTCAGATGTAACAACTCTCGACCACTATTTGCCTTGCAGAGTTTTTCATTTGAAAAAAACATCCATCACTAAACATAATTTTCCAATTAAAAAAATGTTTTTACAAACAGTCATCAGTTTTACTTTTCTTTTCAGTCCGTCAAAAAGATGAATTTTTATAATTTTTAATTTTGTTATTGTAATTTAAAAATTTCAATGTTAAAAAATCTAAACGTTTGAAAAAACGATCGTTATTGAAATGAGTTACGTAAGGAAGATATAAAGTCGACTTTTTTTGAATCGCAATTGATATTACGGTTTGTAAGATAAAAATTAAAAGAAACGATTGTGATATCTTAAGCTTGTTCCAAAGGTTCTAAAATGTGAGTTCGATAAATGTTCATCGATCGGTAGCCGAGAGCTACATGCACGGGTTGTAAATATCACAAGTGTTTACCTGAAATTACCCAGGATCAAGGCTAATGTACGTTACACAGTCACGCCTATGATTAACGATTTTCGTCGGGCCATAAAATTCAAACTAATCGTTAAAATTATGAAATAAATGTGAATCACTGAACGTAATGACTAATTTACGTTTTTGCACGATTTATTGTGTTTCATATTTATGCCATATCAATTAACAACAATCTTAATACGAGCATCAAAAATATTTTAATCGTAAATTTAAAAGTACTCATGCGAATACTGTGGCGTTAAATCAAACTTTGAACTAATTTTTATATCAATAAATTTTGAAGTGAGGAATAGTCATAAATGTAAAATAGCGATAATTCCAAATAACATTAAACGTCGCATTATGAGTTTCTGCAACTCAACGAAATTGAGCTAATAATTATTTTCATTTTTAACCCACTTTTCCAAGACACTCAAAAAGTAATAGAAAAAAGGTATCTTAGAATTTTTCTCCAAAGAATGTCAAAATGTCTTGTCTTCTAAAATTAAAAAATTGTTTACTAAAAGAAATAGTGATTAATGACAATTAAAATTTTATGTTAAACGAAAAATTTTTTTTTTGAAATAAATAAAAAATAGTCTTACAAGGATGAAGAATATTCCAAAAACAGGGACATCCATTACAAGCAGACGAATCTGCAGCGCCCTTCTTAGGGCCTTTAGATTTGTCAGACTCCATCTCTACGCTGGTGTACAACTAGCCGGCTAACACACTGCACCGAACTGTTCTGCAAAATGAAGCGCGGGTGTTAACGACCGAGCAGGCTCACTTCGTCCACCGGATTCAAATCGACTGAATCTAATGGCATTGAAGTGACGGGCTCTTTTTTTCACAGCTTTTTAAACGACCTCTAATGAGTTATCAGAACTGTTATCAGGGGCGTTGAATCATTCAACCAAAACATACTTTTGTGGAATTTTCCAGTTCGGCCTTTTTTTAGTTTTTCTTTTTTTTTGTTTTAATTTTGGTTCGTAGTTTCTGTGTTTTTTAAAGTTTGATAGGACGATGACATATGATGATAATTAATGTTTGACAATCCAAAAGGAATGAGTTGGGTATTGATTTTCCATGCTCGATATAGGTCAGCAATGCCAGCGCGAATCTTATGGGAGCTATGCGCCGGTTCAGATCTGCTGGATTCAATTTCTGATTGCGAAACTGAAATTTAATTTTGTTTTCAATTGTATTTTTTCTGAATAGAAAGGAATGACGTTTCAAAATTCAAAATAAAAATTCTAAAATTTGTATTGAAAAATAAACTTAAAAACATTAAGTTGCATCAAATTTTTGAGACTTTGTTAATTTGAATTTTAAACTGAAATTAGTCGAGTCCAAATTCCAGCTGTCCAAAATAGAAGAGACTATATTAAACGAAGATAATCGGAATCATTGAAAACTCCTCGATTCGGAGGCAGGGCATTCTAACAATCAACCCACTTTTAGCACAAACATTCCTTCCCCTCGGCTCGACACAACAATGTATCCTTCCTCTAATGTTGGAACAATAAAACCCTTATCCCTTGAATAGCTTAGCGTCTGATGCCATTTTTATACAATGCTTCACGGCTTCACCACTTGTCAATAAAAAAGTTCCAACCAGTTCCGATAACCTAATAACTCATCTTCACTGGGCAAAACCAACATCAAAAAACAAACACAAACAAAACAATCAATTTCTAAAATTAAAAAGTGATTAAAAAATAAACAAATCTCTAATCTGAAACATTTAGAAACGAAGAAAATTGAACAGTACAAAGTCCAAGTTTCAAAATGTGGAGTTGAAAAAAAAATGACAAAGTGAAATTTGAAAATTTAAGTCGCGTTCATTTGGAAGGCGGCAACAACCTTGAAATGGACTGTTCCAGCGGGTGAAGTTGGTATCAAACAAATGCGACGCAACCAGTGAGCCAGACTATAGAACGAGACCGAACAAAAGTTTTTCGTCAACCCGATCGATCTACATCATTCAATCAATCCCTAATGAGCGACCAAAAAAAGAAAATGAAGAAAATAACTAGACAAAGACCGAGGTCAATTCAGCAACGGTACGTCAGATGCATTGTCGAGATAGTTGCCAATTGATGAAAAATATTGATCCCCCGACCGCGTCCGATTTCGCAATTGTGAGGTGTAACTAGACGCGTATGAGTTCTCTCTTATTGATTAGTTCTATTTTCAAAAAATATCAAGAGCTAGAAATTTTATATCAACTTGAAATAATAGATATTAAAGTGTTGAATAAGATCCGTGTCATTTATATTGAATGAAATCCTTTCCGTTCTGATAATAATGCTTATGACATTCTATTCGTAATGCGATTCAGTGGGGTTGTAAAGGTATCTTAGACAGATAGCCACTTTTAGATCCAACAATCAAGTACTAAGAAAAAAACCAAACTCCGTAAAAATTATTTGGCACTCTTTTTGTGGTTGAAACAACTTCATTGGTCAAAAAAATTTTGGGTAAAATGTTGGACAAATGCAAGCTTTCATCTCAAGATAAGATAAGGTTGCGGAGTTATCTGGAAGCATTGTGGGGCAGGTCATAGAACCCTCTCAGTGGGTTGCCAACCACCATCGAGCTTTTCCAATGGACCAACTCGGTGTCAACAACCTGGATTCAACACCCAAAAAAATACTCCGACCAACAAAACTACATTAAAAAATCCCGAAAAATCCGGTCCAAAACCAAAACGACTATTTTTTCAACTCCAAAAATAATTGTCGGAGCAAAAACGATGTTCAATAGATTCAATAGGATGTTTTGATTCCTCCAAATTTGGGACTTAGATGAAGAACCGAAATCGGAGTGTATGGAAAACCCCGATTGTTTACACTGAAACGGAGATTAGCCAGCTGCGTAATAGACTTGAGCAAAGGTATCGAACGGCCCGGCATTCGCGCATTTGACAAGATGCGTCAACTCCCATTCAAACAAGTTCATGTTTTGAGTTCTGATAACTAATTAAAGCAGGTTTCAAAAAATTGGTTAGACACTGTTGGTTGGGGGAGGGAAATTTAGTCGCACCTCTCGTCGTCACAGGTCACCTTCGCGGGCGACAATCGCGCGCGAATTACGGAGTCGTGAAACACGTGCAATTGGGCGCAGTGTTTCCAGGGACTCGCGGTACGACGACGTAACGCTGGCACGTCCGACGAAAGACTGAGGCTCTATCGACCCAAGACCCCACGACGCGATAGCACACTCGACTCGATTCGCGGCTCGACCCGACGCGACCCGACAGACCAGCCAACCCTACCGACTGGAAAGAGTTACCGATCAAACCAAATTCTGCATCTAGCCGGACCAACGACATTTTAATCATTTTTAACCCTTTGACTAAGGAAATTATAATTACATTTTGATTCATATTTTGACTTCTGCAATTTTGAATCGAGTTGACAAAAATACTTGCAAATTTGAAGTCTTTCTAACATCTTTGATAAGTTTTGTAAACATTGCAACTTTTTTCTTCTAAAAATATTTGCAATTTTGAAGTAACCAACACCTTTGAAAAGATTTTCAATTTGCAACACTTTATTTTTTTAACAACATTGTTGTGTTGTTAATAGTGTAGCTCTCTTTAATTTGTGTTGTTACAAAAATATTTTTTACTAATTTCACAAACCACTTGCATCTGTAAAATAGGAAAATGTTTAAAAAATGAATGCTTCGTAAAACTGCTACTCCAGAAATCAATCTAAACCCTGTTTTGAAACGGAGATTAAAACCAAAACAAATCGAAGATAAGCCACAGTAGTATTTTGACTGTAGGCACTAGAAAACATTTTTGCTTCTTATTTTCAAATTCCTTTGTCCCAGTTTTTGCCAGTATAGTAAAACTTATGTAACGAAAAATCTTTCAATACGGATATTTTAAAATAAAATTCGACTGATCTTGGCAGGAAAAGCTGGCAGATACGCATCTGACCTTTTGAACCGGTGTCAATCTGTTTCTTAGCATTTCATTTTCTTTTTCCTACTGGCACCCTCTTGTTGGAAATATACATGAATTCGTATAATCGCTTTTACTTGGAGAATATCGTTTTAACGCAAATAGATTTTCAGTTCGAGCTGAAGAAATCCACTTATGATAAGATGATGTTTTGCAGAAGCAAAACTCAGCTATTTTAAAATTATTCCGTTTACTTCCATCCGTGAAACTCATTGCATTTTTTATATTACTCCAATGCAAGGAGATGAGGATGAGTTGTCATTACAACAACTTTTTCTTGCATTTTTCATATTCAAAGTATTTTGCTATTATATATTATTTCCGATTCTATTTTTCATGCTCCTTTACAAAATTGTTTTCTAGTTTTAATTTTAATGTCAAAATTAATTTCATTAAAGCCAATTTTAGTTTAGGCGATAAAACAAAAAAAGAACTTGATTAGGTTTTCTTTGTTCGCATAAAATGACGACAAAAAGGTAAATGATGTAATAAAAGAAGAAACTAAGAGAAAAAGTCTGGAACACCGAGGCTATTAAATTGAAAACGAACCCTGGTACTCTGATATAAAACAGTTTTCCGATCAAATAATTCATGATACATGATAAATTTCTTTCAAACGAAGAACAATATTTTCCTCTTCTGAACACAATCAAACTTTTGTTTTTCTTATTTTCATTGAATTTTTATTTTCGTACTTACAAATCAATACACAGACGGAATAATTGTTTGCAATTAAATGTCAAAACGAACAGAGCGGAAACTTTTTACATTCTTATCAACGTTTCAAATCGAAGCAATTTCACGACGGCAGTTATTAACAAGAAAGGGTTATTGGAACGAAAAAAAGGGTATTACGCTGTTGCCCTTTGTGCTGGACGACATTTTCAAACGGCCTTCATGGTTGTAAAAATGTCACAATTTTCAATAAGGTTTGGTAATCCGCAAACATTTTTTTGAAAATTTCTGGTCAAGTTTTTTTTATTGTCTGCAGGATTTAAAACTGAGTTATTTGACCTTGCAATCTTTGCAATCCGGAAATAATGGAAATGTCCTTCCGAATGAAACGTCATGCATTGTGATGATCTACAATCAGCTGTTTTCAGATTCAGATGTAATCTCTCCATCAACATGAGAAATTAAACATCATCTAAATAGAACAACTGAAAATTGCAAAAAATTTTTTTACAACTGAAAACTTATTGGCAACAATAAAAAAACGGAAGGAAGCGAATTGGGATGAAAAGCTCTGACTGTGCTTTGTTTTGCAAATCCATAGTTGCGTTTACGGCCAACGACCCTAGTCTATACCTATATGTCGATAGACAAGTGCACACAAAGGGCGTCATTTTGTTATTTTCTTCAAGTTCAAATTAGGCAATTTAAAAACTGACAAAACAAACAAAAAGTTTTGTGATTGAAAGTGAAAACTTTTCTTCTTTTTTTTTTGTAATGTTCGCAGACAAATTTTAGAGTTTCATCTTAATGAAAGCGTGTAAGAAAAAGTGGTTAGAATGTCAAGTCTAACGATGAGTCGAAATTAATGTTGGAATTTGAGGAGAAAAAAAATTGTCCGCTTTGGGAAGACACACGTTTGCAAAAGCGTAGGATGAATAAATAAAAAGCACGAGAAGAGAGCTTTTGCAAGGCGCGGCATTGTGAGGGAAAGGTAGGTATGAAGCGGGGTTGTGTGCAGTATATCGAGCAGACTCTATGGCGCCCACGCAAGCGTGAGGCTACCCTGCCTGACTTTGATACCTCTCTTCGACGCTTGCGGTGCAAAATTCTTGTTGATTATAAATTAAGGAATTTGAAAACGAACTTTTTTAAAACTTTTAACTGTAAAATATTTGAAATTTATTTAATTTTTCATTTATAAAAAAAATTAATCAAAATTTTGTTTTGGAAAATTTCCAAACTTAAAAGTTTGGAATCTTAAACTTCTTATTATGAAGATGATAAAAAACAGTTTTTTGAGGTGGAAAACGATTACGCAAAGTTCGTGTATTTTGATTTATATAAAAACTGATAAAACGATAAGAGGGTAGAGACGAACATCTATCGTTACCCCAGGTAAAATTCAGTGAACGTTATACTATACACCACGTGGAAATAGAAAATTATTAAGCGCGTTTGTCCTGCTATATATAACGTCAATACTTTTGTTTCAACCTGGGTATATTACCCCCGAGAATATCAATATAATGCAAACATTATGATCGAAATAATTGTTTCATTTATTTAGTATTATTTGCTGGCTGAGTTGATAATCAAATATTTAGGAATTTGATTATCAGAAATACACTGATTCTATATTGCAATTTTAATTGATTCAGTCAAACTAAATTGAATTGATAATTCAAATCATAGACACGAAAATAAATTTAAAATTATTATAAGAAAACTCAAAGTAAGTAACAGATTGAATAAATAATTTTGATTTTCAAAAGCCAAAATTTGGGGGGAAATTTTGTTTGAAGGGAACTATGAATGTTGTATTAAAAATATGATCAAATTAGAAATTGTAAATTGAGTTGAAATTTATTAGATTTAAGTTTCAAAATGACGATTTAAATGTGGATTTTGTTCGAAACGACACTAATGACATCCATAGTAAACACTCAAAACCAACTGATTGTAGATAACTTATCTATTAAACAAATTGTAAATCGTCGGTAACGAAGAATTTTATTGATAAAGAAGTAATTTCGTTGTACGAAACAAAAATATTTCAAGTATTGATCTACAAGCATCTCGTGCAAGAACGAAGTGCAATCAATAATTCTTCCAAACAACAAAAAAAACATACTTCAAAACACCCTGCTCCTTTTCGTGACGAAGTAAATGGCATGCAATTACTGTATTTTTTAATATTCAACTTTGCAATTGCAATTTTCCAGCACAGTAGTTTTCGTATCGAGTTTCGCAATTACAATTTTGGAATCTAAAATGTGTGCCAATTTTACGTTCGTTCGAAATAAAAAAGTCAAACGAACTGGGAATTGAACATGTTATCTTATAAGAAAATTTAGAAAATTTCAAAAAAAGTATAAAACAATTTCAATAAGTTCTCGAGACTAACAAAATTTTTTTCATGCGATTTTTTCAAGTCTCTAGTTTGTGTCTCAAGGCGTTCATTAACAACGCTTTGTAAAGAGCGAGCTACACCTTGCACTAATTAGCGGCTGTCTTCGAATACGATTGCGGTCATTCTAACAAAACACTACAATTGTTTACGATTGTAATTTTGTTATCATTTTTCAACATCAGTTTCTAAATTTTTATAAATGAAGTTTTCTCTTAATTTGTACGAACTAGAAGTAACACAATTGTTTTCATTATAAATTTTCGTTTGATAAAAAAACTGTAATCTGATTTTCAGTATCAAAAAATTGCTATTTGAATGACTAGATGAGAATGGCAAAAGAATAGGAAACAAAAGGAAGAAGAAGCCCATCAATAAAAACGTTGCAGAAAGTGCGTCTGTCTGCGACGGATCAAAGAAACGGATTACAGCTGAAAACGGCTGCATACTATGTAGGTGACTGAACAACGGGGATAATTTCACTATAAATTTATCCCGTTCGGAAGTGGGTGCGGAATAAAAACTCTTGATCATTATAAAACGGTGAGACTAATTTTAAACCGATTGTTTTTGTCATACTTCATTCAATTTTAGAATTTCTCAAATAAAAATTCTAATATTTTTGCAAGACGTTTAAAATTGACATTTTGACAATTTTTTCATAAAATAAACAAAAAGGAACCAAATTCCATTTTTGGTCTCGTGTTTGTTCATCAACGTCAAATCTTTTATTTATTTTTTGAATTTAAAAAATTTTTAAAGGTGAAAAGTAAAAGATATATGGAATGTTTTTTAAAAATAAAAGCTGTTTCAATAAAAAGTGGTCTTGTATTCTCAAAGTTTTCAGACCTGAAACATACAAGACTGTGTGTGATCTGAGATTCACACAGACATGAAAAAGTGCAAGTGTGTGCACAGTTGCACATACAACTAACAAAACCGTTAAGTACCAGCGTCAACTTAGAAAAGCGACCAAAGTCTTCGTGTCGAGTATTGTCTGTTCATCGATGTTCTCTTCTGATCAGTCTTCACCATTTTTCGTATCAACTTCATGCAAAGTATTTAAAAAATCTAAAAAAAAATACTTTGCGAATTTTAACCGGATCAATATTATTTGTAATACAAATTTAGTATTAGTGTTCTCAATCAAATTTTTTAGTGCAAAATAAAAGGTGGTGAAAAAAGTTCAGTGGTCAACAAAACCTTAGGGAAACTGACTTATCAGACTAACTATTTATTATTGAAAGTAATTCAGAAGGCAAGAAACTTAGATGAAAATTCAGGTCAGAAGTGTCGTGTGTTTAAACGAAGTCTCGGTCAAATTTCTTTATATGACAACCGGTTTTTAGCGACTTTTTTCTGCGAGGTGTGGTTGACAGGCTTGGAAAAGGCCCTTGCACGCATCGTTTTCAGTAAGTTTCGGTCGCGATGTCGCGGACTATCAGTTCTAATCGATTCTTATGTTTTGCTTCTGTTGTTCATCTAAAGTTGCAGAGATTTCTTATTGGTATCGTGCTATTTATTTATTATATTGAATCTACAAATACCATCACATAATAATTTCAAATAAAAACACTTTTTTTCATTTTCCACGTTCATTCAAGTTAAGAAAAAAAGTTGTGTAATTATTTGAATATTGATGAAGACAAACATTTCACTGCAATTGATTTTCTATTTATAATCCCATCTCTATTCCTCAATTTTATTGAAATTCCAAATACGATTTTAAACTAAGTGAATTATGAAAGCTGTTTTTTTAAGTGACTGAGCAATGAAATTGACGAAACTAAAATTAGTTAGAGAATCAAAACAGAAACGATACAAAAACACGGAAACAGGTGTGTGAGATTTCCGATCTCATAATCGTAATGGACTGTAACAATTTGCAGTTCAATGGAAATCCTGAAGAAGATTTTAATTGATAAGCGTACGTCGACTCAACACACTGTTTTTAATTCATTTTCTTCCATTCCTTTATTTAAATCAATGAAAGCTAACATAATAATTAAAAATTTACATTACAAAAAATGTTTCAAAATGAAACAACAAATATTTATTGACTTTTTTCATTCTTTTTCTCTTAATTTTCTGCTTTTTAAAATGTGCATTTTTTGATTTTGTATTTTTTCCAAGGCACGAAAACTGAAACGAATTCCGGCTTGGTTACAGGTCGGGTTATTATTTTATTTCGGTTACGGTTATCGGTCGGGTTTTCAATTTTTTAACTCAAACGGTTCGGGTACTGATATTTTTTCCGGTCCGGTTAACGGTCTTAACATAAAAAATTTTTCACATACAATTTTAAGGGGTTGCTCACGTCAGATTTAGTACACTGAAAAAAAAATGAAAAAAATTTTTTTATTTTTTTTTTATGAAAATGTTTTAAATAATGTGCGAAAAAGTGCATGTGCATTTAATAATAGTGACTGCCATGGGTTCATAATGAGGCGCAGGATATTTGTTAACGGATGCACGAAACCCGTAACACGAGAGGGGGGGGGGTACAGAGAGTACAAATTCTTTAAACGTTAACGAGTGCGTATAGACCAAGGGTGTTTTTTGCACGCGAGAAGGTCTTACTCAGGGGGCTTCAAAGGGGTCCAGTCTACGATCGATATTCTGAAAACGTCATATGTACACCCCCGCATAGTTACTCAAATCCCATTGTCACTCAGTCCTCATCGAACAAATTTATTCACTCTTAAAATCTTCGCAGATTTAACTTGATTCTGACGTTCACTACACAAAGGAGTTGAAACTGAATTGTTCATCTTACTTTTATAATTTGTATACAAAGACTGTTTTCAAATGTTAAATTATTTTTGTAAATCAAGAATTTAAAAAATAGTATTTTGTAATAAGAAATTGTCAATTAAAAAGTTTAGTTTCAATTTCGTAATTAATTTGTCTCGTCTGACCTTTTAATTAACGTTCCAAATGAATTGTAAAAGGTAACATTTTTCAATTGCGACGATTTTCCAAGCTACTTATAAAGTCACGACAGATCAATAGATATACAGTCGCGAGATTAATATCACGTACAAAATTTGCCAGCCTCTGCATATAACAAACGCGGTGAACGTTCTCAATTCGTTACCCTTTGTACAGACTGAACGAAACGAAGTTTTCTCAATTTTTTTCTAACCTGAGAGAAATCGCTCTGTCTCTTTAAAAGGTAACTCTTTTCCACATTTACCTTATCTTTAATTTTATTTTGTATTTTTTTTTAGATTTTATGTTTTGAAATTTTAATTTCCCTTTCTTTATATACAAATGAAAATTTTTTTTAAATGTTTACAGATTATGTTATTTTTTTGTTTTTTTTTTTTATTTTTCAATTCTGCCTGTTCCATAAATTTGTGTACTGTGTTTGAGGGAAGAAAATAAAGAAGGTTTGTTGTAACATAACCGATGTGTAAGTGAATTGAAATGGACGTAACTGAGTTAATATCGATTCACAAAGTGTGTCCAAGGTTTTATTAGTCAAAACGTACAATTAGGCGCTCTTATTGCCTCGGCACATGAAACAACTTATTTACATATAATACATTCAGAGTTCGAATTGTAATGACACTAGACGGCCAACGACCGTTTCTCTACACCCAATATGTCCTTCGCGGTAGCTTTAGTTCAATTGTATCATCAATATTTAGCCAGCCAAATGTCTCAAAATCAACTCTCTTATTCTAATGCTAAACTCAAATCCCCTTACATTCAAAATTTTCTATTTTGTTTTTGAATTAAAGATTGCACTTTTAATTAGAAAACAAATTAAAAAATCTAATTTAAAGTTGATCGAAACAGTGAAAATTTTTAATGCTGAAAATGTGATGAATATTCAAGACACGCCTGTAATTATCAGCAAAAGACGGAAGTTCGTTGCAAGCATTCACGATCAGTATGACTAACTCGATAAACGTTCGCTCACGTAGAGCAAGCCGTACAACTATCGTACGTTTCTGCAAAATTTATACATCTGACACGATTGTTTATTATTAGCCATCAGAGAATGTCATAACCATGCAAATATTTTTGACCGGCCGATTCGAAATTCGGGTCAAAAGCATAACAACGTTCCAACAAAGTTTTTCTCCTTTTCACCATCACAAATCAGAGGGACAAAAATCTAGGAAATTAATTCGAGTTTTAATTCAAGAAGGTTTAAAAACTACTTAACTACAAAGAGCCGTTCGTCTTTTGGTTCAAATGAATCACGATTTGACAAGCAGAGGAAAAAAAATTATTTCTTTAAAGATCTGAAAGTATCGCGAGATGACGCACAAAATCTATTTGCATTTGGTATAAAAATAATGCTGCGTCATAAATAAATGACGATTAATTGAAATTCCTTTTACTTTAATTAACACCAACACGAAATGCAAAACATCCATTTTTCTAATAATGAGAAAATTTTCTGTGATATCTAGGAAAAACTATGTAAATTCATTTGTTGAAAAATAATTAAAACCATTCAAAATAACAAGATTTTTGGTTCAAAAACTTTTTATCAGATTGAAATTTTTAAATTGTATGAAGCTAAAAATAACAATTTTACTAGAAACTATGCTTTCTTGATTATACATTTATTGTAAAACAATTAAAAATAAAATCCAAGAAAATAGTACGAAGCGTTTCAGCATTTCAGCATGTTGTTTTACTTTCATCAAACTCACCAAGTTTTAAATGTTTGAAGATATCCTTAGGAGCAATCTCGTCAATGTCATACCGGTGTTTTGGCACGACAGGTGGAGCGGGTTGGTTTTTCTCCACCGGTTTCGGTTTGACGGAAGACTTGATGGGAGAGGGTTCGGACCCAGATTCAAACTCCGAATCGCCTTTATCAAAAGCGTACTTATCCGACACACTTTTGTACGCAGACAAATCCTCCTTGGGCTCTGGAGGAAGCGGTTTCGTAGGGGCGAAGCTGCAGAGGTCTTCCTCCTGATCAAACTTGTTGCCAAACTTATTATCAAACTTCTCCTCCTTCTCGACATCCTTCCAATCATCATCATAAGTCTTTTCTGACTTGTACCTCTCAAACTTGGGGCTGTCAGCAGCCATGAGATCAGGCGTCGACCGGTTCTCAGGCGAGTCCTGGAAGTCCTTTTTAAACTCCATCTCAGAAGACATCATCAGCAGGTCAGAAGTTGGTTCCTGAATTTTCACCTCGGCAACTTTTTCCGGCTGGAGATAAGACAACTCGTCATCGTCATCAAATCTCATTTCATTTTTCTTGTTGTTCGGTTCGGTTGAAATTTTTTCATTTTCCATGAAGGACAACAAAGTGTCCTTTTTCGAGTCCTGATTTTGTTTCTCCTCGAATTTAATGAAGTCAGCTGAACTCGCCGAGGGGGGTGGAGTAGCTGGTAAGGTCGGGGACTCGCGTTCAAATCCCATCTGCGGATTTTCCTCCAGGAAGTCCTGGTCCTGGTCCTCCTCCAGGTTCCTGGCGACGTCGGCCAAAAGTGCGTCAGACAGACGCTTCATGTCCGAAGCATGTCTGGACTGCTCGTTTTCCAGGTGTTCAAAATCGTCCGTCGAGTCATGCTCACGTTTCATAGCGTTTGCTGGGGGTGGGTAATCGTTGAGACAAGCGAAAAGGTCGTCCTCCACCTTGCGAGTTGTTGAAAAGTCGCTGGACATTTTGATCAAGATTTGCAAAGCCGAAATTTAACAATTAACGAATATTTCGATCGGGTTGAATTTTGTAAACAACTTTTGAAAAGGGTTTTTGGGAGGTTTCAAAGACTGGTTGACAGAATTGGAAGTCTGTTTAGAGTCGAATCGATGGGACCTGGAAGATAGGTCTTACGGAAGACGTAACGCGCACTCGCACTCGAGCCGGCACAATAGAAGAGCCGTCAAAACATCGGCTGGAGGTGCACGTTTGCAGTCCGCCCTGCTGCGATCCGAGCCTCTGGCTACGCACTTGTCAAATGACTAAGCGGAGAGAGCATAGTGTGAGCCGTTGACACCAGCCTCAATGGCAACTGTGTGGGTCGAAGATGGTTGTTGCACTGCGGATGCTGCGACGCGCTCGCACTTAAGTTCGCCGACAGCGCGAAACTGAGTGTCGAGCACGAGTTTTATAGTTCGTTCGCACGGCTGGCCGGGCTCGCTTCCGTCGTCCTCGGACGCTAGCAAACACTTTGCCGGAATAATCAGGCGAGGCGAAACGTTAAGCCCGGTACGCAATCTCGTTATTGACGCGGCGCGCGCAGCCTTTTATTTTCAAACTCTGCTGGGGTCCTGCAGACAGGATGTCCAGGGTCCTAGTGAACCCATACAGATACACCTGACCTCTCTCTTTCTATACTTGCTCCAAAACTAATTTCAAAACGACTTTTGACGAGAGATTTTATTTTGCAAAAATTGACAGTTCAAATGACACTTGACAGGTTTAATTTTTGGAGTGGATCTGAAGATTTTTTAATGGAGTTTTTGGATAATTATTGTGTTATTTCTGTTTTTTAATAACGAGATTTCATTTGAAAATTCGAAAGTTGATTTTACGTCTTGAGAACTGACAGTTAAGATGACACTTGACAATTTTGGCACTGGGGGTAGTTTTTAACATTTGAAAGATTGAGATTTTTGAGTGTTTCGTTCATTTTCTACACAATTTTGACTTTTTGGCAGGTCAAAGAAATTAAAAAAAAGGTGTTAAAAAAGTTAACAGAAAGTAATCTACTTAATTGGATGATTAATTTCTCAAGCTCGACAGAGATAACGGTGTGTTATATATTTACGAGCTCGCCAGAATGTGTACAAGCGTGAGCTTTCATTTGAATGAGATTACATCGCCAGGAAGAATATAGTTATGCACAATAGATAACATTTTTTCTCAATTCCCTCATATTTCAATTTATTTTTTTTTTATTTTTCGAATTATTTTGTTTTTATAACAACTATAAAAATTTAATTAATTCAAAATCGGTTTGAAGAGTTTTAAACATTTTAATATTTTGAACTACTTTTCAAAATTCTATTCTAATGATTTTCGACTAAATTATTGTAGAAGACAAATTCATTTTTGAGGAGGTTTGATAATTTGATTATTGACCTTTTACCCTAGTTTGTGTGTTCAGCTGCAACATTTCAGATCATTATTAATCACAGTGATAATCATAAAATCGATTATGTCAAAAGTTCTTTACAATAATTTTTAGCTTTTCAAGATTGACATCTGAGTCTCGAAATTAATTGAAAATTGGTAAACAATGAGTAGATAAAAACAGTAATGATTGTTATGTAAGAAATGATAAGTTAACAACCTCGTTACATGAACGAACAGACAACATTTACAGATATGATAATACATTTAACTGACCTCAGCAAACAATAAATAAAAAAAAATGTCTAATCCAAATGTAAAAAAAAAACAAATTGGAGCTAAAAAATATATTTTTTGTATAATTAATTCAATCAATTTGATACTAAAATAATAATACGAAGCATCATTTGAGAATTCGAGGTAAATTATTGGACATTAGAAAACAACAAAGCAATCATGTTATTTCGATCCTGCCACGTATTTTGCAAAAATAAATTTTGCAATTAATTATTAGTTTCCTTCCAACCTTGAATGTTAAAAATATAAAAAAAAACTCTTTTAGACAGAAAAATCAATGAATTATCTCAAAAAGAGATTCCCCTCTTTTTGAATTTTCATCATCGAAACTTGGTTTATAAACTCAATCAGGTTTATTAACTCTTTTTTTATATGCTAAATCTCTCACTCTGAAAAATTGTATTTAATAAGATGATTGACTAATAAAACTCACTTTATGTATCATAATAAATCATTTTCAATGAAAAAATTTACACGCGCGCAAAATAAAGTTCATAAACTAAAAAAAAACATTAAATTGAAAATTAAATTAAAAAATTCAATGAAAAATGAATGAAAACTACGAAGAACATTAAAAATAAGAAATGCAATAAAAATAAGACAAGCAATGAAAATCGATTGTAAAAAAAGATGGAAATGTGTATAATGAATAAATTCCTGTGGGTGCAGAGAACGTGTTGGCAATCGTGGTACCGAGGTCTGCCGCACTTTAGTTCGGCTCTGCTGCTGAGGTGCGTGGTCAAGTGTCGGCAGTGCAGTGCACGGAGCACGCATGAGCGAGCCATAGCGGACATTCGGAGCTCGCTTGCGTTACTAACATTCAAATTTTACAACCAATTTTCGTGAACTACAGTTCAGTGGGACAAAACACCATGAGTACAACCAGACTCCGGGTAACCTTGGCTGAACAGCAGCTCATCGAGGACGTGCATGATGCCGCACTCAAATCCACCATCGCCCCCGTCAGCCGGCGCAATGGATATTCCAAAACCATCCAGAATAACGCCGATTATGAACGTCTTCGAGTGAGGGTAACTTTTCAAAAATCGACCTTCACTCTGTTTTTATTTTTGTGTTTGACCTCCTTTCTTGTTTATGTTTTTCAGTCAAAAACGTGCACTTTTATTAGAACCCCTAAGAAAGCGTGACGAAAACATTGGAAATTTTTCACTAATCGTTCCGGGTGCGCTCAATTTTATCGGTTGCTTAGGTTTTTTTTAATATGAAAGTTTATAGTTAACTTGATTTTGTACAGCATTTTATTGTTCTGTCATATTGATTTTCTGAAAAAAGTGGTAAATAAAAAAGACAGATTTAATGATTATTCTAGACTGAAAACATTATTTGTTTGTTAACAAAAGTTGTTTTGGTATAGAAGGGTATTGAAGTCAGCTGCTTCTATAATTTAGTTGTAATTATAACTATCGAATCATTAGATTAGAGGCTTTCCAACTTTGTCAACATGAATCATGCTGTTACACGTTGAAAACACTTCAATAAACGTTATTTTCAAATGTCAATTATACAGTGTAAATTAAAAATTTTAAGATAATGCTTTTACTATAAGTTTTTTTCACACTTTCAACAAAATTTGAATTTTAAATAAATATTTAGAATGATAAAAAATAAATAATTCACCAGTCTTTTAAACGTCCAATTCTTATCGATGATTCATTTTATAACTCGATTATGACTGGAATCATCAAAAATGATTGCACAAGTTTTCGTAAACTCATTTTCAAATTCACGAAACAGTATTTGGTGCATTGCTTTACCGCATTTTCAATCAATGTTTCAAGCCGAGGTTGAAATTACAGCATTGATTATTTTTTATAATCTTTTACTTGCACACGTTCCTACCTCTTCCAATTCTACTATCTATGTTTTAAATTATCTTTTAAACAAATTTTTATCAAAAGTGGTTTTTAACCAGACAAATTATAAATATTTTAATTTTAATGAAGCTTTGAAATTTTTATGTCAACATTTTTTCTAATTTTCAGCTCGTGCAAAAACCCAAGGAAAAAGAAGCATCGGACAGATCAAGAGAATCTTTTGAATGTCCACCCTTTATCTCAGCGGCATTTACTCATTTAGGATTTTACATCCTCATGTTCTTAGGATTCATCAATCAGCTACTGTTTACACCTAAAGTGGCTCGTGAACAAAGGCGAGAGGTAGTAAAAAGTTTTAAAAGTTTAAAACACAATTTCAACATTATCATTCAAAAACACACTTGTTTTCACTTTTAAAACAGAATTACTGAATTTACAAACTTTAATTTGATTTTAATAATATTTTCATCTTTTTTACTTGACTCATTAGTTATTTTAGTACCAGACAAGAATGAACTATTAAAAATAATTTTATCCATGAAATTGAATATTAGCAAAAGATACGACTATTTATGACTGTGAAAGAATTTGCAAGCGTGATAACGTTTGTAATTGCATAATCTGCAAAGGCTACTTTTTTTAAGAAGGAGAATATCACAAATGCTTTATTTTATGTTTTTTTTACGAAAAGGAACTAAATTATATGGAAGAAAAAACAAGATTTATGATAATTTGATAAAAAATTGGTTTTCAGGGCTATGCACCTTTGTTTGACCAATTCGAGCAGTTTTACTCTCGTTACGTATACAGAAGAATTCGTGACTGTTGGAATCGGCCAATTTGTTCTGTACCTGGAGCATTAGTTACTTTAAAAGATCGGATAACACACGATCATTGTTGGAATTTTGAGTAGGTACATGATAAGCAATCAAAATTGTTTATCTTTTTAAACTAAAAAAACTTTTTTTCAAAAAGTACAAAAAAAATGTTTCATCAAAATTTTAATTACTAAATGATTTAAAATCCAATTGTAGATTCACCGGGACCACAACAGAATGCATAAACTTGGGTTCGTATAACTACTTGGGATTTGCTGAAAACGACGGAGCTTGTTCAAAAGAAAGTATCGAAACAATAAAGAAATCTGGCTGGGGAGTTTGTAGTTCTCGTTTAGAATTAGGTAATTTTAAACATTGTAAATCACAGTGAAACAATTTCGCGATGCTAAATTTAGAGAGAAATTGTTTAATCATCGTTGAAATTTGTATTTTAAGGTAACCTGCCTATCCACGATGAGCTTGAAAAACTGACTGCCAAGTTTCTGGGCGTTGAGGATGCGATAGTTTTTGGCATGGGCTTTGCAACGAATGCCCTTAATTTACCGTCGTTAATTAGCAAAGGCTGTCTCGTGTTGAGTGACGAGAAGAATCATGCTTCACTGATTCTTGGAATAAGACTGTCTGGAGCTACCATCAAGGTGTTCAACCACAATGGTAAATAAAAAAATGACTAGTAAAATATTAAATATAAAAAATCTTTTTTTTAAACAAATTTTCTTATTTATAGAGAATAAATGATAAAATTTGATGTTTCGCAGATATAAAGCACTTAGAAAAGTGTTTGCAAGACGCGATCATAACCGGTCAAAAAGAAACAGGAGAGCCATGGAAGAAAATTTTTATCATAATCGAAGGTATTTACTCGATGGAAGGATCCATTGCTCATCTCCCTGAAATCATAGCGCTGAAAAAAAAGTATAAGGTAAAATCAAAATCTAACTTGAAAAACAACTCAATCAAAAAAAAATTGAATTCAGTTGACTTTTTAAAGTAACGTCAATTACAAAATGACATCAGTCAATTTTAGAAGTGATTCATACTTTTGAACTGTGCCGTCCTGTGATGTCTTAGTAAAGCTTAGCTGAATAATTTATCGACATTGATTAGCAACAATGTTTGCCCTGTGAAAGCAAATAGGTTGGCTAAATTGATAGCGCGTTTCATGGAAACTTTTTAACTCAAATTATGTTACAAGATTTATCGATCGATTACAAGATTCATGAATGATTTTTTTAAGGCTTATTTGTATTTGGACGAGGCGCACAGCACAGGAGCTTTGGGAAGAAACGGCCGTGGTATTTGCGATTACCACAGGGTGGACCCTCGTGAAGTTGATATCCTGATGGGAACCTTTACCAAAAGTTTTGGCTCTGCTGGCGGGTACATTGCCGGGTCAAAGGTACATTTTTGAATTATTTAATTATTGAAAAAAATGAAAAAGAAGTACCTTATCCAATTAAAAAAAAAAATAAATAATTTTTTATAATTTGAGAGAAATAATTTTTTTGCAGACTTTGATCGATCACCTACGAGTACACAGTCACGCACATACGTATGCAGTATCCATGTCTCCACCAGTTGCTCAACAGATTATAACATCCATGAAAATCATCATGGGAGAAGATGGAACTGACGATGGTAAAAGACGTATCCGACAGTTAGCACGGAACACAAAATACTTCAGAAGGAGGCTAGAACAGATGGGCGTCATAATTTTTGGCAATGATAACTCGCCCGTTGTACCAATGTTGTCTTACTTATTCTCTAAGTGCAGGTGGGTATCGAAATGAAATGAAAACTTGTAAATCATGTGAATCAAAAACTTAAACTGGGATTGTCATTTTTAATTGATTTTTGTTGACGTTTTAGTGCCATCGTTCGAATGTTAACAGACAGAGGAATTGCGACAGTTGGTGTTGGATTTCCCGCGACACCTCTTATGGAGGGAAGGATACGATTTTGTTTGTCTGCTGGACACACTAAGGAACAATTGGACTATGTAACTATCGTTTCATAAAATAAAAAAATCATTAAAGAGGAATAATGAAAATGAAATTTAAAAAATTAAAAAATGTGTTAACAAATGTGTTGGTATTTGGTTTTTCAGGTGTTGAAAAACGTTGAAGATATGGCGGACCTTTTAGGACTCAGGTATTCACAAAAGTATCGCGACCCAAAACCGATTGAGTATTATTCGGATAGTGACATGGAATAACTCGATCTACCTCACTGCCTAAGATGACAGTCTAGAGCATTGACTGTAACTTTGTCATACAACTAGCAACCCCAGCGACCTTAATAATTTCAACAAACCCATTATTTATTCATCAACCCAAAACTCATAAAAATCTGTCCAATAACTTGAAACTGTTGGAAAGATTTTTTATTTGTTTAAATAGTTTTTTCATTGTTTAAATGGTTTAATTCATTGTTTGAATGGCTCCGATAATCGGAGCAAACACATGTTTTTTACGCACGCAATGCCGACTGCTATATACTGACCGTTTGACATTGGCATTAAAGGTCCCGCAATGCAGGGTTATTTCACAAATCAACATTTTTGGCTACGTTTATTTTTTAGGGTAAAGTATTACGATTAATTAGGTCGAAAATTTAAAAACAGGATTGAACATCCCGCTTCTGACCCTTTAGAATTTCACCCAAAACAATTTTGTGTACAAAAGCATGTATCATAAAATAAATAAATGTTTATTTACAAACAAATTGCAGGTGAAAAACTGAAGGGTCGCTACCCCACCGCTCGAATTTGAAAAAAATTCAAATACACAAAAAAGGCACAAATCTATTTTTGTATTACTTGTAATATTTGAATGTAATTCAATGTGTATTATTACTGTTAAACTTTTTGGTTCAAGTTGAATCTTTTGTTTTGTGTAAAAGAAACTTTTTATTTTTGCATAAAAGTATTCATTGTATTTTCGGGAGAGAGAAGAAGAAAAAAAGTTTTTGATAAGAACCAAACTGTACTTATATTCCCTCTGTAAATGCTTTTACCTACAAGTATTTTAATAGTGAAAGAGAAAAAATAGTTAAAATTGTCAAAAAAAAATTTATCGTTATACATAACGATACAACGTGACCTCTCAAAAAGAAAAACCATAGAGTAAATTAAAGTAGGTTATTTTCCATAAAAATTGTTATAAAAATAATTATAATAAATAAGCTTAAAGTTACCGCAATTTTGCACGCATTCCCACAGTTGTGACATTTATGTGATTTCGAAAGTCTGATCACTTGTGAATAAGATTCAACATTGTTCATTTTAAGAAACTAACTTTATTCGCCATGACACTTGAGACAGATATCTCAAAACTCATCTTACATTTGCTCCCACATTGTCATATTTTGTTTTTTGTTGTATTTTCAATTTCATACGATGTTTCATACAATCTGATGTAACAATAAATCATTGATTCAAGTTACAAATAAAAGTAAAACACAAATTACAGCCTTATTATTTATATTGATTCAATTCAAATTACAAACAAATAAGAAGGCAAATTTTGAAAAGTTACTTAATTACATCAGAAACAATTTTTTGTATTCTATTGAGTATTATGGTATTGGTGCTGATACAATTTTCTGAACCATAGGGAGGTTCAATGCGAACAGTATCCTTGATGAACAGGACCCCATCTTTCTCAGTGACAGGAAACCTATTTTCTTCAAGTACTTTCATGATATTTTCCTTCCTCTTGAGGGCTATAGTGTTTGAAAATTTTTCTGCGATGAAGAGTTCAGGAATTTCCCTCTTACTGTCTGCTAGCACCTCGATTTTCTTAATTGCATGGCCTAGTACGATTTTGATATCGTATTTGTTATCTTCTTTCAGGTCCACGAGAACTATGCTGCAAACATGTAAAATAACATTAATGAGTAAACCAAATAAAAATTGCAAAAATGAAGCACGTACGAAATGAAAGTTGAGAAAATAAATTGGATGGAAAATAAAAAAAAAAGTGTAAAGAGAGGATGAAAATAAATTGTTTTATTTATAATGTACTTAGTGGTAAAAAATACGTACCTTTCTGAGACCGGATCGACCGTATAAACAATACCGGATTGCACAGTACTATCCTCTGTTGTTACGCTCACTTGTTTGTTGACATAGCTTTTGAACAAAAGTGGGTCATTGGTGAATACATTGTGAGCGAGTTTTTGGTTCTCGTTGGTTGTTTGGCTTGAACTGCCAGACATTTTGGTATTGTTGTTTACAAATTATTGTTATGCATTCCGCACGCCTACTTTATGAAATTGCCGGTTATGTGTCGGTGAAAACGAACCCGATAAGAGTCGGTAACTCGTAGAATGGCATACCTAAACTATCTAAATCGCGCGACTTTCAAAAATATTTGTTTTTATTATTATACTAAGTGTAAATACCTATGATTCGAATTTTGTGTAAATTATCAGACATTTTAGAGATTTTTTTCATGTTTTTCTCATCAGTCAAACCAAATTGAATTCTAAAAATACAAAAATACTTACACTTTACTAGAAAAACTTGTTGAAATCTGTAGATGATTCTTGTGACGATATTAGACTGCAAGCAGGGATTACACGAGTCGTCTTTCCAAGTTTTGGTTGCTTTCAGAAGATTTCAAGGATTTGTATAAATTGAGATTCTAGATGCTATCAAACTGCAAACTTTTTTTTGTAAGCAATGGAGCAGGAACCAATGGAATAATTAGTTATTACTCCTAATAAAAGTCGAATTATTAGTTTTATATACTTATCTCTACGATTGATGACCCCTTCATTTGATTTTCTTTTGTCATTCATTATTTTTGGAAATATTTTGTCTACAGATCTTGCAACAATTTTACTGTGGGCAGAACAAGTGTTTCCAAGTGGACAACGCAGGTATTTCAAGACAGTGAATTTTTTGTTTTAGTATCCAATAAAAAATAGTTACTTTAGTTTTGTACTACTTATTATCTTTATGCATTATGTTTACTTTCTTATACTTCATCGAGTATCCTTTTGTTTGTCACTTACTCAGATTACTTTATATAAATACTGTACTGGACAGTTTGGACAGATATATTTTGAATACTAATATAATAAAAATGAAAATATTTTTGTTTGTTTATTTGTTTGTTAGTCTGAGCATCACGTCTGAACGAAGCGTTTGGAAATGATTTCAACGCCAACGCATCAGAGTGATTCTTTGGACTCTCAGAATTAACGTAGGCTACATTAGAAATCAATTTCTGATTTTTTTGGAAGAAAATTGCAAAAACATTTCTTCAGTTTTTTGAAAATTTTCAAATTTTGCGCGAACACACTGCATGAAAAGCCTTATAAATACAGTTTAGGAAGGTGATGTTCTGTGAAATTACCATAGGCAATAAATTTACCAATTGTTTTCAACGTAAATGTCCATATAAATATTTTGATTTTTTTCATTATTGACATTAAATACAATATTTAAATAAAGTTAAATAATAATAGTAACTCTGGAACATAAAAATATGTAGTGACTCTCTGCACTCTAAGAATGATTGTAAAATTTCTGAAACATATAGTCGTAGAAAAATTTTATACTTTCTTCATGCAGCAAACAAATTATTCGTGGGCGAAGCCCCCTGAAAATTGTTTGATTTAATGTATAGTGAAACAGTGCAGCGAAGGTGAAGGACGTGCGAAGCACGGCCGATCAGCTAGTTTTGAATAAATAGAAGATGACGATGAATGATCATTTTCACACTCACTCAGTTTGGCGATCCAAACGTTGCAGATTGGCAAATGAAGGTTCAGGATCAGCTGTCAGTTGTAAGGATCTGCCAAATTATCGTCGTCGTTGGCTCCATTTTCTTGCTGCACTCATATCACTAAACCTCCGCACTATTGTCCTTTGCACTTCATTTCATTCTTCACATCAAAAGGAAGTTCACATCTGCTTTTAATTAAAAAAAAAAAATGAAAAACAATCAATTCCCGCACTTTGACTTCGTTTTTTCAATCAGGGCATATTTTAATTCCGTGGAAAAACGAAATTGAACGCCGGAATCAAAAGAAAGAAGTTGGAAAGAAGATATATCGCGTGACGGTTTTAGGTTTTGCTGCTGATCCCCACCACTACCGCCGAAAACCAAGATGGCGGCTCTGCAGATGTACGATCAAGCGCTCGCAGATCGCGCAGATTGGCGCAGAAATGTTTGTTGTTGATAGTGAGTTTGTGAGTTTGTGAGTAGTGATAGTTTGTTGTTGAAAAAACTATAAATGACAATAATAAGCGCTAGAAAAAATTTTTTCATTATTATCTTGTTGTTTTTTCACGTAATCAAAATATGGAGCGCGATATTTTTTTGTGGTGGAAAAATGAAGTCAACGTGTGGCAATTGATCTATTTTTTTTGTTTTGACAACGAACAGATGGAAACAAACATGATAATTTTACATCACATAGTGAAGTGAAGTGCAATGACAATTTCAGAGCAGAAGTGCAGCCAATTTAGGTTACTGGAGCCAACAAAGATGACGAGTTGTCGGCCGTTCCTGACGACCGGTAGTCGATCGTGGATTTCGTTGATGGCTAGCTGAAAATTCTTCGAGGGAACACAGATTCCGCCAGAGGATTTTCATCAAAATTACACCAAGTCTGCGACATTTGATTATTGAATTGAGTGCGGTAAAAATTAAGTAGTTGAAATGTTATCTAATTAGGTGACAAAAGAAAGACAATATTTGTTTTCAATAATTTTTTTTTCAAAAATCTGACTATTGAAGTAAACTATCAAAACAAAAAACTATCAAATCTGATGGTACTTCATCTTTAAAATATCGAGAGGAGAATATTTCAAAATATTTCAGTTTTGGAAGAACCGTCTAAGAAACACTTGTACGCTTTTATTCAGATAAATACATATTTCAATTCAATTAAATGTCGTCATTAACGTAAAGTAAGTAAATGACATTTGTAAAAACTGTAAAAAATTACTATTATACCTGCATTTCAACAAAGAGGATCAATGATTGTTAATTGAAATACCTTCACATGACTTTCCAAATTTGCGTCAAATAATCCGCAGGCACTGACGTTGCATGGTTTCATATAACGGCATCGCATGATGTGGAAAAGTTGATTGTTATAACGAGACATATTGAACCATCGTGATTCATAACTAAAACCAACAAAATTGTTTGTATTGCTTAAGCCCAAACTTATAGTAAAATTTTTCATGTTGCATTTTTGCTGATACATTTCAAAAGTTCTTTTAATTTCAGATTGAAGTTATGATAATACGAAACAGTGCAAATTTTTATGCAAATTTACCTGTCGTATAATAGAAATTCAAATTTGTTTAGAGAATATTGTCCTAAAGCGCAGTAACACAAATTCGCTAATATTAAATCTATTATTCGCATGAAATCGCCGACAGTCTCGCTGAAAGTTGCATTTACAGTAATCTACTGAAACCAACAGACTGATTTTCCTACATTCGCTTTTTCGAGTACTAAATCTTGCATTTCAGTCAAACTTACTTGATACAAACTCGCTGATAAGGCAACGGCATTTTGAAAAAAACAGAACAGCAGTGGAACTTGAACCAAATCTTGAGTAGTTTCAAACATTCTTTAACATTTATGAAAAACATGTCATAATCACTTAATTTTAATATTTGACGATTGATCTTTCACCTATAGCATTCCATCTGATACTTTATAGAACAGCGAATATCATGCTCAGCTTTATTTTGGTCCATGCTGTCTACATTCTGAGTTGAATGAACTTCCCCTAAATGTTGTAATGTGTACCTAAAAGACAAGAATCACTTCTACCAAAAGTGATAATAAAAATTATTAACAGAATAATTAAAGTCTTACCCAACAATAATCATTAGTAAGCTGAAATAATGAAGCAACACAATTTGAAAAATGACCATTAGCAGAATTTGATTTACAGCACAAGCTATACAAATTGAATATATCAAATGTAGTAAGAAAAAATCATCTGCTAATCGTTTGTTTAAACATGTTGACATTATATGAGAAACGGGTTTGTTTCCTTTAAAAACACAATACAACACCAATTTTGATATTGGTAGAACTAACATCGTTAGTGGGAATATTCCTACAATTTAAACCATAAGGATAATTCATAAAATCAGAAACTTAGTTTTTTAGCCTAGATGACAACGTTTCCATACTTGCTACAGTCACCATAACCATTCGAGCTTTTGTACATAAGTCACGATACTGTTCTAGTCCTTGAAAGCCTGCAAATACTTTAGAATTATCGTTCATAATATCAAACAAAAGTTTAATCAACTGTTGATAGAATAAAACAGAATTGTTAAGAGCGCCTTACACATCGAGTCCAGTGGACAAATTTTAATACTTACAACATCTCTTTTAAATAAAATAACAATATCTATCATATAAAACATTGTTAATATACTGAGATCAAACAACCTTGGTATCACTTCTGAATTTGCTTCAGCTTTATAAATAGTGACTATCTTCAAAACGTAAAAATTAGTAATAGTATTTTTCTGTTGCTGATTATCACCTGCTGGGTTTTTATTTTGAACCGAAAAATTGTTCGTGTCAATCACATTGACAGTTACCTCATAATAGAACAAAAATGCCAAAGGTACGCGATTGCACACAAGTATTAGGGCATTCAATAAAATAGGAGTTCTGAACCAATAACCATTTGTGATGCTGAGAACTTTGAAAACTTTGTAAAAATCGTTGTCAAAAATAAGAACCTTCTGGTGGTAACGCGCGGTCAAAGTTATCTTCATTTCGGAACAATTCCAACATTGAATGTGCAATACAATATCGACTAGGTAACAGTCAAAAAAAGAATAAAGGTATTATGAAAGAGTTTGAGGGTTTGCTTGATGTGACTTCTATATAATTAGGCGGTGCATAATTCAAGAAGCAAGTACGACTGGCGAGACGTTTAAATTGTTTGATAATGAATGTAATGTTTCTAACGTCAAGTCATTTTGAAAAGTTTAACATTTTTTTAATAATTTAATAAAATTAGGGACGGTAAAATGTCATTTACAATTTTCATGCATTTCATCGGTGTTCATTCATGCTGGGCTTTTTGGCATTGTTAATACTACTTTGACTGGGATAAAGAAAAATTAAAACAATTTTAAAAAAAGAACAATTTTAGTACAAGTGGTTAGATGAAGGTAAGACAAAGATTATTTATCCGCGGTGCTTCGTAATTAATTGGAAACTTTTGACTTGGTTTGTTTATCAGATTATTCTTTATTGAAGTTTATGTTGATTATTGGTCTAAAAATAATGCTAGTTAATATCCAAACTGTTTTAATAACAAATGAGTTGTTAAATTTTATCTTAAACTTACTAATGACTAATAATTAAATCGGAGTACAAATACGCTTAATTATAAATATCATCTTGTTCTACAAAAGTGCAAACAAACTATTGGATAATAATTGTGAGAAAATATTTGTTAAAAACATTGTTGTAAAACAAACTTACTAATGACTAATAATTAAATCAGAGTACAAATACGCTTAATTATAAATATTATCTTGTTCTACAAAAGTGCAAACAAACTACTGGATAAAAATTGTGAGGAAATATTTATTAAAAACATTGTTGTTTTTCGTTCTTGATTATTGTATAAAAGAACAATTAACCGACATTGTTTTACATATTATACTGTTTCCTACACTGGATTTTGTTTCAATTTCTTTAAAGCATCTAACAATATCTGAACTTCAGCGTTAACATTCTGTACCAAATCCTCAATCTGGTGTTTGCTATCAATGATGCTGATGCTTTGAGTGTAAGGCTCGTATCTGACTCCGAAATTTCTCGGAATGGTCAGTGAATATTTTCTGTAACAAAAACATCAAATTTAATTACAAAATTATTTTTTGCACTCTTTTGTTACAACATTCCATCTCATCCCAACTGTTGTAAACAGATCCGAATGAAAATACAGTGATGAAACTTAATATCACATAAATTTAAAAAAAAAGTTTGATAACCATTTCCTGATAACTTATGAACTCCCATAAGAAAAATGTTACAAGAATGGAAATCAACGTAGATGAAATTTGCAGTCTTTATGATTGATGTGATGACTTGGTAATTTATAATTGCAATAGCTGATATAAAATCAACTTTGCTTAACCGTTTTATCAAGTAGAAAACCACAATGTGGAATCTAGTGTTTCTAATCTAATCTAGTGTTTAACTTTGAAAACAATATATAAAAATGAATAGAAGTACTAACATCATTTTCTCTTTTGCATCTTCGAAATCCTCAGCAACGAAATAGACTTTCTGGTACTCAGTAATGGGGTATTTCTGAACTGCAGCTTTTGATGGTTCAAAGGGACGCAATTCTGGTGTACCGCTTAAACTGTACTCGAGTTCACCGTACGACGAAAGAAGTCCAGCCCCATAGGCTTTGAGTTCTCCGTTTTGTCGACATAATCCAAATTCAACAGTAAACCAAAAGCACTGAAAAATATAAAAAATCGTAATTATTTGTTATTATCAATCAAACTTATAAATTGAAATTACTGTATTTGTTGTGCAGACTTACAGTTGCAAGTTTTTCAATGTATTCATCAGGAGCTCCAAGAGATGCTAATCCGATAGTTTGTGCAAACTGAGCAAACGATAAGTCAGCAAATAAGGGAGCATGTCCCAATAGTTCATGACAAACATCAGGTTCTGGGGTGTAAAGTGGTTTACTACTGTGTCTGATGTATTGTGTACTATGAAAAACTCGGAATGCCAAACCGGCTAAGAAATCTCGAGATGATAGCAGTCCAGCAACGGGTCTCAATGTGAAACCAGTACAATCTGAAAATAAAATTCAATTTGTTTGAATGTCAACAAACATTTGTTGTTTGGAAAATTTGTTTGAAAATCAATTAATAAAGCAGGTGTATTTTGTTTCATTAATAATTACCTTTTAAAAAGTTGGAAACGTCTTCCAATTGTGGAATGTTATTTTCATTGTAACCGCAGTTTTCAATTAGTAATCTGAACACGTGATTGTGTTCCTTGCAAGCATACTTTGGATACAGGTCGGTTAATTTTCTGAATATCACACCCCAAGTTTTGATTTCTTCTGGAGTGTAATCAACCTTTGGAATGGGTTGGCCACTAAAAATACCGAACAAATGTTTCGAATTAGAAATTTTTAAAAATAAATAAAATAAATAACAAAAACTTTGGCTGTAAGATCAATGTATAATCTTACTATTTATAATTATAAGCAATATCAGCAAAATATTTCCGCCTTGCCCGATAAACCTGGTCAGTGAAACCGGGATGATCAGCATCCAGTTCTGATCCGTAGGTTAAAATTTGATTTGCAAACTTGTCGAGATCTCGAATTCTTCTTGGAAACCAAGGCGTACTTCCCTCGTCTTTATTATGATTTCTGAAACAGATCAAGCATATAATTTCAAATTTTTTTTGCTTCAATAATTATATTTAATCACTTAGAGTGAATTGGCCGACCTTGAGACAATGAGGAGATAACTACACTGTTGACGGAGGTCTTCAATTGCAGATTCAATGTTTTTTCCAACATCACATTCTACCATGAATTCATATTTTCCAACTTCACGTAGCGAGCTTCGGGATTCAATATGTCTAAGGTTGACTTCATGTTTCTGCATAAATGTTTTGTCAAGTTTTAGAAATGAATTTCCCTTACTGAAGTTAGAATTTTAATTCTTTTTTAATACATACCGAAAAAAATTGAAGATATTTTCCTAAAGCTCCAACCTCGTCTTCTTCACTTGGCGAAAAGATGAGACGAACGCTTCGAGAAGAATCTTTTCCTTCTTTGATATAATTTCCACCAGATATCAACTTAGGCTACAAAAAAAAGGAATCATAAAAATTATAATTTTTGTTTGAAAAAAAGTTTTTTAATGAATGAATACCATTTTTTTATAAACTCTAATCGATTATTTTACTTACATTATTTTTGATTGATTCGAGAATCATTTCGAAGTCGTTTAATTAATACTTAGTCGTCAGAAAAAGGTGAGAGAAAATTAATCAATCAATCACAAATGAACCGAATTCTATTTACTCCATTGAACGTAGTTGAGTATGGATTGAAACAATAAATCAAATGACTGTTATATATACAAGTCGATTCTGTCAATGACGAATTACCTTTCTCTCATCAATTCCCACTCCTCAATCTTACGAACCACAAATTACTGTATCTTGTTATAATTTGTTTATGTAGAATTGAACAGATTGTACAGATTTTACTCAGCGAATTGTGAGTACAATTATTCTATATAAAATACAAAAATTATTGTTTAAAAGAAATATAAAAACCTAAATTATTTATAAAAATGTCAAGGTTTGATCCTATATTTTATATCATCCGAAACTAATCTAATCAAACACGTATAGGATAGGTTGAGGGCTGATGTAAGACTAGCTAAACATTGAAAAAGACACATCGGGCCAGAGTGAATAATATATCTGATGTAATTTTTAGAAAAATTTCACAGACAAAATTAAATAAGATAAATTATGAATCATTATTTGTAAAATCGAAAATTATATATGAAAATTATCAATTTACAAATAGCCAACTAATTATTTGGAAGCTAATTATTTTACGTATTATTAGTTGATCCAACAACGTAAATGATAAATGACAGGACAGTAATCGTTTCAAAAAGAATATGATTTGCATCAGTTATATTTTTGCTTTGAAATAATGCTTTGAATTCGTATCAGACTGATGTAACAATTTGCAAAAACAATTACATCGGTTCATTGTGATAAACAGATCGGATTTCCAACTTCTTCTTGCAGTAATTTCAGACATCGATGTTACTCAATGTTAGATAAATTATTTCACGAAAACAGTGAATCCAGATTGTTTATATGCGAAAATACGTTATACATGCGTCGTATATTGGTTATTACCAAGGCATAACGGTTTTTTATTTTAACTTAAACATTATTTTACAAAAAATATGCTCTGTAAAAAACGATATCAAAAATATTCAAAATTATATTATTTGAATGTGTTAATCGAAAACTCGAGAAAAAATAGCGTTTGTATAAATTAAAATTATTGTTTATTATTGTCAAATTAGTTTTCAAAACTACTTACAACATCTGGCGGGGATTCGCTCAGTTTGTACGAATTTTGAGTGTTGTCTCCATTACCATTTGGAATTTTCTTTGCAATCCCCATCATTATCGCACAAATTTATTGGCGCTCAAAGCTACACTGATGTGAAAGGGCAGTTCTTTAATTACAAGTGATGCAAATATGGAATAAATTTTAATAACAGAAAGTGAATTGGAGTGGGAAATGATTGACACAACCCATTCGAGATAACTTACTTGATTGTAACATCCATTTTTTGTTAACCGATCAAAACATATCGAATAACCAGACTGAGGGTTATCTGGGCAACAATGTATCATTTTATTTTTAACATTTTTTTTAGAGAAGTGATAAAATAAGTTGTTACACGAAACAAACAAAAATAGGCCAATAATTAGGCCTTTTAATTATTTCTTGATTTCAATCTTTTTAATTCCATTTTTTGAAACGATATGAAAAGTCTTTTAACTTTTTATGAAAAGTTGTGAAAAGTCAAAAGACACCGCGTGTATCATTTTAGACAAAACATTTCAATATATGTATTTTAATTAAAGGCAAAAATATTTCGTATACAAAATGATTAATTGATTGAGATTGATTTTTTATGTTTGGGATAATCTCAAATTAGAGATTTTGAATTGGTTTTCCGTTTTACCGATTTCTGGTACAAATTTTATCATGACTAAAATGAAAACGACAGAGTTTGCTTTAGCCGACTGTGTGTGACGATAGCAATCGATTTTGTAAAGTGTCGAGGAAAATAAGTGGCCCGCCAGAGAGAGACAGTGATAACTGTATCACTGGTTCCCTGCGGGCAGGCGCATGTCGGTGCAAGCCGAGTCTAGCGGCATTTAAACGCGAGAGCCGGAGTAGTCGTGGAACCGCGCGAGTCCAAGTGCGTAGCACGTTATGTTCGCGTGTACAAACGGTCCCGGTCGTATTAACGCCGATGCAAAAATGACCAATCATGACAATATCAAACTCGTGTTTTTTACCTTAATTTTTGTTGGAATTTTCTTATCTTCTGGTGAGTCCGAAATCAACATCATTTCATCCACGTTGTTTTTTATTTTTTTGCTCTCAAAATTCTCAAAACAAAACACTATTCGGTGCAACAAATTTTACAACTTTAATCAATGTTTATTCAAGTAATTTTTATTTTTAATAAAAAATTAGGTGAAAGAATTCGATTAGTGTAGAAAGAAAAAATGATGTAGGTAATAATTATTCTAGAAAAATACTTTGCATTTTCAATGTGACTCGAAACAATTCGAATGCACGAAATTCTGAAGGGGATCCGATTTCTCATACGTTCTACTGAGTAATGCTCAGTCGAATGAAGATTTTAGGAGCTTCCTTGGTTATACTCACGCTGAATATTTCTCAGCTTCCGACTAATAAATTGCATTCACAAACGCGCCAAAGATATTCCACATGAAATACCTAAACCTTTTTCCACCCAATTTACTAATTCATATTCCAAATTTTCCTCAATATCATGCAAACTTTCAAGATAAAGTTTGCTTAAGAAAGAAAAATATTAAGAAGAAAAATTTGTTTGTATTAAAAGTTCACATTCGTTCAAGAAGTTCACATTAGTTAGAAACTTATAATTCATATGTTTTTGTTCGAAAACGGGTCAAATATTTTTTAATCTATGTGAGCTTTGAAAGGGTTCAGATACGAACCTAATAACGATGTTCATAAACTTTGGCCTGACGAATTTCACGAAATCGCAGCATGTATTACATGGAAACGTTATCCCGTTTAATCAAGAAAACTTGAATGAATGCCGCACTCACTTAAAATGTTGTATTAAAACAACGTGTCTCATACATCTCACGGCTAAATTAACTTGGGGAGTTACACGATAAAAGCTGCGAAAGATATTACCTTGTAATATATATTACTTCAACTTCAAAGTGTCATTTGCAGAAGAGTTTCAAACGAAAATCCTTCAAACACTTGAATTAAGCTAATGAACATGTTTTATTTGAAAAAAATTTTTCTGATTTTCAAAAGAGTATAGACTGTTTGAAGTAGGAATAAATCAAGTTTTACTGCTTTGCCAATGAAACTCACAGTAACCATTTGGAATGATATAATATCCTATCAAAAATCACTAAATCAAGTTAAGTTTCAAGAATTTCAACGTGCAAATATGACTAAATTATGTTTGTTCACAAGTGCCGATGTGTAACTGAACTAACAGCAGAGATTCGAACCACCGAGTGTACACTATAGTCTGAATTTAAATTGAAATTCAACGAAAGCTCCAAATGTCCTTCAAAATTTCAACATCTAGATTTGAGGCACATCATTTTTCTATATCAATAATTGTTGAGTTTTGCATGACGATCACACCGCAGGTGTTGTCAGAAAACGAGAATGCTTTTGTTGATTAATGTATCTTTCAATTTATTGCTGGCTAATATCCACCGAACTTGAATCAACGTTTTCCAGGCAACAGCTGCATTTTACATCCCAACACTTATCTACTTGTTCTACAATTTCATTAAACTTTCATATTCGGACTACAATAAAATAACAATCTTGTTTCAAAAACTAATATTTCAAACCTGATTTTTGCAAAATGAAAATCTATCTTTTTATAAAATAAGGCTAGATGTATTTAAATGTTGACCATCTGAATACAAATCCACTTAAAATTCGCTGATTCAATTATCGATAAGAAATTGAAAGCTTGAATAATAAGGATGACAAGTCATAATCAAATTTCGAGGGACTAAAAATCGTACCAAGCATTATAGAAATGGATCAGAAAAGTTCAATACACTGAACAGACAAAACTTTGAACAACTTTTTGTAATGGAAAAAGAAGTCATTTTTATCGACAGTGAATCTAGTCAAAGTGTGTCTTTACTTCATCGTTGAATAAATATACGGAATTGGATCGTGGATTATACGAATTGTGATTCAGCTGCAACATCTGGAATAGTTCAGAAGTCGGAGTAGGAGAATGTGTATCTGAAAAAAAATTGCCCGAGTTGGAGATGCGATAAATATGAACCTTTCAAAATTATATTGTTCATATTGTTTTCTTCATTCGAAAATGTTTTTTGTCTTTTTTTTCAGGACATTTTATACGGAAAAATTGAGGACAAATCACGCCGGTGATTGAATTTTGATTAAAGTTTTTTTTGCCATAAATAATAGAAGCTCAACAATGCATCATGTGTGATTATTTACACGCTACTGTAAAAGAGAGGGAAACAATCTCAAATTAATCCGAGGTTTTTTTGTAAACTGCTACTCAGCTTGGAAAACTTAGCGGACGGTTTTATATACGAAAAGTGACTTTTCTCTTGAGAATGTACTTTACGCCGGTTGTGGAGGAGCGATGCGCCGTACGACTAAAAATGAAATGAACGAGTTTAGCTTCGCATGTCGACGGAAGATCCTGCTGATGGAAAAGTTCCATTATGTTATCCAGCTGCTATTGTTGCTCAGGAAGATGGATGTTTATCTCACATTATTGGCCGCGAGCCCCTGAGGAAACTGCCCCATAACCAGTTACGAGCTAATGACTTGTGAAGCATTGCTACAAAAATTATAAGCACCCCTTAGTCGCTCAACTTTTGTCGATACATTTTGAACGGTTCTACTATAACTTGAAACGATTATTTCACCTGTAATTTATTCCATCGACTATATTTTTAAATAAAAAAATAATTGGATTGATGATTCGACGATTTGAACAAGTTATTATGATAGAATCTATAATTTAAAGAGGCTTTAAAGGTGATTTGGACCGATGATAATTTTCTTATTGATGGCACCAGTTGAACATGAACTCAGGAAAGAAAATAGCGAGGGTATCGAAAAGTTTGCAATACGCGTTCTGCAGGAATCTCGCCGATGCAAAATGAGGATTAAAAAAATGTGCTAATCGCATCGCCTTAAAGGCCATAGTTAAAAGTCAACTGCGAAGAATTTCTCGGGGATTCACTCTTGGGTTTAATTAAACTTTGAAGCAAAATCAATCTTGGGACGACGATGCGAATGAATTACTTTCTCGCACTCTCCCTTTCTCATTTTTCGTCGCGTTTAGATGGTTTTACTTTTGTTATACTTTGCTACTCATTTCCGGAGAACAGGAACACAAACTTGAAGCTTCCGAATGAGCACTCGATGAAACAAAAAAGTCAACAACATTTTTGATCAGCACAGATCAGTTATTTAATCAGCTAGACTCTGTTTTCAAATCAAATCTTAGACTTGAAAAAATAAAAACATTTTATCAAATGCAGAACAAATTCAAAATAAACTGCGAATTCCTATTGTTTGAAATTTTAATTTTTTCGGTTTATAAAACAACTACCTTAATTCTTTTAAGTAGATGACTGTTATACGAACTATTATCTTTTAAAGTCGTTGAAGTTAATTAGTAAAATAGTATAATTGATGCTATTTTTTTAATGCAGCATGACAGCGAGGTCGGACCTGTTAATTGCACATTTGGCTTGGACAGAAAGTTGTCGTGCAAAGTGCCGTGATGCGACAAGAAGTCATGAGTGTTAAGTTACCAGAAGTCGTCTTAACTAGGCATTAACTATGCACCTTTTGTTCCGTCGTTCTTTTTCCGTTCCGCTCAAGTTTCGCTTGTTTCTGCTGCTCTTTATCTTCGTGTACGAAATTCAACCGAACTGCGGTACGTCGTGAATATAAAAAAAAGGAATTCCAGTTGTAAAAATGTATCTTTGTCAGGGCTCAGAAACAGGAGGAAATTTAAGATTAAAATTTTGGAGGTATTGCAGTAACTAATCTTTCAGACGAGCAAAAAATTGTGACAAGTCTATACATTTATTGTCTGAGAGACAAATGACTTTTTTCCATTCTGATAAGACAGATCTTGTTTATAAAGTAGTACGATCGTTTGGCAAAAGTGATTCCTAAATAAAAAAATATTATATATTTTCTCATAGAGAATTTCACGCTCTAACAGAAAATGCCAAGAAATACTATTATTGCCGCACTAAATTTCGAGAAAATTAAATTTGAATTTGTTCTTATGGAGGTTCATGTCTGCCGGAGACAACTTCGAATTTTAGTTAGAGATGTGAAGTAGGTAGAACATCAAAAAAATATCTAAATTAAAGTTAAGAATCTTAAATAGACGTTACCGCACGAAATTAAAAGATAAATGCAATGAAAAAGTGAATATACACACCGTTTTCGGAAATTATGGCTGCCAATTCAAATTGTATCTTACTTTGCATAACAAAATGTTTCCTTTATTTTTTTATGTAAAAAATTATCGCCAGAATGGTTTATAAATTATTTTTCGACGATTTTCAAGTAACATTTTTTTATTTAATGTTGAAAAAAATTCAGTCTTGATTTTGAGAGTGTGGTAGACGATCGTACTACTTTAATTCCGAATGGGCTGATTCGTTGATCAAAAATTGGTTTCATTTTGCATTATGGTCACATCTGTTTGAATTACTCCTAACGGTGTTAAACGTAAAATAATGAATATTGATAGTAGAGCTACCAACACCTAATTGCAGTTTAAAGTATCCAAAAATATTTCTTGTTTGAAAACATACATTACCAACGATTGATTTATAATTCAAATTGTATTCCCTCTTATTGCAGCCGGGATTACATTACCGTAGCGCATAAATTACCCGGCACTCATGCTGATGAATCATCGAAAAGCAAATGTCTATTTTATATGGCAGACAACTCGAACCTTATCAGCTGAGAGTTACTCTCGAAATTCGCGCAGTAAAAGTTTTTTTATCGCCCCTTTCAATAATAGTTTTAATGAAATTGTTGTTTCAGCAATATCAAAACTTCTGTAATAACACACCCAACGAGGTGCTTAAATGTTTAAGCTTTAATGTCTGACTATTGAGGTTAATTTTTTATACCCCTTCAAAAAATCCTATTCACTCTCCTGCTCTCCTGCTGCGGTTCGCTACTTTATATACACATTATCATTTCTCCTAAAGCCTTTTTACGTTTCTTTTTGTAATTCGAAAACTTTTCCCCTCGTATGAAATAAGAAATTCTCGCCGTCGTGGAAGACGAACTGAAAATTTTGTACCGACAGTAAAACCCTTGTCAAGCTGTCAATAAAATTTGCACTTTGAAGATAAACATCTCTTTATAGACGTGTTGTTGTATTTTTTATACAATATGTATACTTTAATTATCTAACCAAATTTCAAGGATACAAATTTTCGATTTGTCACAGTCAGACTTGTCGGTACACTTGTTTGGAAAATGATCTAAAGTGTCAATCACGGTAACGCGCTGGCACGATAAGGCTTGCTGAAAAAGTATTTTCAAGTCTCAACATGGCACCTGCCACGTTCTGACAATCGTTCCTAAGGATAAAACCTTCGGCGCATTTTCTTTCAAATAACGCTGAATTGCAAGTTTTTGAGTGTTATACGAAAGAGGTGGCGACACTCGTTTAAGAACAAGAAGATTGAAAATAATATGAAATTACGAGGTGGAATAAAAAAAAGCCGAAACTTGTAGATTGAAGTGAAAATAAAACTGAAGAAAAGGCGCAAAAAAGTCAATCGGATGAAATTGCGGATCGCGAATTTGAGACTTGGCATAAACTTTTGTTTGTGCGAACTTGAGAGGAAACTGCGTGCATTAATGATGTGTGCAATTTGCGAATGAGACCTATTAGATAAATAAAGCATTTCATATTCAAATGAGTTGACTGTTCCACGTAAGTTCTCATTAAACGTTACAGCCTCAATTTTAGCTGTTAGCGTAATGCCGAATAAGATCCGAAAAGTTCATTTACTTGATACCATATTACACAAATGGAATCAAGCACTATAAGCTTCTTCTCGCTCGTTCACTGGACCGAAAATGTTGAGTTTCAGACTCCGTTTCAAATGCATACTTTGCATCAAACTTTACTGTTTGCCAACAGACAAAAAATTAACAACAGTTTTTCTGGTTTGTTTTTACAGGATGGTGTCAGAATGCACAAATACCAAATTCATACAGCGCTAAGTTCCACACGACCGATGAAATACGACGAGCTGAAGACTCGTAAGTTATTTTTTTAATCAAATTTAAAAATCGAATGTTTTTCATTTTGCATGTTTTTTCTTGAACAATACTTTTTGTCATTCAATTTGTAATAAGAATAAATTAGAAGTTCAAACAAATTGAAATAAATGAAATGAAGCAAAACAGGAACAAAAATGAATTCATAGAGTCTGAAAGGAAAGTTAATTTGTTTTGCATTAGTCGAAACGTGCCACCTGAGAGAAGTATGACGGTCGATGAAGGCGAGACAGTTTATACGAATTGGCATGAAGCGGATACGGAAGTAGCGCCTGAAGCTACCGGAAATGGGAACAGAGCTTTCTTAACGTTGGCAAATTCTGGTTCGTCGTTTCTCCAACAGCAACCTTTTAATTCCAGTGAGTAAGCCTCCTCAAACTTCTTTGTCAATGATTTTCATCTATCAAAATGCGTCCTTTACAGAAATTTTATTTGACATTTTTTTTAAAAGAAATTCTTTTCTTTTTCTTTTTAAAAACAAAAGTTTTTTGTTATTTTAATTGACTGTTATGAATTGTTGGGAATCATTTTTGCGAGGGAAGTTCAGAACGAATATAAAAGCATTAGCAAGTAAACGAGGGTGAAACGTGAAGATTTCGGTCAATAAACGAGTATACGCAGAGGTAATCAAATAGACTGACATTTTGAGGGGAACATCCAATTATAAGTTCCTAATTGTGAGCAAGACTTGAAACGAAAATAAGTTGAAGAACAAATAAAGTACCTCAAAAAGCGAAAAGCTTTCTCCACCCTCGCTTTACAAATTGGTGTAATTAATTGACTCGACTTTCCCATGATTAATTAACTACCTCTATTTTATTTCCACATGTTGAATGTTAAAAATGCGGATACAAACGCCATAAATCATTGGCTCAAAAATGTAATTTTGAAATTTTTCTTTTTATTTTATATCCCTTAGCAATTTCTCATCAAAAAGGTGCGAGCGGCGGCAAGAAACGACGACGTAAAAGCAAAGTAATGCGTGCTTCCGATGAAGAATTGAATGAAAGAAAGAAAGCCGACGGGACGCAAATGAAGGAACGAAAAAGTAGCTGGGACGAGATGAGAACTGTTTCAGAAAATGATACAAGAGCGCGGAAGTCCGGCAAAAAGTTTCGTTCCGACGTGCGCAAAAGACGTCGCCAACGAAAACGCAACAGAAACAGACGGAAGTTCCGAAAGAACTCGAGCACGCCGCTGTGTTTCCAAAAACTCAGCGAATCATGGACTGTGTTCTCAAGAACGGACTCGCAAAATAGCGTCGAGTGTACAAATACAACTGACACCAAGGCCGTCAACCAGATTAACCTTCTTTCCAAGGGATTGGAACCTGCTAATGATACTGAAGGCGCTGAACCGATTGTTTATGGTAAATTTATTAATCAAAGTCTGAAAATACCGGATTTTAAAAACAAATTTTATCTTGTTCAACCCTAGTTAGTCCTGAAATTATTAAAAATAATGTTGAAATAGTTATCATTATATAGGAACACTTTGATGTAACTAATTGCAAACTTTTCAAAATGTTAGTTATACTTTTCAATAAGTTATTTTTTCAGACAATCCATTAACTGATATTAAAAAGTTGTTGGGTTTCAAAACAAGTTTCACTGATTATTAATTAATGAATTAAATGAATTCATTCAAAAGCACACATTTATCTGTTCATAGAGAACACTGTGCGTTTCAAATGATTCTCAAATTGCAAACTCTCTAAAAAAGCTGACAAAAAAATGTTTGCGTTTATTCATTTTTACCGGATGAATTGAATAAAAAAGGTTTGAATATCAGGAAGTGCTCGGAAATCGAGTGATCCGAGAGAACTGTTCGCAAACTCGGACGAAGAGGGTGAAAGGTCAGAGGATCGTCGAAACGTCGAGGACCGTTACGAAGCGGAGAAGATGTTAGGATACGTGCAAAAGGAGATACTCGAAAGGACATTGAAGGCGTACGACTCGTACATGGCATCGATGCATAACACCTCACGACCAGATCAATACAAATCAGTCGAGTTGACCCGACCGGTCCCAAAATCAGGTCCGAAACAGACGAGGATACCGGACTACCCGATGTCTCTGCGACAGCGCCAGCAAATCACAGAAAGGCCTGTAACGGATACGAATCAAGTTGCGGGAGACCTTTCGTGCATTAATGGCACCTTCCTTCCAGCTCCATTAACCCGCCATGCACTCATCAAATATGTAAAGTAAGTCAAAACCCAAAGATGAATTATTCAACCCGACGACATTCAAGCGTTTTCCTTATGACATGATAGCGATGTTTTTTCGTTCCTCGCGCTTTTGTATCGTTTTTTTTTTTTCGTGAACTTTTGTGATGGAAAGATATGCTAAAACCACCGAAACACCGTTCCTCGTCTTGAATAAATTTCAATTGTTGTTTATTGTTTCCGATACTTCAGCTTACCGTCGCGAAGTCGTTTCACTTCGGCGAAAAATTGTGTATTCTTTAGATCCCCTGTAAAGCATTTTGCTTTCATTTTTGTGTTTATCATTCAACTTGAAATTTAATTACGAGGTTAACCTTTTTTCAACGTTTCTTCCTTTCCTGTTTTAATAAAGGGCCAGGTTATTGTTACTTCAATGACAGGTTCGTTTTATTGCAACGGATATGAAATATCCGTTATCTAAAATAAATATTATATCTAAAAAACTGAACAAAACTGTTTAATTCAGCAAAACATTTTTCATTGATTCTCAGAAAAGCAAAAAAAGTTGTCAGTTTTTAATATTTGACATCAGCATTTTTATTTATTGAATTTCAGGTCGTCCTACCCAGGTCATGAATATCTGGAGGCAGATTACGAATGTGCTCCTGGGTATTACATGACCACGAATAACACTCGGCTGCTTTGTAAAAATCGTCGCTGGGTCGGAGAAGTGCCAAAATGTAAAGTCCGACAGAATCCCAGTGAGTTGTGCGCCGAGATGTCTTGCGAACAAGTCTGTAACGAGGTTGATGGACGCGCGCAGTGTTCCTGTTTTGAAGGATTCCGCTCCGACGGACGTAATTGTATAGGTAAAACTCGAAAATAAATAAACCAAAAGCGTTACAATAAAAATTAAACAATTAAAATTTTAACGAGCTTTATGAAATGGAGCAAATTTTACGAAGTGAAACGTTTTATATTTAACACTCGCGTTCATAACAATTTTAATTGGAAGTTACAAAATAACAAATAAATGGTAGATGAAAAGTGGAATGAATGAAATAAAAACAAACCATGCCTTGTTGTGACTGTTATGAAAATATTCGTAACGTTTTTTGCTAGATGTAAATGAGTGTGAAAAATCAAATGGCGGTTGTGAGCACAAATGCGTAAACACCCCGGGATCATACCGCTGCGAATGTTCCAAAGGAATGAAACAGGCAGAAGACAGATACTCGTGTGTAGGTAAGCAAAACATAAAACAATTGGTCTTTCCATTTAACAAAGTTACATCGCATTAAGCAATGAAAGTGGTAACGCACAATAAAGGCCAACGAATGTTAGAATAAATTGAATGAATTAAAACGTTTTTATTTGTTGCAAAACGGTTTTTGTAATGTACAATTGAACGAGTTGTTCTTCATTTGAAATGAATTTATAAACTGTATTTCGTTGTTAATGATTTCGAATAGTAATAATCGCTTTAATTAATTAGTGCGCGTCAGATGGACGCCAAATTGGTGAATTAATACGCAATTTGATGGTCAAATTGATTTGGTATTAAATTTTGTATAATTAATTAAATTAATTATTTGTTACGCATTACAAACCCGAAGGTGATCGATAGCTTCGTTACTACAAGTTTCCAAGTCCAACTGTTATTTTTGCCGACTAAAAAAATTTTTTTCAAAAAACCAATCCAATAAAATAAAAAAAATCAAATCTAGTATATTGAATTTCGAAGAGTTGGAAAAAAGTAGTTATCAAAAACGTGACTGAGGATGTTTGATGTTTTAAAATGTTCAACAAACATATTTCTAGATTTGAATGAATGTTTGATGAACAACGGTCGAGGGCCATGTCAGGACACCTGTCGAAATCTCATCGGTGGTTATGAATGTTCATGCGATGGTCTTCCCGGCACTGTTCTATCGGCAGACAATCACACGTGTCACGACACAACTCCTTGTAATTACAATAACTCCGGGTGCTCTCACACTTGTCTCTCAACGATGGGTCGCGTTTTCTGTTTGTGTCCGGATGGGTACGTTTTGCAGGACGATTGGAAAACTTGTCAAGGTAATTGACATTTTTGTTTCATCCCTCTTATCAAAGCGGGCTGTCGAGTGATGAATGGCTGGACGCTCGCATCCATTTTTTTAGCAATTTTTTTTAAAATAACAATCCCCGGCCAAGGCACTAAACGGATACCCCATTTTAATCGAATAAATGTTCATTTGGTTGGAACAATTGTCGGTAGGCTTGCATTGTCTGCTTACGAATTTGTTTTTTCAGATGTCGATGAGTGTGCCGTGACTGATCTGCAAATTGAAGCCTGTCGATATGGTTGTATCAATACTCCCGGCTCTTACAGATGCGTCGATCCCACGAAAGTAAAAAATGAACAAAATTCAGGCATCACGTCGGTCTCTTGTCCTCCCGGATTTGAAGCCACGAAACCCGGGCTCTGCGTCGGTGAGTTTGATAGACCAATATTTTCCTAACCGTCTACGTACGTTTCAATACACTTTTCATTTTCCAGTTGAATATTTTTTAATATTTCTTTACAATTACTACTTTTGAGGAACCAAATAAACCAAATACTTTGTTACATGCAAGGAAAATGTCATCTATTTTAACTTGATCGACCTACATTGAATCATATTTTTACAAAAATGTTATTTCGATTATACCTTAGTAGAAAAATTTCATAACAGAAATAGTGTCCCGAATCGTAAAAAAATTATAACAATAATATCAGTGTTAAATTGAATTCGTGTCACGAGAAATGAATTTTTTGTTAGAGACTAAAATTTGGGCTGAATTATTTTTTCACTGGTACACTTCAGAAGCAGAGCATGGAGATGTACCATCAAACCAATAACCAATTCTCCCGAGATGAACACTCTAACAAGATTTCAACTTTAACCTTTCCAAAGCGTTCTTGGAACTAAATTAAATTAACCCGCACATAACATAATTTGTCGTCTTTCGAGCTTGCCGTATAGATTGATGTCTTCAGTGCACCCTAAATGAATTGAAATATAGATTTTTTTAATTTGCACTTAATTTAGTGGGAAAATAAGACCGAATCCAAGTTCGCTCGCGACAATCGCAAGTGTCAATAAGTGATAGTCGACAAGTTCGAGACCGTCTGAAAAATGCATCAATCCTTAAATGCACTGCTTACTCAATGTTCATGATACCGGAACAACGCAATTAGTTAGCAAGTTTGTAGGAGTTTGTGAAACTAAACCTCCTTCTAGTAGTTGTTGTACTTCTATCTCAAATACTGGCAGTAAAAGTTGACGTTACCTTGATCAAAATTTTTGCCCCTTCAGTTGACACTGCAGATTACGTTGACGAGGCTCTTAAAACATGAATATCAAAATGGTAATTCAAAGCCCACCAAACCAATCTACTGGCTAGAGAAATTCCATCTCCTATTCCAGACGTAGCACAATCGTTTATTTTTATTTTAAGAATATAACTCACTTATCTGCACGGTTGATTATTTATTGACTCTTCTGCGGCGTGTTTCTTTACATTTCAACAGAACGCGGGGTCGATCGAGCGTTTGTTATTTATCGTTTATTTTTGTTTTGTCTCAACAAAAGGTACATCGTATCGATTTTGTTTCAAATTTCTCATGAATACAAATTTACTAGCATCTCATCGTCGTGATAAAAATGTGCAATTTATGGCTGGTTGAGAGAGCAAAAAAAGGAACAAGGCAATCTAAATACCTATACCTACGTACATGTGGCTTGTTTCAGACATTAACGAATGCGCTCTAGACAACGGCGGCTGCACCGAAATGTGCGAAAATACAAACGGAAGTTTCTTCTGCGCCTGCGAGGGAGACGAGCGATCCTTAGCCGCTGACGGAAAGTCTTGCGTCGGTAGGGCCTGCACTTTATTATCATAATTACGCTTAGTATGCAAAAAAATTAGGACATCATAAAAGCCATGATTAGCCGCATAACAAACTTAACAAACTGAATAATTAATCGTTCAATTGGCTCCTTTATTTTTATCTCGCGTTTAATTGTTTATTGACTTTTGCACCTGAACTGAACAGATTTGAATAATTGAAACCGTCGTTCAAATTTTGTAGATATAGATAGCGTCTCATGCACGTCGTTAAATCCGACGGGAAAGGGTGTGTTGGTGTGCTCGCAGTCTTCCAAATCCGAACTTTGGAGGCGCGCTGGGACTAATCGACCAGGCGCAAAATGTTTCTTAAAGTGTCCTCCGAGGTACCAGCTTCGCGGTGAATACGAACTTACTTGTCAAGCTGACGGCACTTGGGACGGACCAAAACATGGCGAATGCGTTAGTGAGTGTCTCATAAATTATTAGTTTTTGTGAATACAAATTTTCATAGTGAATTACTTTTGTCTCGTAGGATGACGTTATGTATAAGGGTGTCTTAATTGAGGGGCGTTGGATTGTTACAGAATATAGTAAACCTCGTTTAGACTGCCCAAAGGATGTAGTTGCTGAGGTTCCTCCTGGCCGGGACGAGGCGTTTGTTACGTTCGATCAACCCTCTACTGATCTTGATTGGTTTCGGTACGTGCGCTCCAAACCATCGTGGGGCATTCGACTTGAAGCCAATTTGAAAACTGGAGTTCATGAGATTACATTCTACGCAAGGCATCCTGTATCTAAGAGGCAAACTACATGTGTACTACGAATCACTATAAAAGGTTTGCAGAATCAAATATTAACATATCGATTAATTTCAACCGAACCCTTGATTTATTCTATTTTTTTTAGTTTTTATCTAGTTTTTTTCTAGTTTTTATTTTCAGTTTAAACATTTATACGAAAATGATTGTTTCCCATATTGAGCAGATATAATATTTCAAAACCATTTAACATTTTAGTTGGACGTTTATGTAATGTTTGAATAATTGTATGGTATTTTGGATTCGTTGTTTTTGAAAACTATTAAATATATTGTTCAACTGATATGATAAATTTATTAGTTTTTGCTTCAAATTTGTGATAACGTATCTAAAGGTGACTGTTTTCGATGACATTTATTGATGATAATAAATGTAGTATTCTGAATGAGGTGGTTGGAAGTTGAACATCTAATTACATTTGCGAATCCGCAAAATGATTATTCAGACATATCCAGTCTGCATCAACAAGAACATCTAATCGCACTTCTATCATCTCCATCTATTTAGCTTCAATGGATTCAATTAATTAATTTGAGTTTATTGCACCTATCTCTTTAAGCACTACGAGGTTTATTTAATGCGAATTACGTGTGTTTCTAACTTCTATCGGAATTTCCCAGTGCTGAATATAGTTGTGCAGAACCACTTTGGCGAAGATATATCTTAGCATGAAATTGCGCCAAAACGGCTTAACAGAAATGATCCAACAAGATATATCTCTTTATCAGCAACGATAATAGAATTAAAAGGTGGATAAAAATTTAGGACCCGATGGTTTTGGGCGATTTCATTTCGATTCAGCGTCGTATATATATTCATCGATTTCATATTTCCAGCACTGTTCTTTCACGCCCACGTCGTTATTCCCAGATATGTGCAGTTCATCTCAAAAACGACCGAATGCGGTTCTAAATTGATTTCAGATGGTGAGGCACCCAAAGTCAAGGGTTGTCCAAACGATATTGAAGTTACCGGGGGAAACGGCACGGCAGTTACGTGGACAGAACCTACTTTCATGGACAATGTTAAAGTCATGAGAATTGGCAAAACCGCGGTAAGTTTTGTTTCATTACACACTATTCAGACTGAATTATATACTTTCAAGCCTCTTGCAAAAATTTATTTCTTGCCGTTCGTTCGTAAAAATAATAATAATTCTATTTTTGCATTCATTTCTTCTTTATCAATGTTTTATTCAACACTTTGTATGAACTTTTTTATTCGACGATGAAACTTTTTTTAAGACTTTATGTTTTTTTTGTCTGCATCTCTCGAGTAGGTGCATTTATTAAAATTGTTTGATCAACATTGTTTGCCATAATTTTTTATCATTATTCAAAGTGAGGCGGAACGCGGGAAGAGAAAAATACGAACAAAATTTAATGGCCATTCACATGCAAACGGTTCCTAAAATACAAGTAAATTAAGAAAAGCTGTGAAAACGACCGAAAAATGCGATAAATTAAAATTCCCCTAACGTCAGAAAAATGGATAACGACTGTGAGTTTTTGAGGAACGCTTGGTGATATCGCCCTGGCTGCGACGCTTAAATTAGTTATGCATAATTTTTGCTAAGAAAGAGCGAATTTCCGAGGAAAGCAGGATATAACCGAGGCCTGCTCAAGAGGAACAAGATCCCTATAAAGATGCATGATTTTAAAAGTTTCAGTCATATAAAACTGCAGACCAAAAATTTACTTGTGTATAAGCATAATACGTTATCTTTCAAGTTTTTTTATTGAGCCTGACTAAATAACAGCTATGAATTTTCTGACTGAATAAAAAATTTCAACACTGCATATTAGAATAACTTTTAATTTTTTATTAAAATCCAAAGACGAATAAAATACTATCTCAAAATTAAATTTTTAATGTAGACTATCACAAATGTTGAAAATTTGATGAAAAAGCAAATAAATTAGGACCAATAATTTCAGGTTCCAAAATTAATGTCTCTACTTTTATGATTAAAAAAAATCATAAATGATATGAAAAATTATATCATTTTCATTCGCAATTTAGTTGTAAATTGTTAAATGGATTCTGCAAAAAATTGATCTGAATGTTCTAAAAAAGGAAAAAAATGATTAATTTGAGATGAAGTTCACTTTATTCAGATTGACTGATAAATTATGAGTGACTTAAAAGTCGAATGTGAGGTTTGTGAAAAATTAATTGATTTATTTCAGGAACCCGGTCAGCACTTCGATATAGGAAGTCACAAAATTGAATATGAAGCCAGCGACGAGGCCGGCTGGACAACGAAATGCATCTTCAACATTCTCGTTGAAAAACAATAAATCGTTCGTAACGCGGGTTGTGTAAAAATATTGTGCGAACAACGGTTTTTTTGTTTGTCAGCGAGCTAATATAAATGGAAATCTCACCCCTTGCCAATCATACGAAGTATGGCTCGTACCATCATCAGAGTGATTTTTCTCGCGCAAAAATCTGCGCTTCATTTTTTTGCCAAGTTGTTGAGCGACAAAATAGAGAGCGAACACGCGCAAAACATGTGAATGCAAAGTTTTATCTTTTTACGAGTAACTGGTGACACGACGGGTTGAAAGAGAACCGCGAAATTTTAATGGATCCGTAACAAGTGCTTCAAATTGTCACCGTAAATAATTCTATCTAATGAACTGCGGCGGATGAAATTAAAACCATAGATCAAACATTTGGCTCAACAATTAGTTGAATTCAAAACTGCTGCGATGATTGAAAAAATGGTTACTTTTTTCCCCTCTTACTTTTTTTCAATTCAATGTTTGAAGTCTTTTAGTAGCAGTTTCCGTTGTTATGAAAGTAAAAGAACAAAGTTGCGAGACTTAATCATATAGTTCCACAATCATTTAGACTTAAATTTTTCATTTTTCTTGTCAGTTTTCAGTTTGGAAAGTAAATTTCCTCGGGCTGTGATTTGTTAACGAATTCAAAAGGTTCATTACAGTGCGCGGAGTATGAAAATTCGTACGTTTCAAAGCATTGATTAAGAAAAGTTTCGCGGAGGGATGTTAAGGCAAAAGTTGTTGCCAACACGTTAATTGTATTTCGCGCCTCTCTTTCGAGATCAATTGTAGTACCCTTGCCCATGCGCCTTCTAATCACACGTTTTCACAGCAAAAACGGAAAAAAGCGACATCGCGCCAATCTTGCTATTGGATCGCCGCCATTTCCTCATTCCTTTTTTGTGTGCCTTTCGATTCACACGTGCGAAAATTTTGTTGAGTTTTTTTGTGTTCGAAAATGCCGAAACATAAGAGAAACAAGCGGCAGCGGAAGGAGAAGTCAAAAGAGATGCGGAAGCGGATGGAAATCGTGGAGAACAGTGTAGGAGAAGCCAGGAGAAGCCCTTTTGGCGTTCGAGAAATCTGTTTGACCGCCGCCCGCCAAAAAGTCGAAGACAAGAAAGCGTCAGAAATCTTGCAGTGGTAGGTGCTTTTGCACTAACACAGCCTCTAACCTGTGTAATGGCATTAGGCGGGGCCCTAACCTCAAAACCTTCTGCCAATCCACTCAGTCAGTATTGCGCCGGTTCTAACCGAAACGTAATATACGGCCTTCATCTTCTATGATTAAGTTTCATATATACAGAGGTTCTAATCTCGGTTGTTTTAAGGCTCTAACCTATAAAGCCGTAAGTTACAAATGTTAGTTCGTTTTTAGATCATGGCTCACCGCCACAGGCTCGGGTCGTATCGTACCAGCTGATCCTCGAACTGATCCTCCTGTCGATCCTCCAGCTGATCCTTCAGCCGATCCTCCAGCTGGCCTTCCAGCCGATTCAGAGAACAAAGAAAATGGCCATTTCGAAGAATTAGACTAAGATGTTCTCGATCTCATCGTAAGCGTTTGGCAGAGGAAAAGAAATTCGATGTGCCGATTCATCAAGAGATTGTAGATCGCTGGTCGGATATTTTAAAGCAGGGCCTTGTCGAAAATGATTACAGCGCAGCTGAAATCAAAGGACAAGTTGCTTTTAGGTTATGTCAATGACGCTGCCAGACTTTTAGTAGATCTGTCGCGGAAAGAATCGTTGATTCGTCGGGCTCTGGCCATAGCCAATTTTAACAACTCGGCTGCGAAGAACGTCCTCTCTGCAACAGTTTCTGAGGACTGGCTGTTTGGTCCTGAACTAGCAGAGAAATTCAAGGCTGCTAAAGCGATGGAAGCACCTTTGAAGGCTTTTGAACCTAATCTGAAAGCCCCGACTCCTAATAAGTCTCCTGCAACTGCGTCAAAAAACGCGAAGATCCTGCCCGGGTGAGAGATAAACAAGAGATCGTCCCAGGCGGGAAATCTTTCCGAACACCTGCTTCAAAGGATGGTCACGAGTCGTCGAGCAAAAAGAGGTCGCCTCACCATCGCTCCAGTTCCAGACGTCACTAGAAGAGGAAGCAGGACTATCTCCAGAGGCGGAGGACTCTTCGGAGGATGATTCTTCAGCAGAGGTCGACGCAGGTTACTATCGTAATCCGTCACGGGAGCCAGTAAGTTTAGCTGGTCGTCTAAAACTCCATTCAGGCAATTGGATGAGTGTCAACTCTGATCTTACGATTTTGTCTTGGGTTAAAGGACATAAATTTCCTTTTCAATCACAGGTGATACATGACGTTGTGCCGGCCGAGTCAACCTTATCTAACCAGGAACGCTCAGAAATTCGAAAGTCGATTTTGTCTTTGTTAAACAAAGGAGCTATCAGAGCGAACATTTAGAGGGTCATTTTATTCCGAAGATCTTTTCGGTCCCCAAACAATCAGGCCGTTTCAGGCTGGTTTCAAATTTTAAACAGCTGAACAATTTTCTTTACACCAAACATTTCAAGCACGAAGATCATCAAACGGTTATTCGTTTAATGACGAAAGATAGTTTCATGGCTTCAGTCGACTTGACGGACGCTTATTATCTCATTTCGATCAGAAAAGCTGATAGGAAGTACTTGGGATTTGTCTTCGAAGGTATTCTGTACGAATTTTTGATTTTTCCTTTTAGTTTGAGCTCAGCTCCTTATGTATTAACAAATCTTTGAAACTTTTAATTTCTAGTCTTAAAGGCGAGGGTTTCAAATCGGTGGTTTATTTAGACGACTTACTTCTACGAGCAGATTCGAAAGCAAAGTGTGAGCAAAATGTTAGCAGGACAGTTGAACTGCTGGAATTTTTAGAGTTCCTAATAAACAGACAGAAAAGTCAGCTTGTGCTAAGTGACGAGATTCAGAACTTGGGCTTTGTTTACAACTCCAAGGACATGACCGTCGCTTTACCAGCCAATAAGGTTTAAAAACTGTCAAGCAGTATGGACAGGATTAGTAACTTGCAAGTTTGTTCAATTAGAAATTTCGCTCAATTTATTGGCCTTCTAGTCTCAGCATGTCTGGCCACCTCTTATGGATGGCTGTACACTAAGCTCTTTGAGAGAGAAAAGTTTTTAGCTCTGATTAGCAATCACAACAACTATGAGGCGGTAATGTCAATTCCAAAGTCCTCAACGAATGAGTTGCTTGAATGAGTAGCTTGTGTAGAGAACCCTATCAGAGATACAGTTTTTGCTTTAGAGATTTTTCTGATGCGTCGAAATCTGGTTGGGGGATTTTTTGCAAGGGTCAAAAGTCTCACGGTTTCTGGATTGACGAGGACTTGGTACATAACATTAACTTTATGGAACTAAATGCAGCATTTTTTGGCTTGAAATGTTTTGAGAAGGACTAACGGGATTGGTAGATTTTGTTACTAGATAACACGACGGCTATAGCTTATATAAACAGAATGGGCAGTATTCAATTTGTTGACATGAGGAAGGTCGCCAGGGAGATCTGGGCAATGGTGTGAGCAACGAAATATGTGGATAGTTGCGTCTTACATTCCTTCTAAAGAGAATGTTGAACCTGATTTTGAGTCGCACTGGCTTTAAACAGAGACAAAATTCGAGTTGTCTGATGCAGGTTTCAATAAAATCGTGAAGACACAAGGTTCTCTGGAGGTAGACCAAATGCAGCAGTTACGTGTCTTGGTTACCTGACCCAGGTGCATTGACAATCGATGTTTGTGTAAAAGCAAGTGTAAAATGCAAGTGTATTGCTTGGAAACCTTATTTCTTTTATGCATTTCCACATTTTGTTATAATATCAAAAGTCCTGCAAAAGATTAGGTCCGAGAAAGCTCGCGGAAGTGTTGTGGTACTTTTACGGCCGGCACAGCCTTGCTATCAAGAATTCAAGGCTCTATTATGTTCTGATTCAGTTGTCCTGAAACCTCAAGATAATTTTTTGTTTTCATTTGATATGAAACCACACCCACTCCGAGAAGCATCTTACCCTGGCGGCAGGAATCTGCTCAGGTTGATGACTAAGAAAAAGAACTTGTCGGAACAAACTTTAAATTCGATTGTAGCATCGATAAGAAATGGATCATTCAAACAGTATGATGTAGTTTAGAAAAAATGCTGGCTCTTTTGTACTGAATAGAATCTTGACCTATTCTTGGATGACAATCCGAATATTTTGGAATTTCCGACTTCCTAGTTTAAACAAGGTGCAGCACACGGGACCATTGATTCTGCGCTCTCAGCTATTGCCATGCTCGTGGGGCCGCAAATAGCTAAAAATCCTGAAGTGAAACGTTTCATGAAAGGTTTGTTGCATTTAAAACCTTCGACATCAAAGTATGATGAGATTTGGGATTCGTGTGCGGTATTGAAATTCTTTTCAATGTTACCAAACAATGAAGACTGCAATTTAAAAAACCTTAACGTTAAAATTAGTTACTTTGTTAGCACTTGTCACTGCACAACGAAGCCAAACTTTGGCATTAATTGATATTGGAAATGTTCAAAAACCAGCGATAACTTTCAGATAAAAATCCTCGATCCGGTTAAGACCTTTGGTCCAAATAGAAAACAACCAATTTTATTGTTACCAAAGTACTCAATCAACGAGGAAGTTTGTATTTTTTCGGTATTAGATTGTTATTTAAAGAGAACCGCTGAACTGCGAGGTCAAGAAAATTTACTTTTCATTTCTTTTGAAAAGCCACATACTAAAGTAGGTAGCCAGACCTTAAGTTGTTGGATTAAGGAGTCTCTTAAAAACAGCAGGATCGACACAGAGATATTCTCTGCTCATTCGACTCGACACGTGTCAACGTCGGCAGCGTATCGAGAAGGTGTTTCTATAGGTGTAATAAGAAAAGCAACGTGCTGGTCAGCAAACTGCGATGTTTGCAAAAGAATACAACTTCAATTTAGCCGAAGATAGATCGTACTCTGCTATGTCGTTTATAAACGCGTCAGCTGATTAAACAGCCTTTTTAATTTGTTACATTAGTCTTCTAATTTTGTAACGATTTTCGAAATAAATTTGTTCGTATATATTTTATTTTGTTTCGCACAAAATTTTCGCTTATAACTGTATCTTTGATGACTTTAAACATCTACAATTGATCTCGAAGGAGAAGCGCGAAATAAAATTTAAAGATTGAACGAACTTACCAAGTGAAGTTCTATCTTAATTGTATGAAGCGCCTCTCCGAGAGATCAATTCCGAACCTCTGTTTGTTTAGACGAACAACTATTCCTATTCATTCGTTATTTCGATTGATCATCCAAATATGTAAGTCACGATAATCTTTAAACTATGAGAAAATAGCGCTGATCCAATAGCAAGATTGGCGCGGTGTCGCTTTTTTCCGTTTTTGCTTTGGAAACGTGTGATTAGAGGACGCTTGGGCAAGGGTACTACAATTGATCTCTCGGAGAGGCGCTTCATACAATTAATATAGAACTTCACTTGGTAAGTTCATTTTATCTTTAAATTTTTACGTGGAATTGCATTTGCATATTTAAAAATTGGTGTAATTTACAATATCAGCGTACTTGAAGGCACCTCGGAATGATGTAATCAGTGTCGCATAAATACTCACATGCGCTGACCTTTTTTGCAAACAAAATGATGCCAAAGGTTTGCAAAGTAAAAACAAGATTTTTAATTTCATTCGGATGACGCAAAATGTGAAAGAAGCAACAGCAACAAAATCATCAACAAGAAAGTATCTAACTGACAATATTTTTAGTGAGTTGTGATTTCGATTTCTGGTTGAATTGAATTTAAATATATTTTTATACTTTTTTTCAACAAAAAGTTTGTGTAATTAGATGAACGGTAGGGAAAGTTGATTTGTGACAAAATAATTGAACGAAATTCTGTTATTCTCGTTTTGACTTAATGTGAAGATGTAACGAGCACAAGATTATGCAAGTAGGCATCTATAGTGAAATGTTTGACTATTTAACAAATGGAAAAAAGGAAACAAACACAATAAAAACATTTTCGACTGAGTTTTGAATTTCATAGATGAGAGTATCTTTCATATTTTTGACAATATTTAGGTATAATAAATGAAGGGATAAAAATAATAACTGTATGTGAATAAACGTGAGATAAAAGTACTTTAGCGAATTTTTATATAACTATACTGTTTGATCTCATACACTATTTCATGAATATCAGAAGAAATTAGACTTTCTTTGTCGTAACTGCCCCGTCAAATTCAATTAACTGTTATAAATGCACAATAACTGCTTTAACTTAGTTGACATTTTTTAAATCTGAAACAAGTTCCATATTACCTGGAATTATTTCTGAAATGAAACGAAGTAATTTATGCGATTTGTTTAATTTCAAAAATGTACTGTGCAACTTTCCTTTTAAATTATTTATTTCACTTGCATACAAATAAATGTTCATTGCAATTTAATATTTAACAACTCACGCTGAATTTCTTCTCCACATTTCTATTTTCATCTTTGCCATGTTCAACAAAATCGCGAGAATTTTTTCCAAATTCGATGTCATATTATATTCAAACGACATACATTAAAAAGCATATGAATCATTATCAAATAAAACATTTGATATGACGAAAACAATTATCACTATGAACTTCAACAACTGTAACGTTAAATATTGATCAACGCTTTAAGGCAATAATGTGAATATTACGTTTGTAGAAATCCCCAAAAGTGAGAAACTACAAAAAACAGCAGTCGGTATATCTGTAAAAACGTGTTCATTATTTATTGATCTAGTTATTACGAAGGTAACGTTATGCCATTTGCATATCACGCATAAACGTTCAAACAAATTTGACGTATGTGAAACTTTATATATGAATGTATAAAATTCACCTATTAAATATATAACAAAAAAATCGTATACTTTGTCGATTTATTTTCGCAGCACACAATTCAGCATTGATCCTAAGGTACTAAGCGAGATTTAAATAATTATTAAGAACTAACTCGCGTTTTCGCTGCGACACATTTTTAATATTGAAAGGCCGGAGTATGAATAGTTCCAACCACACCGAGTGTAAAGTTATCCTGAAAAGTTTGGTAAGTGAAATATCTAATACTCCACTGTCGCCATGAGATTAGCTTATAACGTTACTTTTGTGCGAACATTTTCAAGCGCCAGCACAGAAAGGTCAAAGAATTTTTTTTATCACACAGATTTGAGATTAAAAAAAAGCGAATACCAATTCAAAAAGTATACATTTTTTAAAAACAGCAACTTCTTCTATTTGTTCCTTTTCTCCTAAGTGCGATCTGATTTCTGTTCTGATAAGTTCTTTGGTAAAGCTGTTGGTTTCTCAATGCATTTTCTGGAGTCGATTGTTGTCGATGCTGATAATTCTGGAGTCTCTGCCTTCGTTGGTAATATTGCTGCTGTCGATACGGATCATCTGAAAGTATACAAATTCGACAAAAATCAGTAAGTGAAAACGAAAATCAACAACAACCCCATCAACTTTCCTTTCTACTATATAAAAAAGTAACTATGTTTGTTTGTTTGTTTGTGTCCGCATCACGCTCTAACTAAGCGTTACAAAAAATTTCAAACGCATCAGGGAGATTCTATGAACTTCTACAATGAACATAGGCTACATAAAAAGTTAATTTTTTCATTTGGTTTGAGAGAAAATTAGTATAACGTGTTTCTAGTTTTTGAAAACAATTTTCTACTTTTTCATGGACTCACTGACTATAGCATGGTAGCTAAGCGCAAGTGCTTCGCATAGACACCAGTGTCATTGCACTGTTCATTTGTCCATTATAATTTTTGTAAAGTACAATGAACAACTTTTTTATGTTGAAAAATTCGTTTAAAACCCACTTAAATGTGGTCGAACTACATGAATTATTCTTCACTAGTAACTCAGGCAAGGCTGGACCTTGTCTAAGCAAAATTAAGTGTGCCTAACGTAGATTTCTTTGGCTTAGGCAATGTCTGAAATTGCCTAGCAAATGATCAGTACGTCCAACAGTGCCGGGTGTGAGTTTGACAATGTTGGATCTGCTGCAAATTAATAAAAAATGAATAAAATATTGAGCCCTTTCAACACGCGCTAAAATGGTCAGAATTTGAATTTTTGCAAAAATTTTTAGTTTCTCATGGACTTACTGAATAAAGTACTGTAAAAGAGATTTAAACAAATATATCGAGCTCCGGAATGTAAAAAATAATTTTCAATTTAATAAAGTTAATTCAACGGGTATCGCAAATTTTATTTTCCAAATGTTTACCGCGTTCAATATCGAGTTTCCAATCAATCGATTAGCAGTATTTTGGCATCGTTACGATCCCTTGAGGTTTATTTTAATTTTGTCAGGGTATTTAAATTTCATGTATATGCCAACATTTATGAAGAATCAATAAAAAAACAGCAGCACCTCAGCCCGTGCTAAGCACGGGTGCTCAGCTAGTCATAAATAAATTACAAACATTATCAAGCAATCAAACGTTTTTATTCCAAATTCACGATAAATTTCATATTTCAAACAGTTTATCCTGGTGAAATAAACTTTGAAGGGAAAAACAGCGCGTTTCAGATTGACGTCACCAATTTGAACTTTTTCCCTTATCATTGTACGGCATCCCGGCTTTATACCGAGTTTTGAAAGGCGTTTTGTTGTTGTCACAAGCGTTGTCTTCCCTGTTCCCTAGTATGCTTTGCCAAATTTGCGACCATCAATTCCGTGGACATTTGGCCTTTTTTGTCGTGTGCGACGACCTTGTCAGTTACCAAATTAGGTATCTTCGATCTCGGTGACGAGTTGGTGCTCTCGTGCAACTTGCTAATAGGCACCGGCAGCCGGGAAATCGTCGGCTTTGTGAAACCATCTCGGCTCCTAAAATCCGATTTTGCAAGAGGGTTCGAAATCATGTCATCTTTCTTGAAACTTTCAAATGTCCCCCTCGGATTTGAAAGTTCAATCGTCTTTGCCAAACTGTCTCGATTCCTAACTTCCGATTTCGCGAGAGGGTTTAAATTCGTCTCATCTTTTTTTAAACTTTCAACCGTCTCTCTTGGATTCAAAAATCCACTAGTCTTCGCCAAACCATCCCGACTCCTAACGTCCAGTTTGACAGGAGGTCCTTCATCATTATTCCTCGGGTTCACCAATCCAAAATCGATGTCTTCACAAGGTTTTGAACCAGATTCCAACTCAAACTGACTATCTTTTTCAAAATTTTTCGTCGCCGAGGACAGTTCTCTATCGAGGACCGGTTTCGGCCGGACGGTTGTCCTGGTGAACTTGGTCCTACGATTTTTCATCAACGTGTCCTTGGCAAGTTTCGCTCTAGCTTCGGACAGGCTTTCGCTAGTGATCGGCTTTGGGGGTGGGTCTTGAGGTTCGTTCTCGTCCTGCGTACCGGTCGATTTTTCAGAAGTGTCAGGTTTTTGGTCGTGATTTTGCAGCAAAAAGTGTTCAAGCGGTTTAAAATCTTTGACCTGGGGTTTAGTGTACACCTCGGTTATGCCGCCGGTTGATTCAGATTCAGGGACTGTGCGATCAGGCCAGTGCAGTTTAGATACTGAATTGAAGTGGATGTTATTGAGGATGACGTTTCCAGGGGGCTGCTGGTTTTTGTACTGTTTGCGCAACGTTGCTTGCATAAGTTTGTGCCGGTAGATGGTGTAGTCGGACAAGCAGTCAGACACTAGGCGAACTGGATCGGTTACTAAAAAAGATGAGGATTGTTTCTCCACAAGGTCATTGTCTGGAATTTTGGGTGCGTCTTTTGTCTGCGATGAGTCATTGCTTTCTGAGTCCATTTCAGATAAAAGCAGCGGACTGGAAAAAGCGCAACGTAGATTCAAATCCGCACTCACACTTGACGCGCAATAAACCGGCAATGGACTTGGATAGAGCGTTACGATTGCAGGCTTTCTCGGTGCCTCCTGGTTCATTCTATTACGCGCCGGCAATTTTCTAAGGCTTTCCGTTTCATCCTAAAACATTGTCCAATCAAATTCATCACGTTTTTTTCTTATCGTTTTTCTTCTTAAAAATTTCATGCATGGTTTTTTTGTAAATTATGTATAAGAAATATTTCAATAAAAATAATGTTTAATTTCTTTAATCTATCTATTATTTCAATGAGTTTCTTGAAAGAGTTACCATTGTTAATTTCGGAAACGATAGACTGCAATGAAACCTTGACAGTTTGTTAAATATGTATAAAAAAGAATGCATGATTTTTTTAAAAAATTGTTTACTGAATAATTTAAAAATAATCGCGAATTAAAAAACTGCATTTAACAGGGACTCTTAAGGAAGAGCACCAACAAAGCTAAAGTTCACCAACTTAGAAATGATAGGAAATTATCAGACATATTGTGACGAGTTTTTTAACAATTTAAATAAATGACCGTGGAATGTTAAAAACATTAATCGATTAGACTAAGAATAATATCAAAACAAAGTAAAGAAACTACTGACATTCTAACTTGTTTTTTTGTGAAAAAGGCTACCAACTAAAGGAACAAAATAACAACAATTTCGGATAATACAATAAATTTGTCGTTTATATTTTTTGTGAGAGCATATAATTGTTATGGGACACACTGGAGCATCATAGCAATGCTTTACAATGTGAAATAGCTTGTAAATCACGAAATAATAAATATAAAAGCAGTTCACGTTTCAACATTCCAAGGTTAAAACACTGCTTTAATTATTACAGTATGGGACACTAATCTCAGTCCTCCACTCCTAAACCGTCCCTCCTTAACCCTTTGAATAACTCAACACAGTTTTATTACAAACGATATGAATAAATTGTTCAATTGGATTTTATGTTTTGAAGAGTTTTTCTGTCAGTGCAAATCTAATGTTTAAACAAAATATTAAATATATTATTTGAACTTGGAAAAAAATGGTTGAGTTTGAAATCAAGTTTAAAATGACTGAGGAAGATAGCAAAATATAAAAAGTAGAATATACTTACTAAAAAGGTGTGTATTTTAGTTATCAGAGGGATTGCCAAGATAAAGGCAAAACAGCAAATAGCAAAAGTCTCGTTTATCAACGGTGATACGTAGGTTATGACTGATCTGATAACTGTCTGGATGTTAAACATAACGTTAATGTTGCACACGTTGACGTTTGCGTGTTTGTATTCGGTGCTACATTTTCGAGTTAGGTTCCTCAAGTTCCATGGGTGAATGTGTATACAAATTTTACAACTTAATTTGACAGCTGGATTCGAAATGTTGACACTGACGTCAGGGCGGACCAACTAAATGTGAATGAATCTAATTCGAAATTAAAGCTAGCGACTTATTGTACAAACTAAGGAGCAATATCATTAAATGAAATGAATATCGAATAAATATAATAAATAATCCCGTTCAATCCGAAAAATAATATTTTAGCTAAATGACTGAAAAAAGAAGACCTACATTAATTGAAACAATATTGATATTTAATTATAATAAAATGTATTTGTATTTGTATGCGTATTTATTAACAAGTGGTTTTAATGTAACTTAATTAGATGAGCGGAAAATAAACTGAACATAAGAAAAAGAATATAAACAGAATAAGAAGCAAAACTAACATGTAAGATGATGAAAACTAAATCCGAAATAGAAAGAAAACCAATGAATACGAACAAACATCAACGAAAAAATAAAAACACAAAAAAATTTTTGCTCGGCCGCAAATGATGTTACGTTTGCAATTAACTGTTTAAACATAAACGATAGAGCTCTTGAATATGTATAATTACAAAATGAAAACGATAATTGACAGGGAAATCTTAGTGCGCTCGTATTTTATTGATTAAATGCTAACAAGAATGCCCGGGTAAAATTTATAATTTTTGAAAACGAAACCATTTATTGCAATGTCATCAGGCCAGCTGCTTATTCACTGAAAACTGACAAAAACGCTCGTGAAAATGTTACTAATCTTTAAGAACAAAAAGTTTGTTGCAAAGCAAAATGAAGCCTGCTGCTCTGTACCAAGTACTCTTTTAAATAACAAAGATGTGATGCCGCGAAGTAAAAGATTTAACGGCTGCTAAGCTTAATGCATCCGTCTTTCATTGATCAGATACAATCAAAAATACTGTTTTAAATTTGAGTCATCTTTCGGAATGCGATTACAAATTACAAACGAATCTAATACAAACGAGAATGCTAGTACAAATTTTGAAATTTACAAACATAAAACAATTTACTGCAAAGCTAGATCAGGTCTGTCACTCTTTATCGAGTTCTTTTCCAAAATGCGATTTCGCAAAGCGGAAGATCGAACGACAGTGAATGTTAATGCGTCCGTTTTTGATCAATCAAATAGTATCAAGAACGTCATGAGAATTTTTCAATTTTTGACAATAAAATAGTTTCTTGTAAAGCGGATTCAGGTCTGCCGCTCGGCATCGAGCCCTTTTTTGGAATGCATTTCTGCAAAGTGGAAGAGTGAACGACAGCAAATGTTAATGCGTTTATAATTAATTGAACCAATACTAAAAAGAATGCTGGTGCAAATTTTGAATTGTACAAGAATAATAGTATGTTACGCTACAAGGGAGAGAAACAAGCGTTTATTCCGCGGGTGAAGTGACCGCACGAGACTTCGCCGAGGGCTGCCGAAGGCAGCCCGAGGTGTAGTCGAGTGCTGGTCACTTCTCCCGAGGTTTAAACGCTTGTATCTCCCATGTGGCATATATATCTTTTCATAACAAGTTCATCAAAGACGGCTAACCTCTCCGATTTGTCGGGACGGAAACACTGTTTTATTCCCAAGGTGCGGTTTATTCCCTGTTATTATGGTTGTTACTATGGTAACAGGGAATGAACCGCGTCTTGGGAATAAAACAGTGTTTCTCTCCCGACAAATCCGGGAGAAGTTGGCCGTTTTTGATGCACGTGTTATGAAAAAAAATTTACTGCAAAGCCAGATCAGGTCTGTTGCTCTATTTCAAAATGCGGTTCCGCAAAGCGGAAGATTAAACGACAGCAAATCTTATTGCGTTTTTAAAGCGTTCGTCAAATGCTAACAAAAACGCGCGTCAGAATTTTTTAATTTCTGCATACCAAAAAATTTACTGCAAAGGTAAGTGTGGTTTGCCGCTCTGCATCGTGTCTTCTTTTGAGACGCGATTCCGCATCGCGAAAGATTAAACAACAGATAATGTTAATGCGTTCGTTTTTGGTTAATCAAGTTCTATCAAGAACGTGATGAGAATTTTCAAATTTTCACAAATAAAATACTTTATCGCAAAGCAAAATCTAACCTGCTGCTCTGCATCAAGTCTTTTTTCAAAATGCGATTCCGCAAAGCTGTAGATTGAGTGACCCCAAATCTCAGTGCGTTCTTGAGTGGTTGAGCAAATGCTAACAAAAACGCTCGTGAGCATTTTATATTTTTCGCAAACAAAAATATTTACTGCAACGATAGATCAAGTCTGCCGCTCTGCATCGAGTCTGGTTTTGAAATACGATCCCACAAAAAAAAATTTACTGCAAAGGTAGATCAGGTCTGCAGCTCTGCATCGTGTCGCGATTACGCAAAGCGGAAGATTAAACGACCGCGAATGTTTATGCGTTCGTTTTCGGTTAATCGTATACCATCAAGAACGTCATGAGAATTTTTTAATTTTTGCAAATAAAATACTCTATTGCAAAGCGAAATCTTGCCTGCTGCTCTGCATCGAGTTCTGTTTCGGAATGCGATTTTGAAAAGCGGCAGATCAAGTATTCGCCAAACTTAGTACTTTCTTGAGTAGTTGAATAAATGCTCACAAAAACAGTCGTTAGAATTTTTTAATTTTTGCAAACAAAAAAATTCACTGCAAAGGTAGATCATGTCTGCAGCTCTGCATAGAGTCCTCTTTCAAAAAGCGATTCCGCAGAACAGAAGATTAAACGAAAGCAAATGTTAATGCGTTTATAGTTAATCGATTAAATACAAACAAGAATGCTAGTACAAATTTTGACATTTACAAGAATAAAACAGTTTACCGCAAATCAAGATCAGGTCCGTCGCTCTGCATCGAGTCTTTTTTTGAAATGCGATTCCGTAAAGCGTAAGATAAAGTGGCCGCAAATCTTAGTGCGTTTTCAAGGGTTCGATCAAGCGGGGAACTGTTTATTAAGCCACGCTCGAAAACATGAATTTGGAAAGACAAATTGTAGTGTGACCGCAATTTTTGTATCTTTGTTTTTATTTGATCTCTTACAGACAGATCGCCAATGCACAGGTATAATTTCAGGAACAAAAAAAGTTTGGTAAGGCAAGCTCAGGCCTGCCGCTTGACGAAGAACCAGACTGCAAAATGTGGGTTATTTATTTTGACTGCAGATCTGATTACTTCTGCTATTCATCAATTGAACACGTCAAAACTGCTGGTAAAAAAAGGTCACAAAAGTAAACAATATGTGGCAAAACAAAGTCATGCCTCCGGCAACCAGGCTTATGTAAAATTAGCACAAATTTATATTGAAATGCTGCATGCAGATTTACATAAAGTTTACTTTAGCCTTACTTCGCAATATCCTAGAATATTGCCGTGAAAAAATCTAAGTTGAACAATTTTTCGAATTGTATTTGGGGGTCCCTTTCAAATTAAATAAAACATTTTCGGAAAAACATATGTACATCTTTCTAGACAATGTAGAGTTAGTTACATGTAAATTTTATGTAAATCTGGATTCGTACGCAATCGATTTAACATTAACAAAAATGTATCTAAAATGTTCAGGAACATGAAGGTTTATTGCAAATAAATTGAATAAATCTATTAGTTTTCTTCTATCATGCCTTTAAAAATACGTTGATTCACTGACAAAAATTTCTCAGTTCAATCCGTTCTTTCTCGAGTTCGGAATCTGTTACTTTCATCGTTGAGTAGTTAAAATTGGCTGCAAAAAACGTTTATTAATATTCATAATGCAGGAGATCCTTTTCTAATTTTACGTTACAAACAATGGGAATTTCATTTACCTTTGCGTTTCTTTTTCGGTCGAATGTTTTTCCGATCTGAGTCACTACAATTGTTCCCGCGGTTATTATTATTATTTGTCTCATCATTCCTTCGTGAGGCTTTGTTAGAACCTTCAATTAGATTGGTTAATTGTTCTTTTCATAAAACTTTAAAAATACCCTTGAAGCTTTACATGAAATTCAAAGTTAAAACCACAGTGTCCTAGATTATTTACATATATATTTTTTACCAATTTTCTAACAAATTTTATTTCAGGTTGAAAATACAGTAAAAGTACAATTCAACAACCTTGCGATCCTAAATTTTTTTGTTTCTGTTTTTGTTTATCTTTGAGTACAATCAAAGTAGTATATCAAAAGCAAGGGGTCGGCAACTCAGAATTACATGCGTAATTCACGCAATTCTGAAAAATTCCGAGGAATTCCGAGAACTTCCTGGTAATTCTGCGGAATTTCTGGTAATTCCAAAGTAATTCGGTAGTAATTCGCGAGAATTCCAGACAATTCCGCAGAATTCGAAGTAATTCGCAGGAAGTCTGGGCAATTTTGCAGAATTTCGAGGAGTTCGAAAATGGCGTAATGATGATTATATAAATAGAAATGAACAATTGAAACTAAATCGAAAAGATTTTTGCCTTTTACAACAGATAATTGTTGTAACAACTCAGCAACGACGTATACTTGTCACAAAAAACAATCTCTCGTTAAATCGCTCATAATTTAGTGGCTCAGATGAACTATACTGCACTAAAATGTTTACTCCAACGATGATTGAAACAGAAAGAAAAATATTATTTCGCAACAAATTTCGATGTTTAATTCAACAATCAATTATTGAGTTTCTGAAATGCATACCTATTTGCGGAGGGTCCGATGCCTATTTGTCCCTTGCGATTTTCAATATCTATTAAAAGATATGAGGTAAATATTAGGTACATCAGCGGGATTCCAGACAATTTTGAAGAATCGGAGGAGTTTACGAGGCTTGACTTGGATCGACAAGACCGTACTCCAAATGTAACAATAACACCCTAACCTCTATCTTGATAGCACACAGTTTTGATAAGTCCATGGGTGGGCGCGCGCAATCTGTTCTCCTCTCATCGTAATTTGTACCGGCTTGCTGACAGCTCAACAACAATGTTGACGTTCAATGAATAAATGTTTTTCCAAATTGATCATCGATATTTTTCATCTTTTTTTAGAACTGATATAGAGCTTGAAGATCAAGAAATGAGACGAAAATTTTGGGAATTTATTTTATAGAAATCTGCTTTCTCCAGCTGCGCATATCAAAAACATTTTAAAACACTCCCAGTTCCATAACATTCATGTTTTGCAATCACTGAACGAAAAGAATGAATCTTTTCCATTTAGTCACGTGGAAAGATTTGTGCGTTCGCACACGGACAGAAAATTATATCGAAAATCGCAAAGACATAGAATACAAAACTATCAAACTACTTCACTAGCAAAAATCTCATCTGTACGGCGACTTTTTAGGTTAGCGCGGTGCGATATTCGCAAGCTCCCACCACGTGCAAAAAACGCAAGCGGTCTCGTGCGATTTTTTCATAACTCCGCCCCTTTGCTATCTGTGATTGAAAGTGCGGTAGTGTTGATGTGCGACATCTAGTTTTGACTGCGTCACACGCACACCAACAAACATTCGATCACAGACAACAAAGAGGCGGAGCTATGAAAAAATCGCACGAGACCGCTTGCGTTTTTCTCAAGTTAAATGACGTGATGTTTTCGGTCATTGAGCCATGCGATTTTTGGTAGGCACTGTTGTGAGAAAAGTGCAAGCTTATTTTCTTGCAAAAAACGTTTGAATTTTCTGTCCGTGCAGGCGTACACCAATTCTATTGTTAAATTTGACGGGGAAAACTCACTTGACAAGAAGAAATACTATGGGCCATTCAAAAATTCCCCGCAAAAGTTCACGTTTCTCCCTGGAATTAAGGTGTTACTCGATTTTCGGGTGTCCAAACTTGCCATTGTTACTGCTCGTCAGTTCTACAAATTTGCCAATCCTTCTGAAGTGATCCCGGAAATGCCAATAAATTTTGAACATGATCGACGAGCTTTGAGACAAGCTATCAGCAATTCAACATTTCCAGCAGAATTGGACCTAGATGATGCTAACATTGCATTTGAAGCGTTCAAAACTGGTTCAGCAGAAATTCAGTGGCCGAAGTGCCGCCAAAAAATAAAAGTGAAAAAATACTACCGTAGTCACCGATGGAGTTATGTTATATCGAATTTCCTCAAACATCTTGAAACTCACACACCTAAAGATGATTAATTGTTAACAATTTAACCACTATAGTATTAAACTATTATTGTTGATTATTCTTTGTTCGCAACATCATTAATTTCATATACAAACTTGTTTAAGTTGACAATTTATTGCAAAAAACGATGTTCTATGCAAGATTTATAAATCTTATTTTTTTAAGTCACTAATGAGTGAATAACTTTAGTATTGCAGTTTTGTTGTCGATTATTCTTTATTTTAAACGTCATTGATTTGTCACAAAATACTCTCGATCAAATTGTACAGTCAATTTCGATGTTAAAGATAAGTAATTTTATTTTTGTTACATTATAAAGCTTTTACAAAAAATAAGTTGTACTGATATTATTTTTACATGTCAGTCCACTTCACCTAGACGACTTAGGGCAATCAAATTTTATACAACTAATTCCAACCACATACATAACAACGATAATGAAAAATAATAATACAATTTGATGAGAATTTCAGTAAGATTCAGGAAGCAAAGATTCTACATACTTATAAGAGTTTTCCGAAAGCAAAAATTTTCCATGTACATTCTGGGGAGCTGGAATCGTTCACAAATATTTTGAGATACAAATGAAGCCTTCAGTTTAAAGTTGATAAAGAATTGAGCTGATCGTTTGGATCTGCAGTAAACAACCTGGCAAACACGCCTACTTTTTTTTATCGTCTTCTTGTTGATCAGTACTTACAACGCGCTTTGGATAACTGATTTCAGTCCAATTCCGCCCCTCCATATAGCCGAATCCGCTAATCAAGCCAATCAAACAAGATCCATCTGATATCCATTCTGAATACGCAGAAGTCTCCAACACTTATCATGCCTAAGTGTTGAACAGTTTCGACTCCTTTAACAAAACCAGGTTTATTGTGTCTAGCTTCACTTTGTATAACTCTGACAATGCGATTACTGGTAATTCTCTTGCTGCGATTATCTAAAAATAAACAAAGCGAAGCCTTTTTCACGGACTGTTTATTTCCTTGTTTATCTTCAATAGTCACGCATGGACCATCCTCTTGCGATTCAACTACACTCAAAATCCACCTACCTATCGACCGCCTAGCTTTCCGATCGGCTAGCTAGCAAAAATCCGACCGGCTAACTATCGCTTCCCCTCAAGCGTTGTATCCCCACTCTTTTAACCTCTCCAGCGCGCCTTTTTCAAATTCAAACGCGCGCGTTCTTAAAAATGATAGTTTTTTTGAAACTATCTATTTAAAAAGGTATTAAAAGTTCAGATTTCGATTATTGCAATTCTTGTTTATAACTTAAATTTGAATAAATAATTGTACCTGGATAATTAAAATAATAAATTCGGCGTTTATTTTTAAATCAAAAATTTTTATTTTCAAACATTTTTTGATCACTTTTTAAAATCTTTCAACACTATATTATATATCATTGCACATTTTATAAATGTTACAAATCTCTCAGTATATATTATATGTACTTATCATTGAAATTATTCTTTGGAAACAAAACAAAACTTACTTAATTATTATTTTCGTCGTAATAAAAGGAAAAAAAAAATAAAAATGGCCATGCTCAAACAGATCTTAGTTGATAATTTTTTCAATTATCATTCGTCTTATTTTTTCGCAAAACTGGCAGTCTTCAAAGCTCACATCGGGCTGTTCTTTGCACCATTTTGAAAGCGTTTTTGCTGCTTTCAAAGCGTCAATTGAAGTAACTTTTTCATCAACTTCAAAGTGATTCTGGTCGACAGAATTCTGCTCGAAAGAATTCTCCGCAATCACATCCTCCGCGACAGACTCTGGAACGCCAGCTGGATCTTCTTCCAAAACAGCATGTGGATCATGAATGATGCGGATGATGTCTTCGTCTGTCATAACGCGAAAAGCCGGAGCTTCGTTGTCATCGTTCAACCATTCTTCAGCTTCTTCAATGGAGTGCGAGAGATGCCCTGGAAGTCTGTTCATCAGAGCCACAACGTGGCATGAAGATGCAGTGTCCGCTGGAGCAAGTGGAAATCTCGGTAGATTCGGCAAAAGTTTGTTCCATGCATTGCGCAAAGTTGCTTTTGATATTCCGTTCCAAATGTCTGCTAAAAGACAGCATGCATCGTACAGAGACCATTTCTTGGTAAAATCCTCGTAGCAAGGACGACCCTCTGTTTCCTGGGATAGTAACTCATTCAACAAGGCAGTTTTGTATTTCCGCTTCATTGCGGAAATGCATCCTTGGTCCATCGGCTGGATTATGGACGTAGCGTTGGGAGGCAAGTAGACAATTTTGCATTGAGGGTCGATTGCATTGAGGACGTTGGCTGGTGGATGCGAAGGAGCATTGTCGAGTAGTAAAATGAACCTGAAAATAAAAAATAAAATAGTTTTTGTTTGAATACATAACCTCATATTGAAATAGATTGTACAAACCTTTCTTCTGGATTTGGTTTGCGTTCTTTGATTCTTGGCAAAAACTCATTTTTGTACCATTCCAGGAAAATGGTAAAATCCATCCAGGCACTTTTTTGTGACCCGTAAATGAAAGGCTTGAACACCTTGTTTTTGAAGCATCTTGGGTTTTTTGATTTACCGATGATAAACAAAGGAATTCGATGGGTCCCAGTAGCGTTTGCACAGTTCAATACAGTCACCCTGTCCTTGGATTCCTTCCAACCAGCAGCAGCTCTTTCACTTTGCAGTGCCAACGTGCGTCTGGGAAGACCTTTCCAATAAGAACCTGTCTCGTCAGCATTGTACACGTTGTCCAAGCTGATGTTGTTCTCTTGGACGTGATCAGCGAACGATTCCCGAAACTCGCCTGCTTCCTCGACGTTCGCAGACAGTCTTTCTCCACTGACTTGCAAAGTTTTGATCTCGTAGCGCCCTTTGAACCTTCCCAACCATCCTTCACTTGCTTCAAAGTTGCCTTCAAGGGACAATGCTACGTGGAATTGCTTCGCCTTTTGTCTTAACAGTACACCGGTGACAGGTTCTCCCAACGTTCTTTTTTGAACGAACCAGGTGTACACGGCCTTCTCTAAATCGGATTTAAACGCCTCAATCAGAGACATTTTGATATTCCCAGCACATTGTAATATCATCTCATATTCGCGCAGGTACTTTTCTTTTTGTTTGATTATTTGCGTGATTGCTCCATGGGTTACTTTATACTCAGTCGCAAGATCTTTGTTTTTGCTCCTAGCATCAAAAGCTCGGATGATTTTGACCCGTTTTTCCATCGACAGTTTCGTTAACGAAACTGCTTTCTTGAAAAAAAAAGAAAAGAAGAACAATTAGTTTCGAAAAAAGCTAACAAGTCTATTAATTCATTAAAATAATTTATTTAAACGAAGTCACATGCATCATTTATGAATTAAAATAAAAAGTTAGGTTAAATAGTCTACAAAAATTTTCACTTTGAGTTATTGAATACGAGTTTCAATTATCGTTTTGTTTTTCTTTAATTTTTGCAAATTAAAATCACATACCTTTCTTTTTCTTGTTGCAACTTCCATTTTTCAACATAAGTGAACACTTTTTTTTGATTATTATAATGACGGTTTTTGCGAGATTGTGAAAAAAACGTTGCGAGTGGCGGTTGGAAAGAATTTTCGAGAAACTGTAAAAGTTTGTAAACATTTTTTGTCTTTATTGTTGCGCGCGGAACCTGCGCGAACGCGCGCGTGTTAATGGCCGGCCGCGTGGAGGGGATAAGATCGCTCTCCTCAATCGGATAGCTAGGCGCGCGAGTCCGTGCATTGGCTCCGTTAGGTAGGTGAGTTTTGAGTGTACACCTTCCAGATGATTTAGTCTGTTTGGAAAACTACTTAAAAATCTAAGATCATTTTCACCCGGAGTGTCGTCTTCTGGAACTTCTGTGTCATCTTCTGGAACTAAGGCAATTTCCAAATTCTCACTTTCATACACGTAGAATCGTATACACGTGTGGCTCGTGTGTAGCGCACGGCTGAGCCTTGTGCGGCGAAAACGGACATCGAACGAATCGGCGCGCAAGGCTCACTCTTGTGCGCACACGGCCAGCACTGTTACGCGACACGAGTCAGCCGATTATGGCACACGTCCGCGCCACAAGGTGAGGGCGTGTGCACACACGCAGTACCCGGTTGTTACACACGACCCAGCCTTGTGTCGCCGCGAGACGCACACTTTTGCGGAAAAACGGTTCCACCGTGTGCTATTTACGCGTCATTCTTGTAGCGCCACAAGACTTAACCTCGCTAACATGTAACTTTGAAAATTAATAATATTTATGCAATAATAATGTTGCAAACAATTTTAAATTTAATCTGAAATCATATAAATAAAATACAACGTTATATTTTTCGAAAATTAAGTTTTATTGAAAAACAAATTACAAATGACAAATTTGACTAAAAAGATGAAACTTATTTTTTGATAATTTTTTTTACTAAATAAATAATTTTTAAACGATTTATATCCACCGTTTTAGGATATATTTTTTACCATTCTTAGCTTTGGCAGCATGCGTTACTGTACACAAAAATAGACTATCTAGCTGAAAACAAATCCAGTTCTCGTTAAATTATAATACTTATCATGTAAATGGTACGCTTGATAGTGTTGGTCATACATAACGTAATCTGTAATTTCTTTTGCGATAACGCACAAATTTTTTTCATCATTTTCGATCAAGTGAACAACGTGAAACATTTTTGGTTCGGTTTCAGTCGCAAAACTCAAGATAACACCACTTTTAATTGTGCGATTATGGAATAATATAAGTTTCAACTTTGTGGAATTGTCATTCGAATATTCTTTAGGCAAAAACGGAAGGAATGCGTTGTACGTTGGCAGGTGTTCTAGACTTTTAGTTTTACTTTCTGTCTTTTCATACAAATTTCGCTTGATTTCTTTTTAATCAATTAAACGATGACTTAATCTAAGTTGTAATTTTATTTATAATACTTTTACAAACATTTTGTCGGTTGCAAAAATTTTTGACCGCCAGTTTTTCTTCTCGGTTCTTGCTCTCACCTCTCAACGTATTCATATTCCATATTGGTCCTAATTCTCGTAAAAACCTTACGTAATGAGGTAACATGTGGTGTTTCGGTACAATATGACCGGGATCAAGTGAAAATAACATTGAAAGATGACGGTGAATTAAATGTTCTAAATAATATGGGACGCCATCGTGAATTACTGGGGACATTAAAATATCAAGAATTTCTTTGAGCGAAATGACAATTTGCCAGTATACATCTCCTTTCGGTACGAAGTCACCGATCATAACACCAAGATTCCGAATTAGGCAAAGTGTTTCACTTGCAGTCATATTAATACATTTGTTACTAATGTGACTTCGTTTTACTGCTGGCCTATTACGCTTTTCATCGTCGCTGTAATCGAAGGTCAAAATTCGTTCGCTCAATTGCTCGAATGTAAAAAATTTTTTACTGATCAAATGATGCAGTACTAAACCTAAATCGTACTGGCACACACCCTCCAGATAATCATGAGCTACGTCTACAGTCATCAAATCAAATATCAAAGCATTTTTGATATTTTTTGGTGCTGATTCACCAGTGATTCCTGTCTTAACTTCATCTTTTCGCTCAAGATCTCTCGTATAATTTTCTAATGTTGGTAATTCGCAATCTGATTCGCAGAAAATCTTATTAAAATTGGAACTTTGAGTCAAACAGAACCTGCAAGGTACTTTCGCACTAAAGCCAGTCGTAAAGCCAAATATTTCATTCTCAGCTAAATTATCTCCGATAAATTTAAATAACACAAAGTGAACGTCGAATGTCCCATCAGGCGTTGTAATTTTTATACCGTTTGACTTCAAGTAATTCAATTCTCTTACCACAGGAGCAAGAATGTTTTTCAATGGTACGTAATCTAAATCTGAATTTTTGTACAAAGCCAATTGAAGGATATTTTCTACTTTTGACTGGAACTCTGGCGGTAGAAAAGGCAAAACGATATCTGAAGCTCCCACTTTACCTTCTTTTTGATGCCCACCTAGTGGATTGTTAGTACCATACTCATCCCCGTAAAGTAAAAAAGGTAAACCTATTTTACCCCCCCCCCCCAACGACTGCGCTTTTTTTGCCCACAATGGACTTTGTATTATATTTGAAATTACTATTACTGCACAGTAATAAACTTGAGCATTGGTGTTGAAAATTTGCGAGACTTCTGCAGCAGCACGATTTAGAATGCACGATGGAACACTGTGAATATAAAATTTTTTATAAAAAACGCGAACTTTAAAACAAATCATAACTATAAAATTTAATTCAAACGTTTCAATGTACTGTTTATCTTACCACACTTTTCGCAAAGGATTCTGTCGGGTTGCTCTTTCTTTTCGAATTAGAATCAAAAGTTTTTGTGCTATCATCAAATTTGCTAAACGCTGCATCATTGAATCGGACAAATTGCCATACTCTTCAAAGTAGTTTGTAATTAATATCCCGTCCAGCGTTGTGCTCAAAAGGAATTGAATGGTTTGTCGAAGAGGTATATAATGAACATCGTCCTGGCTCAAAAAAGGTTCTTTACATCTCGAGCAAACAGAAGCGTAAATTTCAGTGCTGAATTGTCCATTTGGCATCAAAAAACTTTTGATTGGAACAGCATTTGCTATCTCTGTTTCGACTGAAAAAAAAACAAATTGAAAATTCTTCGTTTCAATTTATAGTTCGTTAAGTTTTAAATTATAAAAAGCAATAACAAGAAAACCATGATAAAGTATGGCGTATCATAACATATTTTATTTTTATCAAAACAATAAACATTGAACATAAAAAAAACATCGTCAAGAAAAAGCAACGCAATCCGCGAAAAGTGAGGTTATCAAACATTTTAGCACATTTTTCTGGTATTTCCCGAACACGTGAAACATCCTTATCTTTATAAAAAGTTTTCATCCACTTACCATCATTTGTTGACGACATGGCTCCGATTTAATTTATTGACACAAACAAAAAACTTTCCTTCAGTGCCACAAAAAAAATCCGACTTGGAAAATCCTCCCGCGCTTTTCAATCCCACACAAGCACTGTCCCGGCGCAATACACGAGCTGTCCGTCTGCGCCTACTCTCTTTGCACGTTTTTCGCGAAAGTGTGCGTCTCGCGGCGACACAAGGCTGGGTCGTGTGTAACAACCGGGTACCGCGTGTGTGCACACGCCCTCACCTTGTGGCGCGGACGTGTGCCATAATCGGCTGACTCGTGTCGCGCAACAGTGCTGGCCGTGTGCGCACAAGAGTGAGCCTTGCGCGCCGATTCGTTCGATGTCCGCTTTCGCCGCACACAAGGCTCAGCCGTGCACTACACACGAGCCACACGTGTATACGATTCTACGTGTACCTTCGCACGTCTTCTTGATCTATAATATCGAACATGTCTGTGCAACTTGTCTCCTTGAAATCGATTTGCAAATCATCGGCAGCCTTCAACGGTACAGTCATGCCCAACTTTTGCACATCACTGAATGCATCAGTCTTTGCTTCCTTCATAACGTTTAAAACGTCAGAGAGGGTCACTGAATCTTGGAAAGTTCTTACTTCAGGGAAAAATTCTGTTTGCTTCTCGTTAAACGCGTTTAGAAATCGTGTTCTGGGAAAATTGATGACTTCGTCATTTTCTCCGAAGGCATGAGCATGTGCACCGAAAAGAAATTGAACCCTCCGGATTGTTCGAATGCCTTGGAAAATACTACAATTCACTATTGTTGAGAACGTCGAACTTACTGATCTCAAGTTTCTGAAGAACCCTTTGCAAGCTTGACTACCAAAAAGCCAAATCAAAAAATTGTCAAACGATCCTTCTTCCAGACACTGTAAAATTAAATTCAAAAGGCCGTGGGCGTTAATTTCTAAACCACCGTAGGAAGGTCCAGTGATGAAATTGTCTTCGATTGAATATTTTTATTTTTTTGACAGCCATGATCTCCATAACCTGACGAAAAAACTGGATACCACGTGCAGTAGAGTCTCTGCAATGGATTTAATCGGGTTGACAACGTTCCCTGCATTGTCAGAAAATTTATCTTCAGCAAGGACTGGGTACCTTCACTGTGAGGAACATTTTCTTCCAACAATGCCCTTATTCGAGGATGGCAGAGACGCACGGTCGGAGCTAAGTTCATTTTGTCTTTAAGAGTCAAATCAAGGTCTAATAATTTATGTTGAGCTTTTGAGACTTTTCCAACGAGGGCTACAATATCACCAGCAGTTGCAGAATATTTTCCCAGCGGAAGTATGAGAGAATATTTGAATAATCGGTTTTTTATCCTATTTAATAAGTGGACAGGATCCTGCAAACACACTTGTTTTGGTAAAATTTCGGCATGAAATCGTCTAATTTTCAGTATTTTACCACCTGTGAGTTTGGTTTTTTTTCCTCTCGACGCCATTTCGTCTCCTAACTCAATAAGCATCCACCTAGCTTTTACTGCTCTGGAATCACCATCAGCTGCATTGCCCATCACTTCAACACCGTTGTCCTCCAATAGTTTAAAAATGTACCGATACCTCTGCAATGCTATCTGAAATGTGTTTGAATTGAAAATTAAAATATTATTGCTTTGCATGATATTGTTTCACGCTAACGTGTTTCACGCAAACGTATTTCACGCAAACGTGTTTCACGCAAACGTGTTCCACGCAAACATGTTCTACACAATAGGAATAGTAAGTGAGACAAAAAGGACTAGAAACAAATTATGATGAACAGGTATATACCTCAGCTGTCATCTTGTTGTCAGAACCAAAAATTGTCAGACCAAACGGAGCAACGTTTTCATCAATCGGCTAAGCCATAAACGCGTGTAAATACGAAGCTGACTTGTTTTTTGCAAAGTACTCCTGAATAACTTTTGCTGATGTTGCTCGAAAACTGTAGGTGATTGGAACTCCATTATCGTTTAAGGGCAAAACGTGTCCAACAATTTGATTCGTTGCCGAATCATACTCAACATCAGTCATATCATCACTGATCCAAACTCTCAATTTCAGCTTATTTAATTGCAAATACTCTTTCAGTTGACTTACTGTAATCACACCTTCAACAATCGGAGTTGATTTTTTATTAATAAACGTTGAGATACTTCTGATAGGAGGGTAAGGCTGTAACGCTGTGGGTCTGACTGGGTTGGCGTCGGCCAGCCAGGGCCATAGCGCTCGCGCTCTTGCTCGGTCTGGTGTTCGTACTGGGCGCCTGGCCGTTTGACCTACAACGGCCAAGGAAGTCTTGGGTGTTCGGGCTCAGGTTCATTGTCGGGTTCGGGATCGGATCATAATATCATAAGTTCAGTTTAAGCCAGCTAGCAATAGATGGAAAAGCGCGTGGTTAAGTTCGGGGTTGGCAAAACAAAAAATAAACAGTGAAAACAAAAAGTCATTTCGACAAAACATATTTATTCCAGTTTGTAAATGAATAAAGGAAACTTTGAACAAGCACTAAATGAAAAAGTGTAAATGTGTTAATCGCGTATTTTAATCGTGAAAGAAAACATCAGAATAAAGAAAAGCTCGTTTCAAAACATAAGGTCTATTATTAGAATTCTCAGAAACAAAAGCGGGGCTCTTATTGGTCGGCGCCTCTGCAAAAACATAATTAACAGATTTATTGGAATTTGTCATAACATCATATCTTAACTAACTACATTGCCGCACGAGAACAAAGACTCACAGAGTCGCTACTTCGAACCATGAAATGCCGGGCTCGAACCAGCGGTGCAACAAGGACGGCAATGCAGTGCAAGCGCGGCGCGCCAACCGACGCCGGTCGGTGCGCGACGCTCCGTTTCGGATCGGCTCAAAACAAAAGAACATTCATGTATTTCAGGTGGGCTTAAGGCCCATTCGGATCGGGTTAACATCGGATCTTTATCGGATTCTAAACAATACAAACTAGTGGCGTCAATGCCAAACAAAAGAACATATCGGGTTGTCGAGCGAGTGAATGAGAGAGAGAGAGAGAGAGCATTTGCCATATTAAGCTCTGAAGGAGCTCAATATGGGCCACCAGATCTTAGGGTGGACTTCGGGTAGCAAGTTGGATCGGACTCACCGGATTGTTAATGAAAACAGCTCAGAATGAGCTCCCAAGACCCGGGCTGGTGGACAGCCGCCGCCAACGCGTCCGCCGGCCAGGCACGTCGCTCCTTTTCACAGTCGCTTCATATAAGGGTTCTCGGTCACGGGTTCACAATTCTGTTGGCAGGTTGCCCACATTCGGGTGGGCAATCCTGACCAACCTCAGGCTCGGAAACGCGTAACTTACAGTTTAAAAACGGCGATTTTTAAGAGACGCGTCGTTCTCCGCTCGGCTTTGTATACAAGATGTCCGGCTTGCGCCGTACTGCTCGATCATTCCCTACAGGGACTGCGCGCGCAGCTTGGCGCAAGGCGGCGCCGCGACGTGATTGGTCAGGCGTGATCTCGGGCGCGCTCGATACAAACGGTCGAAATCTACAGAATGCTCTCTCTCAAGGAACGGGTCAAGCACCCGTTACAAGGCAAATTATGATGCTGAAATTTATAATTGATAGGTCCTCCTAAAAGAAATGTATATACCGCTACCATTTTAAGAGACTCGCTGAAATCATTCTCTCTGTAGTCTTTGTTTTTGTTGACATCGTGCGAATGAATACTGCAACATACTTAGTAGCGTCGATGATGTCCAGTCGTTTACTTTGTCGAGCTTAGCTGTGCCAGCGGAGGATGTACCTGCACCACCAGAATTCTCTACAACTGACCTCCAAAAAGGTGGGTCCTTTTCTTAAATCAGTTTCTTTATTCTTTCCAAAAATTGTCTGTCCGTTTTGAAAAATGTAAAATGGTCCCTTACGTTAGAACCATAATAATGCCATAATAATATTGGTTCAGCGTTCCGCGGAATCATGCTGGCATAAAGGTCCGACATTACAAAATTCTCGATCTCAACTAAATTGTCGTTACTCAAAGCTAGAAGAATTTCTGGATTACTTGTAATCGCCTGCATATTGAAAATTAATTTCAAATGCAATGGAACTTGTGTTCTTAATTCATTCTGAATTTTCGTCAAAAAATCATCTTCAGAAAGCTGATACGCCATGACTAAAACTGAACGAAAAAGTTAATCACTAGTTGTCAATACCAAGAGGGAAAATTCTTTTTATTGCAATGAAAAGAGGTTAAATGAAATGTAAATACACGCCAAGCTTTGATTTGGATTCAGTGCGATTCAATTCTTAAGTTCATGTTGTTTTATTCATCTAAAAGAATCAGCCATCCATTGCACAATAACAAGCACAAGTTTTTGCATTATTCCAATTTACACGCTAATTTTATTTTATTGCACTTTGTTTGCTTGTAAGCTCATCACATCTCTTTTCCAAGAATCTTCGTTTTCATATCAACAATGTTAACATTGTTGAGCTGTCAGCAAGCCCGGTACGCATTACGATGAGAGGAGAACAGATGGCGCGCGCCCCCCCTCCCCCCATGGACCTGTCAAAACTGTGTGCTATCAAGATAGAGGTTCTGAACCTGCTGATGGCTACGTTAGGCTGTGTACGAGCCTGAGCCACAAACAACAACAACAGAAGAAGAAGAAGAAGATAGAGGTTAGGGTGTTGTTATTGTTACATTTGGAGTACGGTTTTGTCGATCCAAGTCGAGCCTCGTGAACCCTGAGGGAAAGACTCCGGGAGATTCCGGGTAAAAAGTCCTGGAAATACCCGGAGTTGTGCAACGTAAGTGCCTGAAAGTCCCGGAATGCACGTGCCGAAAAGTCTCGGAAAGTTACGGAGAAGGGGACGCTTACAAAAAAGTTAATAGTAATCAAGGAAAACATAAAATATGCATAATAAATATAAAATTATGCATATTTTGCATTGCAAAAATGTTCAAATAAAAAAAATGCAACCAGTCGCGGCTTCACTTCCGTTGCTCGAGTTGTCGAGCGAGAATCGAAACCACGACGCTCAAAATCTCAGGGTGTCGGACTGTGCGCTTACCAATGTGGCCAGCATTGGTAGACTGTAAGTGCTACACTTATTGCAATGCTGGCTCTTCCGTACAGTTGTGTGCACGGACTCGCGCGTCGCACACTGGACGGATTTTTTAATAATGTCGGTCGAGTGCAAGCTAACGATGGAAATAGCTAGTTAAGCTAGTTAGCAAGATAAGTAATAAATTATTCAAATTCTCTGAAATTTTTTTTTGTTGTTGAAGAGGCCGCTCCAACAAAAAACTCCCGAACCCTGAAAACACACTTTGATCAAATTTTAATCACAGTTTGTGTAAGTCTATTGTGTTTTGATTTGATTAAATATTGCAGACGGCAGCATCCGAAGATTCGATCAAAATTTGATCAAATTCTATGTACGTTTGAAAACAATATAAAAAAATAAATAAGTAAACTATAGTAACTTCAATTGCGTTCAAACTTTTTACATGCGCTTTTTTTATCTGTTTTTTTTTGTATTTTTAATTTATGTTTGAATTGTAGTGAGGTTTTTTGACAATTTTTGTAATTATTCTACGATTTCATTGTATAATAAAACGTTGTGTTTCATCTTATTTTTAACGTTTTTGTTGTATGAATAAAATAATGACAAAATGTTTATTGGTTTCTGAACCGATAGCCGTTAATACAACCAGTACCACCGTAAATGTGTGCGTGTTGAGAGACGAGGTTATTTTTAATTTATTGTTTATATTTTTATGTTAACGAATTTTATTTGAACACTGGTTTTGCAATTGCTTATGTTCTGTTAAGTAACCGGTTTCCCACTTCTAAAATGAAGTGACAGACGATTTCAAAAATCGATACATCCCCACTGTAAAGTATAGAAGGGGAACCCCCCTTGCCCCTGCGTCCACCACAACTTAAATAGAACAGAAGAGCCAAAGACCAAAAACACGTGAATATACGGATTTGTGATAAATCAGTGTAATGAATCAGTATGTTTTAATATAATATACTTATGCAGAAAATTTCGAGTTATAAAAATTTGATATTTGATAGTTTGTCTTTTGATATTTTATTTTTTTATATTTTGTCCATTTGATATTTTTTTTCGATATTATGTCTTTTGATATTATGTCCGAATACCTTTATTACAGTTTTGAAACCGGTTATGTCCAGAAAATCATTTGCGATAACAAAAGTCCAAAAAGTGGTCTTTTTGATGGCACTATCAGAAAATTTTACTTTAAAACCACTGCTATTCCAACGTCAATTCATGCTTACTTTTACAGTGTTTGAACTTTCAGAGTGTAATGCGCGATGTAAAGTGTAAGAGATACTCTCTAATCTCTCTTCGCGTCCTTTGTACAAATTATACTATTGTTACTTCAGCAATAACGTAAATCTTCACAGCATATTGAAATAAGCTTTGCGTAAATTTTACACAAAACTGGCTACCGTGGCAAATACACATTGACAACATTACTTTGTACAACGAAAAAAAACCGTTTGCCTTTAATTTAAAAATAATTTCGCTCGTTCGATATAAGAAATTGCCCTCAAATACATGTAATGTACCATAACTAACTTTGTACTTTTTCTAATTTTAATTATGAACGTTCTAGAAAACCTAGTAAGTAAATATTTTATCAAGTAGATAAACCGAAATACAACACCGTGGGAATTTTCTTTACTAATGACAATCAATTAAATGCAGATAGTAATTTTCCAACACTTAATTCGTCATTAATGTACTTTTAGGTCACGTACGCACCTTTGTAATCTTAATGACATTTTTGATAATTTGTATTATAAAAACCCAGAATTTTGACTTCGCGAGCAGTCACTTTCAACATCCAAATACGACTCATAACTTCTGTCACTTAAACCTTTGTATTTTTGATAGTGAAATAAATAGTTTCAAAAGTGATTAACCGCTTTTTCACTCTGTCTTATTACAAAATTGGTGTCAGAAGTTGGATAGGCTACGTTAACCTGACGAATTAACGTTTCACTTAACCTATTCAAAGCCTATTTACTTAGCCTATCAACTTAATTTTTTCGTGGATCTTGGAGCTGCCAAAGACAACTTTCCGAACCTTTGTACAGGAGTGCCTAATCAGAACCTTTGAGGACAACTCTCAGAACCTTTGTACAGGAGTGCCTAATCAGAACTTTTGAGGACAATTCTCAGAACCTTTATAGAAGAATGTTCAGTAGCAGAACCTTTGAGGGCAACTCTCAGAACCTTTATAGAGGAATGTCCAGTAACAGAACCTTTGAGGGCAACCCTTCCAGAACCTTTGTATCAGAGTGTCCCGTGTTTTGTCGTAAATTTAATGTTATTTTGAATTTTGATTTTATTTATCTCACTGATAAAACTGGGATTGAAATCACAACACTTGATTTGAGCTCAATTGCTCGGTGGAAAAAGCCAAAGGCATAAAAAACCACCTTAACGTTTAATACACGAAGCGACACCGTGTGAGACAAACACACCTTTTAATTTCACAAATTTGGTGAATCGCGAGAACAATTAGGCGAAGTTTTTTCGTAAGTAAGCGCTCAAAAGAAAAGACAAAATAGAATACGCCCTTGCTTATCCCTACTTTACAATAATTAGGAAAGGTGTTTTTGGAAAATGGGCCTAATTGGAGATGACCTTTGGTTCGGGTCAGCCCACCCTTTGTCGTTAGCTGATGCACCGATCTGTCGATCGGCCGCCTCGATGACTCATTTGTCGAGTCTTGTCCGGCGACCTAATCACCTTTTTCTTTTCGGTCCTTTGTCTCCAATTTTCCCCTTTTCGGGTAATATCTTGAACTGGGAATTTTTTAGTTTTTACGACGGACCTTTTTCTTCACAATACGTGGCTTAAAATTGGGTTTTCTAAGTCAAGTTTATAACCTTCGGTAAAAAACCTATTTGAAATTACTTCAAGACGGAGATTTTACAATCTTTATCTTTATTACTCGGGAAAAACTGAGATTTATTATAGAAATTGGGAAAAAACCTAAAATACTAACATCTGCATATTCAAAAATGTTTAACATAATAATTCAAAAAAGGGACTATAAAACTAAAAAACAATTTCTTACAAATAAGTCTTAAAAAATTAAACTATCCAAAAAATAATGAATGTTCCTTCGACGGAACATCCAGTACCAGAACCTTTAAGGGCAACTCTCAGAACCTTGTACAGGAGTGTCCAGTATCGGAACCTTCGACGGCAACTCATCCAGAACAGGGCAACTAGAGACAACTCTCGAGAACTTGTGAGTGTCCAGTGCCACCTTCAGAACCATTTTACCATTTCTCAGTGAGTGTTCAGTAGTACATCAGCATCAGCAGAGGTCGTGTATTCGGTCGAGTTCAACCACAACAGTGCTAGTGAATCAAGTGATTAACATCCAGCAAGTTCGCCAACCTAGTACCAGCACTGCAAGTATCTTCAAGTATTTATCCAGAATCCAGAACTACGAGTATCCAGATCATCAGTAGCAGCAAATTCTTTAATCTTCAGCAAAATGGGAATTATTATCCTTCAGCTATTGTGAGTAATCATCTTATTGTATCGCTTTGTATTGTGTGACTATCAAAGAAAAATCTAAAATGGCGGCAACGAAGATAAAAATTGAATTAGCTGAAAAATTCCTAACGAAACTTAATGGTACAAAATCTCAATTCTATAAATTTCTAGATAATGCTCAACAAGCATTCGATAATGTTGAAGAAAATTCTAAAGCTGTCCTTTTTGCTATTGTTCAAACGAAAATTACGGGTAATGCTCGTGCTTTATTAAGAACGGGAAGTTTTAGTGATTGGCCAGCATTGGAGAGCCATTTGTTAGATATCTATACAGAAAAACATTCACAAGGACAGTGGCAACTAGAATTATCTTCATGTAAACAAAATCCGAAAGAAGATGTTATTTCGTATTCCTCTCGTGTAGAAAATTGTTTGCTAAAACTAACAAATAGTCTCGATGAAAATTTGTCTCAAATTGAACGTAACGCTTGTATTAAACTCCTTCAGAATCTTGCTCGTAATGTTTTCATTCCTTAAGATTCGGATCTTAAGATTTCGTTAAAGAGATTAGGCGGTGATATCAGGTCAACATTAGGCTATTGCTATTTAAATTTGATTGTTAATAGAAACAAAGTTTTATCAAATGATGTTATTCATGATAAGAAACTCGATATTAAATTCTCTAAAGACTTGTTACAATTTTCGTGTTGTTCGCTTCCACAAATCATCTTCAAAGACTATAGATTCCCTCTTCAGAGTTGGAACATCGCTCATTTAATCGGGAATTTTGTCCAAATGTTCCAAAATTAACAAACGTTCGATGCAGTAAAGAAATTGAATCTCCGATTGATTCTAAGACAAATGTACGCGTAATAAATATTCCGAGTCGAAGTGAAACGATAATTCCTATTCGTGTAATAAATAACACTTCTAATGAAAGAATCATTTTACGTAAAAAAATTTAAGACGGAGTTTACATTTTTGAAAGTTTAGTAAAAGTTAGTCCAAATTCCGAGGCCGTTCTAAACACAACAAACAAAGAAATTCTAATCGAAATTCCGGAAGTAGAAATTGAAACGTTAGAATTTCCAAACGTTCGACCCATTAATCTCGCAATTGATGATCCTAAATCTAATCGTTTAAATACTTGAAAAACGCATTAAGAATAGATTGTTACGTCCCTCGTGCAACTATACGAAAATATAATGAACATTAAAAAATAATAAACAATACCAAAATATATTTGAAAAGAATTAATTATATATTCAATCAATGCAACAAAGACGATTTTCTCTGTTTATGATAATCTGATTCTGATGAAAATAATTTTACATACATCATTACCATTGACCAACACAATTCACTATTTATTAGTGCAAAATTCAACAATAATAATTTTTATTGTAAATGAGTCACCTGTTGACGAAAGTAACACGAAAGGTCAATGTAATAAAAGTTAAAGCGTATCTCATTGATACACAACTAATTCGGCGAACCAATTGTGCAACACTTATGAATGAAACAGAGACTTATTCGCTCACATTGATTTGAATTTTACGACTTTGTTTTTGCATAGCAAAACAATATTCAATTGATATTAGAAAAACAAGATTTGGGAAATTTCGGAAGGGCAAAGATTGACCTTTCAAGAGTCATAAAAATCCCCTCTGAAAATGCCCTATGCCGACCATGTATTGAAAATACTATATAAAGAGGAGCGATTGCCCTGTCAAATCAGTCCACTCCAGTCCAGTTCCTGATCCTATCCTCCAGTGAGACTCATCTAGTTCGCTGGTTTCCTCTGATCGATGAGACTTATCTAGTTAATCGATTTCCCATCCTCAGTGAACTTAACCAAGTCCACTTCAACAATATCAATATAAAAATTATTAAGTCAATTGTGTGAGTCATTGTGTCGTGCTGCAATTGTGCCTGTCAACCTATTGCAACACCAATTGAACGCCAACTTATTCTGCCCTGCTGTTGCGACTCCGAGCGCTGACCGTACAACCAACTTGTTTCCTGCCGTATCGTTGCGTCATCACAAATTCAATCAAAAGTAAGATTCATATACTAATTTGAATTGTTAATCATTATTGTTGTACTTTTGGACATTTGATGTTATTGGTAGACATTGGGTCTACAATTTATTGAAATATCCATTCTTGCAACCTAATGATTTAGAATCCTATCGCTGAACAATTGTTCAAGGAGTTATGTTTGTTACAAGATAATTCTGAAAGGAATTATTTGTAAGGGGTAACTGGTTTGTGAAGTTATTCAGAGAAGGACTAAATAAATAAAAATAATTCATTTGATACCTCTCCGGACGTAACAGATCATTCAAATGATCGAGTCTGAGGAGCGGGCCACCAGAGTCACTTCGTTCCGAAAAGTTGAAAAGTTAACATCGCCTAAGCTCTTAACCAAGTGTGTTGTAAAATTAACTAACACGGGGGTTTTTGTAAATTTTCTTCCGCGGCTGTGCCGAACTTAAAGTGTTGTGATTTCACCCTTTACCCTTGTTCGATGAGACGTATGTGCTCAGTTGATCTTCAAATTAAATTCCGTTTTTTTAAAATGAGTCTGACTGCTTATTGATTTAAAATTAATGACGAGATTAAACAACCCCTTTAGGTCATTTTGAGTTCAATCGCATGCCCTTTGGCTTACGTAAAGCCCCAGCTACCTTTCAGAGACTGATGAATTCAGTCTTAGCGGGAATCCAGGAATTGCGTTGCTTTGTGTATCTTGATGACATTGTAATTTATGCTGATACAGTTCAAAATCATTCTAAGAAGTTGCGTGAAATATTCGAAAGACTTTCTGAAAATAATCTTAAATTGCAACCAGACAAATGCGAGTTTATGCGTAAAGAAGTTTTTTACTTGTTTTTTTTTTACTTGTTTACATCAGGCAAGTCTGCAAGAGGCATGTACCGAAGAAGACGATGGAAACAGTTCGGTTGATCCAAGAAGCTTTGAGGCGGAAAACGTTCGCTCAGGCTCTTATCAACATTGGAAAGGACACTCTTCCGGCACACATCTACTTGCTAATAGTCCTGATCGACCTGGAAGTAATAGCGGCAAACAGCTGGGAGGTCATTCCGCCGTACAAACGCCACCTTGCCAATGACAGTCCCCCGCTGATGATAATTATGATGGTCTTGTATTTTTATGACCATATTGTTGAAAAAAAAGGGATTAGAAAGAAACGAACAACAACCGTAACGGTCAAAGAGGTAAATAAAAAAACCATAAATTGTTTTATATTAAAACCATCAGGATTTAATTATATTTAGGAAAATTAGGATTTTGGTACAATTTAAAAAATATGGTTGCAGGAGGCCTTGAAAAAGGTAGACATTCTACTTCTCCAGAATAAGATCTTGGAGATCGTTCCGCCACAAGGCTGCATCAAGACCTACCAGGAGGGGAAAACGCATTACATCACTATTGGGCTATTCGGAGAAGAAGTGCTAGGCCACCTCTTCAACCGCAATAAGCTTTACACCATGCAGATAGCGAAACGCGCGTTTGCAACGCACAGTAATGCGTTTCAGCCAACAAGTGCCTTCGAAACACGTTCTGCACTCGTTGATTGCATGACTCATCACGGCGTAACACATGCCCTACAAAGGCCACTTTTAAGGGAACCATTTACAGGTTTCTCTCAAATATCGGATTTAAACAGCAGTAAGTTAATATTCAAATTAATCCTTAAATATACAAAATAAGGTTTAATAGGATTAATCATAAATGTTACAAAAAAAAGCAATTCGGATTTAATGACCGAAATTTCAGAAACGCACCAGTTGAAATGGAAAGGTTGCGCATTCGCTGCATACGGATGTACGAACAAGAAAGCTTGAACTCAACAGAAGCGTTAAGGAGGTGCCAAGGAGCGAAGCGCTACCCTGAAGACTCAGTTGAGCTGGTAATCTTGTCCAACGTGATGGGCCCACAAACTAAGGCCCCACCAAAAAAAGTTACCCGATCGACAGACTCGATAACCGATCTCTCCGATAGAAACCTTTTGTTTGCGAAATCTGCTGCAAAACCCTACGTACATTCGACCTTTATGACGAGAGCTGGTACGTAAAAAAATAATTTTTAATATAAAAAAAGACACTAAGATTCATAATATAATTCATAAAATAAGGCAAATCAAGATTTATAAAGCAATAAAAAAAATAGTTTCAGGTCGGCTGTTCTCCACTATTGATTTGTATGACTACAGCCACATACCAAACCTGATCCTCGTAAAGTTGAATCTGTAACGAAATTTCCAGTTCCTAAGAATTGTAAAGAAATAAAATCATTTCTTGGTTATGTACGTTATTACCGGCGTTTTATTGAAGACTTTAGCGATCTAACCAAACCCTTCAACAGACTCCTGAAAAAAGATACTCGATTTATCTGGTCCAGTGACCAACAACTTGCTTTTGAAAAATTAAAAAATCTTCTGATTAAAGATCCTATCTTGCAATATCCAGATTTTTCAAAAGAATTCATCTTAACAACAGATGCTAGCCAATTCAGTATTGGTAGTGTCTTGTCCCAGATGTCTGATTGCCATGATTTACCAATAGCGTATGCTAGCCGTACGTTAAATCGCGCTGAATCAGACTATTTTACCGTTCAACGTGAATGTCTTGCCATTGTTTGGTCAGTCAAATTAAAGGTTTCGTTGAATATGGTGAATATTAAAACGCGTTACCGATAGTAGGGTAGAACTGGATTGAAATCTGCGTTTGCATCACTGAGACTTGCATTCAATAATTGATTCTCAATTTCACCTGGAACGATGCTTCGAAAGAACGAATATTCGTAAAAAGCCTCGTTTGTCTAACTGAGACTCGTATGAGAGCAGAGTCACAGCTAGCCAGTCGAGTCAATCACATTCGGCTCTGCTTCGTGAAAAAAAGGCTCGCGATGTGAAAATCACTCGACCGGAATGGTCACTTCCCTCCCTATGGTTGCGTAATAAATGAATTACATCACAAGCGCGTCCGCAAAGTAAGTGGAAAACACTTTGCCTGATGTGTCTGAATCTCATTCGGAAACTGCTTATCGCAGTAACGAAAGTAATTTTTACATAAACTATGTTTGATAAAGTTGCATTACATTTTACACTGACAAAACAAACAAGACTTATTAATGCTTTCTTAGGGCAAGTCGAATTGACTAACTTGTAAAAAAGCAAAATCTGATCGGCGAGCAAGCAGATTCTGCTTGCTCGCAGAAGCAAGCAAAAAATAAGTCTTTATAATGTTGTTGAACATTGATTATAAACATGCAAAGTTCCGAAACCATGAAAACTGCATACAGTTACCCTATCTGGCGGTAGTTAAAATTTTCGACAGCTAATGAAATTTCTTCGGCTTTCGGGTGGCATGATTTTCAGCTGAATCGAAATGGAATGATATTCACAAAAAAGTTGAAATGGCATGGTTTCCAACTTGATCGTGAAATGGCATGTTTTCCACCGACAGACTGAAATGGCAGAATCTACTTACGGACAAACGTAAATTATTGTTGAAAACATTTCTGAAAATGTTTTGTCAGCTTACACAGATGAATTTCTGCAATAGTTATACGAGGAACGTCACAATGCAAGGGCAAACGATCCGCAGGCTATCGCAGAACCGAGTCAAATGTTCTGGATGACCTGTCCAGAACACTACAATGTCATACGAAATGACTTCGAGGATGCAGTTGCGTTAGAAGCGATTCGTTTGTGGTGCGACGCAAAAAATCTGGCAATGAAAACCAAGAATGTGTGCCCAGATGAAGAGATCCACGACGAATTATTCGTGGTACAGGAGAAAAAGAAACGAGGGAAGAAGAAATTTTTGCTTTCAGAAAAGACTTAGTAAGACCGATTATAAAGTGTAATAATTGCTATTCGATTAAAAATAAATGCAATTTAAATTAAAACTGAACAGGTTTGTTACTTTCAGTAAATTTTTGGTGAACGATAAGTTGACATTTGTTTTTCATATGTCATTTAACAGAAAAAAAAAATACATTTGAAATCGATCCCGGGTTGCCGAATTAACTCATTGGCCCCATTGGTTGGTTATCTTTTGGTTGCGTTGTTTTTTTTACAGTAAGTGCATAGAAAATTGAAATATGTAACATGGGATTTCTAAACTCAATTAATCGAATTAAATAATGGGCGCCAGGCTAAGATTTCTGCCAATATACGTAAACTCAACTTCAACCGACTAAATAATGAGACTCCCGGTCGCATTCGTCGTGGGGAATAAAATCCGACAAGCACGTTAAACAGCACTAGGATAACACTCAAATCATAACGCAGTTAGCTCCAGGAGCGACTAAATTTATTGAACCAAAAATCATTAAATACAAAATCAATTTGAGTGACATTATTCAAAATCAAAAGTGTCATTATTCATTAATTCAAAACAGTGAAAACAGCATCAAACAGCATGAAACAGTATGAAACAGAATGAAACTACATGAAACAGTAGAAACTCTGAACTCTCGCCCAAACAGTAAAAGACCTGACCTTAATTCTGCAATTCAGTAACTGGCCTCTCATCGCGAAAAATCCCGAGCCGATATACGCTGTCAGAGTCCAGGGGTCAAAGAGACAGAAAACTCGCGCGTTTCTGATTTTATGGTCGCGCCCCTCTTCGCGACCCCGGCTAGAGAACCGGAGGTGAGCTTTTGAATTCTCACCTTGGCCGATCGGCTTCCATCCTTGTCCCGCTCCTTTTCAGGGGCTGAAATTCAAGCATGAGTGACAATGACACCTTTAAGCGTTAGCTGCCGAGGCAGTTGCTCGCTTTCCGGCTGTGATAACATAATGAATTAATGATAGGACTGGCGATGCTACTTTAATTCGCACTGTGCCGGACTTCAGCTATAGGAGTGCCCTCCGTCGATCTTGGTCCAAATGCGTTCGAATCACAACCGACATCTGAAAGCGCCTAATAAAAACATTCTATCTAATTCGAGTTTCATTTACGTGGTCTTTTACTGTCTGCTAGAAAATCCAATTCAATATATAAAACATCATTACAAAATATCAGTGTCACATTTTAAAATGGTTCTCGCTCCGAAAACAATTGCATATAAAAAAGAAAAAAGAAAAAAGCTCTTTGGCTGGACTCTGCGCCTAATTAAATATCAACGGTCACAACGGCCCACCTCTAAGAGGAAAGGTCCCACTTGACTCAAAAATCCCAACCTCATAACATGCTGTGGGTCCATACTAATTTTTTCCTGAAACTACAAAATTATTGACAGACCCCAAACTGTCAGGCATGATTTATATTGGTCAAGCATTCATACTTAAATACATTCACACAGTTTCCAGAAACGTCAAATTACTTTAGAACAACACAATTAAAAAACACATCATATGAGTTACAAAAAATGATTCTCATTTATTTACATTATGCTATGCCACATTCGAGTATCACATTCTCATTAAAGAGAGCTGTCAGGTACAAAATATGAACACAGTCTCTGAATCTCACTATAGTTTGTACTTTATAGGGTCGATTACCCTTTATTGACTATTTCCATAACTCAAAATACTTTGACACTCAACTAAAAAAAATGAAAGCAACTAAACAATTTTTCTCGTAATCAACTTATCTCAGCACGTCTGCTTCAAAGTAAAGAAAAGAAAAATGGAAAAAAAACAAAGAGTGTCAATAAAACTAATTATCAAAAGTACAAAATCAAAAGAACAGAAATAAGAAAAAGGAAAACACAAGAGTCGTACAAAAAGGTCTATTAGCGGTATAGACCGTTATAGCCGCTACTCCTGCGAGTTCTTTGGCAAACTGGGCAGTCTTCTCTTGTCACAAACTGTTTGCCACAGTCTGTGCAAAACTTGCGTTGCGGGTTCGGTTCTTCCCAACACATAATCTCGTTGGTTACCGGGTTCTTATAAATGTGGCCTCGAGCACCACATTGCCAACAATGATGCCAACCCCCCAAAGGTTCGTTGTAGTTATCGACTGGCAAGTACACCCGGCGAGGCACAACCTCGACCTCAGGAACTTCCGGTTCCCTAGGATGAGCCTGGATGCAGGCAAGGAGACGAGCTGCCTCCGACTCAGCTAATCTCTTCGCCTCCATCCTAACCTCCTCACGGGCACGGTCGTCCCTGAGCCGGAGTCTGTCCTGCTCATCATTTGATCCCGCAACCAAAATAGCACCTGGCTTTGGTACCTGGCCGAACTCAACCACATCTTGTACCCAAACTCCCGGCTCAACCTCACGACGATAATACATAAAGGCAAAAGGCCGCCCCATCTCCACGCAGAACAACCATTGTTGCAGCAGCAACATCTCGTGGCCCTCTGGAGTGTCAGGCTGGTCCGGGTCCCGCAGCTGCCGGAGACGACACTGCAGGTCGCAATCTGGGTCTTCCCGGGGGTCGTTTTGGCCCTTCGACAACCGGATGGATTCTCGGCCGCCCTCTCGGCCGTCGTGGGGGAGTTGGTTCTCTCGGGGGTTCATCATACCAGGATGGATCGTCTGGTTCCGAGAGAGTGTCATCCAATAATGTCTCGTCGTGTTCAATATCTTCCTGCGGAATAGCAATTTTCAAATCTTTTATGTGCCATTTACCTTTCAATCGACCCTGAGCATCTTTGAGCAAATATATCACCGGCGAGATTCTCTTTTCAATGAAAAACGGCCCCACAAATCTCTTTTGCAACCTCGCAGAATATTCATTTTGTTTATCCGACAATGTTTTATTTTTCCTCCAAACAGTATCACCCGGGAAAAACATTTTGTCTTTTCTATCACGATTATAATATCGAGCTTGTCTAAGAGTGGCATTTTCCATGTTCCTCTTCACCAGATCTCGAATATGATTCAGCCGAATCATTCTCTCATGCCACTCTTCCAGTAAACCCGGGGCCACCTCTTGTCTCGCAGAAATTTCCGCACGGAGAGTTTGAGGGACTTGAGGGTTTCTACCAAAGTTAAGAAAAGCAGGAGAAAACCCAGTTGAACTGTGAACTGAAGTGTTAGTGGCAAACTGAAACTCATGAAGATGCTCATCCCAAGCTGTGTGATCTTCATCGACAAACGCAACAATCATCTGTTTCAAAAAACGATTGGCAATCTCCGTAGCACTGTTGCACTGAGGCGAGTAGGGGGGAGTAAACGTATGCTTTATGCCAAATTCTTGGGTGAACGCCCGAATAGTCCTGTTTCTGAACTCCTTTCCTCGGTCAGAAAGGAAATTGACTGAAACTCCGTACCGGAAAATGACTCTAGACTCAAGTGCGGCACGGACATTCTTCCCTGTTGCAGCACGAAGTGGCACATACTCAACCCAACGGGTAAACAAATCCTAGATGACCAGGATATGAGTAAAACCGTTCCGAGTGCGAAGATAGGGTCCCATACAGTCAGCTGAAATGACTCGCCAAGGGGTTTCGTTAATTCTTTCACCCATTAAACCGACCTTACCCTCCTGCGAGGTCTTAGTGGCCTGACAGACTTGACACTCACGGACATATTTGACTACATCACTATAAATTCCAACCCAATAATAATCTTTTGCGATCCTTGCATAAGTTTTTTCAATTCCCGCATGTCCACTCGCTGCCAAATCATGACCCTCCGAAATAACACGCTTACGAAGACTCTCAGGAACAACTATCTTCCATGCATCCAAATCCTCCATTATTTGATCTAATATCGGATCCGGACGATGGAAGTACAGTTGCTCATTCTCTATCTTCCAGTTTGGAAAACGCTCCGGGAAGTCGCGAACTTTCGCGAAACGTTCGGCGTACCACGGATTGACAATTGGCTTCTCTTGAGTGGCAGAAATAAACTCTGTACTTTCGTACATACGCGACAACGCATCGGGAACATGATGTAATGCCCCTTTTCTATGCACAATTTCATAATCATATTCCAAAAGCTCTAGTGCCCATCGCGCAAGTCGGCCCGACGGATTCCTCAAATTATGTAACCATCTCAAACTCGAATGATCCGTGATTACAGTAAAATGAAAACCCTCCAAATAACATCTGAATTTTTTAACCGCCCAAACAACTGCAAGACACTCTTTCTCTGTTACTGTATAATTACGCTGGCTCTTATTTAAAATTTGACTCGCGAAAGCGATTACTCGCTCCACACCGTCTATTGTCTGGGTCAACACTGCGCCAAGCCCATATGAGCTAGCGTCGCATTGAAGAACAAACTCAACGTTCCAGTCTGGACATGCGAGAATCGGCGCAGTAGCTAAAACCGATTTTAAATCATCAAAAGAATTCTGTTGTTCACTATTCCAAAACCAATGTTTTTTATCGCGTAACAAAACCAATAACCCTTCCGAGCGAGTTGCAAAATTAGGAACGAACTTACGATACCACGTTGCCATTCCCAAAAAACGTTGTAATTGTTTTAAATTTTGCGGTTCTGGAAAATTCAAAATGGGCATAACTTTCTCTTTATCGATACTCAATCCCTTATTGTTTACTACAAAATCAAGATACTTTACTTCACGACAACAAAAATGACTTTTCTCACGATTAATTGTAAATCCGGCATCGTTAACTTTCTTTAATACTTTTTCGAGTTGCACTAAATGTTCTTCAAAAGTGGATGTTATTATTATAATATCATCGAGATAAACAAATACATGTGGCTCCATCTGCGGACCAATTAAAGAATCTAACAATCTCTGAAAAGTAGCCGGTGCATTAGTTAAACCTTGAACTAATCGCAAAAATTGGAAAAGTCCCATACCGGGGACTGTGAACGCAGTGATTTCTTTGCTATCGTCAGCCATTGGTATCTGAAAATAAGCAACAAACATAAGTGACAAAAATAACCTTACAACTATTGAAATAACTGCAGATTGTGGAGAGAACGAGGGGAGAGGTTATGACATCAGACCATATATAATGATAGAAATTTGTGGTCATGAAATGCGCATGTTGTTTGATACGGGTTCAACGCAGTCATATATCCACTCTCCAGCGTTTGCGAAATTATCAGGCGAGATTCTCAAAACAATCGAATGGCGATATTAATGTGAGAATGGCAAACGGTTCCATTGAACCTGTGCTGGGTATTTTTGAGACTGAAATTGCATTTAATGGTAATCGAACAGTAATTCCATTTCGTGTTTTGGATAATTTGAATTATGAAAGGATTTTAGGTATGGATGGAATCAAAGGTCTGGATTTTGATTTGGGTCTTTTTGGAGGAGGAAAAATTTGCAACCGGAAGTTCCTGAGGTCGAGGTTGTGCCTCGCCGTGTGTACTTGCCAGTCGATAATTACAACGAACCTTTGGGGGTTTGGCATCGTTGTTGGCAATGTGGTGCTCGAGGCCACATCTACAAGAACCCGGTAACGAACGAAATTATGTGTTGGGAAGAACCAAATCCACAACGCAAGTTTTGCACAGACTGTGGCAAACAGTTTGTGACAAGAGAAGACTGTCCAGTTTGCCAAAGAACTCGCAGGAGTAGCGGCTATAACGGTCTATACCGCTAATAGACCTTTTTGTACGACTCTTGTGTTTTCCTTTTTCTTATTTCTGTTCTTTTGATTTTGTACTTTTGATAACAAGTTTTATTGACACTCTTTGTTTTTTTCCATTTTCTTTTCTTTGCTTTGAAGCAGACGTGCTAAGATAAGTTGATTACGAGGAAAATTGGTTAGTTGCTTTCATTTCTTTTTGGTTGAGTGTCAAAGTATTTTGAGTTATCGAAATAATCAGTAAAGGGTAATCGACCCTATAAAGTACAAACTATAGTGAGATTCAAAGACTGTGTTCATATTTTGTACCTGACAGCTCTCTTTAATGAGAATGTGATACTCGAATGTAACATAGCATGATGTAAATAAATGAGAATCATTTGTAACTCATATGTGTTTTTTAATTGTGTTGTTCTAAAGTAATTTGACGTTTCTGGAAACTGTGTGAATGTATTTAAGTATGTATGCTTGACCAATATAAATCATGCCTGACAGTTTGGGGTCTGTCAATAATTTTGTAATTTCAGGAAAAAATTAGTATGGACCCACAGCATGTTATGAGGTTGGGATTTTTGAGTCAAGTGGGACCTTTCCTCTTAGGGGTGGGCCGTTGTGACCGTTGATATTCAATTAGGCGCAGAGTCCAGCCAAAGAGCTTTTTTCTTTTTTCTTTTTTATATGCAATTATTTTCAGAGCGAGAACCATTTTAAAATGTGACACTGATATTTTGAAATGATGTTTTATATATCGAATTGGATTTTCTAGCAGACAGTAAAAGACCACGTAAATGAAACTCGAATTAGATAGAATGTTTTTATTAGGCGCTTTCAGATGTCGGTTGTGATTCGAACGCATTTGGGCCAAGATCGACGGAGGGCACTCCTGTAGCTGAAGTCCGGCACAGTGCGAATTAAAGTAGCATCGCCAGTCCTATCATCAATTCATTATGTTATCACAGCCGGAAAGCGAGCAACTGCCTTGGCAGCTAACGCTTAAAGGTGTCATTGTCACTCATGCTTGAATTTCAGCCCCTGAAAAGGAGCGGGACAAGGATGGAAGCCGATCGGCCAAGGTGAGAATTCAAAACTCACCTCCGGTTCTCTAGCCGGGGTCGCGAAGAGGGGCGCGACCATAAATTCAGAAACGCGCGAGTTTTCTGTCTTTTTGACCCCTGGACTCTGACAGCGTATATCGGCTCGGGATTTTTCGCGATGAGAGGCCAGTTACTGAATTGCAGAATTAAGGTCAGGTCTTTTACTGTTTGGGCGAGAGTTCAGAGTTTCTACTGTTTCATGTAGTTCCATACTGTTTTATGCTGTTTGATGCTGTTTTCACTGTTTTGAATTAATGAATAATGACTCTTTTGATTTTGAATAACGTCACTCAAATTGATTTTGTATTTAATGATTTTTGGTTCAATAAATCTAGTCGCTCCTGGAGCTAACTGCGTTATGATTTGAGTGTTATCCTAGTGCTGTTTAACGTGCTTGTCTGATTTTATTCCCCACGACGAATGCGACAGGGAGTCTCATTATTTAGTCGGTTGGAGTTGAGTTTACGTATATTGGCAGAAATTTTAGCCTGGCGCCCATTATTTAATTCGATTAATTGAGTTTAGAAATCCCATGTTTCTGTGTCGAAGTGATACTTCGAGTGGGGATGTTGCGTGCGAGCGCGCTCGAGTAAGCGGCCATATTGGTTTTCCATCGATTGTGCAAAGTGACAGCTGATCGAGCGGCTACGACGTTTTTGCGATATTTGGTTGTTTTGGAGAAGTTTTTGACACTCTGTTTGGATATTGGTTGTATTTTTCAATCGTTGCCGAGAAATTGTGAGTATGGCGGAAGAAATAATAAAGCATCTGAGCTATTTCAAAGATAGCGATTCGCTTGGAGAGTGGTTATATGAGACTGATGCCGGTGAGGTAATAAAGATGGTTCGCGAAGCCGGATTGAATCCACGAGGAACATTTCGCGATTTAACTGAACGACTTGTGCGATTTCACGCGGTTTATGTGCTTGAGCAAGACGTCAATTGGGGGGAAGAGGATTTTGATGATGAGTTTAATCCTTCAATTCCGAGTGTGCCAGAATCGTTTTTGCGTAGTGACAACAATAACAGTCAAGTTGTTAACAATAGCATCGAGCCGCGAGTGACAACAAATGAAACTCAAACAAACACGGTTGTTTATCAAACACGGATTTTAGATGCAAGTTCAGTGGAAATTCAATCCGGTGTCGCTGAAAATAAGCGTTTTTTAAATCGAGTGTCGTTATAAAATTAGCAGACTTCAACTTGTTTAAAACACTAGAAATATTCGGAATCGGATAACTATCTCGGCGAGTTATCGCGTTTACTTTTCTCATATCAACACAAAATCGGTAAGAATTATCTTTCTTTTTAATCATTACAACAGGGCTACTCCAAGGACTTTGGGATGGCTCTAAAATATTTTGATCTAACATTTTCCTCACTTCGGCGTGCATTGATTCACGCACTTTCGGAGAAATGTCATATGCCTTTTGTTTTATTGGCGAATGCCCTTGAACATCAATGTGATGCTTAACTAATTTTGTCAAACCGAGTTTCGTTTCACCTGCAGGGAGAATAGAATCGACAAGCTTGTTTATCTTTCTCCTCTGAGTGACATTAATCTCTTGTAAACTTGCACATGAACCTTCTAGCAGAGGTAGAACCTCATCCAACATAACACAGCTAGAACTTCCTGTTGCAGGTTTTTCCTCCTCCAAAAAACCCAAATCAAAACCCAGACCTTTGATTCCATCCATACCTAAAATCCCTTCGTAACTCAAATTATCCAAAACACGAAATGGAATTACTGTTCGATTACCATTAAATGCAATTTCAGTTTCAAAAATACCCAGCACAGGTTCAATGGAACCGTTTGCCATTCTCACATTAATATCGCTATTTGTTTTGAGAATCTCGCCTGATAATTTCGCAAACGCTGGAGAGTGGATATATGACTGCGTTGAACCCGTATCAAACAACATGCGCATTTCATGACCACAAATTTCTATCATTATATATGGTCTGATGTCATAACCTCTCCCCTCGTTCTCTCCACAATCTGCAATTATTTCAATAGTTGTGAGGTTATTTTGGTCACTCACAACTTCTTTAGCAAAGTCGACAGTTTCCGCTATAACTGCCGACCTTACTCGTTTTTTCGTGTATCCGGTTTATTCAAATTCCGACAAGTGCACTTGCGCCTTGTCACTCCCGGTTTACCACAATCATAACAAAAAAGAGTTTTCGGTTCTTTGCATTCCCTGTGTGGATGTCCCACCCTGCGACAATTCCAACACAAATACTCAACTGGTGGTAAGCCAGATGAACTACCAGGCCGGGGCTCAACCGCCTCCACAGCCGCCTGATTCTCGTCTTGAGTGTCTTCTGATTCGTTATTTTGAATTTGAAAAGCTCTCTCCCGACTCGATTTACTAGGAATAAATGAACGAGAGCGATTTGATTTCTTTACTGACTCTATTTTCTTTGGTTCAAACTCGTTTGACGCAGTTTCATTTGACTCAGTTACATTTGACTTTACCGCAGCACAAACACGATCACGATTTCTCGATCCTGAATAAAACCTGTCATTTGCCCCTCGACGACTCGTGTCCTCTCGACCATCAGACTTGAAAACTGCCTCCGGGAACAATTGACCAGGCGTCTTAAAAGGCGGACGATAACGCGTGCATGATAATTTACGCGCTTCATAGGAACGACCGATTTCCTCAAACTCATAAAAAGAATCAAAATCATTACGATCAATTCTCAATTTGTATTCAGGATTTAAATTGTTATACGCAAGATCCAATTGCTCCTCCAAACCAGGTAAAGGATCCAAAAATTGCATAATATATCTAAACCACGTCAAATAATTATTCAACTTTTCGCCTTTCCCTTGAGTTCGGTCATGTAACTCTTCCCTGACACGTAATTGAAAGTTTTTATCACAAAAATGTACCCTGAAATGATCTTCAAAATCACCCCAATTTAACCATAAATGATTTTCTAAACGGTACCATCGCAATGCAACTCCCTCTAATAAACATGGGACGGCCCACAACATCTCTTGATCAGAAATGTCAGTACCCCTGCGTTTCTCGCGAATTGCAATCAAAAATTCTTCCGCGCTTGAACCACCCTCTGTGCACGAACCCGAAAATTTAATTTTCCAAGTTGAAATAAGTTTTCGTGAATTTATAGGGTTATAAGAATGCGCTGAATTTGAACTTGAATTGTTTGAATGAAAAGAGCACGGCATACAGCTCGAATAAAAACTCGGTTCGTTTCGCGAATGCATCACCGATCGACGACCCGGAGTGTCAAAAACGCGCCATGGCGTCGAAATTGCAAGACTTGAACTAACATGGCGAAGCGAACCTCCCAAATTCCCACGTGAAGTTTCAATTCTGTCACCAAAACTGACACGACGCGTACTATGAGCTACCGGTGCTCCATCTGCCACTCGCGGTGTTTGAGTTGCAACTGTCACCGAATTTCCATTACTCAAATTACCCATTGACTGAGTCGAATTTTTCCCCCCTCTTCCCCCCAATTGACGTCTTGCTCAAGCACATAAACCGCGTGAAATCGCACAAGTCGTTCAGTTAAATCGCGAAATGTTCCTCGCGGATTCAATCCGGCTTCGCGAACTATCTTTATCACCTCACCGGCATCAGTCTCATATAACCACTCTCCAAGCGAATCGCTATCTTTGAAATAGCTCAGATGCTTTATTATTTCTTCCGCCATACTCACAGTTTCTCGGCAACGATTGAAAAATACAACCAATATCCAAACAGAGTGTCAAAAACTTCTCCAAAACAACCAAATATCGCAAAAACGTCGTAGCCGCTCGATCAGCTGTCACTTTGCACAATCGATGGAAAACCAATATGGCCGCTTACTCGAGCGCGCTCGCACGCAACATCCCCACTCAAAGTATCGATTATCGAATATCGAGCGCGTACGACTCTTAGCATTTGAATTTAAAGATGGTGGAAATTAATTTTCATGTGTGACACTCAATTGCCACATAGCATAATTTTGAAAATGATTTTAATTTACAGACTGACTAAAATGATGAGTGACATGAAAAATAAATTAACGATTATGGACGGACAAAATCATTTGCTCCTTGACCAAATAAATCGTTCAGAGTTTCACTGTTTGTGTATTCACTTGACCCATAACAAAATAAAGTTAAGTGCTATGAATTTCGGCCCCGCGTGCAGGCGCCATTTGTAACATGGGATTTCTAAACTCAATTAATCGAATTAAATAATGGGCGCCAGGCTAAGATTTCTGCCAATATACGTAAACTCAACTTCAACCGACTAAATAATGAGACTCCCGGTCGCATTCGTCGTGGGGAATAAAATCCGACAAGCACGTTAAACAGCACTAGGATAACACTCAAATCATAACGCAGTTAGCTCCAGGAGCGACTAAATTTATTGAACCAAAAATCATTAAATACAAAATCAATTTGAGTGACGTTATTCAAAATCAAAAGTGTCATTATTCATTAATTCAAAACAGTGAAAACAGCATCAAACAGCATGAAACAGTATGAAACAGAATGAAACTACATGAAACAGTAGAAACTCTGAACTCTCGCCCAAACAGTAAAAGACCTGACCTTAATTCTGCAATTCAGTAACTGGCCTCTCATCGCGAAAAATCCCGAGCCGATATACGCTGTCAGAGTCCAGGGGTCAAAGAGACAGAAAACTCGCGCGTTTCTGATTTTATGGTCGCGCCCCTCTTCGCGACCCCAGCTAGAGAACCGGAGGTGAGCTTTTGAATTCTCACCTTGGCCGATCGACTTCCATCCTTGTCCCGCTCCTTTTCAGGGGCTGAAATTCAAGCATGAGTGACAATGACACCTTTAAGCGTTAGCTGCCGAGGCAGTTGCTCGCTTTCCGGCTGTGATAACATAATGAATTAATGATAGGACTGGCGATGCTACTTTAATTCGCACTGTGCCGGACTTCAGCTATAGGAGTGCCCTCCGTCGATCTTGGCCCAAATGCGTTCGAATCACAACCGACATCTGAAAGCGCCTAATAAAAACATTCTATCTAATTCGAGTTTCATTTACGTGGTCTTTTACTGTCTGCTAGAAAATCCAATTCAATATATAAAACATCATTACAAAATATCAGTGTCACATTTTAAAATGGTTCCCGCTCCGAAAACAATTGCATATAAAAAAGAAAAAAGAAAAAAGCTCTTTGGCTGGACTCTGCGCCTAATTAAATATCAACGGTCACAAATAATGATATAATGAGAAAAACATGTGATGAATCCGTCGGGATGACAATCCAATCTCCAATATCGCCCTCTTCGCAATATTAAAGTCAGTGTCCTCAATGACGTCATTTCTCGGAAAATTATGACCATACCTGACTCATACGATCAGAACCAGAAGCTCGCGGCTCTGAATGATGCTCTCCTCTCGGCCATGAACATCTGTGCTCCGGTTAGGCAACTGACAGTAAGGAATCCACCTACTCCCTGGAAGAACGCCCAACTCAAATTGGAGTGGAGACTACCGCAACAAACTACGGAAGTGCTTTTGTCGCTTCAAATCCGCTGCTTATTTTGATCTCTTAGCCGACCAGACACGTTTCATCTCTCGCCTCATTCACAACACGAAGACATCATTCCTGGAGAATAAACTCTCCGCTCAGCACTTGAGACACAACTCCAGAGCTTTGTGGAGGGAGCTGAGGACATTGGGAGTGGTGGAATCGAAGATAAACTTATTGTGTCTGCTGACGAGATAAATGAGTTCTAACCTGAGGCTAGCCTTTCCGCCTTTGGTACAAGCTGATCTACGCCGACCCACACCACTAGGACCGCTCTTCTCCTTCACAGCTATCGAGAATAACCAGCTTCTTCGTACTTTTGAAAGGTCAACAAGTAAGTCCTGCGGGATAGATTCCATTCCTGTGCAGTGGTACTCCCTCGCTTCTCCAGCTCTCCTTCCAGAACTCACTGATATGATCAACGTATCTCTGGAGACAGGAACTTTTCTTGACATCTGGAAGGCAGCTATCATCAAGCCTATACCAAAATTTTCTCGTCTTACAACATCAAGTGATTATCGACCGATCTGCTTGCTTTGCTCTCTATCGAAGGCAGCCGAATTTATTGTACACCAACAGCTCCACGACTATCTATAACGGCACCAACGTCTCGATCGCTACCAATCTGGCTTCAAGAGTGGGCATTCTACGCAGACAGCGCTCCTCCGGGTAGCTGACAACATCAGAGCTGGCATGGACAATGGACTCGTCACTGTCCTACTCCTCTTCGACTTTACGAAAGCTTTTGATCTGGTTGATCACGGAATCCTCCTTGGAGAACTTGAGTCAATGGGATGCTCGGATATGGTACTACGTTGGTTCTCGTCATATCTTGGTGGTCGCAGACAAGCAGTCATTAACTCCACTGGTGAGCTCTCCCAATGACTCCCGGTAGAGACTGATGTCCCACAAGGCTCTGTCCTCGGACCTACTCTCTTCTCTATATATATCAACAACCTACCAACCGCTCTTACTCACTGTTCGTACCAACTCTACGCAGACGACTTGCAAATGTTCATCCAAGGTCGCCCCGAAGATATCTATGATCTACTGGACAAGGTACAATTTGATACAGACAACATTTACCAGTGGGCCACAGGGCACCACCTTATCATCAATCGTCGGAAGACGAAAATTATGATTTTGGGAACACAGCGTGCTCTGGCTTTTCTAGATGTTGGTAACCTTTCTCCTGTTACACTCGGCGGAACTCCTATTGAATACGTGTTTGAAGCCCGCAATCTTCGAGTTGTCTTCGACTCTTCACTGACCTGGCGCCCGCAGATCAATCTGGTGAGGAAGAGGATGTGGTTCTCTCTTCGTCAGATCAGACACAGCCACACCGTTTTGTCCGTAGGACTGCGGCGACAACTTGTGGCCTCCCTGGTTACACCTCACATGGACTACCGTTGTCTCGTGTACACCGACCTGTCGAAGCAGCTGCACCAACAACTTCATGAGGCGATGAACTCTTGTCTCCGATTCATTTTCACGGTCAACCGCAGGACTAGTATCTCGCCTTTCTATGGCCAACTACACTGGTTGAACGCTGCCAATCGCAGGAGACTCTTTCTTCGCCGCTGCGTGTACCGTGTTCTCACTACAGGTTGTCCGGATTATCTAGCCCAGTATCTTCATCATCGAAGCTCTGCCCTTGAACGAGAGCTAAGGATCTCACTACATGATCTCATAGTCCCCTTCTCAAACACGGCAACATATCAGGAATCCTTCTTGGTCTGCCCACTATCTTTTGGAATGGACTCCCTAACGCTTTTTGTTCAGACTTTTGCTGGTTGTTCCCCTTTTTTCTGCCGTGGGCATGAAAATTATCCCTCAAAGGTGTGGTGAAATAAAAACATCAATTTGAGCGAGAGCCCGGGAGGAAAACCTCGAAGGTGACAAACCCCCCGTTGAGTTTATTGTTATTCACACAGATTGTCCTTTTACAAACACTTCAGATTTGCTCTCGAGATCGCTCAGGCTGAGACTGCCTGACACACCGTATCGCACGCAAGATCGGACGTCCTGAGTCCCGAAAAAGGGAGGGCCCTAGTCGAGGAAAATGTGGCGGGGTGAAACCGCCAGAAAATCTGCCAATGACAGCCCGATGACGAGTTCCTTTGTCGGCAAGTTCGAACGTGCTTCGACGTCGGAGAAAGTGTCGTCTCAAGTTCGGCGGCTCCTTTGTCCTCTCGCATGTTTGTTTAGGGTCTCCAGACCCAGCACGTTTTGTTTGCCCAAGAAATCCGAGCCGCCACTCGAAACCCAGTTTTCCGATGCCCAAATTTAGATTTATTATTCCCCATTGTAACCTTATCCTAAATCGCGATTATAAAAAACATTTCAAAAAACAAGTAATAAAACTCGGAACAATGAGTCGAATGTCGTATATCAAAAAAAAACTATTGACCTTTTTGAAAACGTGACAAATACATTAGTTCAGCAGACGCGAAAAATTCCTTAGCATGTGAATTAATGAAAAGTGAAATTTAATATTAAAAATTAAGATAAAAAACTTAAAATTAGTTAATCATTTGTTTCGCGCCGAAACACTTTTCGGGAGTCTTCTTTACCTGGCACCTTCAGAGAGTCTCTTTTCGATTGGCTTTTCTCCTTGCAAGAGTTCGATAATGTGCAATAACAAAAATGTTTCGTATGCCTACAGTTACCTGTGCTCCGTGACTGTATTTGTAGTCCGTCCCAGATCTGTGATATTTATTAATACTATTCAAACTTATCTATAATTACAATATACTATTTAATGGTATTTATATCTTTTGTTACCTACATATTTATTTGCATTTGTTGATACGCTGACAATCATTGAAGCAGTCTATACTATACCTACTTTTGTTTATTTTCTTTGTAATTACTCACCACGATATCTGGCCAATTTTCTTCTCAGCCATACTGGTCTCCAGAAGCGCAATATTTTGAAATAAATAATAAATTAATAAATCGGGTCACAAGCAACAAGTCGAGATCCTGGGCGCCAGTCGAACGTTGTTCGGCAGCGATCGGGATCGTTTAAGGTCGGACTCGGGTTGCTGCAAAGGGAGTGGGTTCGCGCTGCGAGGAACAACACGGGACACTTGATTGCTAAGTAGGTCTATTACCTGCTCGTCGTACACTTGCACAAGCCTCGTTGGCGTCGGAGAACAGTCGTTGGTCGCGGACACACAATCGTGTGCACTGGTACTACAAGAACTGCCGTTCGCCGCGCCTGCGATTGGTCAATCACGGTGCGCTTATCATTTTAGCGATCGGCGGGCGGTTCGCCGCCGCCGATCAAGTGGCGCGTAGCCGCAAAACACGGCCGCGTCACAAACATTAAATTAGTTTTTGCATTTAAATATCTCAAAAAGTACAAAGGTTGTTATTTAATTTATAAAAATATGTTTGCAGAAGTTCTAAACTTTCATCTTTTAATCTGCTCTTCTTTTTAATCAAATGTTTATATTTTATAACAATATAATTATATCAATCGTTTCATCAAGACGATACCATAATTTGAATTTGGGCGCACTAGTCATGTAAGTGCACGCTAGTTGTAAACTGTGCCAGATGGCGCGACAGTTTCAATCGTAGACAACGGGCTCTTATGAAGCATACAGCCGCCTGAACTAAAAACTGCAACGCGTCGAGACGGATTTGCTTTTCTAGGCGCTACCTGAACCGCTTTCCACATCTCTTCGGCATGGTAGAACTATGCTGCAAGCCATGGCTGACGTTTTCTTATATCCCTCATTATTCGATTTACTTGCGAGAAAGGCCACCACTGGTCTCGCCACCTAGCGGAGAGCAGATTATTCGGCTTCTTGCTTCTTGCGTTTGACCGAGTTCAGTGTCGCCACCTATCGCGAGAGCAAACTTAGCTACCCGCTATCTCGATCTACCGCAGAGCCAACTAACTAGTTACTTCGGTATGGTTAGAGCGTACCTGGTTCGCTATCAACCTCGGTTAGTGAAGCTAACCTTAGCTACCCACCTGGAGCGTACTATCAGTACCACTACCCTTTCGGAGCTAACCTTAGCTATCGTCTAGAGTCTCGAGAGAGAAAGACTATTTTTTTGCGCTGTCTGTCGTAATTTTACAACCAATTGGTTGTTAGGAACTGGACAAAGAACAACTCTTGTTGATTGAGAGCTTGTACAAGTCTGAGGGCCCCTGGACTCTGTGCCTCCTTGAACTCTCGCTTGAACAGTAAGAAAGCCTGACCTTAATTCTGCTATTTCTGCTAAGTCCTCATGGCCCTTAGTTCGCGGCGAAAGCCCGATACCATACGCTAAGAAGTGTACACTAAATTACTACGGCGTGGGAAAGTGAATTTTTTTCGTCTCAACTCGACAAACGGAGGAGACGGACGCGAGAACACTCGAAGTTGGGTGTTAGTCGTTGCGAGTTCGGTACTAAAAAATATCGACACATTGGAAATCAATTCAATGTGTCGATCATAATTTGTGAAATTAAATTAGGGATGAAAAATAAGCTAAATAATAAGTCCAAAGTTTAGTTCTTAGCTCGGTCCGAAGCAAATCCCTACAAATTCTGCAATAAATAATATAATAAATGTTTTTTATACTCACAGATTCGGAATCAAGAAACACTGCTAGTGATAATTTTTGATTTGATTGACCAGAAAAAAATCTAATTTTTTTACTGTAGTTAAAGAAACTTTAATAAAATAAAATTTAATAGTAATATACTGGTTCACACTTTGTTTTAGATAATGTATATATCGGACAAAAGCGAAACGAGCCGTTCTAGCAACAATTTTAACTCGTCGACTGCTACTTCAATTTCGACTGCTAGTCAACGTGGATCAAGACCAGATCTAAACACATCACCAAGGTTAAATGATGAACTAGCTAGAGAGGTTGATACTGCGGAACCGCTAATTGAAGATCAAATATCAGAATCGAATCAGCTGTTCTAAAATTTTTCGAATTGAACACACAGCATAAATGGACTGATGCAAGTCTTAACGATATTTTGTCGCGAAATGAAAAGCTTCTTTCAAAACCGAACGCAATGCAAGCATTTTTTTGATTTTCTCTTGATGAAATGATTAGGTATATGTTCGAAAAACGAAATTTTGCCGATGTACTGGAAAAAGCACGCGAATGTCAGGCTCCATACACTGAAGGTGTTTATGCAGACACATTATGGAGCATCACATTCGTGATGGCTCCAAATATCGTCGAATCAAAACACATTTGACCAGGTTATTTTTGCAGATATACATCATACATCAAGATCTGAATACATAGCCACCGATGCTCCAGTAAAAGCTAATATGGTCAATCTTTAGCCACATAATGGTTGCATGTCTTGTCACATCTGTGAGCAAGTTATGGATAAATGCAAAGTTCTCAATAAGAAAAATGTTGAAGTTACGCGTCGATTTTTTTGTATAAGAAAACTCCGGCTCCGTTGAGAACGCGCGAGTCTATAATGGTTAACGCTGGAATCGCTGAACAATTAAATCTCGAAGAAGCTGAGAAAATAGAATAAAATCCCAAAGGTAGACTACAAATTAAGACTCCAAAAGGTGTGAAAGGGCTTGCTGTTGTGTGACAGATATCGTTGCTAGATTTGAGTACCTATGGTAGTGAAGTTCGAAACGTTCTGGAAAAAAACGTTTCGGATTTTTTTTCGGCAATATCGAAAATCGTTCCAGTCAAGTCAACAGCGTTCTTGTGCGCCAGAAGAAATAATTCATGCTGATGTCTCTGGTCCTATGGAACAGGAATTTATCGCTGGTTCCAGATACTTAGTCTGCTTCACTTGTGACTACTCTAGATTTCGCCTGATCTCCTTTTTGAATTGAAGAGCAAAGCTGAGATGATGGACAGGGCCAAAGAAATGTTGCAGTTTGTAAAGAATCAACGCGGTCGATAAGTAAAAGTGTTCCAGTGTGACGGAGAAAAGAATTTGATAATTAGGCGATGGAAAGTCCCATGAAGTCCGAAAGAATAAAGATGGCGGTTACTCATATGTATACGCCTCAGCAAAATGGTTGTGCTAAACGATCTAAGCGGACGATTGTTGCGCTAGCGCGAATCATGCTTGTTAGCAAGGATTTGCCGAAATTTCTGTGGGCTGAAGCTGTCAGTGCTGCGGTGTACTTTCTTAATCCAACTGGTCCAAGCTCTGTAGAGGGCAAAACTCCATACGAGCTGTTCCTAAAAAAGAGAGTTCATGTGAACAGGTTTTGTATCTTTGGAACTGTGTGAAGAAAAAGTGTTCAAGCAGTTTTCGTGGGGTACTTGAAAGACATCGACGGTTTTCGAGTTTGGGTCAAGAATGAGAGGCAGATCATCCAAAGTCGTGAGGAAGTGTTCGGTCCAGAGCATTCCTCTAAAGTTTTAGCGCTGTTTCCTGAAACTGGTTTAGGAATACATCTCGTTGAACGTGTCTATCCCGTCGGCCTTGAAGAAATCGAAAATCATGTTAAACCCCTGTAATGTTCCTAGAGACCGGAACTCACCCGGAGCTCCGATCGTGATTGAAGTCCCAAATCCAATGTTGGATCATGATATTGTTGGTGCTGAACCGCGAATCGAAGACTTCGAAGATACCCTAAAGGGTGCGAAAGAGACCACTAAATATCTCATGGTCGCTGGATGGTGAAGGATGGCGGAAAAATTTGATTTGACCGCGAAAAAAAGAAAAGGATTGCGGGATGTCTGTCTTTTCATCGTCACTGTTTATGTGGAACCTTGGTTTTCCGCGATGATCCCACAAAAAGCACCAAACCAAGATTCAGATTTAATTCGAAATATGGAGAACTTCAAGTCGATCCATGCTGCAATGTCGCAAAATACGGTAGCGAAAATGTTAAACCACTTGTGGTACTGTGGGGATTTGCCCTACAAAAAATTTTAATAGATTTTAATTTCATTTTCGTCTAAAATCTTAGACTGTAAATTTAGTAATTAAATTTTGGGATTTTACCAGATTTCGCTGTCTAAAATTTGATCTTTTGTTTTCCCGGGAATTTTCTATCGCGTTTATTTTACGACCTTATTGTTATAAGATTAAGTTTGTTGTCGACTGAAATATCCATCTGTTTGGGATTTTACCAAGTTTCTTTTTCTTAAATTCCATCTTTTGATTTTTAAATCTTTTAATTTAGGACTTCAAGTATTTCCCAATTTGGGTTTTTCCTTCCAAACAGATGGTCATTTGCAGTCGACGGATTTTACGATTATTTATGACCTAAGATAAGGGACCAAGTTTGGGGGCGGTTCTTTCTCCCACTGTATACCTATTCCTACTCTTATTTCTCCTGATAGTGATCATCACATTGGAAATCAATTTCCAATGTGTCGATCACTCTTGTCGTAACTTCAAAACTCTCAACAGAACACTCAACTTTAAGTGTTATCGTGATCGTATTCTCCAGACCGCCATTTGTTGAGTCGAGACGCCGCGTTTCTTTAGTAAAATAATTATGAGTTTTTTTGTAAACCCGGAGTCGTTAAACATGTCTAAACAGTTCAATCTATCGACGGATTCCTCAAACATTCATCCCTCTACATGGAACAGTGATAAACAATATATCGCCGCTTTGAATTGTATAAGAAATTTGAAAGTTGTCAATGATTGCGCAGAAAGAATGATGAATTTGATGAAAGACTATAATCAGACATTTACAAAAATCAGATAACCAACCAGATTTTAACCAAAATCTGATAAATTTGTATCGTAATTAACAACCTCCTTCAAGACTGATTTTTTTCTTTACAGCCGACAAGAAATAAGTAAGTTTGACAACATCATAATTTGCCTGTTATCCTAAAAGTTTTGAATTTTTCCCTATATTGACAGCGTTATTAACTCCATATTCGTGATCACAACCTCAAAAACCGTTATATAGACGTTTTTTTGACATTTCGGTGTAACGCGTAGGCATTTTTGATATTTTTCAATAAAAAACCTTAAAACAACGAAAAATCGTAAAGTATAAAATTTAAAATGGCTTGGGGGACCGGTTAGTTTCAATGAGAATTGTTCTAATTAGTGTCAAACTTTATTATTTCGTTAAAACTTTTATATATGGGTACGGACGGAACTTTCAGAATTTTTGCCCATATTTGGACCACTCTACCAAGGACATCACGAAGGCGTCCTCGAACGAGTTTGCTCAAGTTTTCTCAATTCAGCTTGATGGCCTTTTTCCGTCGGTGCTTAGGACCCCAAACACAGTTTTTATCGATGACATTACGATCTCCAGACCAGACGGGATCTCCAACATCCTGCTGAAAGATTGCGCCAAGGAAATGGGGCCGTACTTGAAACACATCTTCTGCTCGTCCATTGATTCCGACATGCTCCCAGATGCTTGGCGTCAAGCGATTGTTACCCTAATATTCGGAAAAAGTAACAAATACTGCACCTCTAACTACCATGCAACCAATCAAGCACGATTCGCAAAATGTTAGAAAAACACAACGCATCCCGAACACCCAACATGGTTTCATTCCTCGTAGATCTGTCTCCACCGACTTGCTCCAAGGGTCGTTTCCTATTTGGACTTTTCGAAATCCTTCAATAAAGGCAACTCATACAGAAGCTTCACCACCACGGGATCAGAGGCAAGCTGTTCTCATGGATAGGAAACTACCTTAAGGCCAGAAGATTCCACACCAAAATTTGCAACACCTTGTCTGTTGAGCGGAAGTGATTCAGTGCGTTCTCCAGGGCTTTGTTTTGGGAGCGATAATCTTCATCGTGTACATTCTGCCTATCGCGGAGTAATGTTCGTCAGTCTGGCCACCGTATTTGGCAAAGGACACGAAAGCGTTTGAGCAAGTACTGTGACGAGCGTCGAAATTGTTTTCTGATATTGTGCCTTTTATATTGCACAAGGCACAGACGTGTATCCAATTCTACGTGTAGAAGTCCCCCTTAACTCAAGTAGAGGAAATTTCAATTAACAAGCATGTGTGACTGTTCAACTCACCTTTGAAACCTGAGACTCCTAAGGCGGTCAACCATTGCTCAATTAGATTGAGTTGCATAGGAAAATGATGTTTAACTTTTTCCTTAAGGTCGCACTGAGAAGCAAATTTCCCTACGCGAAATGAACATTTTGTTGATTGATAGACCTCTACGGAGTCATTGATATAAAACGATTAATAATCGTATAATAATTTTGTATCACTGTTTCAATGATTCAATGATCAATATTCCAATGATTAACGATTGAATAATCCAGTTCGAATTTAATCAAATAAGTACGAAAAGAAATTCGACACTGTGCAGAATTTCCTTTTTGCGTAGTCGAAAATTAAACTATGTTTTGATGGAGAGCGCTGTAGGCTTCAAAATCCATTTTCAAATAATAGAATTCGTATCTGTGCAATAGCAAATTCGTTTGTGTTAAATTAAATGAAATAAACAGAGCACCCGACGTGACCTTGACCTGCCCCACGTTGTTTAATTATTCTGTTTATCCTTTATTAGTAAGCAAATCAGATGTGCAGTCAAATTTTGATTCCACTATGCAGAGTCGCGTTTTAAAAAGTAATTCTGTGGAGAGCGGTAGGAGGTAGAAAATAACGATCGGATCGACGTTGGCCCGACGTAGGCAAAGTTGTTACGACGTTGTTTGACAGCGTCGCTTCAACATTGACTGTTCGCTGGAATGTGACGCGACGCCAGAGTTGTTTGCCAACGTTGTTTCTATGTCGTGAAACGACGTCATACCGACGTCGGCAAACAACGTCACGCCAGCGTTGATTTTTATGTCAGGTGGTTTTATTAATTAAATAAAAAAATTTATTTATATAAATTTACATCTTAATATCATGTTACTTTATTTAACTTTATATCCATATTCGAATGGAGGTTCATAAGTTTGAATTTCTTTTGACTTTGGCCGGGGATCGAACCCTTGGCTTCTAGGTGACAGTCCGAATCTCTGACCACTGCCCCAATCCTTGTATTAAAATTCATAATCGAAATGTTCTACATACTTAGACACAATTCAAATTTTTTCAAATTCGCAAAGTTGTCGACGTTGGGAAACGACGTTGGAAACTTGTTGGGAAAAGAACTGATCCAACAATGGTTCAACGTTGGCTTCTTACGTCGTCAGCTAACGTTGGTCCTACGTTGGTACAACATCTGATTCCAACGTTAGATTACCTACATTGTTCCAACATTGTATATGCGAAATATCCGATGTTGGCACAACGTTAGAATGGCCGATGCCGGACCAACGTCGTAATAATTGTAAAACCAGCTGAACATTGGGTCTTTCTGTTATAGCTTTAAATAAAGCATTTGATCAAACACTTACGAACGCATTAACATTTGCTGTCGTTTAATCTTCCGCTTTGCGTAATTGCATTTCAAAAGAGGACTCGACGCAGAGCAGTAGACCTGATCTATCTTTGCAGTAAATTTTTTTTTAACATTTTTTTAACGTTTTTGTTAACATTTGATCGACCACTCAAAAACGCACTAAGATTTGCGGCCATTTAAACTTCCGCTTTACGGAATCGCATTGCAAAAGTGGACTCGATGCAGAGTAGCAGGCCTGATTTCGCTTTGCAATAAACTGTTTTTAAAACTTAAAAAGTTCTCATTCGCGTTCTTCATAGTATTTGATCGATCAAAAACGAACGCATCAAGTTCAGCAGCCAATCTTCTACTTTGCGAAATCACATTTTAAAAGAGGATTCGGTGCAGAGCAGCAGGCCTGATTTTGCTTTGCAACAAACTTTTTGTTCTTAAGAGTAGTAACATTATCACGATGTTCTTGTTAGTTTTCGGTAAATGAAATACGAACGCAGAAAGATTTGCAGTCGTTAAATTTTTCGCTTTGCGGAATTGTGTTTTGAAACATGATTTGATAGAGAGCGGCGGGCCTGTTGACATTGCAATAAATTGTTTTGTTTTCAAAAATGATGAAGTTTGCACGAGCATTCTTGTTAGCATTTAATCAATTAAATACGAGCGCACTTAGATTTGCTGCCGTTGAATCTTCCGCTTCGCGGAATCGAGTTTTAAAAGAGGACTCAATGGAGAGCGGGGCTAAACATGAGCTTCCCTGTCCCGTACACAGAGAAAACATCGTAGCGTTAGACGCAACGGGTCTCGTAGTATTTGAATGAATCGTAGTGGCAGACACTACGAACCGATATAAAAATCGCTACGAACCTGATAGAACAAAAACTACGCACCCGATGGGATAAACGCTACGATTTTTTTCGGTGTATCGCTTTCATTTATTTAATTATACATATTTAAGAGCTCTGTCGTTTGATCAGTTAATTGCAAAGTTTGGACAGTTAATTGCAAACGTAACAACATTTGCGAACGAGCAAAAATTTCTTTTTGTGTTTTTATTTTCTCGTTGATGGTTGTTCGTATGTATTGGCTTTTTTCTATTTTGGATTTAGTTTTTATCCGCCTACTTGTTAGTTTTGCTCGTTATTTTGTTTGTTTTCTTTACCTTATGTTCGGTTTATTTTATGTAATTAATGTAGAACTCCTATTCCCAGTCGTTCGGCTGAAATATCATTTTTTTGATTAACCGAGATTATTTGTTATAATAATAAATAATAGTACATTCCACACCTCCGACCCGAAAGTGTCGACTTTCGGCTCCCTTGGGAGGACCGAAAGTCCGGTTTCCGGGGTCCCGTGCCCAGGACCGAAAGTAAATTTTTTCTGTCCTCCGCGGAACAATCGACAGAAAAACTTTAGATTAAAGCCTCTGAAGGTGCTAAAACCGACTTCAAAATGATTTTAGAAAGTTCAAACACGAAAATGTATTGTTTATTCAAAGAAAAAAATGGACGTCACTAAATTTTCTTCCAACGGCTAAATTATTTAACTCGAAATTAATAAATAAATTCACTACAACAGTTTTGAACACTTCTCAATACAAAATTCATTACATATTGTGATTGTCGGAAATAAATTATCGTTTTTGATTATTTAAATTTAATTTTTTTAATTTTTTCGATTTAATTAATAATCAAAAAAGGTACTTTTTCGCGGAATTTACAATGTGTAACGAATTTTGTATTAAGAAGTGTTGGAAACTATTCTATTTGATGTATTCATAAATTCTAGTGTAATTAGGAAGAACCAGTTAAGTGGTTTTGGGACTTGTCTTGCTGAAGTTTTGAGTATAATATTTTTTTATCGTAGAAATATGTGATTGACGGGATTTTTGGTAAATTATAGTTCAGAATATAAATTGAATCCAACAAATCATGTTCAAAAGTTAAACTTTCAGAAATACATGCGATTTTTGCGAAAAAATTATTGCTTTTGAAAATGTCACTTAACTGGTTCTTCCTAATCACCAGAGAAACAGCTGTTGCAATGAAATGTAGTGACGTTTATTTTTTTGTTTTAATAAACAAGAAATTTTGCGTTTAATTTTTTAACCCCGCGAGGGGCTCCGCCCCCTCGACCCCCCTGGGGTGCCCACAGCTCGGGTACTTCGTCCCCTCGGAAGACGACGGGCCTTCGTCTGTTATACAGTCGGTTTTGGGTATACGATTTAAAATTGCAAAGTTGCAAAAATCTGCACCTACGGCACTTTCGGGTTCGTCGGTGTAAAAAGTATAGTTCGTACCATGGGCCGAACGTGCAGGTTCAAGTGTCGGGGTACTGACAAGACTCGCTACGCTCGGCACGTCATATTGTACCCCGACTCCGAAACCTGCACTTTCGGTCCTTGGTACGAAATGTACTAATTCCAGTTAATTGCTTTTTCATTTGTTTCTTTTTATTTAAAATTTGTGATTTTTTGACATTTTTTACAGTGACATGCTCATTTGTTCGAATCTTGTTCGCTGCTGTTTCCACAATGAATTTTTCCATCGATGAAGAAATCATTAAAAAAACTTAAGAAATGTTACCCGTAATTGAACAATCCCCTGTCGCCTTCAGCACATTACTGGCTCGTTCTTTTCTGCGTTCTGGCGATAAACTTTCGAGATGAAAAAGTTCGAATTAGATAAACAATATACAAGAGGAAGGAAATTGACTCGAAGGTAAGAAAACCACAATTCTATTATAATATCAAAAAAATTGATACAAATTTTTTTCAACCTACAAATCTTTGTTAGCAAAAAAAAGTCAAGATTTGTAGTCATAATTTCATTCATAATGACAATGAATAACAAAAGGCTGCGCTAAAAAAATGTGGGTTAATCTAGAAATAGTTGACGTAATTAGAAATTATGTTTTCGTTATCGTATAAAAATTGTTAGCACGTGTAATTCGTTTTGTGTGTTAATCTATTTAATTTGCATAATGAGGACTTTTTTACAATTAAAATAATTTCAACAGCTCCACCTATCATAAAGTAATTTAATGATGGCCAACAGTGCCCGATCTGTCAAGCTGAACTCATTCACTACAAAGCTTTGTGAAATAAATATTTGAAAGTCTCGTTCATTGTTAGAACACCACTATCACTGCGAAGTTTTTGCAACGGAACCTCGTTTTTTTCGTTTCTAAGTGATGTTTCCTTTATACACTGATTACAAAAAGAAATAATACTAAAATTCCAACTATGAATAATTACCATAAATAAACAAAAAAAATTGGTCAAATGATTGGCACCAATCGAAACAAAAATAAAATAAAAGTGACCGCTTGAGGGTATAAATACTTTCCACTCTGATAAGTCAAACTTGACGATTGTGGATAATTGACGCCGTATCAATAACTCCGCTTACATTGATGAAAATTGTTCCGAACGTTAACATGTTAACTCGTACATGCTTGGGTCAAACTATGAAACAACTCTAATCTCAGCAAAGCTACAGGTAAATGAGAACACGCTGTGGTGCCAATATAACAATCTGACTCGAGCAAAAGTTAGTGCCAGCACAACACAACTTAAGTCGAGACTTAAGTGCAATACTTGCTTTTACACGTTTGGTTGTAAAGGAATTAGAATAAACAAATTGTTTGATCTCGGCAATTAACACTAAAACTAACTAATAGACAATCTCTCAGAACAGTCAAACGAATGAATTGATCTTGTCTATCTTGTTTTAATTTACTATAAAAAATTACAAATAATTGTTGTAAACTTTTTATGAAATAAAAAATGAACAATTGGAAAACAATTTTTTATGAAACTTTCGTTATTTTTTATTACAAAAAATGAACGTCGAAAAAATGTTCTGCTTATTGTTTCTGAAAAAATTCCATCAATATTTTTCTTTCATATAAAATGATGAAAATATAATTATTAAACAAATAAAGTAAAAAGATAAACTTACGATTGGAAGGAGGGTAAGTTCTGGAAATTCGTGGATGTTGGTTGCGATAGATAGGATGCACTTGTTGATAAGCCGCACGAGCTCCTTTTCGTTCCTGTACATAATTATGTGTCACGTACGGTCGTGGTGCATACACACCTGAGAAAATCCTCGTGTATTTCATGTAGCATCCACTCGGAATATTTAGCTGCATAAAAACAAACAGCTTCGTTATACCAAAACGACGCTCAGATAAGCAACTTACACTTACAACAAACCATTTGTTAAACTCAATATTTAGAAAGTTAGAATACAACTTTGCAGTATATATGCGAAAGATTCGACCATGAGCACAAAACAGAGGGGTTAAATTCAATTTGTTATCGCTAATCCCGGCTGTGCATTTGTTTTAATATTCGTAAGCCCGCGGGGATGAACAATTTGATTTAACGTTGAACCAATGAAGTTAATGCGAACGCATCTAATTCCACTCACTCTGTAGGGCGCTGATGGCACCGGCTGTGGCGGCCTTCCCGGACACATCAGCATACGTCTGTACGTGCGTGGCTGAAAAAATTCAATTAAAAAGATTCAAATGTTTTTTTTCTCGTTCGTTCAGTCAAACAGATCACATTTTACTCTTTGCACCCCGAGTGAAACGCAATAATGATTAAAGTTATTTGATGGAATGAAATATTGAAATTGATTTCAAAGAATAAGTTTATAATTTGAAAAAATTGTTGCATCAACAGAACAATATTATAAATGAAATTGTGTAAAAATGTATACGCATAAAAATCATCCTCGCACAATAGCTTTTGATAATCGAGTAATAAGTTAAACTGAAAGCGCTAAATTAGATTTCAAACTAGGCGAAAGTACATTAACATCGCAATGAGTGAAACGTTTGATACTGTTCCGCGAGCTCTGAAAACCATCAGCGTTTGTTCGATCGGAGAAAAAGCATCCACCACTTAATGCGATAAGCTTAAAAACCGTTCCTACGCATAACAGCGTTTGACTTCACTAAAGTTAATAAAATAACATTTCGTTTTAGCAGCACGGTTACGGTGGGCGTATAATTGTGAAATAATGTTACACAGTTTCGGGCCGAAATGTTTATTTAGCGCGCTGACCAGATGAAAAAAATTGCTCGATAAATTTAGTTTACCTCGGAATCCTCCTGACGTTCAGCCGCTGAAAAAAATGCATTTCAGTGGATGAGTAATTTTGTTTAAATGAACTAGCTAGATAAACAGGCAGAAATTAGGAGATTGGATGATGATTCGATTGGGTGAAGAAAAGTCGGGTGATGGGAGGTCGTGTCAAGTTGTTATTTTGTGTCAAGTAGTGGTTGCGCATAAATTTACCCTGAACGTTTATAGAGAAATGGCATTCGGCTCGATTTCCGGCAGCGTCGGAAGCGATGTAGCGCACGTTGTGAACGCCAGGATGCAATGCTTGTCCTGGTTCCTGCAAAAGATCAAATGTGAATTCAAATCCTAATTAATTGACGGATCAACTAAGCTAATCGACTTTCAATTAGTTCAATTGTATCCTTTTTTATTTCTTTGATCACAAAGTTCATCCTACAAAAGAAAACTTGAGACAAAATTTGTATTTTTTTAAAACGGCTAATAGTGAAAGTGAAAAGATAAAGTCTAAAATTGTTGCAATTTAATGCAGGAATGAATTGAAATTGAAGAAAATTGTATGGCGAAAAATATTGCTGAAGTATCAGGCAAAAGTGTTCGGATCATCTCCACTGTGACAATTCCAATTCATACGCGTGTCACATTTGCAACTTTCGTTAAACGCGGAAAAAGATTCGGATGTATATTTTTGTCGTCGTGTATGTACACTGTGTCTGTAGTTTTCTTGTCGATATCAATCTTCGAAACAATTTCAACTCTTTCAAATAAATTCATATCTTTTTTGAAAGACATTTTTCATCGTCTGATTAGATTTAGCCACGTAACTCTAGTTACACTGTTGATGCAGATCATTACTTGCTGTAATTGTGATTATATCTTATACAAACTGTAGTAAATGATTAAATAGGATGTCCAATCGTATTGACTCACAGATCATCCACGCTGTCAAAATAATTTGATAATCTTGACTAAACGTAACTGCTGATTATGAAGAAAATCTCTTGTAAAATAATAAATCGAATGACAATTATTTTGCAAAATGAAAAACAAAATTTTTTACTTCGAAATTTTTCCTCTTTTTTTGATATAATTGCTGTTCTTCCGTGAAAATTTGTGATCCCGTTTGCATTCCAACGATTTTACACAACGTCTGATCTCTTTCGTAAGCCTTTTTTTCACGTCCACGAAAATACAAGTTTTCAGCAAGAAGGAAAATGGAAAAATCAAGAAAACTTGCACACAAACCAATAGTAGAAGAAAAGGTCACGATTCTGGAATCCATTTTCGAGAGCAGATCTTTTCATTTCTTTTCTTCCCGTAAGAGCTTCATATCAATCGGATTCGAAGTGTAAAAAGCCAACGTATTAGCTAAAATACCGTGTTTTTATAAATTTGGCTCATTACCGTTCCAAAAATTTTCATTTCAAAAATACCGTCGAATTAATCGCATCAATTTCGATGAAAATGTTATGCATGAAACTTTGAATTTAAATATTGATTTTGTTTATTTATTTTTCAATTGTTAAAAAAAAATTCGATAAAAATGTCAGTTCGGCCATCAAAGTCCCGTCTGTTGTACAGTAATTGAATATTAATGTCAATTTATTCGATTTGAAATTTCATTTGACATCTCAAAATAAACGTTTGATATTTTTGTCCCGGCGAAACGTTTTGCATCTCGAATTTTGCATCGAACTTTTTGATGTGCGCTGTGATTTCTCCGTGTCACACGAGCAATTTTTTTCTTTCTCTCCTTTTTTTGTCGAAACGCATACGCCCAAACGGAAATGTCGAAATTTCACTTATTCATCAAACCATCATGACTTTTTCATCCAAGAGATAACACCCGTTGAAAACAACGATTCGACTATAATCTCTTTGCACTATCAAAGTGAAAAATCGGTTACGTGGTGACTAGAAATTGTGCGAGATCACGTGAGTAATCCGGGCGTACAAGTTGATCCGAAATGACACTTATTGCAATAGGGAAAGGGGAGGGGGAGGGGCCGACGGTTCGACTCAAATCACAAGAGTGAATATGAAATTTCCTCCACGTACAATCCAAGTACAATATTGTTAAGCTCGACTGATACTAAGCACAATCCGTGCTTATTGAACCTTATCAGAATCATAAACCTTTCAACAAGGGCTGCCGAAAAGTCAATAGATACTTCCTGAAATGCAACGTAAGCTAGATCACGAACAATTAATGGAGCCCACTTACATGCCATGGTAATCACACAATTTCATAGAGCTTTGCTATCATCAATTTCATCATTTGTTGCCGAACATCGGTTAATTTGATGTCCATATGAGAATTAAAAAAAAACGCATTAAAACGATAATTTTATTTACTCTAAATATATGACATTTAAATATGAATACGTTCTATAATAAGCAAAGATGAATGGGTTCAAAGTAGCTACGGGAGGGAAAGGAATAAAATACAATTTTTGCAAATCCAGTAAATATAGATTCATAATCGACTCACCCTAGATTTATAGATAGTCTCAACCCTAACGTTGTCAGAGAAAAGTGGTTCCTGCCAGAAAATAAGTCGATCTCTTTCGCCAGGATTCAGTTTTACGTCGAAAGATAAAGGACACATCGACACAGTCGGGTTTTCAAGATCTGGAATGAACAAAATGTAATAACAATGGGCGGAGCTGAAAATTATGTAAGAACTGAGTGGAGCATTCTTGTGTGTTTGAAAAGATGCGTCCAGACATCTCGCGCTTGTTTCAATCCACTCAGGCGTTTTGAATGAAATTCATCCAGGGCGAAACTTTTATAAGCGCTCTAAACAGATGATATTCGGCATCAAAATACGACAGAACGCATAAACGCAGCGAAAAGTGTACAATGCGAAGAAAGCGACTCGAGGAATGAGAATATTTATGCACGACGCGACGAGGATACACAATTTTACTAAAGGATTGTGTAGTACATTTTAGTCTCACAAGTGTATTGAGAAACTCGTAAAAGCAGAACAAGCGTTTTCAAAAACCCGATATGAGAATGGGTCTTATTATTCATTTCAGGGTTGGATCAAATAAAAAGTAACTTTATTCCAAGCGTATCCGAAATTGCAACCTCGATTTAACATTTCATGACAACATTTCATAGAATAACACGCAAATAATAAAGCACATCCAGTAATAATTCATTAAGTTAATTTGAACTAGTTCTTCACTATTAAATTAATAGGTAAAATATAAAAAGTTGCTCGAACGTGCATGATACAATTTTTTGTACTTTTTTGTTCTTTTTTTTTAAATTATGCAATGCAAATTCATCATCCTGTTTAATTAAACTGCATCGTTTGTGAGCTTAAAAAAAGAATTTGGAATTGTTTAACTAAAGTTTGCGTCGGAATTAGTCCAATTAAATGCTTTGACATAAATTAGCGCGGTGAAAAGTTATTATTGTTTCTAATCAGTCGCCTCATTAAGTCGCAATCACAATCCTGGACATTTTGTAGCGAACAGGCGGTAAATGCACACACACACACACACACACATTTGACCTTTCAAGCTCGTTTAACAAAAGGCTTAGATTACTTACCGCGAACACGAATTGTAAGTCTGCAAGAACTGGTATAATTGGAATTGGGCGACCAGGCGGTGAAGGTGACCGCGGTGATTCCAACAGGCAAATCTGCCTGTAAATGTTTCCCCCAACTTGGTGAAGATTTGACGTTCCTACAAAATTTGATTTGTCTCACTTAAATTTCAAAAAAAAATGTATTATTATTTTATACTTTATAAAAAAAATTATTTAATACATAAATACTACATTTTGAGATTAATTTTGTCTGGACAGATTTGGACAAAAGACACTCAGAGAGCCCTTAGATTTTATTGTGTATCGTAGTGTTACGATCAATACACTCGTAACTTTTGTTCCAAGTGGCGAAGAAGTGTGACGACAAAGTCCTCTAGAGAGTTAAGAGGTCAAGCTTTAGAAAGAGTAAGATACTTGTAAAGAGTCCTGAATTTCGATCCTGTCCTCTTACACTCTGACTAGACTAAGTGTAAATCCCTCGGGTATCATATATTCGGTACAATAATTTACACAACAATTGGGAATAAACTCGATCAAATTCTAATTTTATCAATTTCAAAAAAAACTTTTTTGTATATAATAAAATTTTTAAAAATGATTTTTTGTTAAAAATCAATCTTATTCTTTTGAACATAAACTTGAACGAAAATGAAACTTCGTAGTGATCCAAACTTGTGAATATTCAATCATTGGAATCTGCTCAAATAATAGAAACTTTGAATTTATATATGAGATGCTATTCAAGTAATCTTCAGGAATCTCCGCAAGTTGGCCGATTTTAATAATCATCCGATAATTAAGTTCGAATTCTTACAGGAAATTTTCGCGAACGGTGAAGTTAATCTGAATGATTTGATTTGTTATTATTCGGGATACCTCCAGTAGTCCACGTTAGTTTTCGGTTGAGAAAACGAAACTCTCGCAGTGCGTTGACGTAGCGGCAGTGTCGTGTCGATATCGTTTGGGCATCTGATGAACGTACGTCGGACATCTGCGAAAAAATAAAATTCAACACTATGCACAACATATTGAAAAAAATCCGTCGGACAAAATAAACAGTTTTAATTAAATTGTTACAACAACAACAAATATTCCGATAAAAGAAAACATCTTTTTTTTCGAAAAAGTCGTCTCTGTTCGGCAAGTCAATAAAAAATAACGACGTGGCTAATAAAAGTTTGTTTGGTATGCGGAAATGATAAAAAGTCGAATGCTCATTTGGACTAAACAACGAGCGAGCAGTCGAAAAATATGGGGGTAAAAAGGAATAAGAATAATGGCGAATTTCGAGCAAAGGGTTGGAGAGGTGAAAAAGAGAGTCTCGATGGAAAGTTGAAAAAAAACCAGGGTGCGAGTAGTATGCTCGTTAAGGCGTGGCGTTAACGTATGGCCTCGTTAGCAAGCGTCTCTGCAACAGAACTTGCCATTATTAAAAGCTGTTTAGAGCTTCCGTTCGACTAATTGAACGAAACTCGTTGATCTTTGTGCTAATCCTACGGGCTCATCACAGTCGAAGAGTCGTTTTCGTGCCATCTGATCCGATAAGAAGTGTACCGTTTATACACAAAGTAACATTTTTTTCAACTGGATCCTCTAAATTTGCACCTGTCAGTACAGTAGTCGTACTTCATTTATTCGTAGTAATTTTACATGGAGTAGCGATACGAACATTCGAAAGAGTTGCTAAAAACAAAACCATGTTCGATGGTAGAAAGTAAATTTTTTGCGTTCAAATTTGGTTTGCAACGATTTTTTTCACTTTTTCTACAGATTTGTTTCAGTTTGATGTTGCTGATTTTGACAACTGCTAAAATTAGTTATAACTCGCATTTTCTTTTTGTGGAACATGAAGGTGAATTGAATTAGAAGGTTGCGCACTCGCCCCATTATGTGCTTTTTATATTTGAGCCAAACATTATCATCAATTACCTTTTAGCTTGCAACGTAAGACAAAAAAGTGAATGCTCACTTTTGACAGAAAAGCTGGCAAAATTAAAGGCGTTACTCACTATGGCGATTAAAACCAAATGTGTTACGGAAATCTTTTTAGCTTTCACGACTTGTGTTTTGAGTATAAAATTTAAATGCGAGGCATTACAGCTCGTTAGTTCTACTCAGAGAAATTATAAAGAAAATTGTCATAGGATGTTAAAAGCACTGTAAAATCAGCAAATAATAGAATCACGACTAATTCAACACATTTGTACAAGTGGCTAATCTGATTTGAAAAGTTAATTTTTGAAACTAGTAGTATAGCTCAGATTATTGGCCGACATGTGACGGAGTTTAAAATAGTATGCAGTCAAGAGCAAATGGAGACTGTCAATTCGTCTGAAATATTTATTCAGTAATTGGTTATCGATTACGAAAGAACCGAAGGAATTTAAGAATGTACAAGTATATATAAAATGACACTTTTTCACTTGTCATGAAAAGTCGCTACATTTTTCGGTCTTACCTGAATATTCAGGCATGCAGAAAGAATCACTGACATCCCATTTTCCGTCATGTTTGCACATCATTGCATAAGATCCTTTTAGTTTAAATCCTTTGTGACATTTTATGTAACACCTAGTGTTCTCAGGGTAAGCTACCGCAGTTGGAGAGTGTCCAGGACATCTTACCTAAAACATCGGTTTGAATAATCCAACTACGTACCAATGAAATCCAGTTTTTGATTCATTTAGATACAATCGCGTGGTTCAAGTGATAATTATTAATTGAAAAAATTGAGTACATTTACCTCGGTTTGTCATCTGAAATCTGTAATAGACACAAAATAATTACTGGTATTAATTATTCTTAAGCAAAAATCTACACGACACGTTCGTTTATAATTCTTGGCAGGCTCTATAGCGAGAACTCGTACATAGATGTTGATTCTGGCAGCAATTATCTTTGCAACTTCCACAGAGTTGTAGTTAGAAATAATTTGCTACTCGATTGCGCGCCATAACGAAATATTACTAATCACGAAGATATATGTTTCGACATTCAGCGACGTGTATATGATTCATACACATATTCGCAAACTAATTATGGATCCACCAAAACGACATACCTCGGCGTGAAGCGGCGGTTTCATCACGCATCTCGAGTTTCGCGGGACGCAAGTTCTCTCGTCGGAAGCTAACACTAAATCGTTGCTACAGGTACAATAGTAACTTCCGAGTGTGTTGACGCAATTGCCATTACATCCACCGTTGCGGTTTATACACTCATCAAGATCCTGGCACAGACTATTATTTCTAAAACAAATCATAATTTTTTTGTTATTATTTTTTACTATAAAAAAATAGTTGCCTCAAAGTCTTATGAAATGTCAACTCGGGACTCAGCATTTGATGTTTTTATACGGTTTTAAAATTTACCTGGAGTCTACTATGTATCCTACACGACAAGTACAGAAATATGATCCGACGGTGTTGATGCAGTCCTGAACGCAGCCCCCGTTGTTCCATTCACACTCGTTGATGTCTACGTACAAACAACGTTTGATTTTTATCATACTTGCGAGTTAGATTTCACTTAGAGTGTAACACATTTTACATTTGTTCTTAAAAACGCCAACAAAATTTAATTACACCGACAGAAAGAAATCTCATTAAATTTACATTTCTATTGTCGGTGGAGATAAATCACCTGTACAATGATCTGCCTGTCTTCGAAATCCATCATCGCAGCTACAGTAATACGATCCTGGAGTATTGATACATTCTCCTCTGCAGTTAGTTCCCAGAGCACACTCGTCGATATCTGTTGGGGATATTTTATTTAATTAATATCTACTCTGTACCTCGGCTCATTAGAAACAAAAATGGGTTTCAAATTTAACGAACCTTCGCAAGATCCATTTTTTGAATAAAATCCATTTTCACAAGCACAATCAAAGCTCCCAGGAGTGTTTATGCACTTGCCGTTATGACAAACATCGGCGCGTTCACATTCGTTAACGTCTGAAATCAAACATATTATGGATGCTGAAATTGTGCTTTTGGATTTACGAAAGCATTAATAAATTATCACTTCAATGCATTCGTGATCATTGTTCAAAAGAGCAATGGTGGAATCATTACTCAAAAATAATACCTACATGTAAGCGTTCGATGGTATTTATAGATTTTACAACTTGTTTATTTCTACATAAAAATCGATAAATATAAAGTGAATTAGTTAAAAGTTTCCTACTTCGCTGAACTGTAGGGTAAGTAATTCAGTTGTGTTTTATAATCGTATTGGTTAATTTTCTGCCTGGATGAATTAGAAGAACGTGTTAATAGAAACTCGTAATTGGTTTAAACTAATTACCAATATAAATTTCATTACAAAATGCAGTATACGTACCAACACATATACTATTTTCATCGACGAATCCTGTTTGGCAACGACATAAAACAGAGCCTCTGGAATCATCGCACAATTGGTCGCAACCGCCATTGTTTTGAGAGCAAGAGTTTATTGGTGTACAAGTATTGTTTTCGAGTAAATATCCTGAAGGGCAGTCACAATGAAACGATCTATCTTCGTTTATACAAATGTGCGAGCAACCGCCATTGCCGGTTTGGCATTCGTCAATATCTTGACAAATTTTTCCATCTGGTAATAACTCATGGCCACGCGGACATGTGCAGCGATAGCTCCCGTCAACGTTAATGCACTCATTGGAACAGCCGCCGTTATTTGCTTCGCATTCATTAACGTCATTGCACGTCTTCAAATCGGATCCCAAATGGTAACCAGAGCTGCATTGACAAGCGTATGAACCCTCAAGATTGACACAAATATCGGCACAGCCTCCATTGTCTAGCCGACATTCATCAATATCTCGACAAGTTTTACCATCAGCTTCTAAATTCAGTCCGACCGGACAGCTACAATTTACACCGCCTGGGATATTGAAACATGCATGTGAGCAGCCACCGTTATTTGTCCTACACTCGTCGATATCCACGCACGTGTGTGAGTCGTTCGATATCACGTGGCCGATGGGACACACGCACTTGTACGACCCTAAGACGTTTACACAGTTGAAAGAACAGTCAGCCTGGCCGATTTTGCATTCATCTAAATCGACGCAAGTTTTTTTGTCGTCGGAAATAGTGTAGCCAAGCGGACAAGAACAAAAGTAGCTGCCTTGAGTGTTGTTGCAGACGTGAGAACAACCGTGAGAGTCGCCATCGAGGCACTCGTCGATATCTAAACACGTCAAATTGTCGTCATGCAGCTTGTGTCCGTCGTAGCAGGAACACAAGTAGCTACCCATTATGTTGAGGCAGTTGTGTGAACAGTCGTGGGTCATGGCAAAGCACTCGTCGACATCGATGCAGGTCTTATTGTCGGTAGGATGTAGGATGAATCCGATGGGGCAGACGCAGTGATAACCTCCCTCAATGTTTATGCAATCGTGTGAGCAACCAGAGTCAACGTTGTTCTCGAGTTCCTCGCACTCATTGATGTCTTCGCAAGTCAAGCCGTCACTTTTCAATTTGTAACCCACTGGACAGCGACACTCCGCGTGTTTTGTGTCGATATTGAAATGACAATGATGAGAACAATTAGCATTGTCGATGTCGCACGAATTGCCTAAATGGCACGTTAACTTATCGCTCGACAAATGATAACCGGCAAAACAATCACAATGGAAACTTCCGTCCGTATTCACGCAAAGTTGAGAGCAATTTCCGTTGCTAAAATAGCATTCGTCGATATCTTTACAAAATGTTGGATCCATTTTCGAACGTTCGTAGCCTTCAATGCATTTACACTCGAAACTTCCTTTCGTATTGACACACTCGTGAGTACAGTTGTGCAGATTATTTTTGCATTCGTCAACATCGATACATTTTTGTTTATCCAATTTCGATACTTCGAATCCGGCTGTACAGCTGCAGATTGTTGTGTTATTTCGACGATGACAAATCTGTTCGCAGCCACCATTATTTTCTAGACAATCATTCTCTAAGGCACACAAATAATCATCCACCAAAGACATGCCATCAGGGCACAAACAATGAGCTGTACCGTTCTCGTAATTGCAAAAGTGAGAGCATCCTCCGTTATCGATTATACAATCGTTAATTTCAATACACGTTTTGCCGTCATATTCTAAAAGCAAGTAATTTTCCGGACAAGCGCATTCTACGCCACCTTCGATATTGGCACAATAATGGGAACAGCCACCGTTGTCCGTCACACACTCGTTCACGTCCTCACACGTTTTATTATCTCTGGATAACCGATAACCTTCTCGACATCGACATTCAGTTGTATCGTTAACTTTTAAACAGTAATGAGAACAAAAGTCACAGTATTCTAGTTCGTAGCAATCGAGCCCATTGACATCAAGGATGTAATGCTGCGGGCACTCGCATTTGAATCCGGTCGATGTAATGACACAGGAATGTGAACATTTGTTCTCTTCTCCGCAGGGATTTATACCGAGACAAGTTTTATTATCTTTATCAACCCTCATTCCTTGCGGACAGTAACACTCGTATCCACCGTCCAAATTGCGACACTCGTGCGAGCACTGGTCCAGCTTGAGCGTGCACTCGTTAATATCGCGACAAGTTTTCTTATCTTCCATGAGTTCATAACCACTTGAACAGAGACACTCGTAACTGCCAATTGTATTTAAACAGCCTTCAGAACATTCCGAATCACGGTCGCATTCGTTGGTATCCTCGCAAGAGCGCTTGTCAGTGGTTAAGTGAAAACCTTCAGGACACTCACAGAGGTACGACCCCTCGATGTTGTTACAGCTGTGAGAACATGCATGTGTCCCCAACGTGCATTCGTCGATATCTTGGCATGTTTTATTATCGTTCGTCAAAAGGAATCCCTTCGGACACAAACAGTGCGGATCGCCGTCAATTATCTTACAATCATGCGAACAGGCATGACTGGAACAGCTCAGTGAATCTGGCACACAGGTACTCGAATTGTTTTTTAGTGAAAATCCTGTCGGACACGTGCAACTGTATCCTCCTACAATATTCGTACACTCGTGGCTACACTCATGAATATTGGCTGTACACTCGTCTATATCCTCACAGGTATAGTTGTCAAGTTTAAGGCTAAATCCATTCGGACAGACGCAAGCATACGAACCATCCATATTGCGACATTCATGACTGCATTTATTTATTGACTGAATAGCACATTCGTCTATATCGGTGCAAGATCGTGCGTCATCTTCTAATTTATACCCGTCTTTACATTCACATCGAAACATTTCGTTCACAATAACACACTTGTACGAACAATTCAGTTGCAAGCAACCATCGATCGTAATGCATGTTGCATTGTCTTTACTTAATTGCATATCAACCGGACAGGCACAATGAAACGATCCATTTGTGTTGACACAACCGTGCGAACAATCATGAAGTCCTTCTAAGCATTCATCTAGGTCTTCGCAAAGTCCAATGACGTTTTTTTTAAATCCCGTCTCACAGGTGGTGTCATTGCAAGTTAAACCGTCATCTAGCAGTGATATTCCGTCTGGACAAGCGCACTTATAGCCACCCGGAATGTTAATACAATCATGAGAGCAATCATGGTCGTCTTCTCGGCACTCATCGACGTCTTGACATGTCTTTCCATCAGCTCGGAGTAGGTAGCCCTTTGGGCAAACACAGCGAAGTGTATCGCCATCCATTACACAATCATGTGAACAATCGCTGTATGCACAAAAGTCTACTTTCCTACAATTGTATCCACTCGAGTCAAGTTTCATTCCAAAAGGACACTCACAGGTGTAAGACCCGTCTTCGTTGTTACAAAAATGTGAACACTGATTTGAATAGTCACTGCATTCATCTATATCTTGGCATGTTCGTCCATCTTTCAGCAACCTGTACCCGCTGTTACAAACGCACTTAAAGCTTCCAGGAATATTGACACATTTGTGTTTGCATCCGTGGTTTCCTATACATTCATTAATGTCGGTACAATTGTAACCGTTTTCTTTCGAAAGCTCGTAACCTGAAGGACAAACGCACTGGAACGAGCCTTCTAAATTGACACAGGAATGCGAACATTGGCCTAGACTACACTCATCGATGTCAACACACGATGTTTTGTCTTCTGAAAGTTGATATCCTTTCGGGCATACACATTCCGGACCTTTATGCGTGTCGAGACATTTATAAGAACATCGCAATTTTGTATTATTGCATGCTTGTTTGACAGTAGCAGATGTACAGGTTGACTTATCGTCGTTCAAATTGAATCCTTCGTAACAATGGCACTCGTAAGATCCCATGGTATTGTTACAAAGCTGTTCGCAAGGTAGTGGTTCAATTATACACTCATCCACGTCCTTGCAACTTATACCGTCGTTTTGAATTTCGAATCCGGGTTTACAGTCACAATAATAACCGCCGGGCTCGTTGATGCAGTCGTGATCACAGCCGTGCTCTTCTCCCTCGTCGCCTTCTACGCACTCATCGATGTCTGTAACAACATAATAATCAATTTCTAAATGTGATTTTCCATATTAGAACAACAAATACTAATAGTGATTAATTCAAATCCGCCTCCATAAATGATCTCTTTTCATAACTAATAGAGTTGTAATAAAAATTTTGGTACACAATAAATTCACAATAAGATGTTTTTCGGAAATTATTACATTATTGATTACCTGCCAAAGTCACGCGAATTGTATTTCATTCATTTTGTTTACAATTTAGCGAACATTGAACTTTGATGTAGGTCTCAAACTTGTTTAAAATTCATCCTTCTACTTTAAAGTAATCATTTTACGATTCGATATATATATTCACAACTTACCAACACATTTGCCATTCTCATTTAATTTAAAGCCCTCCTCGCACTTCCCTTCATAATCCGGTATTTCCGTTATGCCCTCGTCGTCGTAATCATTCTCTTCGTCGTTCTCTGCATCATAATCGTCGACTGGCAACACTTTGGTTGTTTTCTTAACTTTAATAACACATTTGTACGAGCCCACAGTATTGATACATTCCTCAGAGTCAACTTTACAAATACTTTTGTCGCTTATGCATTCGTCCACGTCTATGCAAAGACAAAAATTTCATTGAAATTTCGTTGGAAATACGCGTCCTTTAAATGCAAAAGCAAATAAATTAGCCTACCTTCGCAAGTTTTATAATCATTTGTCAAATAATATCCGTCCGGACAAAGGCACAACGCGCTGCCCGGTGTATTTAAGCATTCATGAGAACAACCCGCGTTTTTTTCAGCACATTCGTCAATGTCTTCACAAGTGTGATTGTCTGGCGCTAATTTGTGACCTGGTATTTCGGTGCAACCGCATTCATAGCCACCATCAAAATTACGGCACTCGCCCTGGCAAGGACCGTGTCCATTGTTCGGTAGACATTCGTTAATATCTATAAATTTTGATAACAATAAATTACGCTTATAAAGACCTAGGAACCATGTAGTTATAATTAATTAGAATTGATAAAAGTGGTTTTGCTCATCGTTTACGCGAAATACGCGACTCTTGTTGGCTGAGTCCAAAGATATCTTATTCATATGAAACAGATTATAAATAAGTGTAACACATTCTGTTTTCAGGAGTAACAAGAGAGAAAGTATGATAAGCAATGCTGCAATGATTAGAAATGAAAACTAAATTGCGATGTCTGACAACATATCACGTATATTTAGTTTCTTATAATCTTTAATTGCCGATTTGATATTTTTTGCATCATCGCATTTTTCGTAAATCAGCTTAATATTGCAAATAAGTCGTCGAAGATTTAGCTCGTAATTCTTTGAGAAGAAAATTTGCTTGAAATCTTATCGTCGAAGTACTCGCCGGATTCAATTTATGCCAAGCACAGGATTTATAGTTGTTAAACTTTACCTTGACAAGTTCGTCCGTCGTTATTTAAGTGAAAACCCGCATGACATTCGCAATGAAAGGATCCAAGATCATTGCGACAAATATCCGTGCAACTCGATGTACCTTCCGCGCACTCGTCAATATCTGGAAAATGCATACAACGTTTTTTCGGACTGAAATACGTACTTTTTTTCATAAGCAGTCATAATGATTATTAGTGTCAGAAAATTGTCAGTTTTAACTTTGTATCTGATTTTTGTACAACCAAAAATTTTTCAGTTATTTATTCATTCAGATTTGTCGGTGCTGACATCGATTTTTTCTATCTCTGAATAAACTTTTGTTGAAATTCAAATTACCTATGGATTGGACGGTATCGTACAGATTTTTCTACTTTTTTTGTTGAGTGTGTAAAGCTAAAATATTGAAGTGAACATAAACTAGTATTTTGATAAACTTTAATACTTAAAAGTTATTACTTGTTGAACACTGTTAATGCGGTTTAGTTGGTGTATGTGTTTGTACGTTATTGAGAAATTTGATTTGTTAAGATTTGTAGAGTACGTATTAACAGAGGAACATAGTTTATTAAATATAGTGGTTGGCAAAAAAATTACCATAACAAGAAGAGCCCTCGGAGCGATAACCATCGAAACAAGAACATTTGATTCCAGAGGGAATGTCTTCGCAGATGTGTTCGCATCCGCCCCGGCTTTGAGCACATCGTTGAATGTTGCTGTCTGTAGGTACTAAAACAGAAATTGACGCAAGAATGGTGCACAAATAATTAGAATGCTGTTATATCGAATCGTAGAAGTTATAATCCTATTCTCATTTGTTGAAAGTGAATCATAATACATTATGTACCGGTGAAAATAGATGTTCTTCCGAACAAACATGCAACTCAAACTTATTTTCCAAACGTGCCCAGACTATTCAAATTGAAACTGTGAATATAATTATAAGTACATAATCATAACACAGAATTGATTAAAGTCAAAAACTTGTCTAATTTGCAGTTACTGCGATTTTACTGATACATTAATTTGCAATTGATTTTTGTCACTGTTACGGCGGAAATATACCTAACTTTATATTAACATGAAAAGTGCAAATGAGGTTACGAACTACAGAGATGTGACAACAAAATTCGAGAACGCAATAGTGAAGAATCCTTATCTTGAGAGCTCTTGGGGAGATTACGAGCTATTTATATTGGCTGCTTCATTACTTTTAAAAAGAAGAACTTGAATTAAAAAAATATTTTTCTAAAACACGTTGTTGTTATTTTCTGTAAGACATTTTTTCTCTAGAACCCGTTTAAACATTCTTTCTTTTTACTACATGAACCGAAATTCAAATTGGTTCATATTACTAACATTCACTTAAACTGTCAAGAATTTTTGCGGACTTACGTTGAATGCACCGCGGGATCGAACCAATCCAAGCGCGATCTTTACAATAAAGTCTATCTATTGCTCCATCTTCTAAATCGTATCCATCAAAACACTTGTAAATAGCCACGAAATAGCGATTGAAGGGTGGCACTATACTTTTTCTCCTATGAAAGTAAAACAAAATGAAAGCATCTGACAGAAATGAAGAGCACGCGAATAGATTGAAAAGTACGAATTTCACTGTAACATTTGCGTACTTAGAATATTTGGCTTGGTAAGCATTATCAATTTTGGGTGCTTTAATAAATTCCCTCTCCTGAGTTTTCATGGCACAAGTAAGATCTAGCTCGGTTGTCGAAATTCCATTCAAGCTCGTTACATTTGCTGCTTCCGCACGGGACTTATCCGCGAACTGATGTTTCTTCCTCTTGGATCTCGGCTTCTTTTTCGAATCGCTCATTTTCTTGCGCGGCTGCGAATGCTTCAATCCAAATGTGCTTTCGTCGTGCAACGTGTAGTTCCGAAATTTTCCACCTGCAACAAAAAGTGACAAACTTACAGTAACACGTTTTGTGCAAAATTTAACCGCTAACAAGATCAAAAAATTTTTTGCTATTATTCTTAGCAAAGTTTGCACGGCAAGTTTGTTTGCGTCGCTACGGTACATTGATTTGAGATTTGAAGAATGTTTTCTTAGTCGAAACCACTGCGGTGTAAAAATTAGTCGTTTGGGTGTGACCGCTTCCTTATTTGTCCTAAAGTAGATGCCGAAGATAAAGTGTCACAAAGGTCTCGGTGGTTAATGGCACGTGTGTCCTATACGATAGTTTCTTAAGATCAAGGTAAAATGATGATTCAGAGTTTGCATCACGACTCGGCCAGGCTTGAACCCATAGTGTTTGTTTGGAGTCTACACTACTTCCTTTTACACATCATTGCCGCGGACAATGACTTCTGATATCGCGATTCATCATCGCCAAAGAACAACGACCCTTAACTTCAAAGTAATTATTCGCTCAATTGTTTGAGAATCAGCGTAAATCTCTCTGTTATACATACACGAAATTGTCCCTACTAAAAAGTTTGCAAAATCTGAAACATGAAATAAAAATTTTAGATTGTTGCAAATTTAGTTATTTCTCCATTCGTCATCTTTACTGGCATCAACCCTTTGTAAAATCATTCCGAAAGAGTGAAAGAAAAGAATATCAATGCACGCATGCAACAAATTATAAAAATTAGATTATTTCAATTAGATTAAGAATTATTTCAATGTACTTCCAGTTTATATCATTATTTTAATTAAAAATTTGAAAATACATAAAAAATCTGTCGCAAAACCAAAAAAGTGAAATATTATGTACCTGTAGGAACTTATGAAAAGCAAAAAGCTTTTGGTTGTTGAGCAAATTGTGTGTGAAAATGAAATTTTCATAATATTTTCATGAAATAAACAAAGGCTTTTTGCTTTTTAATACCAGTGTAAAATAATTTGTGACAGAGCATATTATAATGATGGTTTTTAAAGTAAAACGTTGAAATCTGTTGATCTGTGATAGGCATATTACCACACTCAATTATCCGGAGTAGAGTTTATTCAATATATCGCACACGTACAATCATTATTACATTTACACACATCTCGTAACCGTCAATCTCTCACAGCGACTTATGTATTCGAACATTAGCATAATCATAACCAATAATAATAATCAACAACCAAAAATGCCACAACATGTACGATAATAAAACTAAAATCAATTTTTCAAAACCAAATTAATATCGGTTTTTCCAATCTACGATTCTCTTAAGCCCAAAATGTTGAACGATGATGAAATTTAAATTGATCTTTCTTTTGTTTTCCAAAAGCGTGTAACTTTGCTGGCGGGAAATAAATGGGATTTGTAACTTTGAAAATTAATGACGAGAAACCCCAACGGTGGTTCAGCATTGTCAGACGAGATTGAATTTTTATTTTCGTCTCGACGAGCTGCTGCAAAATTTTTTCACACTTTTTGGAGGCTAAAGCCCGGTGAATGAAAAGTGCGATTCGCTCAAATTTGCGCGCAGCCGACATGAAACGCAATGAGACGGTTCAAGGACACCTTTGTACAGTCGGTACTTTTCGCATCGGTTCCTGTGGATGCAGCGTCTCGCAGTTTTAATTAAACACAAATGAGCAAAAGATGCAGACCAAGCTACGAGCAGATGAGGTAGGATGTACGCGCTGCCACGGCAACCTTTGTACCATTTACCAAAATTTATATCTACACGACAATTGCGCGCGACAAACCGAAGAACAAATAACGTCTTTCTCGCAAATCAACACGAATTACTATGAATAAGCCGGAATACAGCCCGTTTCAAATTTTAAGACACCTCGAATGACTTCGCCAAGTTTGTGATGCTAGATAAAAATTGTGTTTTAAACAAGAACAAAACAAATTATAATTTCAAAAATAATGTATATTAATATATATTAACATATATATGTTACTTATAAAATGAAACTGATTAAAATAAAAAAAAGTTCATCTTATTAGTATTTTCGAAATTAATTTTTGACTTAGGTACGTTAAATTGAAATCGATAAAGAAATAGTTTTTGGGAAAAAGTTGAAGGTGAGCGTTTTCATTACAGAATCTCATCCACGATGAAAATTCAAATGAGATGGATGCAGTTATGCAAATAACACGCGTCGATGGTATTAAGTGTTCAAAACAAGGTGAAAGTTCGATGCATTTTGTATCGCAGATTATTAGTAATGATTCGGTACGTCGTAATAATGTTTAATGCACAATAAAATACAATCAATATGCCGATCCGTCTCCCAGATATTGATTTACCACCGAAACAATAAATAATCGCGAAATAATGACGTCGGAACAAGAGAGACTTGGAATACGACATTTCGACGAATTTCTTCCATAAAACAAATGAAAATAAAGGAGTAATAGCGCAAAACCCTCAAGAACTCGACAATATAGGTCGTCGATTGATTTATAATATAATTTCGTTGCGCGCACCTACTCGATCCGCATCAAGTCCCGTCATTCAAAGATCAAAACGCAATAAATTACCGGTCATTGTTTATATATATTCTTTTAACGTCGTCTCAAAAGTGCCAGCTCTTATTATGCCGACAGATGAAAATATTTCGTTTGAAGCGAAGTACAACTTTTTGTTACTTTGTTTATTCATTTTTCAGTGGTACTTAAAACTTCCCATATAAAAAAAAAGTATATTGACAACATATTTTTTTTAAAAATGTTGTTAAAAATGCGGGTATTTTTGAATAAATGTTCTCAAAAACGTAAAAAATGATATCAGCCAAAAAGCGTAACATGATAAAAAGTGGATGCCAAAAAGTGACAATAAAATATTATCGATCAAAGCCGAATCATCAATGTCGGATGGGAATCGCTAATTTTTAACGAATACCAACAAGATAAATCTTGCATGTTTAAAAAAAAGATGATTTAAAATACATACTTTTTGACGCAAGAGGCCAATCGGCTCGATAAAGGTCTGCACGAGAGCAGTACACATCTATCACTTCAGACGATGAGTGATAAACACCAGGTGGAGAGTAATTTAATAAGCGATTACGAACGAGTCCGAGCTGATTATTCTTGTCCGTCGTTTATTTATGCTTTTAATTTGCTTTGCCATGGCGGCTTGTTACGCGACTACTTATTTGTGAAATTCGACATGTAAAAAGAAGCACCGAAAGATTGGCTGGCTTGCATCTTGTTTCTATTTTTTTTCTACCTTTGTTTTTCGCATTTTTCAAGACTCGGCTTTGATGCTTATGAATATGCATATGAAACTAATTAATATTCATCGCTGGGTGAATCAATGAAACAGATTACGCAGTTCGTTTGGCACAGAGCGGCATCACTTAAAAATTACGTTTAAAGAAAAATTTAGGTTGCACAAACCAGCGACTTCTAATGACGAAAAAAAAGGAAAAAGGAAACGTTCGAGGATTCTCTCTCGGTGGCATGTTTTATGAATTATTCTTGTCCGCGGCATGTACACACGTACAAAAAGCTGATCGATTGTGAACGATCGCCTGGAGTGCAGGTCGATTAATCTTGCGACAAAACTTTGATATTCAATGTAAAAGCTCAACCACGCCGATAAATTAAAACTCGTTCAATCAATATAATTCATCCCAAAGGTTGGCTATATGAATCCTCGAACATGGAAATTCATTTTCGAGTGCAATTGTTTTTGGTCGACGAAACTCAATTACGCTCGATCTTGACGAAATAAAAGTTGCTCTCAAAAAAGTTTTGAAACTTGAAACATTCTTTTTAGAAAAAAATCTTGGGCTGATTATTATCTTTGGGAGCATAAATGAAACGTCACTTTTTTCCTTGACATTCATAAATCAGAGGAACACCGAGCACTTTATTAGCAAAGATTTAGTGGCAAGAAAATGCGGGACAGCGGTGGGTACCCTTAAAGAATGGCAACCTGACGTAAGCATAATGTTTCAAACGGCGTTTTGATTATTTTCTTAAATTCAGATTCGTTTCGTCCTTTCAAGAAACTAATGTTCGCTGACGTGTTCATTCGCATAGTACCCTACTGGGAGGACTGCCACGATTATGTGATCGAATCATCCAAGTTTAAAACGAAACTTTCCGTCCAAAACGAAAAAAATTCAGCAGTGAAAAACATTAACAAAATGGCTGCTTTGAGAAATATTTTGTAAAATAATTGGACCATTAGAATTTTAGTAATGTTCGATGCAAATTGTTTTGATAATATTTTTGATAATGTGGCATCAGGGTATTGGATGTTTGCGGATGATTAGTTAACGGAGTTGTGTTTGAGTTAATTGAAAAAGTTTGTAATACTTGTAAGTGAAAGCAAAGTTTGTTTCCTATGGATAAGTGGAAACTTGGTTTAAAAATTGAGTGTATAGCGAACTTTGTAACACAAAAGTAAGAAATTAAGTTTTATTATAAAATTGATGGATTTTATAACAAATTTTAACATTTTTATGCTCGTTTCAAATTTTAATACTAACTTTTATGAACAATTTGTTTATGCAAATATTACTTCACAGATTCTCTTTCGAATTGGATTTGAAAATAGTTCTCCACGGGGTTCGCGACTGCAATTTAGTATACAAATATTTGGATAAAGTTTTGTCTTTAAAATTAATAACGAAAACATTTTCCCGTCTTCAAAAATTATTTCAAATTAATTTAGTAACAAATTGTGAAAAAAACCTCATGGTTAGATACTCGAGTTGATTATAAAGTGAGACGCAGAAAAGTACAATAAATTTTCACCAGCTGAAAGGCGACAAAATTTGAACCGACATATTTCACTGGTTAAAACGGAAACAGTGTGGAGTTTCTTTTGTCGTAATTCACGCTCTCATTTCCTTAATCACATGAAAAAAATGTTGCAATAAAATTTCAACTAATGGTCAAAATAGATTATGAAGAAGTTCCTTTATTTATCGCTGTGATCAGTCGAGCTTTAGGATTACTGTATGGAATATCCAAAGTTAGTCTCCATCGGAAAGTTTGCTAGTCTCCCTATAGAGACAGAGACTCAGAAGAAAAAGCCATTTGTCATCGTTTGCTCCTTTTCTTGCGGACAGGACAACTTTGCGCGTCGCTGCACGTGATATGCAGTTTAAGATTCGTCACGTTGCACAAAACAAGAAAAAATTTGGTCCAAAAAAACGTATCTCCAATGCGAAATTGAAAAAACGAACAATAGAGATGCGGTGCACAGAACGATACAAATCGTTGGTGAAAATGGATAAAAGACACGTCTAATGATTTATCAAACTGAAATGCTACGGAAAAAGAACCAGCGGCGTGCGTTTACGTAGAAGAGAAAAAAGGAACATGGGGACCAAGAGACATAACACTTGAGACCAGATGTACGCCAATTGGTACGATGACGAACCGTCAAACACTTGAGGATAAAAAATTTTTCCACATCCGATAATCAAATAATAGCGTCCTTTCGAATTCTCCCCTGGCTCTCAAAATACCCAATGGGATAAACTCGACGGAACTCTTTGAACAAGGATAACCGAACATTAGAACGGTGCTTTTTTTAGCTTTGCAAAAATAATGCTCTCTGATAAAACAGGCCAGTTGGATCTGATCCGCAAAACCAATATTCACGCTAGGAAAATATAAACAATGCCAAATAACACCGAACAGAAGCGCAGATTCAAGTTTTTCTTGTCAAAGTTCGTTGAATTGAAGATATGAAATCGAACTACATTTCTAAACTATTTTCTGATTCCAATTTTTAGTTGTTAGTTTTGATTTTGTTGAATAGATGTAACAGAAGAGATAAGACGAAGGGAAAAGTAGTTTTATTGATATAATTTGAAAGACATTTAAATTAAAATTTGAAAAGGTTCTTACCAATTGCGACGCATTTTGGAACAGGACGATCCCATCCGGAGGAAGTACAAGAGAGTATCTTATGACCCTTCAGTTTTCGTCCCGGTTCACACGAATAAATGGTTTGCATCGTACCATCGATCAAAACCCTCTCCTTCACGAAACCCCATTGCGGCGCTTGTACTGGAGGGCAGCTGCCGAAAATTCCTGCAAAGAAAATGAATATGAAACAGATAAAGGTCATTTTGCATCAGAGCACTACATTTTGTTACCAAAAACTGATAACATTTGTGTTTGAAAAACTTTGAATCAACTAGGTAAAGATTCTTTACATAAATATTTTTACCAATGAATAATGATTTACAACTTTGTAAGTTTTTTTTGTAAACAAGATTTGAAATTTCAAAATTTATGTTGTGACATTTTTCGAATTATTTTATTGCTTTTTTTTCTCGGTGAGTCTGGATGTAGTTTGACTTTTTTTTCTAATATACAAATGTCATTACTATCATTTCATGTTGTGAATCTTTGATATTCTTTACTTGTTCCACCGAAATTACACCGCAATATTGTAATAACGCACTGTTCTCTTTGTCCGCAAGCGAATCTCATTTTGTTCTTGACGATACATCTTCTTTGTAGATGGCAAAATATCTTTGTCACATTTATATCTCATTCACATAACGTAATAAAAAGTGATCATTTTTTTGTTTGAAAAAAAAGTTAATATAAAAAAGTAATATAATAATATAATATAAAAAAAATAAACTTCAAAAATCGTTTCAGTAACTCAAAAATAAATTGACCATACAGCAAACTGTCGAATCGTATTTATTCGAATCCGCGGTACTTTTTTTTGCAATATCAAAAAGTGATTTCGCATTCAATATAGAAATTGAACAGGTCAAAGCGATCACATTTCTTCCTCTTTTATACATACAAATAAAATTCGTGCCAATAAAAAAAATGAAATCTGAAAGAATTTAATTAAATCATTCCAAAAAACAGCTTGTAAAGATAACTTTCCAACCTTTTCACCTTGATTTTTGATCAAAGAAATGAAAATCTCGGAATTGTGCTGTGAGAAATCAAACCATTGATTATTTCTCATTAATTTACTTCGATGAAACTACTTTTTGATAAAACTAGTTTGCCAAATGTTTTCAGCTTCATTATCTACAAATCATTGCAACCGCATGCTTTGCAATTGAAACCATGCACCGATGTTTCCTCAATATCGTTGCAACGTTTCAAAGTATTCAGTACATTTTGTGTTCCTACGATCTAAGTGAACATGATGTGAAAAAATTATACAAACATAAAAACTAAACGGAGAAATTGACTAGTGATAAATTTACTGCCAATTTGATTCAACTAACTCCTGACAACTAATATTTGAAAATGGAATAAAATGGAAGAGTATACAATTTTTCGTAACGGCTGCTATTTATTGTCTTGATTATAACTATAGTTAATCAAAGATCCAATAAACAGGATAATGTTATAGGGAGAATTACAAGCTTGTTCTGAAACTGACAAGATTACCTGATAGAGTACCTCATTTAAATAGGAATTGTACAGGGTAATTTGTACTTGTGATTCTAATTAAGGCAAAAACATCACCGACAACAGTTATCAAACAAGTGTTCCGATCATTTCTTATTTCACTTAAAAATCAAAATTAAATTTAACTTCCACCAATTAATCAAACCAAGTATAATGAACGATAGATTACCAACGAGAGGAAAATTGTGTAATGAGTGTCAGTAATCGTTTAAACTAAAACTGCAAAACAGCAAGAACGCTTCACTAAAGTTAGTATTAAATTAGACAAAATCTCGAAATTAACGTCCAAACTTTTCGAACATACATCGCCTTGAGTGTAATTAGTTGCTTAATAGAACGATTTTCTGATTCGTCAACATTTGCAATTACGCAAAACGATTCGACAATTTTTTGTCCATTGAAATTGCAAGAGAAAAAAGAGTGGGGGGCGAATATTTTCAGTCGCGCATTTTGAACGAGCAAAACCTCTGCTTTCGCAGCTGAGCCACGCTTTAATTAATGTCCCAGGCGCCTGTGTCGAAAGGCGTGCCGTCGGCTGGTATATATACATACACCTATATACCATTATATATCCTAGATATATGGCATCCGACGGGCTCGCACGATGTCTCAATTTTGTTCGATTCTGTGCACGATGCGTGATTTTTGGCTTGTTAAAAATGTGACGCCCAAGAGCAGAGGTCAAGACTTGTTTTATGACAACCATTAAGACAAAAATTAAGACGAAATATTGATGCTCGGCCAATTTCCTTCGGTCCTTTGACGAACACCCGACGTCAAATTTTATTAATCTATAAATTTTAACAAGGTGGTTGGTAATTATACCTTCCAACTGTAAATTATACCTACGCTCTTTTCCAAGTTCAACTTTTCTCCCATTTATTCCAATGTGTGTTTTATAGTTGCAAACAAAAATTGCAAAATTGTTTGAAAGTTACAAATTTGGTGAATTTTAGAGTAGTGGTATGTACGGTATCAAAAGAGTAAAGTGTATGTACGGATTCTCATGCACCGAATAGCTCGAATTTAAATTGTAGAACTGAGCAAAATGTTTTAGGTTTGTTAAAACAAAACGTTTTTTTAAGTTAGACAACATTTTAAACTATATTAATTATGGGGTTCGAATAAAATTGTGATTGGCTGAACTATTAATTAAAATCTGGTTAGTTAAATGATATTTGCACTTTTATTGCATAATCGTGTTCTCGCTTGTCATGTCCATAATTATTAATCACCTATAGGCGACAATTTGACGAACGCAGATGACGTGAAATGCAAACGCCAAGCCAGTGAACCTTTCATCTTGCTAATAGAAGCCTGGTTATTGCACAACTCGATTATAAAGCTTGTGTTCGATCTTATTAGCGCGCGTGAATTAACATAAGACTGATCAAATTCAATCTCACGTTTGATAAACTAAACAAATCGTACATTCAAATATGCAACGCCCGTAGCCATCCTGAATAATTAACGACGTGCGATGTCACTCGGGATATGTCCTATTAATATTAGGCGATGATTAAATCTTAAATCGTATATGTTCGCTGACCGATTAATTATTTCATGATGTCTTCATTATTTCACAATTTCCACCGGTTTTAACATCCAGTTTATTAAATCATAGTTTTTAGATCACATTTTTTGAGGAAACAATTCATTTTGATTCTTTTTGGAGGAGTTATTTTAAGGGATTGGTTACGAATCAGAAGAACAAATCGGTGCAGTGTTGCATTCGAGCAACAAGCCACATCAAGGAGGCTTAGTTACCAACTCTTCTCGGTTGTGACTGTAATCCCATCGGACGCATGTGTACCACTCGAGTATTTACGTTTGCACAAGTTAACAGCGAGCTAACACGCGAATCGCGACATTGGCCATAGAAACCTCTCCCTATCACTCAAGATAGGAACTTAAACATTGACTTACGAAACACCTCTGAACGCTCGCATATCTTTGTGGTTTCCTGCATTCTTTGAAATTTTATTTTTTTTCTGTCAAAACTTTTTTTTGATATTTTTGTCATAATGGGGATTTTAATTTTTGACATAATTTTTACAAGATTTACAATTTGAAACTTTCTATGTAATAGAATGTTTAAACGTTTTCAAGATCGATGGAAAACTATTTTTGTAATTAAATTTGCCGCCACTACAAACGTCAAAATTATCCCGTGAATGAAACCGACTGAAATCAACTGGAGTGTATATCACTTTTGTTTTTGAATGCAAATTTACATTACTCACAATCTACCGATTGAAATTCACGCGCGTCTAGACACACCTTTGCTAATCATTAATCTCAATTCCTATCATCAACTCTCATTCATTTGAATTAGGTGAACCCGCGAGCCCAAAATGAATTTTCAATCGATGAAAAGCATTAATCATCCATCAGGATTGTTTTAATCTACTAAAGAGTACCGAAATCAACCAAAAAACATCACTAAAACTCCGAATTCAACTTCTAAGATTTAACCAGTAGACAATTAAAAACGTAATCAAAGAAATCATCGTTAATTTTGTTCGACAACTTTTTTTCATTTTTTATGTTTTCTAATCTTAGTGAATACCTAAAGACCGGCATTTACTTGAAACCGTTCGAAGCAAGCGGTTCCTTCGGTTTTCTCAAGGCGGATACGGAGGTTTTCCGACACGGATGCGGAAATCGAGCTCTTTTCGCAGTTTGCTTCCTGCGATGCGCTGTGCCAGCGCCGAGTTAACGGAAGAGCTGAAGCTTCCTTGCAGTTACTGAGCGACAAAGTAATCGTAACGTGAAGGTAATCGCTTCGAGCGCGAATAACAAAATAGCCGCTATGAAATACTAATAATACAGTTGTGTGTACATCTACACACTTGCCTCGACTGTACCGAGTTTCTTCAGATAAATCTCGTCGCGTAAATCACGACGTGTATTTTACTCGCGAGATAAGTAGTGCATTTGCGTTCCACGAATGCCTGCCATTATGATACGTTTCTTTCGCTCATGCAAGCTACCACATTTTCTTTGACATTTATTTATTCTTCTACATTTGAAAGTGAACATTTCTGACCAAATAAAGTTTATTAACAAAAATGTAGTTCACAAAATATATATTTACGCTGACTTATTTTATTTGTTCCATTCGTTTTGTCCAGTTAAAACAAATGGAGTTCCGAAAAAGGTATGATGATTTTTTTATGACCGCAATAAATAACGACGGCGCTATTTTATTAATCACCGTTAAATCTGCAATAGTCATTATTTCAAGATGACTTCTTTCGTTTACATTTGGCTGAGGGTACCGCGCGTAATTTTGCGCCCATCCGACAGATCCTGACTTAGTGTGAGTTGAAAAAAAATTGCATGCCGTCGTCTTGCGCGCGATAATCCCATTATGAAAGCATTACACACCGAGCATCCTCCGACGTTTACTTTATACTATATCGCAACAGCGACGTAATCGTGCAGAAAAAGACAGATTTGAAGTACCAGATCTCGCCACCGAGCACTTGCTAAATGGTATGAGAAAAATTTGAAAGTGTCCGCCACGATGCAAAAGTGCGCCAACTTTTGTAAATCCATTCTTAATCTTAAAATTATTTGACTCACATTTGCAAAACTTTGTTCATAACTGAACGAAAGAACTAACAACATTTTTTCAACTTTTCTGACGAGCATGACGGAAGAGTGTTTTGAAAATTGCAACATGTTGTTGAAATTTTCGACACAACTTTTTTATGTTTATAAATTTGAAATCAGAGGTGCGACTTTTTCCTCGTATCTCATACGAAATTTAGGACAAAAAAGTCAAAGTGGTCGCCACAATTTTGTTAACTAGAAAAAAAGCTTTGGTGCTGCAGTTCGACTGTCGTATCGGAAAGTCCGATGCAGAGTTTTAACGAACAAACAAAACTAACAAACTGAGCATACAGTTTGGCTAACGCTTTTGTTTATAAATCATTAGAAAATGAAAACATTCTCAAATACTCTCGTGGTGCAGTTACGGTTGGGAACACACAAAAATTGTAATCTTAAACCTTCAAAGTTCATTATGAATTTTATTTTTATTTATAAATCCATTTGTTAAATCTCTTTTGTTAAAATTCGTCAACTTTGCACTTTGAGGTAGATAATGTAATAAAAAGTGGAGCGTCTTTAGAAAATAGAAAAAATATAAAGTAAGGAAAGGAAAATTGGATAGCAAAATGAAGTAGCGAAAGCGATTACGTCGTTATCAGATGGCAAGACATCAACAAGCGTCTAATTAGCAGATCTGAAACATTCCGGATAATTGGCAGGACGGGAAGCTCTCGAAGAATAGCAGCGCAACTGTATAGGGACGGCAAACAAAGCGCAGTGACCCAATAGCAACTGTGTAGATGCTTACAACTTCGTTAAGCACAAGAGCACTCGAGTAGGGGGACTATCGAAAATTTGCCGTTTTCGCATTTGCAACTCGTTTCGCGCAAGTTACAAAGCAATGGCTTAGAAATCGCAGAAGCTTCCGCAGCCACTGTCGAACAAGGCCGACAACTCCGAATTCCGCGCGTCGCACTACGCCGAATGATTAACCTCAGAGAAGTCCTGTGCGATTAAATAACAGAGCACAAATGCTTTGTTAACCAACTTTATCGTTGTTTGAGCGCGCCTAACTTTCACGATAAATAAACCGCGTTCAAGAGGATTCTCAGTCGGGCTTATGAGCGCTCGATAACTTTGCAGCGGACAGAATTTCCGTATATTAAAATCTTCACAGCGATATATTTTTCTGCCCGGCCGGATGAGCCCGACGGAACTGTGCGATTTTCTCCAAGTAGCCGCTCCAAAGACCATTCAAATTGAGCGGCGAAAAAAATCTCCCAGATTTCTTATTGCCGACGTTCGAATCAATACAACTGTCTGTCGTCGTATTTGAAAAATAGATTCAAATTTGGTTGTCAGTGATAAATTGAGTGAATCCTTAGATTGAAAAGTTTTTGTTATAGATTTGTTTAAAGTTTGAAATGATTGTAGAATGAGGCTGTACTAATATTGCATTAATATCAAATTATAGGACTCGCATCAGGGGAAATAAATCTGGCTTCCTCTTTAAAATGCAGAGCCTGAATGACAAAAAAGAAAATAATATATTAAGGATGTGATTTATCGCGGCGTTGAATATTATATTACTTTTCATTTATCCACGGATCCGCATTGAAAGCCAGTCCTCTTTCTCTCGCGCTATGATTATGGATTGTCACACAATGTTTAACATTCAAAAAAAAATAGCCGAACTGCACTATTGAATTTAAATCGCTGTTCAGAAACATGATGAGAATTTGATAATACCTTATTTCAGACGTAACTCAAATAACATTCATTATTTTTTCAAAATGACAGAAAAAAAAATTTTACAGTTTCAATCTCAATTGCAATTTTATCACAATAATTCATCTGTTAAATTAAGTTCGGAATTTCGCATTCTTTTACTCTTACAATTTTTATACAATGTTCATAAATATAAAAAATGTAAAGAAATCAGAAAAAAGTTCAATTTTGAAGGATTAATATCTTGTTGGTTTTTGGTTTTTGGTTCAACTTAATTTTCTGAGAGGAACGACAAGCGTTTTTGGTCTGTCAGAGAATTTTTATGAAAAAATTGGAGTAACAAAATGAGATTTAAGGTGACGAATTTACACGGCTAGATACAGGCATATTGTTAGCAATTCTTCACGGTGGTCCTCGAAAACTCGTTGGTATGACCACGTCAAGGCCAGAGGTTAATACAACCCATTAGTCTCAGGGAAGAGAGAGGTCGACGCGACGAAAGTACGATCTCGGAGCACGTAACGCGTACGTGTGTGTCACTGTAGATAATACGTTATTTCTAATAAAACCCCTGAACACCGGCGAGATAACCACGGGGCGCTCTCCTCCAGACGCCCAATCAAAAACGAGAAATAAAATCATACTTTTTTTACTCTCGTTCGAATATTAATCCGACAATATACTTGCTTTGATATCAGCTGACTGACTGCTGCATTTTATGTTTTTTTTATACAAAAACTTTTTCTACATTTCAATCCGTCGGCAAATAATTGTGACAACTAAAAATTCAACTGAAAAACAAAATACATATTGGTAAGACTTTTGTTTTAAGAAAAACAAATTTAATCATTGAGTCAAGTTTCAACATTTTTGGGCTGACAATTGATGCAAAATTTATTAAAATTTTTATTTCACTGCTTCGACTCAAATTTACTTGTTCGTTGATCTGGAATAATTATATATGCTTTAAGTTGTAAAAAATGTGAATGTAATCCACGAAATCCAGAAAAAAGCCAGCCAAAAAGAAAACGCTCGCAGTTTTCAGATGAAAGGATAGATTCGGAAAGTTAAATGAATCACGTCAACAGTTGATTTAATCAAGAAACTCGCAACGCAATAAAACCCCACGAGAAAATCCGCCCGTTGCAACTACTAATTTCGTTTTTTTTGTCTCCCTGCCCTTTTTTGGATGGAAAAATGAAAGCAATAAATATCGAAAGGCAATGGAAAAATGCAAAAGTAAAAAAACGGTCCATTGACCCTTTTTAGTCACGAATCGTGATTCAATTACGCAAGAGAGCCGAAATGTATGAGATCAAAAGAAATGGAAACGGACATTTCTTAACCCGGTGAAATGTTTTTTTAATTACGCTTGGAAAGAAGATGCGAATCTACAAAACAGAGGCGCGTTATTCCGAAAACCCGCAGAAGCCGAAAGATAAGCCAGGTGCAGGCTCTGAAACGTTAAGTTCTACGTTAAACTTTGATCTACGAGATCGTTCTGAAAAAATTTACAAGAAAAAAATGAAAATTACATGTGTGGCTGATTGTGGACTTGGAGTAAGATTTAATTTTAAATTACTGGTTTGATGAAAAGTTGGTGTTTTTAATTAAGATAACTTGAACTTACAAATAAGTTATGGGAGATATCGTAGGTGCGATAATTTGTAATTGAAAAGTACTCAATTTTTTCTTTAATTTTTTTTAAACTTTTCATTCCTTTTTTTTCGTCGTACAAAACTAAAGTGATGATGATCATTTTATTTGACTTTCTTGAATTATAGTAGATATAGTGTTTAATTACAAACATAAATGTATTCCAATGAAAGTTCAAAATGTTCAGTGAAGTAAAGTATTCAAAAGCACTTACCAAATTCAAACCATTAGAGTTTGTATTGAGTAAAAGCGAAGTTCGCGAAATAATATTACAAGTGCTGCGAGATTTTTTCCCCCTCAAACTTTCATTGGAATTTTTTTGCGGGAGGGGAAAATAATTACCAAATTAATGCGTAACACGATGAATAAATCGATTAAAACAACAGGTTGACGTGTGACAACGGAGAAGTGTCAAATGTTTGAAATGTGCAATTTCGCAAAATTCATACTTGGATATGAAAATTCTGTTATCGTAAATAGTCTCGCTTTACAGATGAAATGATGTTTATTATAACGCCATTTGAAAGCGCTTTATGAAATCATGACTGTTGTAATTTTGAAAAATAAAATAAAAGTGCACGAGCTATCGCGATCAAAGAAAATGACCCATGAAACAGAGTCAGCCGTGTTATATGCAATATTATTTCCATATGACAATCTCATCTAAGATGAAGTCTTTTACAACCGTATACGTGCCATATGTTAAGCTCGAAAGAAAATCTCTCTCAGACGGTCTCTTGTAAAGCACATCGTTTTTTCAAGGCGTTTATTATCTGTGAAACGATCGAAATTTCCAAACGTCGTTTCAACAAGCCGAAAAAAAGAAGGCATTTGAATAATGCATAACGAAAATGAAATTTTCAGACGAATCAACTGTATCAGTTTGTATTTCTTCGAATAACCAAATTTGCCAATCTCAATTTTTCAACTTCGGACGTACGTTTCGTTTCAATAAAATGAAATTGTAAATACGACATTATTTCTGGTTTGCTTTTTTCAACTGAACAAATTAAACATCTTCAAAAAATGTTTTAATTGAATTTTTTGTGTATCAAAGTACGGCACAATTCATTCAGTGTTTCCTTTGGTATCTGCTCTTGTATCGAACCTACCCAAACGTAATAGTCACGGACTGAACGAGAGCATTAGCAAAGTGATCCTTTATCCACAGCTTTAACAATCCTTGCAATTTAAGACAAAGCATTTAAATGATCATTAGACATGATCGCTTTAAAACATCAGAACAACTTAATGTTATTTATTATTCTTGTTAGTGTTAATCGCAAATCTCGATAACTCCAACCGATCATAATAAATTCCAACCAGATGTCAACAGAAAACGAAAATCATCCCGAGCTTTTACATTTTTTCGTTCGTGAATTTTTCATCTTATCATTTCCTCCTTGCAAAATTTTCGCGTAAATTAATTTTTCATGCCGATTTATGTGAACTGATCGACACCTGCTACCGCGCAGCAAAATACTTTTTTAAGATCTATATTGGGATGAACCGATAGCTTTTTCACTATTTTTGCATTTTTGCGTTTGATTTAAAGGGTGTTGGATTTCGTCGCATTGGAGATCAAGTTGAACGGCTTGTTTTACCGCATTCAACCGCCGTTATCAGAGTGGATGGCGAAACGACGGAAACCCAATACTTTAATTTGTCTTTCTGTGTATAATTCGAGCCGTGGAAACGCGCTTCCGGCTAATGAAAGTGACGACGGGTTTCATTGACCGACTACACCACTTAAAAACTAACCGCAAATGTCTCGTTATATCCGAGGCAGATCCGCTTCATCAACAAGCGCACTCCAAGCTGAATTTTGATGAAGAATATATTCTTAAGACGTCGCTACTGATACTATTAACTTCGAGTGCGAATAAATCAAAAAGGCTCTCATCCAAAGTGCGCATGGGATATTCAAATCCAACGACATTCAAGATTTTATCTATTATTTTGTCCGTCAACTTTTGCAGGTATTACTGTACACGTTTTTATTTTCTTATGCAAAAGTTTCATTTAAAGTGGTTTCCAGATTCACTCTTTCCACACACAATTTGAATAATTTGTTTCGTATTTCTGCGAGATAAAACACAAAGGCTAAATGAACCGAGACATCTCGCACAATTAGGTTCAACGAATCTGCTACTTTGAAAATTAAATTTTTTGAACAATTTTTTTTAGCTTTTAAGAGTTTATAACTTGTTAAATTTTTCTTGTAAAAAAGGTTTTTTTCATAATTTAAATTTTCGCTTTTTGGTTTGCAAACCCCGTGCATTTACTTGAAGGTTAAATAATAGCAATCATTTAGTTTTTTGATCTTTGTATTTGTTCGACCATGAATGAAGCTCTCTGATCAATAAAAATTTTTTGATGTTTCCGCAAACAGGAAATACTTTTATCTGCGCTAATTATTACCTTTTTTCGTCAGATTACAGATAGATTCTCTGCTTTAAAACACACAGTACAGCTACTACTACTTTTTTGTTTTTCGGAATGATATGGAAACGTATATTTCAGATGGCTTAATAAATTACGGATTTCAACAAACTATGTTATTCATACGTTTTATAAAAAAAAGAACATTTTACTTCTGTATGAAACTAGCACGCTCTGCAAACTTTTGATTCGCGTTAAATACTTCTGCAAACGTAGACTCGTATTTACCAAACCTACACTGTTATGGATATTCATCCCTAAAGCTTTAATGTTACAAACGTCATATTTTTTTGGCCTCGTAAATATTGACGGGTTGCATTTTCCTTTTCGTTGTTTTTTTTCATCCATGGACCTTAATAATTGCTTTGCACACTCTTAAATAATGGAAAAAATCGGTTTTCGTTTCAGATGTATAGTCTGCACGTTTGGAAACTACAGCGAAGAACTGGATTAAAAGAATAAAAAATGGATGACGAAAGTGGTCCACTTTGGCGCGCACGGAATTAATGAATATCTTGTCATCGAGCGTGTAAAGCGGTATCTCTTCAATCAAACGATAATTTATGCAAAACCTTCGTTTTGTCAATAAAGCACCAAGGTACAAGGTACCTTACAGAATTGCAACACAATGATGCGCTAAATATCGAACATTGGTCGGATAATGTGCGGTAATTATATCGTAAATGAAGCATATCTTATCGTGATATGCACGCCAGGCCAGAACAATGACATAAAAACGGGTCATACCGTTTAAGTTCACGTAGGGAAAGTGAAAAAAAAATTTAATGTTATTATCCAATTACCCCAATTGAAATATTTAACAGCTTTTGATTCAAATAAATTTAAACGTTCTTTGTAAAGTCTGTTTTATAATTTCAGGTTAATTGTTGGGGACTTTTTGACAACATAAAAATTGATTTTTTTATTGGGATCTGACATGGGGGCGGAGTTTGACAAAAACATGGCCGATTTAATGAAAGTTGGGCATTTAACAACTAAGTACACCAAACAAAAGCAATGGTGACATTTGAGATTTTTCAAATAATTATTAAAACTACCCGTTCTACCGTTTTCACTGAGTAGTTTTGTTAAAAGTGCAAATTTTTTTCAAAAAACTTTTATTAAAGTAGTTCGATCCAGAGGGCGTTTGGTCGATGTCAGATCCCAATACTTTTTCGTTTTCATCAGTAAATAAAATCGATTGTGAAAGATTTATAAAATTAATGAACGACACTTGTAAATCCGTTTTCGATGGAAATATTTCAAGTTTCATATTTACCCCAGTTCTTTTTTATTTGTTATGCCAATTTGTATACTGTTATAAACGTACGGTTTTGTGCTTATCATATTTCCCATCGCATGAATTGTTGATACTGATAAAAGTAAAACTTTTATTTTTGCTCGCACTTTGTCATTTTTTTATTTACAATTGACTCGCGTGTAAATATTTCATGAAACAGCAGTAATACTTTTGAAATAAATTTTACATAACTGCCCCTATCAGATTTGTAACTGTCGCAGTTGGACGATTCTTTGATCGCGACGGACTTTGTACGAAAGTTCGAAGATAAAGAACTTAAAAACTCGAATTTGTCGTGCATTTAGAAAATATCTCGTATGCCATCTCAAATTTGTATGAACGTTTCACATTCAACCATAATATGAAAATAGAACAATATTAAAACAAATTTTTGATTATTGTTTCACAAAAGAAAATGTTTTAATTTATAATCATCCGACGAGGAGCGGTTGAATTCAAAAGCTATCAAGAAATTAGCAGATGGTTTCTTATAAAGTTTGCATGGCCGGAAAATCATAATCAAAATGCATAAAACCATTTCAGTTTTATACTCGAATGAAAATTTTAATCGCTTTGCAATAATTAACTCCCAAATGAATAAGTTCCTTCAAACTACTGATCTTGGGAAAAATTAATTTTCGACAATCTAAAGTCTGAATAATTTTGAATAGATATTTAAAATAGTTCAATATGGATTAAATGTCAATTAACTATCGGATCTGTTTGAGAAGTACTGGAAATCATCAAAAGAAGGAAGAAATGGTGTTTTGCATTAAAAAATGAACATTTTCGCAGAAGCTCGCGAGATGTAATAGGAAATTTGTGTAACATCTTTGAGTGTACACTGAAGGAGAGTAGTATGTCGATTGAAGTATCTCAAAGTCGGGACATAACGAGGTCTCTTTTGAATGACTAAACTAGGCATAAGAGGATAAGCAACTCGGGACGCCATTTCTGACTCTTCTTCTTTTTAAGAGGAAAAATATGACGGAACGTATTACGGTCGACAGACGGAGTGTCGCCGCATCAAAATGACCCGCCTAAAATTATTCCGCCGCTAATGGTGGTTCGGTGTATTTTGAATGCGGTTGCAAAATCACACAGTGTGATAATTTAATAACATTTGCCGAATCTTTGCGGTGCAATTACTTGCTTTCAACCTCGTGCATTTTCTTTATTAAACACAGTTTAGTAATTAAATCAATAGCTGAGTTTTCAGCTGTACAAATGTGCAAAAGCAACGAGGTCAAACAAGATCTTAAACTGAAATTCCCACACGTTCAAATAACTCAAAATGTTTCGTTTTAGATCTCTTATGCATGCGTCCAAAAACAAATTTAGTTACATATATTTCAAAAAATTTTCATATGAAATTTTAATCTAAATAAAAATTGTTCTAACGATTTAATATTCGTTAAGAATAAGATTAAATGCATTTTCAAAGTCAGCTTCATTTCCGGTATAGATTTGCAAATTATATGAATCGTTTTTGAGTCCATGTATTGAATGCGATCGTAATTCATGTACCGAATTTTGTTGAGCGTATACAAGGTGCGAATATGTTGCACACAATACAGCCCTAAAATAACCGGTAAGGATACGACGAAAAGTAACTCGTAGCTTGTCCGTCTGACAGTTATTTGCTGTTGCTATGTCTTGTTTTCTGTCGGCGCATCTTTTTAGGGATCCACTTTTACCAAACACCTTTAGCGGCGTATTTCGTGCAATAAAACCCCCCTCCCCCTTCACCCTTGGCACTGAAAGTAATTGCCAGATTAATGCCCTCAATTTTTACTCGTCCGGAGCACGAAAAGTTGGACCACAATTTTTTTGCAAAATTTGTCAAACGGATTACACTTTCCTTTTGTTACCATCGACCTTCTGACAAATGTTGCACTTCTTACCATCTTTTCTGTTAAGGAAATTTGTATTGTGTAAAATTTTGTATAAAAATATAATTTTGAATAACTAAAACAAGAATTCTTTTCTGAACTGTAAGAGAGTTAAGAAGATATCAATTCACTTTCATCAATTGGATGAAAAAAAAGAAGTAATAACGTCGAGTTGATTCTATCGTATGGCTTGGCACTGGTCAATAAACCGGGCAAAATACTCTCGGTTGTTATTAATTGTCCATTTGCTGGTTAACTTTCGACACACATATTAAATAGGTGCATAAGCAGATTAACTGGATCGAGCCTTTGAAATCGACATGAAGCTGTTTGCACTATGCTTGTTACGTTAAAACTTGTATATAATAACAACTTTAATTGTGAATAATCAGTTATGATAATTTGCATTCCATTTTGCCATGAATAATATTTTGAAAGCAAATTTTCCTTCAATAAATAAATGAGTAGACAGTGAGTCCAGCGAGGGTTAGTATTGAGTATATTAATTAGAGCTCTTGATCGCACGACAATAATTCATCGGCAACATTTAATAATGAATTAAACTCGACTTATCCCAAGTCGGTGTACACGTGTTCGTGTACAATCTGCATCCTTTGCTGGTCGTCGCGTCCGCTCAGTTCAAATAAAGCCACTGTGAAATTCAGCAATGGCCGAGCTCTGTCATACATAACAAAGTGTTGGCTCCGGAAACGCTTTGATAATCATTTCAACAAAATAGCTTTCTAGTTTTCGACACTTGTTTATTTACAAATAGTCAACCTCGATTTCAATTTAACTCCTTGATGGGTACTTTTAAGACCAACTGACTGGAACAATGTGTAACTTCAATTTGCAATTTTAGCCCAAATGAAGTGACAAATTAATTGACAGAGAACACGTAAGTTCTCCAGAATGAGATCAAGTTTTAAAACGTGATTCGCTTCGGAGACAACTGGAAAATCCAAACTACTTATCTCTAATACGATAATTTATATTATAATTACTCCGCGGAGTGTACTTTGAAAGCACCAAAGCTAAACACAGGTAGTTCTTTTTTGAATTTTTTTATTCAGTTTCGTTTTTCTTTCTCTTTGTCTTTTACCTGCTCTCGTAACCATTGCCTGTTATCAGAATGACAGAAAATTTTAAGGTATAATTCCGTTCTACTTACACTCAACGTGCCACAAAGAAAATTATACTCAAATTGCTGACTTTATTAAATTAAGTCTTTGTTGGAACTGCGTCGAAATTAAATTCGTTTAAGGACTTATAAATTAAATGTTGAAAATAACTGTACCATGTTTTGTTCGATTCTTTTGTTTGTTTTTGGGCAGGAAACGAAAATCAAGTGAAAGTCAATGAATCGTAAGACAGCTGCTAAAACCGCGATGAAACTTTATGAATGAAGTTTTCCATTCACTGTTCAAACATGAAGACAAACATTCATCGATAGCAGATTTCAAGCGTGTGCAAACATAAAACCTTAATAATTACTATAATTCAAATTTGGAGCCAACTTATAGTTAACACAACGGAGAGCCCGCTTCAGCTTTGATTCTACGTGATTGTATTTTTGCACTTGGCCAAACATATAGTGACACCGATCAGATCAATATTTTGGCGCTCTGCCCATCACGAGTCGATGTTCCACCAACATTTCATTCACTTTGCTTCGTTTTGAATAAGCTCTGTAAAATTAGTGGGAACAAAATTTATTCAAACACTTAATATAACAGGCCTGCAATGAAAAACATTTCAACAATCAAAAAATGTATTTTAATTGAACTCAAAACTGATTTAATCAAAAACTTCCAACTCGAAATATGAAAATTTCAATTTTGAAAATTTCAATTTCAAGATTTAATTAATTTGTTATATTTTTGAAATGAAAGAAAATTCAATTGAAAATTCATTGGAATTACACTGAACAAGCAGATTTCCATAGTTGAATAATTTTGTTTGCTAATGGCTTATCTTAATGTAAACAAACGTTTGGCGTGCCGAAGTAAGCCTATTTCGACGTGCTTATTTTGTGGAACGTATTACAAGGGAAGGAAATTTACGACTTACGTAGGTATGCTGTCTATTGATTCCGTTGCGAGCTACCGATGGTGCTTCCTTTAACGTGCATGATACAACGGTGCGTTATCGGATAACATAATTACTCGTAATCGAATGTTAATTAGAGTCAATTCGATTTGCGTCCTAAAATATAATACTCGTGACAAAGTTACCTTTAATCGCTGGTAAAATTACCCGTTCGCCTCGAGCAATTTCTATCAGTACACGTTGGCTTGGGAGAAAAAAATTAACGTAGTTTTACATAAGACGTTACATAAAATCGTCACTTGAACTTTCAATGGAGAGAGAGAGAGGATGTGATGGAAAACCGCACAAACACTTCACCGCGACTTTTATTTTTCAAAAATGAAAAGTAAAATGAACAGAGAACGAATTTCGCGGTACATTAACGGGAAAATGAAACTTTTTTCGCGATAATGCAAAACCACTAAATCCCAGTTCCCAAACATTATTTTTTTCTTTTTTTATTATTTTTCACGGATTCCGCAAAAATTCATCTAAAATTGTTATAAAATCTCGTTTGATTTTGTCACTGAGAATTGTTTAATTTTTTAAATCCGTCTATCTGACAGTTATTTGAGCTGAAAATTATTTAAACTGGAAAGTGTGTTTTTTTCTGGTCGTGGAGTTATTGAATTGTAAAAAAAGGTAAAACAAGAACTTTGAATTACCGTTCGAGCAGAGCACGTGTTTGGGACAAAAAGAGGACTTTTATCCACATCAAATAAAATGCAAGGACATACGGAAACGTTCATGTTTTGTGATCGGTGTAAAATAATTTTTTTTCTGGCCAGTTTCTGCCGGCCAGTTGAACTTTTTGTTTAACACACCGCGACATGTTATTTCGTATGCCCACAAAGTTTGAAGCAACATTAAACTCCTGACACAGTGCTCAAGTCACTGACCGAAAGCACTTGCAACGACTAACATCATTCACCAGCGAGTCCCAACACCAAGAGCATAAAACGCGGGACAGATACTTTTATTAAAACCCTTTTGTGTTTGAGGAAACGAAATAGAAAAAAAATTGTCACAAATTACAAACAAACCTATTAGTGAAACAAACTTTAGTTTTGCCTCTGTCAGCAAACTTCGCAACTTGCATTGCTCAAGGCTGGTTGAACGAAAAATTATAAAACAAATAAAAAAAGGCATTGTATTACGGCATTACTTTATCTCCCCCAAAAGAAGCAACATGTTTGAGACCATAATCCGGCTGGCAAGATACGAGGCGTTTTGCTATCAGAAAATTAAATGGGAAGAATTTCACATGACTCGTGAGCAAGATACTACGTGGCTACTATAACTTTTTTTTGATAAGGATAAAACGCATAATGCATTTTCAAACATGTCAGCAAATTGGAGTTGAATTACATTTTATCTAACTTTTTTTTAATGTTCGCAAAAAATTGAGATGAAATCGAGATTGAAAAATAAATAACATTTTAAATGAGACACAAAAATGTTGTAAACTTTTTCGCCTGAGTGAGTTATTATTGCAATTTCAAAGAATTCGGAACGACGATAAGAAGTTGGTGTTTGCTTAGAATTGAAATCAGAATATAAAAAGTTGATTTGGGTCTCGAATAAATTGGCCCTGGATAAGAAGGTGAAAAGAAGTGGCAATGAAAAATCGATAGGCGCAATCTTAATGTTGTTTAAGAATAGATTGCGAGTGTTTACGAGGGTTGCTTTATTATCGAAAACCACAAACGTTGAATTATCGAGATCGCGTGTGATTTAACGACCAAAAGGGCGGCTAGATTTCCTCACGAGACGAAATAGCCGGAGAAAGCAGCTTGGTGCGGTTGTCTAATCACGGTGTAATTGCAATCCAATAGTGACCGCGTGCTATTTTCAAAGACCAAACTCTTATGGGTCCATTGTGATGGGCGCAAATTAAATGTCGTTCAGACTCGCTTACAACGACGTTCAAACAAATTTGTACTAATCGCTTTTATGCGATGTTTCGCACTCGACTGATTTCTTTGTTGCAAAGTCGGATCCAAAACTGGGCCACATTTTAATTCGCCTATTCACCAGAGATCTGCTGAATTTCATCATCCAATATCTCGAAAATTAGTTCTTCTTCTCGCATGGAATGTTTTATTTTAAACTGTAACATTTTAACAGAAATCTGGATTGGGATGTGAAATTATAAGTGCGCACTCGATAAGTCTAGCTTTCCTTATAAATTGAAGGGGAAAATTTTTATTCCGCTCTTAAAATTAAAGCAGTAACTTTTATTCGGTCATAAAATTTATGTCTCACAGTATTTTTCTTATTTATAGCAGCTTATTCAAAGATCATACTTCTCACTTTTAATTGTGATTCAAAATTTCAAACAAAAAAAATAAAACCACGAGTTTTCGACATTAATTGATCGAAGGAGTTAAAAATAAGTAGCTGAAACTCGACACTTGTGAACTAAGCTTGACATTACCAAAAGCAACATTGTTGCTTCTTTATTAGAGCATCTGGTCCAATAAAGAAAATAAATTGCATCCTCTTCTGCGGTACAATAAATATAGATATATTTATTTTATCAAAGTAAACATTTTAGTTTTAGTTGATTTCTCTATTAACGTTTACTTTTACTTGAGTGCAGCTAATCCCATGCGTGTGTTCCATCGAGTGAGATCTCGCGGATGATTTAGATTAAATACAACGTCATTCGTCGCACTTAACTCGGTTCTTTTCTCCGGCAATAAATCATTTTCAACGTCTGGTATAAATAACTCGGACAGCATTCGCGTTGACTGTAATTGCGATAACACTTGATTAGCGGGAAAAATGCAATTTGTGTAATTTCAAGTCTATCTGACTACTCGTAATCACAACTTTTATATTTCTTTGAATAAAATAAAATATTTTTCGTTTTTGCAATTTTTCTTTCTGTTTTAAAACATGAATTTAAAATGGAACCAATGTTTAAAAAATTAAATTTCCCTTCAATTGTTCAAAGAAAAGCAGAATAAATAGTGGTACAAGAGAAAAAAGCCCAATTTATAATACGAAAAACGTATTTCATTTTTTGTTTTCCTTTTTGTTGCTTTATATCATTCTTCAAGCGAAAGGAGCATTCGTCTGAGATAGCACTCATTCGTTTTGACGAAAAGTTTAACGAACCAACTTTTGGATCATATTTTTTGGTCGAAAAGAGACGTGTCCCTTTTCTGCCTCTATTTTTTCATTGAAATGGTGCGAACTATAGAGGATTTTGAGCAAATGACATTCTTTTGATCCGCCCGCAAAGTCATCTTAAAAGCAACAAGTTTCGAAGGGAGATACTTCCATCATACAAACCATTCTAGACGAACAAAAATGTATCAAGAAATAGCAATTACAAAATGACAACATTATCTGAACAAAAAGATAAAGATATTGTTCTAATTTAATTTCCCAAAACTTTTAATTTTCGTCAACAAAAAACTGTTTTCAATAACAATCGTTTGTGAGCTTTTGTTTGAAGTTTCGAAAAAAGGTATTAATCAAGTTGAAATTTTTGCGATAAGAATATCTTTAGCGCAAAGGCTCCGGTTTCTCGTTCATAATGAATATTGTTTGAGACTTTCGTCTTGATGGTCGTTTGCAGCGGTTTCTTGTCACGAATAAGGAACAATCCGTGTATTTTGAGCGGAGGTTGAATTTCGCTGGCAGTTCGTTTGTAATCGATACACTTGTGTCAAAGCCAAACGTTGTTTCAGTTCGCAAAAAGTCGCGCGGAGCTGAACACGTCAGCGTTAATACGTCAACATAACAAACGGATGTAAAATTCGGCCGGGCGTTAAAACGCGATCAGCGAACTCTTAATATTCACGCCCAAGTTTGAGAGTCGCAAGGCGATAAAAAACCAACTTATGAAGCGGCCGAACAATGAGATCGTCCGGAATCCAATGCGCCTCTCATTCTTCGTCGAATTAACTTTCGATGAAAGGGATAAATAAAATTTTTATTAGTCTCGCCGAATGCAAAGTTAATGGATTTGTGATGTACTCGATGAAACACTTTTTTAAAAATGGCTTCATCAAAGAATGGAAATGAGATCTGCTTTGCGTTTATTTTTAATCGGCTCTTCTTTTGCACTTAGATTGAAACGAATTTTTTCAAACAAAAAACAACAATCTCTTACAAAGCAACACTCCTTTTAATCTCATTTGCTATTTCAATAATTTAACAATTTCGAAATCAAAACAAAATGTTTTTTTTTTTTTTTTGAAAAAAACATTGTTCAAGGTTTAAAAACTTCCATAAATGAAAGGTTTGAACTAGATAGTGATCTATTTGGAGAAAGCTTAGTAAAATTTTATTGAAGGGCCTTTTATTGAACCTGAATGTATTTTCACCGTACCGAATCGAATGAATAATTGGTAAGCGTCGAGTGACTAAATAATTTCATGCTCCAAATTGGCAACGACGGCGGGCAAGACATGCATGTCCCGAAAGAAAAACTCTGACACAACCTCGACGCTGAAATTAATTCGATCGCCACTGATTGTCCATTGACTGTCTCATCGGCGTGATAACCAGCCAGTGTTCATTTATCCCACGTCATTCAAACGTTCCTTCAACGTCAAATAAACTCCTGCTACTTTTTTTAGAAATTTGCATTCACTTTTTTTCCAAATCAGACCAGAAACAGCCTAGAATAAATAATGCGAGAAATTTTTTTTTTCAGGATCATGAAGGATGTTTGTCGAGCAATTATTATAATTTCAGATGTGTTAAAAACGGCACCGTTCGTCTGGCATCGATTTATCGAGCTGATAGCGAAAATTTTTTAATATCACTTGATTCTTCGCATTGTCTTGCATACGATAACGAGATATTGATTATCATATTATACGCGAGTCACGCGCGCAGTTTGTGCACCGACGAATCAACCTTTTTTTATTTCAACTTTAGCGTTCTTGTATCCGGAAATTGCAGCGTTTGCTCTAACGCCCTATCCTCGCTCAGTTTTCGACACAAATTTTCAGATTCGACGAGAATCAATTCACAACCCACTTGTGCATGAACAATTTCAGCCCACTTTATAACTTTTTCGGATTAACAAATAATTGAAATGGAAAAAATTATTTGCGCAAAAAAATCAATGGGTCGAACAAAATCTGAACAAATACTGAACAAAAAAAGATTGCTACATTGAACATGAATAGGTTTTTTTTTAAACTGCAATGAAATAAGTTTGTTGAAAAGGAAAAAGTTACATTTTTATTAATAATCAAGATAAGATTGAATTGAAAAATTCAAAAGATGGAAAATTCAAAAGATGATTGAAATTGGGAGAAAAGAAAATTATGCGTTGAGCAAACGTATTCGTGGGCAAAAAATCAGATGGTACGCTAATTTAGCGAGCTGATGAAAAAGCGACGTCGCCGCTAATCCTTTCGAAGATCGTATTGAGGGCGATATTTCACGCACATATCACCGGAAGCTGCGTGCACATCCTTTTATCTCGCGCCGGCGTAACTTTATTGCCGTCAGGGTAAACATTCGAGCTCATTTTTCCCATCCCTTTTTTTCTGGGCGAATATTTTTATTGGCTCTTTCACCCCTGATAAAATCTATACAAATTGTTTTTAATGCAAAGCCGACTTTGTTTGCTTGGCGTTGGAAAAACACGTTTGTGATTCACCATCAACCATAAAGTAAAGTTTAAAAAAATAACACAAAAATTTAGTTTTTTTTTTCAGTTGTCCTCAAGTGTGTAAACGTGCGCGGAAAAATAACTTATGCAGAGCCATAATTTAGAAATGCGTAATCAACGCAGTCGTGGTATTTTTTTTTCTTTTTTGGCATCGAGCCAAAGTGGACAAAAGTTGAGTTGAACTTTGAAAAAAAAGGTTTAAATCAGAGAAACGTAATCCCTGCATTTAACTTTTTAATCAAAAAAGAAAAAACAATTTAAAATCAATGTTGAACAATTTTGTTATTCAAGAAACTAAAGCGTTTGATTAAACTGTGTTTGGACAAGGTGCACATTGTCGAATGTAAACTGAAAAATACTTTCAATTTTTTTGGTAAATTATTATTCAAGAAAAAAAAGGTGATTCACAGAAATATGTATCAATTCATTAACGTGACCCGAGTTTTTAAAAGCACCAACATTCGACACGTAAAGTTATTTTTACCATACGCGAGTTAATCGTTTACATTCAATTTGTTTAATTGTTGTGGCAGACGTGAAAAAAAAACTCGTCTGCAAATAGCACTTTTCAGCGCGAATACAAAATTTACTTTTATTCAACCAGAAGAGATTTTTATTCTCTGTCGTTCTGTACACCATTCGCATATTTACTTCCATCCTCGATTATTTGCGTAGATAAATATGATGACATGCGAGGATCTGTCATAAGCCATTAATTTAATGCAATTCAATCTTTTGTTCTTTTATTTTGTTTATTTTCTCTTATTTAATGAACCTGTTTTCATTGGAGATTTGTCAAGTTTAAGCGTATTTGCGAATCGGTGCGAATTTCACGTAGGAATGTAGAGCGAATTATAATTAATTACAGATCAATAGGTTTAACGCTTGATTAACACTAAATTCATTACAACACAAAGAAAAATAAATTGTAGCGTCTCATACGATTTTGCTTATCTGAGAATGAAAACAAAATAGAAACAACAAAAAATTTCCAATTAAAAGTTAACAACATTTAAATCAACTCAAATTACAAATAAAAAATATTTTTAAACAAAATGGAAACAAATAATTCTATTCATTGACTAAGGAAATTTTTTTTAACAATTTCACAGTTTCATGTTTCTCAAGAAACATGGAAGTCTGGAATTGTCGTCTCGTAGACTGTCAAAAGTCTTGTCAAAAGTTTCGTAATTAGAAATTTCGCAGCGTCAGTTATTATTATTGACACTGCTCGATTTTAACTGAACGGAGAGGAATTATGCATCCATATATATTTACATCGACTTGATTATAATTATAACCTGAGAGCATTCAACGATATAACCATGGTTAGCTGAAACGTCTTTCAGGAATCCTTTTTTAAATATTCATAAAAAAGTCAATGTTACAGAAGCTTTTACATTAAAGTTCGATGTTTCGCAATTTATGCTTAACGGACGAGCTGATGTAGTGCTACCTAATGGTGCTACCTACGGCCACGTTCGTTGTCCGTCATAAATCAATTCAAGAAACTTGATCACACAATTGTTTCTTCGTATAAACAAGATTAAAATGTTCAAAAAATCGAATTAAAAACTTAAAATTCCTTTAATTTCTTATATCATTTTTAAATTTTTTCTTAAATATTCATTAAAACAAAATTTTGATTAAAAAAACTCAAATTTAAAAGTCGAAACTTTTTCTCATTCCAATCATTTTTCAAAGACCTAGCTCAAATAAAAAACTTTGTTTGTTAGAGTTTTTCTGAATAAAAAAAGTTTATAAAAACCACGATTTTAATTGAAACGAGTTTATTTAACAAGTTGAAAAAAAGTCGATGCAATTCATTTTGTGGTAAGAAATGTTACTTTTAGAAAACACGTTTGAAATAAGTGGGATCTGAAAATTGTTCTTCAATGAAATGACGTCTACACAACTCATTAGCACAAGTGGCAAGAAACCGATTTTTTGCGATCGAGCCATCGTCGCAGCTTGAATTTGCTATAAGACGAGTGTGGAACAAGCGAGAACTTTTTGATCGCTACAACGAGCGCTTTGACATGGAAAAGATAAAGTTCAATCAATTCGCAGCGGTTTACCTTGGTTAGTTTCCATCTAAAGTATGAAACGCGAAAACATAAAAATGATCCCCTGATTCTCTCTTGAAAGAAAAAAACTCTAAAATGGTATACGTTTCTCTATATAAAACAGTCTGAGCAAACACATCGGAAGGCAATTTGAAAAGAACAATTTTGCACGAAAGACGTTATGGGAGGAAAACAATTTAGCCCGGAGTCACTAATTCCCGGTCCAAACTACCCCTTTGGGCGAAACTTTACCTTTTCGCACATCCACGTCTATACTTCAAGCTAATTTCTTAAAGTGTAATCTTGGTAAACGAATGGAAAGTACAAGCCGGTGGAAATGAAAAAAACTCACGAAAAAAAAATAAAAAATCAACTTACCCGTTACAAGCGCGAAGATGAGCAGCCCCGATAGCAAGTGCATACTTGAAGCTGAGTGTTGCGATTGCCAAAAGTCACTTAAGACATCATCTACACATCTACAAATTTTTCCCTATAGTTCACTCACTTATGTATAAGACATGATTTTCTAAACTGAAAAAATTAAATTCCAAAAATGACATCAATTGAGAACCACATAAAACTACTAATTAAAAATGCAAATTTTGTAAACAAACAGGAATTTATAAAGTTTGAAATTTTACAGTAACAATAATTAATTCACTTTGCAAGTTTGGCTTTATGTTGTAAGTGGCAAGATGACGATTTGGAAATTATTGTTTATGGAGAACTATATATACTACACGCGGTATAGTTAGCGACCGGCTCGGCAGTATGGGAGTCAGCTTGAGACTGAAGACAAGACGCTGACTTCTGCCAGCCCTACAACGGGCTATCGAAGTGTAAGTATGTAATGCGTATAGATAACCGTTTCCTTCGCCATCAACGGCATGTTCGAGTGGACCATAGCCAAGCAGGGTGGAGTGTCCCAACGTTCCAATCGTCACTCCTCTAAAGATGCAATTTCTATGGTCCTTCGAAAACAAACTATACAAAAAGTTGAATGAAATTTGAGCATCAATCTCTGTACAAATTAAATTTTAAATTTCTAATTAAAATCATGATTCAAACTGTTATTGTAATCGTGAAAATTGAACTTTCGCAAATTGGAACTTTCAAAGCCGTTCATAATATGTTAACCATTTCATTTATTTTGTGTTTGTATTTTGATTAATTAATCTAAAATGGTTTAATTGAATAAATTTGCACAATGATATATTGAAGCTTGAACAGCTGGGATATATAATTTTAAATACAACTACACCGGAGCTAATATAACTTTGCGGGTAAAATCTATGAGATAATTATTCAACGCATAAACACCTTCGGTGTGGCTGACACCTGAATTTATGAAACATTAAAAAAGCACTTGCAATGGAAATACGAAAAAATTAACCCTGCGCTCGTAGCCTCTGGGCTTTATCAAATATTTTCTAATTCAGACCCAGCGCCGCTGGTTCGTTTTGGAAAATAACCTTCGAGTCTTCTTCTTATTGCATTATCTTGGAATAACATGCTACTTGCTTTTTATGGATTAAGAACATTTCTAAAGTACACATGAAGAACGGTTTAACCATCGAGCCGGAGTTTTGCAAAGGTAAATAAATTTTCGTGGTCGAGCAATACAGAGCATCATGTTTTTGGAGGGCGAAAAAATGTTGTTTCTTCATAAATCTTGTAATCCACTTCTTTCAAGATTATTTTCATGAAAAAAAAATAACGAAACTTGCCCTTTAACATTATATAAATGTGATCTAAACACTGTAAAATTGCTAAACGTCAGTTCGACCCCTTTTTCAAATCTGCAAAATAACTAAAACGCAAGACGTGACTCAATTTCATATAACAATTCTGAAACGAAATAGTTATGGCATAAATTTTCAGTTGATGACAATTTTCACCTTTTAAAATTAAGCGACACTCTTTGAAACAATTCAAGTCAGAATATGCGAGGTATTTCTTTGCTCTCGAATCTATTAACTTCCATATTTTGTGAAGCGCAATGTGACGTTGGAAACTGCAGCTTATAAGATATTATTCTACGCATTTAATTTACTTTCTACAAAAATATGATCTGCGATGAAAAAGTTCATTTTCTGGACTTTCGTTAATTAATGAATAATCGACGTGTTATATAGCTCGCAAAATAGTAAAACTGAAACAAGATTTTGCATATCAAAGCATCATCAAATTTTCGACGGACTCGCAACAATTGGTGCTCGTCGGTACGACCAGTTAATCAAATATATTTTTTCTAGTCTTTTTTTCTCTTTGCAAATTTACAATGGAGCTGAAAGTAATTTGTATCGAAAATCCTGCATAATCATGTATTATGTTTATCAACGCTTTTCCAGCTGGGCAAAATTTTCAGATTTCGTTCGATCAACAATCAAACACAATTTCGTTTCAAAATACAATATAGCCATTGTTGAATTATTGAACGCGTAACATGTAATATGAAATTTTTCATATCAAATAAATGTTATTAAAAAAAGGTGCAGCATTCAATGTGACGCATTGTACTGTATAATCATCAAGATACACTTTTGGCACTAGTTGAAATGGTATTTCTTATATTTATTTAAATTTTATTTATTGTTATATTCAAAGTTGTAATTTGTACTGTAAAATAGAAAAAAAAACAATTATTTTTCATACTCAATTAAAACGGAAGGTATTTTAATGATGTTACAGCAATTACTAAACGTTAAAATTCGGATAATTTTCACCAATAATGGATTAACAGGTACAAAAAGTTCATTGAAGTAAAAACAAATTTATCGGTATGCCCAATGGAAGGTAAAAATTGAATGCTCGGAAACATGAACAATTGGACAGAAAGAAAATGACTTAATGGATGAACGAACCGACGGTTCGAAAATTGAAAAGCGTGCGTGTATAATGCATTATAAATAACATCGGCGCGGTGTAAGTGTTAAATGGTGACAAACAATGCGGGTTTACCGACATTAAATGAGATTTCGCACAAAGTGGACGGATTCGCAATAATAACACGACTGACTAACTGTCAGCGATGCAATTGACAATTGCCTATAATCTACTCTAATTTTTGTCCGATTTGAGTGTGTGATTCTGTCACATTTGCTCGCGTTCGTTTATTCCATCCGCCAAAATGATTGTCACTGAACGTTTGTTCCAAGATTGCAGTCATTGTTCTTCTTGGCCTCTTATAATCATTTCCATTTCGCTGATTGTTTTTCAACCAAATTTTCCATCTGGTCTTTCAACTCCTGTTACATTCTACAATCAAAAAAATCGATTACATACAAAATAAAGTAATTTGCGATGGAAAATTGTAATTGATCAAGAAGAAAAAAGTAATCACGTACGCGTCGGGCTTTGATAATGTTATTGATTTTCGTATAATCATTCTAGGCATCTGGTAACAAATTAAATCTCACTCAGACTGTTGAAAGAGATGCAACCGCAGCGAAGAACAATATAACGTTTTGCGATGTACCGTATGTACATTTTGAGTATTTCAAATATGCAGATGAATATGGATGAGTTAAAATTCTACCACATAGGGCTCGGAACTATTACAGAAAAGTTTGTAATATTATAACGCAGTACCTCATTTAAAGTTCAACTCTGTTCACTAAATTGAATTATACTATATGTATAAAATACTTTTGGCGTTTAGAATGTTGAACTTAATTACAAAAATCTGGGTAACAATAATATAATTATTGTTACGATTGTTCATAACTGTAATTATACTTACTTTGTTTAAAATTATTCTTCTTCATTAAGTGAAATGTTATTACCAAATAAAATTTGAATGATTTGCATTACCATTCAACAATGATATAAATAATTAGTTCAACAATAAAAGATAAAGATAGTTCAAGCTTTAAGAACTATTAATAAAAACTTTACGGAAAAACAGGAAAAATGACTAAGTCACAAGTACAATAACCAAAAATGCGTATTTATTTTAATGAATTACAATTTGTTTTTCAATTTTGAAACAATCTCAAAGAACGTCGAAATAAAAATAGATCAGAATATTAAATTAAAAAAAAAATATCATTGGCCATATCTTTTAACTATGCTCGCGTTTGCTTTACAAATCACAATTAGCATCCACCACGAAGACGCAGGACTAGATGGAGGGTGGACTCCTTTTGAATGTTATAATCGGACAACGTACGTCCATCCTCCAGCTGCTTACCAGCAAAAATCAATCTTTGCTGGTCTGGGGGGATTCCTTCTTTGTCCTGAATTTTGGCCTTGACGTTCTCAATAGTATCAGAAGCCTCGACCTCAAGAGTGATGGTCTTGCCAGTCAAAGTCTTTACGAAAATTTGCATTCCTCCTCGAAGACGCAAAACTAAATGCAGAGTTGACTCCTTTTGGATGTTGTAGTCTGACAAGGTACGACCATCCTCGAGTTGCTTTCCAGCAAAAATCAAACGCTGTTGGTCTGGGGGGATTCCCTCCTTGTCCTGAATCTTGGCCTTGACATTTTCGATGGTGTCAGAAGCCTCTACTTCCAAGGTGATGGTTTTTCCAGTGAGGGTCTTCACGAAGATTTGCATACCTCCACGAAGACGCAACACTAAGTGCAGAGTTGACTCCTTTTGAATATTGTAATCAGAGAGTGTCCTCCCATCCTCTAATTGTTTGCCAGCAAAAATTAACCTCTGCTGGTCCGGGGGGATGCCCTCCTTGTCCTGGATTTTCGCCTTGACATTCTCAATAGTGTCAGAAGCCTCAACTTCAAGCGTGATTGTCTTGCCAGTAAGAGTCTTCACGAAGATTTGCATTCCTCCTCTCAACCGCAAGACCAAGTGGAGGGTGGACTCCTTCTGAATATTGTAGTCCGAAAGAGTACGACCATCTTCGAGTTGTTTGCCAGCGAAGATCAATCTCTGCTGGTCTGGGGGGATTCCCTCTTTGTCCTGAATCTTCGCCTTGACGTTTTCAATGGTATCGGATGCCTCAACCTCCAAGGTGATAGTCTTCCCAGTCAACGTCTTGACGAAAATCTGCATTCCTCCTCGAAGGCGAAGGACAAGATGGAGCGTCGACTCCTTCTGGATGTTGTAGTCGGATAAAGTGCGTCCGTCCTCTAGCTGTTTTCCGGCAAAGATCAGACGTTGCTGGTCTGGGGGGATGCCCTCTTTATCTTGAATTTTGGCTTTGACATTTTCGATAGTGTCAGAAGCCTCGACCTCCAAGGTGATTGTCTTGCCGGTAAGAGTCTTCACGAAGATCTGCATACCTCCACGCAGACGCAGTACCAAGTGAAGAGTTGACTCCTTTTGGATGTTGTAGTCAGAAAGGGTACGGCCGTCCTCCAACTGCTTTCCGGCGAAGATCAAACGTTGCTGGTCTGGCGGAATTCCCTCTTTATCCTGAATTTTGGCCTTGACGTTCTCGATGGTATCGGATGCTTCAACCTCCAAGGTAATCGTCTTGCCAGTCAAGGTCTTTACGAAAATCTGCATTCCTCCTCGGAGACGCAGGACGAGATGGAGAGTCGACTCCTTCTGGATGTTGTAGTCGGACAAAGTGCGTCCGTCCTCCAGTTGCTTTCCGGCGAAGATCAATCGCTGCTGATCTGGCGGTATTCCCTCTTTGTCCTGGATTTTTGCTTTGACATTTTCAATCGTGTCAGAAGCCTCGACCTCCAAAGTGATGGTCTTGCCTGTGAGTGTCTTGACGAAGATCTGCATGCCTCCTCTCAACCGCAACACCAAGTGCAGAGTTGACTCTTTCTGGATGTTGTAGTCAGAGAGGGTGCGTCCGTCTTCGAGCTGCTTTCCGGCAAAGATCAATCTCTGCTGATCTGGGGGGATGCCCTCTTTGTCCTGGATCTTGGCTTTGACATTCTCGATGGTGTCGGAAGCTTCAACCTCGAGGGTGATTGTCTTGCCGGTCAAAGTTTTGACGAAGATTTGCATACCGCCACGAAGACGGAGAACCAGATGAAGGGTTGATTCTTTCTGGATGTTGTAGTCGGACAAAGTGCGTCCGTCCTCCAGTTGCTTTCCGGCAAAGATCAAACGTTGTTGATCTGGGGGAATTCCCTCCTTATCTTGGATCTTAGCTTTGACATTTTCAATTGTGTCTGATGCCTCAACTTCCAAGGTGATGGTTTTACCCGTCAGAGTCTTCACGAAGATCTGCATCTTTATCTGAAATCAAACAAGTTTATTTAATATGGTTTGTCACAACAAAATTTAACATGAAATTGTCAATATTTGAAAATTATTCGTTGTGTTAGTGTGAAAATTCGAACCATGTCCATGTTCTTCAAGTTTTATCTCATCTAGTAATAGAACGCGATTCTTTAAATGAATAGTAACAAACAAATCTGGTTGCTGTTCTTTGGAAAAGAAAAAATTCTGCTTATTTTGAGAACGTGTTTGCAATTTGAGAAGATTGAAGTTCGTGATTTCAATTGTTAAACACGTTCTTCAGGTTTCAAAACGTGGACGTGAGTGAATTGTAAATAAAGTTGTATTGTTTTAAAAGTTAACAAACTTCCGAGACAATGGAAAATCGCAATCCTCTGATTTATTGTTATGTTCCTCTTTTTATGTTTAAGTAACTTGTTTTCGTTAATTAATTTAAATTATCATTATAAGTAAATGAATTCGCAGAAATGTTAATTGGTAGTGAATGAATTGAAGAAAAAAACAATAAAAAGTAACTACGTATCGTCATGACGCACAATTTATGAATAATTCTGAACCATGATCGCAGCCATTTTGATAAGTCGCATTGCGCAACGCAATTCCAAATCAATAGCAAGAAACTCAAGTTAAATTTGATTTTTATTCAAAATATTTTCTCAATTATCCCTATAAAACTGTTCAATTGCCTGGCAATAATCACAGCTTAATCATTCAACCGAAAATACGAACAAAAATTGATTTGGTTATTTGTTTGTTTTTTATTTTTAAGTGTTCCAAGTTATTTTCTTTGTTTTGATTTTCATCAAATTTTCTGTTTATTATTAAAACTGACCAAAGAAAACTCTCAAATTAATAAATTGTTTTGAAATCAAAAGTTGAAGTCAAAACTAACATTTCGATTGCTGTTTCCAACTAAACGCTCATAATGTTTTGGAACGTAATTTCTCGGAAAATGGCGTCGCTTGGACAAGAACAAAGAAACCGAACTAGAGAACACCGCTTTTTGGACGATACATCAAAATGACACAATACATACCAGAAAAACTCAAAACAAAACAAAGAAAACAAAACTTAGCCGTCGCAATCATATAAATTCGAATCCAAAAGTCAAAGACTAAACAACGCCCTTTATAAGCCCGAACGAAGATAAAAATATTTGACTTTTTGAATTTTTATGATCTCCAAACCAATGAACCCTGATAGACTTTAAAAATAAAACCAACCCAGTTGAATTAAACCAAAACGAAGATGAAACGTAAGTGAAACGAATTCAACATGGATGACTTTGCTTTCGTTTGTTTTCCCTCAAAATAACCTAATTTGTAGCTAAAAACCCCGCAAAATGTTATAATTTGGACTCACCTTTGTTTTTGATGCTTCTTACAGTCAAATCGACGCTGTTTAAGGGTTTAATAAGAGTTTAATTCGACAATCACAAGGACACGTCCGTTGTCTTCCGAGTTTCACTCAATAATGGCTGCCGCAGATGGGACTTGTTAATTTTATTCAGCGAGCCACAATGACGCCTAGAAAAGAAGGCCGCACGCATGCGTAATGTCGAACCAGGTGACGTACGGAGCTTAGCAACAGCGCGTCAATATAAAACTCGAATCTCGAATACAAATTAGTTAATAAATGTCATACTTAAATAAAGAAGAAAGCTGATATAATGACCAAAGATAAAGTAAAATGAAAAAAAAGAAACTCTACCTATTATGTCTACCTATGCTTCTTGAGCTGTGCAAAATTTTAGAGGTTTTGTTTGAACAAACCCGCGCAATTTTTTTTTCAAAATACAATAACGCCATTGTTAAATTATTGACCGAACAAAATGTAATATGAAACTTTTTTGTCAAATAAATGCAACCTGACTGATTATCTAGTCGCATGTTTTACACGAGTTGATCGAAATATGATTTTTGTATTATATTTTTTTTAATTAGTTAATTCTTATTTAGCAAAGTTGCAATTTTAACTGTAAAATGAAATATAAAATTATTTTTCTTTGTCAAACAAAAGGGTATGTTTCAAATGATGTAACAGAGCAATTACCAAACGTTACAATTCGGATAGTTTTTGCGAATAATGAATTAACAGATATGCAAAGCTCAACGGAATTTAAAAATGGAATGCTTGGAAACATGAACGATTGGACAGAAAGAAAATAACTTGATGAATGAACGAACCGACGGTTCGGAAATTGAAAAGCGTGCGTGTATAATGCATTATAAATAACACTGGCGCGGTGTGAATGTTAAATGGCCACAAACAATGCAGGTTTGCCGACATTAAATGAGATATCGCACAAATTAGGCAGATTCGCAATAATTGAACAACTGATTAACTGTCAGTGATACCATTGACAATTGCCTATAATATTCTTCAATTTTTGCGAGAAAGAGTGAGTGATTCTGCCAAATTTGCTTGTCATTTGTTCATTCCAAATGATTCCAAATGTTAACCAAAATGATTGTCACTGGATGTTTGCTCCAAAATTGCTGTCATTATTTTTCTTCTCTTTTTGATCTCTTATAATGATTTTCATTTCGCAAAAATTATTTTTTATCTAAACATCAAAATTACTACTACTATAGACAAAGAGGGCACAAAATGAAAAATTTGCAAGTATAACAACCAAAAATGCATCTTTATTATGTTGAATTACAATTCGTTTTTTTACTTCGCAGTATCACAAGAATCGAAAATAAGAAAATAAAAAAATTATTGTTGGCTTTTAACTCTGCTCGCATTTCTCATCACGTTGTACGGATCATAATTTAGCATCCACCTCTCAACCTCAACACCAAGTGCAGAGTTGACTCTTTCTGAATGTTATAATCAGACAAAGTTCGTCCGTCCTCGAGCTGTTTTCCGGCGAAGATCAATCGCTGCTGGTCCGGGGGGATACCTTCCTTATCTTGAATTTTGGCCTTGACATTCTCAATGGTGTCAGAAGCCTCAACTTCAAGAGTGATGGTTTTTCCAGTCAAAGTTTTAACGAAGATCTGCATTCCTCCTCTCAACCTCAAGACCAAGTGAAGAGTGGACTCCTTCTGGATATTGTAGTCTGAAAGTGTGCGTCCATCCTCCAGCTGTTTTCCGGCAAAGATCAACCGCTGCTGGTCTGGAGGAATGCCTTCTTTGTCTTGAATTTTTGCTTTGACATTCTCAATGGTGTCGGACGCCTCGACTTCCAAAGTGATGGTCTTGCCGGTCAGAGTCTTCACGAAGATCTGCATACCTCCACGGAGACGCAACACTAGATGAAGGGTAGACTCTTTTTGGATATTGTAATCGGAGAGAGTTCTGCCATCCTCCAGTTGTTTTCCAGCGAATATCAATCTCTGCTGGTCTGGGGGGATGCCCTCTTTATCTTGAATTTTAGCTTTTACGTTCTCGATGGTATCTGAGGCTTCAACCTCCAAGGTGATGGTCTTGCCAGTAAGAGTCTTTACGAAGATCTGCATACCTCCACGAAGACGCAAGACAAGATGAAGAGTCGACTCCTTCTGAATGTTGTAATCAGACAAAGTGCGTCCATCTTCCAGCTGTTTTCCGGCAAAGATCAGACGTTGCTGGTCTGGGGGGATGCCCTCTTTGTCCTGGATCTTAGCTTTGACATTTTCAATGGTGTCAGAAGCCTCGACCTCTAAGGTGATAGTCTTGCCGGTCAGAGTCTTCACGAAGATCTGCATACCTCCACGGAGACGCAACACTAAGTGAAGGGTAGACTCTTTTTGGATATTGTAATCGGAGAGAGTTCTGCCATCCTCCAGTTGTTTTCCAGCGAAGATCAATCTCTGCTGGTCTGGGGGGATGCCCTCCTTGTCCTGAATTTTCGCTTTGACGTTTTCAATAGTGTCGGATGCCTCAACCTCCAAGGTGATTGTTTTTCCGGTCAAGGTCTTGACGAAGATTTGCATACCGCCACGAAGACGGAGAACCAAATGAAGGGTTGATTCTTTCTGGATGTTGTAATCGGACAGGGTACGTCCGTCTTCCAGTTGCTTTCCGGCAAAGATCAGACGTTGCTGGTCTGGGGGGATGCCCTCTTTGTCCTGGATCTTAGCTTTGACATTTTCAATGGTGTCAGAAGCCTCGACCTCTAGGGTGATAGTCTTGCCGGTCAGAGTCTTCACGAAGATCTGCATACCTCCACGAAGACGCAACACTAAGTGAAGGGTAGACTCTTTTTGGATATTGTAATCGGAGAGAGTTCTGCCATCCTCCAGTTGTTTTCCAGCGAAGATCAATCTCTGCTGGTCTGGTGGGATGCCCTCCTTGTCCTGAATTTTTGCTTTGACGTTTTCAATAGTGTCGGATGCCTCAACCTCCAAGGTGATTGTTTTTCCGGTCAAGGTCTTGACGAAAATCTGCATTCCTCCTCGAAGGCGAAGGACAAGATGGAGCGTCGACTCCTTCTGGATGTTGTAGTCGGACAAAGTGCGTCCGTCCTCCAGTTGCTTACCGGCGAAGATCAATCGTTGCTGATCTGGCGGGATTCCCTCTTTGTCTTGGATCTTGGCTTTGACATTCTCAATTGTGTCAGAAGCCTCGACTTCCAAGGTAATGGTTTTACCCGTCAAAGTCTTGACGAAGATCTGCATGCCTCCTCTCAACCGCAACACCAAGTGCAGAGTTGACTCTTTCTGGATGTTGTAGTCAGAGAGGGTGCGTCCGTCTTCGAGCTGCTTTCCGGCAAAGATCAACCTCTGCTGATCTGGGGGAATTCCTTCCTTGTCTTGGATCTTGGCTTTGACATTCTCGATGGTGTCGGAAGCTTCAACCTCAAGAGTGATGGTCTTGCCGGTCAAGGTTTTGACGAAGATTTGCATACCGCCACGAAGACGGAGAACCAAATGAAGGGTTGATTCTTTCTGGATGTTGTAATCGGACAGGGTACGTCCGTCTTCCAGTTGCTTTCCGGCAAAGATAAGACGTTGTTGATCTGGAGGGATTCCCTCCTTGTCTTGGATTTTGGCTTTGACATTCTCAATTGTGTCAGAAGCCTCGACTTCCAAGGTAATGGTTTTACCCGTCAAAGTCTTTACGAAGATCTGCATCTTTATCTGAAATCAAACAAAGAAATTAGTTTCAAATTTAAATGAAAATAATAATTTATGATTTAGAAAAATTATTCTAGTTTTAGTTGTTTTGAAAGTCTAATCAAGTTTGTGTAATTTAATTTGAATCCAATTGAGTTATTTAAGAGAATAGTTTAAGCTGTTTTAACATGAAAATGAATTTAGTTGCTAAAAGCTGATATGAAGTAAATCAATTTCTATAAAAACAAACATGTCATACGATTTCTTGTGATCTAAAGAATCGTCATATATATTTTTTTGTTATGAAATATTGTTTTATTTTTAGCAAGTGAATTCTTTTTGAACTTTCGAGCAGCTAGAACAATCCTCTTAGCGCGATTTACTTAATTCTGATGATAGTTGATAATACTACTAATAATAACAAAAACAGGGTTTCGTTAATTAGTCGAAGAAAAAAATTGTTTTGTCTTCAAAAACACTTGCAAGTAGATAAGAATTAAGTGCGTGACTCAAATAGTTGAAGTTGGGTTGAACGCTGTCCGAGTTCTAGAATCAATGACGCGAGTGGCATAAAGTTGTTCCAAAAGTTAACAAAGAACCAAGACAATAATAGGCTGTTGTTTGTAATTCATTGTTGTGTCGTTAATATAACTCACTTTGTATTTGGAAATAAACGAAATGAAAAAAAGAAAAAATAATTACAGTGTTGTGTCATGACACATAAAATTCATGATAATTCTGATCTATGATCGCGGTCATTTTGTATGTGTCGACTTATGAAACAAAAAGAAAAAAAGAAAAATGAAAAACAAAGAAAACGACGGAAAAATTGGCTGACGCAATTGAACGAATTCGAATCCATAACTTGTAAACCAAACAACGCCCTTTGAAAACCAAAAAAAAAGTGAAATACTTGAATTTTTAAATTTAGATTAGCTCAAAACCTACAAACCTTCGAACAACTTTAAAACCCCATAGAACCAAAGCGAAAACGAAAGCTAAACGTAGCTGAAACGAAACAAACATGGATGACACGTACTTAAGGTACGTTTAGCTTTCCCGAAAATAACGCATTAACGCAACTTCGTCAAAAAAAAACCAGAAAGCTTGATTATTTTGAACTCACCTTTGCTTTTTTTTTGTTTCTATTAGTTTAAATAGCCGCTGGTTTGGTATGAGTTGAATTCGTCAATCACAATGATACGTCTGTTTCCTTCCGAGTTTCACTCAGTAATGGCTGCCACAGATGGGACTTGTTAATTTTATAGAACGAGCCACAATGACGCAAAACAACTCAAGAAGGAATACTGTGCGCATGCGCAATGTCGAACCAGATGACGTTCGACGCCGCTATTGGCTTAGCAACAGCGCGTCAATGTGAAACATATGTTTTCTAGAACGTTCTTGCCAAACCAAGGGGGAGAGGAATTATAATTTTGTTAAAAGCAATACACTTTCCAACATCTTGTTTCTTTTTTTGATCAAAGTCTCTTTTGTTAACTAATATTTTTAGCCGATGAACTCGGAGTTGGTCGTTCAAAATTAGAGAACAAATAAATAAGTCCCGAATGAGTGATCATTTGTTTGATGACCCAAAATTATTCATTTTCATTGAAAAATGAATTTTCAAAATTATAGAATAGAATAATAGTATAGTTAATAATATTTAGATTTCGATTGAATGGAAAATTTTTTATTTTAATGGCATCTTTTTGAATGTACGTATAAATAAACAAGTGGTCTTGAAAACACACGTGTCGTTCGCTAAATACTTATTTATAATAATTAAATAATGGTCTTTGACGTGCGAATTTACGCGTGGCCAAATATTAAGTTTGCAAAATAGCGTTATTTTTTCTTTCTAATACAGCAATGCTTAGTAATTTCCAAGTAAAATGCATTACTCATCGTTTTTTTTGTTATAAATGAACTAAGTACTTACTCGTTGCAACGTTACGTAAAAGTATGAAAATAAGAAATGATGACGAAATTATTAAAAATGTGAATTGACCAAAAATTTACCTTGAATAAAAATAAGATCAATAACCATTCTTTAATGACTTAACATATAGAAACAATTATTTTTGAACTTCAAAAGCTTTACCTGCCTTTTCATTGTATAATAAACGAAATTTTGTATCTAATAAAGAAATAAACTGTAAATGAGGTTAAAAAATTTATAATATTGGCATAATCTTTATTGATGCTTTCAATTCAACGAAATACAATCAATGCTGTGCATGGATGATTCGTCAAAGCACCGTGCTTCAATCATTAACAGTGAAAGTACATTTTTTAATAATCATATAAATCAAATGATAGGGGGTAAGTTGCAAATAATTAGAAATAAAAACCGGTACCTAACACGCACCTGGATCAGCACAATTTTTCAATATACAATTTATTGCTACACTTTATTTTGAATATAAATTATATAAATTCGATATCTATTCCAATAAAAATTTTCGAATAAAAATCGTTTCAAATTGCACATCACATAAACAAAAATTTAATTGTTCTTTTTGGTACTTTCATACCAAAGAAAAATTTTTAATTTGAATACAATAAATAAATCAGTCGAATATTTGTGATAAGATGAAAATGTTAATAAGTATCGTGAAAATATTAACAATGTGAAGAATCAGGTTTTTCGTTTCTTCCATAAAATGAAAAACGTTTTTTTGGCTCTTAGCCAATTGTTTGAAATTTGAATCATTAAATACGGATTACATGATGAATATGCAGTTTTATTTCGGTCTTCTTTGCTTGTCTATAGAACAACATTCGTGATAATGTCTATGACCTGGTTTAAAAAGAAAAAGAAATGAAAAAAAAAAACAGAGAAACAATAATTAAACTTGCAATTTGTCGTGGTTTGTCGTATTGAAAACTGCAAAGACCAAAATAACACTTGTACACTATCGTTTTACACTTACGTTCGATGAACAGTCACCGTAGAAATCATAGTCAATTAGTTTACACGCAATCATAAGTTTTTATATCAATACTGTAAAATATTTTTTTCATGGGACATTGTAAATAGTTGAGCATTTTTATACTTGTTTTCTTGTATAAATATAAATATTCGAGATGGGAGGGGAAAAGTGATATATCTTATATTATCAGTTCGGTAACTTAAGGTCAAAGCAACGAAATATGTACAATTAAATGATTTCAAGCCAATTATGATTGCTTTTTTCTTATCAAGTTCACATGACTAAAATGAAATTCGTTAAGAAATTCGATCATCTCAGTAAGTCCAGCAGTCTTGATTATTTCAGTTTTAGAATACGAGTCAAAGTTAGCAAAACCAATTAAAAAAAACTTATTTGTAAACAAAAATGTTCACTTCAATAATTTTTCTCAGATACAACACTTTTTCCTGTACCTAAAACTAGACCTGTTCATTATTCTTCAAACATGAAAAGAAATTATTTGAATATTTCTTTTTGTTAACAATCAAGGAATTAGTAATTTATTTTCATTGCATATCTTTTAATTTCATTGTTTCTTTGAAGAAAAAATTCATTGTCTTCAGATGAACATTTTTGTTGTTTCATATTTTAATTAAAAAATTTATACAAACTTCTAGCAATTAACAGTTAATTCGTATTGTGTTACTGTGTGTGTGGCCAAAATATGTTCGCGAAATGAAAACGAAAAATCAAAAAAACGTCAAGATAGGACAAGAAAAAAATTCTCTGAGAGCTTGCTTCTAAAAAAGGATAAAATAAATGTCATGGATTTGTAGGGGTTCTTTAAAAACATGATTTCGTGTCGTTATACTTTTGGTTTATTCACTGATGCATTTTCCAAGTACAGCAGCACTTACACTGTGTGTTGCAACTTTCAATTAATAATAACATCGTTGCATTCTTCATATTCTTAAAAAAGTATTCCACAAGTGACTTTTTTTATTTCTACTAAAGAAAAAGTAACAAACAGAATATAAGTAAGCAGAAAAGTTTATATTTTTCTCCCAAGTCCAAAATGGATTTAAATTTTGGTCAGACGGAAAAAAAATATTAGCAACGTGAAGTAAAATCTGCAGTTCTACACAAGGACCGTGATTGTTGATTGACACCAAACGTTTTTATTAATTTGTTTTCATCCTTTTTTGTTTTGCTTTTACGACTACACACACAACATACACATAAAGTCTCAGTATAAACTATGTTCTGTTAGATTAGGTCTCCGAGTTTCATACAAATCGTTCCTCGAATTTCGCGGCGCGTGAGAAATGTCTTAACGGTGAAATAATCAATTGCCCGCTTGAATCTCGGACCGAACCATAAATTTTCCGATCCAAGATCGTATACAATTACAGTTAGGAAAGGAACCTAAAAATTAAAACGACGACTTAGAAACGCACAAAAACAAAACGTAAAGAGAACTCAATAATTGAACCGCGATGAAATGAATGGTCAAAAAGATCGCGTTAGCTGTCATTCGTAAACCTACAATATTATAACGTAGCGAATCTCTAAACTTTCGCTACCGCTAAACTTGCCGTACAATATAGTAATTGGTTCTCAAACTATATTTCAATCAATTTGTTTATCTTCCTTTGATTAATAAGGAATCGGATCCAACAAAATGAGACAAACAAAAACCGTCACGCTCTCTCGACAAAACATTGACGAGAATGGGAAAACAAAAGCTTGTTTTCACGCAGGTAATCGCCATCATGTCTACCTTTCGTCAGAGAATCAAAACGGTAACTGAAATTACTTAGAATCCAGCTCCATTTTAATTTCCTCAGCTTTCTTGTCCTTTTTAGACGCCTCGCTGTCAGTACCTTCGCCATTGCTGTTGTCACGTCTTCGTTTTCGCGTGAATCGTTCCTTGTATTTTGGCGGCGGCAGCTGCTCCATCCCGAGCACTTTGTGGATTTGACGGAATGCCACCAGTCGCAGCGCGTGCTGCGCTGACGCCGTGATGTCCTCGCGCTGTTGTGCTGTCATGTTTCCTATCGCGTCCACCGGTTCTTTTTCGCATGGATCTGATAGACCTATAAAAATCAAATAAATATTATTTATTATAATTCAACATTTTTCAAACGAAAAATGAATTTGATTCCGAATTTTAACAATCAGCCTGCCAATATCATCTTCGGAACAGTGCAAGATTGTTGCCACCAATTGGATGATTCAAAAAACTTAAATCAACAATCGATGGGCAACACTGCAAAGTTCTCAGTCTCGTCATCAGTGTCATCATTTTGTGGTTTTTTTTTACATTTTACTTTTCTTTTTCAAGATTTGAATTCTAATATCAAGATCTAACATGTATTATTTAGGATGATACGTACCAGGACTTCCTGGTAGCAAGATTCCTCCAGCTACACATTCCAGTAGTCGTCTTAAAGCTTCTCCAGGACTGAGGGGTCCTCCAGCAGTGCTTATTACTTTCTCAGTCAACAATTCCAATGCCTGAAATAATTATAAACAAATAAATAGATTATACAGTAAATGAAAGAAACTCTTTTGATAAAATGCAATCTTACAATATTAATTTGATAAAACGTTCATAAAGTAAAGAAGAGGTCATACAAATGAACTTACCCATGCGTTAAGGGGTCCCCAAGTGGGTACACGGTTGCAAAGATCACGCATAACGCGTATAACCATCACACAGCTCTGCAATGAGGAAGCTCTAGCCTGTTGAGTAAAATATCATTTGATAAAAACATACAAGTCGGTTAAACAAATCTGAGCTGAATCTTCCAGTGATCATTTATACTATTGTTAACAACCATAAACTGTTTGTTGCTTTGTGTGGGCTTTAGCTATACCTTCCAGCCTCGCGTCGGTACTTTTGTCATTTTCTTTTCTTTTCAATCTTATCTTCAATTAGCCCATATCAATATTACCGGGTGTTTCTAATGATCAACTCAATCGATCAAAAAAAAATACTTTCTTTGGATTGTTTCTACTTTTACTTTTTTCCGCGTCACCGTTCGCGTTAAGAACTAAAAACAAACGAAAAAGATAAAAAACGTTTACGAATTTGTTATTTGAAATTCGTTTTGCAGTTGAAAAAGACGCGTCTCATCTACGTTGCTCGGCTGACTAAAACACCCGGTACTCTCATGACACTACTGCGTACTTGTGCTTGTCTGTCTCGTCGATGATCGTTCACGCAGGACTCAACTTTTGTCCAATTACAATTTTCTATCTTTCTTTTTTTGTTTTTTTTTTTTTTTCGACTTAACAAACGTTTACAATTTTGTTCTTCTTTTGGTTCTGGTTCTAACTATCGACCACGATAAAACGAAACAAAAGTTTTTTAGCGCGCGAACTGTCGACTGTATGATTCAAGACAGACCTAGGACAGACTCAGTCTAGGCTAGAAGTGCATATGCGATCCAGAATAATTCGTCCCGAAAAAATACACACAAAATGCTCATTAAAATTTTCACTATTTTTTTCCTTCTGTTCAAATCTTGTCAATTCAATGTTATTATTCTGGATGTGATCTACACATTTTTAAACCTTCGGTTCATGCGCAGTCTACTGATCTGATCGCATTCTCTTTCACAATGTTTCACCTAAAAACACAAAACTAATCTAACTTTGTTTCTTGTCTCGTTGAACAAAATTGATATCCATATCAACTGAATACAAATAAAAAAGCTTGAACACAAGTTGTTTTTCTCTTTACAAACAAAACTTTTGAGATCGAATGTGATCAAATGAGGCTTAGCACAGAGTTAACAATAAAACGCTCATTTATCTTCGGCAATACAAATTTGTAATGTCTACGAGGAGGCAGAGGGGGGCGGGGCAAGGCTGGAAGTTCTGAGACTGCTCTCTCACTCACTTTCTACGTCCGTAGAATGTCGCGCAGATAAAGACGGTCGATGGTAAAAAAGAATAAAAACGTCGTGATTCGGACATTTCGCGCGCGCGAAAAAATTCAAAAATGATTGACGTCTTGGAGCAGCCGATAGAAACAACGTGCGCGCGAATTTTGTTTGAAACTAATTGCTTGATTTGATTCAAACCTGAAACCACTTGGCATGCCTGAGTGCAGCTAAAGCCTCCAAACACTTAGCCTTGGGAAGTACATCTGGCGGGTCTGGTTTCGTCACAGCCGGCGTCGCGGGCGTCGCTTGTTGTTGAGCAGCTCCCTGTTGCTGCTGTCCAGCATTATCTGAGATACCAACAAAGAAAGCACAACACGCTTAGACAATACTTAGAGTGTTTGATCATGCCCATTGGGATTCTTAAATCCCAATTATTTCTAAATTTGTCTCACGATTTGAGCGCACTTTTGTTTCTTCTATTACAAAATAACTTTTTATCTAATTTTAATCTTATTTTTGTTTTAACTTTATGATATAAAATATCTTTTTTTTTAACTCAGACAGGCGCAAACGGTGCCCGAGGTGTTCTCACGTGTTTGATTTTTGTTGCCAGTAGAACTGGGATTTTGTTATGCATTTTTGGAGCCTCTTGATAGCGCCACCCACCGAGCTAAAACAGGTGGCGCTGTCAATCGGTCGGACGGGAACCAAGCAGAAAGTGATAATAATCTCCAGGGACCTTTCGGACTTGAGATGTACTTACTCTGGTCACGAAAAGGAGATTATTCGCTTTCAAAAAACTCGATTCGGGTCCAACAAAAACCTAACAGCACTTGTGAAGAACCCCATCGTACAACTGTCGATTCAATCGCCTTGATCGGTTCGATCGCAATTGCGATTTTATGATTGCATGATCAAAAAGTCCATAGTTTTCTGATTGCCTCAGCGTTGTTCTCTTCCGCTTGCGGAAGCGTGTCCACGTTTTAAAAACTCTCTGACCACTGCCTTGCAAAAAAACTAAACGTTCGTAAACAAGCTGACAAGCTGTTCTTTTCTTTTTGTTTTTAACTTTGTTTCTTTTTGTTCTTCGCAAGGAAAATCAAGACTTGAAAATAAAAGTTAAACAAAACAAGCGAAATAAAAAGAGATTGGACAAGTAAAGACTGGACATCAAATCAAGAAGATGGTCGTGATGTTGACTATAATTCGTGGACACACTAAAAATGCTTTCGGCTGTGTCGAAAGGGGGGTAATAGAGGTTAAAGATACTTGTATATACATTTTACTCCCGTGGCCCTCTGCGTCGGCGTGTTACCTGGGGATGTAAAAGTTTTCACGTCCGTAGCCACGAGAAGAACAAGCCAAAGTCAACGAGGTATCGAATATGTCATTTCAATTGTCGTTCACCAGTTGGCATTATTCTTCTCTTGGCTCGTGCGAGAGCTTGGAAAGCGAAGGCTTACCTGCTGGCACTGGCGGCTTGATTGTGTCGCGCATCAGCGTGCTGGTCAGAGTCACGCTCACGGTCACGCAGTCGCCCGACACGGTGATTGCTGCCGATTCCGGATGTTTGCCCACATTGTAAGTCTCTTCCGGTGCCACAATCTTGAGTTGTGCCGGCAAAATTTCTGCTACCTTATTTAATAACGTTCTGAAAAAATTTTGTTGAAAACCAAATTACAAAAAATTTAAAAAAGTAATAAAATAAAACACATTGCTTTGTTTTCAATTGCGAAATTTGCACTTTTGAAAATGTACCTTGTTGGTTTTTCCGCACACAATACAACAAGACAAACGTGATTGTCTCCCGACAGGAGGAGGCCCTTTGCAAGATTACCCACTCGCATAACACTTCGCAGCACACTCGTATCTTCTTTCTCTTTTTGGAACGAAAAGACATTGCCGTCACTTCCGTCTTCTTTCTGTGGTGCCGCAGCGTTTTTCTGCTCTGGTTCATCTTTTTTCGCGGCCTGAACTGGCGAGCCAGCTGCTGGTGTCGTCGAGTTTGTATTGTTAGGTGTAGCAGCGACTGGAACAGCCGCTGCAGTATTGTTGTTCGCTGTTGCGTTGCCTGCTGGTTTTTTACCTACAAAAATATTTTTTTTAGTAAATATTTAACAGACCCATTATTTCAATACAAAATGGAAGAATTAAAAAAACAATCAGATTGCCAAATCGTCAAAGAATCACAGCAAGTTAACCAGCGACCAACATGAAGATCTAAAAAACTCAGATCTTTAGTCGGTCATTGATCTTTGAAATGATCTCGGTCTCGTCATCGGTGTCATCATTTTGTTAATTATGAATTCAGAAAAGAAAGGAAAAAGATTCGTCAAAAAATTACCATTATCAGCCAACTGGTCGGACACAAACTTAAGTGCTTTTTCTGTATGTGAAACAATTTTCTGAACAGCCTGAAGTTCTTCTTCCTTAGGATAGATGGTTGAGTGATGTGCAATGACGTGTTTATCATCGGACGAATCCGGCCGTCTCTGTGGTCCCGGGAACATCATCATGGGCGGAGCTCCAGGGAAGGGTCTTGGCATAGGTGGCGCTCCAGGTCCCCTGCCATAACGTCTGTACCATTCGTAGTACTCGCACTCCTCTTCGTACCGTCTGCGCTCCTCCCAGTACATCATTTCCTCATCCATCATGGGGCCGATGGGCCGCATCGGTCCCATCTGATTGATTTCCTCGCGTCGTCTCATGTACTCGTCCCTCATTTGCTGTCGTCTGAGCTTCTCCTCCAGCAGTTTGCGCTGTTTCAGACTCGGTTTCATGTCCACGACCAGGTCGGGATTCACTTTTTTCTTGTACGCAAATCTGTGTCTGCGTCCCTTCATGTGCATATCTTTGGCGTTAGGATCGTTGAACCGGCACTCACACAGTTTACAATTGAAACTTATGATTTTTCCGTCTTCTGACTTGTTCTCTTCGATGTACTCCTGTCCCACTGGCTGGATATCTTTTTCGTCCGATGCTGACTCTTCTGCACCATCATCTACGCCCACTTCTTCCTTTACATCTACTTGGCCTGTGTTTACAGTTCCCAAATTACCGGCTGCAATAAAAAATAAAATCATAATTAAGATTGATGTGAAAAATGTTTTTTAGTTTTTGAAAAACAACGAGAAACAAAAATGATTTAGAATAAAAGAATTCAACTGAAAAAAACAATCAGATTGCCAAATCGTCAAAGAATCATAACAAGTTGACCAGCGACCAACGCGAAGATCCAAAAAACTTAGATCTTTAGTCGGTCATTGGTCTTTGAAACGATCTCAGTCTCGTCATCGGTGTCATCATTTTGTTTGTTATGAATTCAGAAAAGATTAGAACACAAATTTGAGTGCTTTCTCTGTATACAAAACAATTTTCAATGAGAAATAAAAAATGAAAATGTAAAAACTTACAAGCAACAAAATTGATCTTGGGCGTAGCAGTAACGGTAGCCTTCTTGCCCGCCACAGCTTTCGCCGCAGCTGGTTTTGGATTAAGAACAGTTGGATCCGCACTAGGGATCGGTTTGCCAAGTTTAGTATGGAGTTTAACGACCTTCTGATGTTTGGCCCCACGGATATGAGCAGCATACGCATCGTTTCCAGTACACGTGACGTCGCAAAGCTCACACCTCAACGAGTTTCCAGCACCTCTCGCCGGGGGTTGTTGCGGGACCTTGAGCGACGCCTCCTTCTTCTTGTGCTTCTGGCCTTCGAGGTGCTCGCGGTAGGTCTGCGGTCCGGCACAGCTGATCTTGCAGACGTCGCAGTAGTGCAGCTGCTGTGGCTTTGGCGGTGGTTTGGGACGCATTCCCTTCATGCCGCCACCCCCAGCCGCAAATCCCTTGTTGCGCCCGTAGCCCTGCCAACCTCCAGTCTTCTGGTTAGTGGAATTGCTGTATGCACTCTGTTGGGCTACAACAGCGCTATAGAGCGCTGCGTCGTAGCCGGTATATGCTGCACTCGCCGTTTCTAGAGGAAATGAAATTGAAACCTCAAAACTTTGCCGGTTCCCCCAACGTGACTCGATTCACCAGTCGATTCAATGATCTTTCACTGTTCCCGGTTCTGAATTTACTTTTTTCGCTTTTTAGCAAACTCTTCCCGTTGCCCAATAATGAGAGAATCAATTTCATGTTCGCCACGGATGCTTTTTTCTTTTTTTGCAGCTTTTTTTAACCATACAACATGGTACCAAACATGCAATAATGAAACAATTAAATTAAAGGAAATGCTTACTGTTGGATGGTGTAGATGGCGCAGCAGCGGGGGCAGCTGGTGCTGTGTACCCTGAGGAATACGTAGCATTCTGAGCAGGGTTTGACTGTTGGTAAGCCGTGCCAGAGGCTTGGTAAGATTTCGCCTGGCCAGTGGTGGTGGCCTGTCTGGCCGTACCGGAGTAAGCACTTGTCGTACTGTAAGCGGGCTTTGCTGCTTGGTAGTGTGTCTCTGCTGAAGTGTAAGTTGCAGCTGTTGCTGCCGGCTGTTGGTAGTACGTTTTGGTCGCATCATAAGTCGCAGCTGGAGCGGCTCGGCCGTATCCATAATCGTATGTTTGCGCCACCGTACCAGGATTTGCAGCTGTAACAAATTCGAGATTCATTCAATAAATCATTGTTGATCAATAATTTTCGAATCCTTTCAAATATTAAAACGACTATACATTGGAAATCATTCAAGTTCAATTTCAATTTTTCCGATTTGAATTTTTTTAATTTTTTAAATATTTTTTGTTGGTGAGCAAGAAATGAAATAAAATATGAAATGGAAGACAAACTGGCTGTTCGAACAGTGTTATGAAAAGTTAACAGAAGATGATTATTTATTTGGATGGTTTTTTCCCAGTTAAAAGGTCAGCTATAAATTTGAGTTGGCGCTCGAAGAAGAACAGCCATTGGTATCGATTAACAAGTCTGAACTTAACGAAGATCTAGTCCCGCCTGCGACATCTTTACAGTTCTATCGATTTTATGAATCAACTTGCTTGGTCTACTTGCAAACAATAAAAATAATCAATCATTTTCGTATTCTCTCAATTTTTCTTTACTTTCGTTCAATCTGATATCAGTGTTTCCTTGCTTCATAATCACAATTTTGTTAAGGACAGAAAAAGACGGACAATGTTTGTTTGACATTTATTGTACGGACAAATTTTTGCTGTGTCAGAGGACTAAATAAAATCAGTCTAATCTTGCACACCTTTCATAAAGTATTAACAAAATTAAACATTCGATAATACGACTCATTTTAATAGTAAAAAAAATTTTAATCACAACAAACCGATAAATAATTGTTTGGTAAAAGTTGCCCTAATCAAATTAAGAAGGAAAAAAGAAGCTAATGGCAGTAGTTAAAATGGAGCTCTCTTTCCCGCTTAAGTGGAAACCACTGTCTAATTTTAAAATTCTATAACGTTTGTTTTTTTAAACGAATCGATGAATAATTATTTGGTTTTGAATATTTTATAGTTGTCTAAAGACTTTTTGCATTATTAATACTTTTAACCAAGTTAAAACTTGATTTTTCTAGAAGAACCATCTGTCCTATTAGTTACACAAAATCAATAAAAAAAAATATCCAAAATGTACCATCTTTCACTATTGCAATTATTGTTAATTATATGTCATTTGAATATCAATCAAAATTCGAATTAATATTAAAGCTTGATAAAAAATTTGCTCACTATCTAAATGCAGTTTAAATAAAAGATAAGAATTTTGATTAAAATGTCAGTTTTTTGAAGTATTTTGATACATTGGATTCGAATATTGATTATAAAACTATGTGTATCCGATTTAAAGAAAAAAGATGTAAAAAGTATGTACCAGCATAGGTAGTGCCAGTCGCGGCAGCAGCGGCAGCCGCTTGGTAAGTTTCATATCCGGTAGCCGGGGTGGCTGCAGGTCTTTGGGTGTACGTGGCAGCGGTGGCTGCGGGTGTCACAGCATATCCAGCCTGACCAGTCTGATAAGCTGCAGCACTAGTAGCTCTGAAACCACAACCAATAAACAATAATCAAAAAATCATCAAATCAAAAAAACGAGGCAAAAAAATAGCAATCCTAAAAATAAACCATCAGCGTAATGGCGCACCCCAAAGCAGACAAATATTCGACCGCAAACTTGGTCGGACAACAAAAAGTTGTTCGACCGCGTGGTTCAGGTTGTATTTGTGGGGTTACATCGTGTTCGGTCTCGCGACGGACGCTTGCTCCGAGCAATGGCGGATTCGAGCCGGCTCGATGACGAACGGCTGTTGTTGACGGGCGCGCGAACTTGTGCCCGTCTCGCGGTCGCTTGGCATGCGTCAGTCGAGAATTTAAAAAACGTCCACTTTTTGATTATGACAAAGTCAATACGTACCCATATTGCGTTCCGCCGTGCGTAAATCCGAAGTAATTGTTCTGAGCCATCTTTCCTCGCGGAGTATTCCGGAACGAAGGAATAATGGATGGAGAGGAAGCCGTAGGGCGTGCCAAGATGGCTCCGGCGCTCAGGTCGATTTTGATTGGTCGATTCTCTTGGACCGCGATCTTCTCCGGTCGATGAATGAGAGAACAAACAAACGACTGTCGCGAGCGGTTTTATAGTTATTGGCTTATTGAAACTTTGTTAGAAAATGTTTTTTGAAATGATAAAGTACCTGACGACGACGTTTTTCGTCGTCCGGCATGCACAAAAGGACGCCAAGTTGCCGGCGACGAGCATGCGCAACAGCAATGGCTGCGCGCGACTTGGCGCGCTATTTCGAATTTTCGTAAATGTTTGTTATTGTTTTGTAACAAGATAGCAACAATCAATGGTTTGTTTTCGATGAAAATAAAGTGTAATTGATTTTTAAATCAGCTAAAGTGATAAATTATTATTTTGTTTTCGTTTTCGTATGATTTTCGATGAGTTATAGATGACGCTTGCGTCGATTTGTTCATGAAGTTGGACATCTGTGAATTGCAACCTCACAGTTGTGTGTACGGTGATTTTACGCGCCAAAACTTTTTGCACGGCAATTTTTAACAAACAAAACCGTTGTATTATTTATTGTTTTGATAAAAAAAAGCCTATCATGAATAACATCGACGTGGCAGGAGGGCGGGAGCAGGTTCGAGACGAAGTTGGATCGTATTGTCAGAAATTGTTCCAAAACTTTTTGCAAGAGTGAGTTTGTATTCAAGAAAGCATGAGCTGCAGTTTTGATTATTTATTTGCAAGTCAATCATTTGTTTACATTAATACAACGTTGATAATTGATAGTTGTATAATTGCTAATTTTAAAATTAAAGTTTTTATTAGCTTAAGGTATTTTAATCTTTTATCGTTAGTAAATTAAAGAGTTTTGAAGACGTGATGTATAAATGCATCGGTTTTGAAATTCTTGTTCAATTTTGCAGATTCAAAGTCGATGATACAATCAAATATTTGAAACCAGCTAGAGAATTATTGAGTCCTGAGCGTTGCACTTTGGAAGTTTCGTTTGATGACATCGAAAGTTACCACCAGGCTCTGTCAACTTTAATCGTTGAAGAATATTACAGGTATTTATAGAAAAAATGTTTTTGAATTAAAGTTGAAAGTAAAAATAACTAATTGTTTGTGTTTTCAGGGTCTATCCATACCTCTGTCAAGCAGTAGAAAATTTTCTCAGAGACAGAGCTGATTTAAAGGTACCAAAACAATGTTTCGTCAGCCTGGTCGACGTCCCAACACGCCACAATTTACGTGAATTAACAACGCCGAAAGTTGGCACCCTCATTCGTATTTCTGGACAAGTGATTCGCACCTACCCGGTTCACCCGGAACTTATTTCAGGAACTTTTGTCTGTGTAGACTGCAATTCTGTAATCACAAATGTTGAACAGCAATTCAAAGTGCGTACACATTTTTTTATTTCTTAATCGAATGATAATTTCGTTTTCCAAATATTAAACCTAATCACTCTTCGATTACAAATTTGGTTTTCATTTTTAGTATACGGAGCCAACAATCTGCAGCAATCCACAATGCCAAAACCGAAGCAGATTTTACGTCGACACTGATAGATCAGTTTTTGTAGATTTCCAAAAAATCAATATCCAGGAAACACAAGCTGAATTACCTAAAGGTTGTATTCCAAGGACTCTCGAAGTTATCATCAGAGGAGAAGCTGTAGAAATTGTCCAACCTGGTGACAAGTCAGTTTAGATTTTACATTTTATATCTATCAAAATGAATAAAAATAATTACTCTATTTGTTGTTTTGATTTGGGAATGTTTTTACGTTTCAGGTACGATTTTACAGGCACATTAATCGTCGTACCCGATGTCTCAGTTCTGTCCATTCCTGGAGCTAAGGCGGAACTCAGTTCCAGGCCGAAAATAGGAGAACAAATGGACGGAATTCGCGGTCTCAAAGCATTGGGAGTTCGCGATTTAAATTATAAATTAGCATTTCTATCTTGTAGTGTCAATGCGACTACTTTGAGGGTGAGAATCCAAACTTTTTTAAACCAAATTAATTATTTTGAATGAATAACTATTTCTTTTTTTTCATTCTAAAGTGTAATCAAGTTTTTTTGTTCAATTACTCAACCTAATCTTGATCAAACACTCCCATTGATTACAAATGTAAATTGTGCATTTTCATTAAAAACCGCACGACTTTTTAACCGTTGTTCTTAACAGCAATTTGCGTCTGATTGTTACAGTTTTAGACCCGTACAAAAATCTAACAATTTCCTGTTTCGTAATTGTTTCGTATTTATTAAAATTTGTAAGGTTTGAAAAAAAAGAAAAGAACTATTTTTCAATGAAAAGTCTACAATTTCAATAGACGTTTTCAATTGAACAATAATGTAATTTTAACTTTTTTTAGCACGGCGGTACAGAGTTAGGTGAAGAAGAAATGACCCCAGAAGTAATGAAACAGCGAATGTCTGAGAGCGAATGGAACCGAATCTACGAAATGAGTCGTGACACCAACCTTTACAAAAATCTCGTTGAGAGTTTGTTTCCATCGATCCACGGGAACGACGAGGTAAAGCGTGGAATTGCATTGATGCTGTTCGGTGGAGTGCCAAAAACAACCGAAGAAGGTACTTCTCTGAGAGGCGATATCAATTGTTGCATCGTCGGAGATCCCAGCACGGCAAAATCGCAGCTGTTGAAGCTCGTTGCGGAAATTACTCCCCGAGCTATTTACACTTCCGGCAAGGCTTCGAGTGCGGCTGGTTTGACAGCTGCTGTTGTTCGCGACGAGGAGTCTGGCGATTTTGTTATCGAAGCTGGCGCACTCATGCTTGCCGATAATGGTATTTGCTGTATCGATGAGTTCGACAAAATGGACCCAAGGGATGTCGTTGCTATCCACGAAGCCATGGAACAACAAACTATTTCCATTGCTAAAGTAAATCGGTTTATTTTTTACAATCTCGCAAATTTTTACTTTACTTGTAACTAAAAGGTCTGACTAATGAAGATCTTTTAGAAGCCCTCAAATATAAATATAAATCATCAGTGAAAAAAGAAATAATTTAACGAAAAAATCAAAATTTACACTTACACTTCTTATGATCTGTGATTTATATAAAAAATGAAATTTCAATCGGTATGAATCGAAATTTCTGGTGTTTAAATTCCAATTTGCATCATTTCCAAAAAAAGGTGAAAATGAATTTGAAAGATAACGACTGTAGTTGTCTCAATGTATGGAAATAATACAGGCGCCAGTTTCCTGTGTTATTGATATTTGAATATTGCAACTCGTAAGGTTTCATAAGTATTCACAAATGTTACGAACAAGAATTCATGAATGGGTAAAAAGAAAGACTCTTAAATCAAGTGTCAAACATATTTATTAACTCAACTTCCGAACGTTACATGAACTGTATTTTTACGATTGAAATAAACTTTACTTGTTCAATATTTCAACAAGTTATGAAAATTAAATTAAAACAAAAAACAAAAAAAACAGAATTGCAATAACTGTAAATTAAAAAAAAGATTGAATGATATCTAAGTTTAAATACTGACAAAACGTGAGGTAGACGAATATTGAATGACAAAAAAACCAGTTTGATTCACAAGTAAAAATAAAAACGCAATCAGAGAATTCGCACGCACGTAATGAATCACTAATGAGTTACAGTTGACATCTTAACTGATTCACTAAGCAATTAATGCAATTATGACAAAAAGACATTGTTGTCTGCAATGCTTTCGATTGGAAACTAAATTGAACGTCCTTTGTTTCGTTTGATTATCTAGGCTGGAGTACGAGCGACCCTAAACGCTCGCACGTCAATTCTCGCGGCAGCGAACCCAATCGGCAGCCGCTACGACAGGTCCAAGTCCCTGAAAGACAACTTGATGATGTCAGCCCCGATCATGTCAAGATTCGATTTGTTCTTCGTTCTAGTTGACGAGTGTAATGAAATTATTGACACGGCAATCGCAACGAGAATCATCGATCTTCATAGCGGCAACTTGCACAATCTGTCCACACCTTACACACTTGACGAAGCTATGAGATATATCGATTTTGCTCGACGATTCAAACCTACCATCAACGAGGTGCTCATTCACTTTAACAAAATCATCAAACTCAAAGAACTGATTAAAAACACATTCTTTAATTGCATTATCTAAAATTTTGATTTTTAGGAAGCTGGCAAATTGTTAGTGGACAGTTACATAAAGCTTCGTCAAAGAGAAGGAACGGGAACGGGTACGGGATCATCGACCTGGAGGGTGACTGTACGTCAGCTCGAAAGTTTGATTCGTTTATCGGAAGCAATGGCAAAACTGGAATGCTTGGACGAGGTGACGAAAAAACATGTAATAGAAGCTCGAGGATTGCTCAACAAGAGCATCGTGCGTGTCGAACAACCAGACATTGACCTTGAGGATGAGAATGTGCCTCAGGAAGAAGTGACCGAAAATGATAACGGTTCGTTTTACATGTTCAGATTTTTGTACAACTCTCGGTTGTAACCTAACACCAACCGTCCGAGTTTAAGAGTATTAGTAACTTTATAGTAGTGCAAGCTACTGTCGGTGTAATGTTGCACTTTCTTCCTGCACTTTCAAAATTGTCTGAAAGAAATGTTTGATATTTCAGAGGACACTACGATGGAGGTGGATACCAACGAAGTCCAGAAGAAAAAGTTCAAAATCTCGTATGAGGATTACAAAAAGATCATGGATGCGCTTGTTCTTTATTTACGAGATCAGGAACGCGAGATGGAAGAATCTGGTATAGGATTAGAAGTTTTTTTTAAGTGGATTTTCAGTTGGTTTAATTGTATTAAGAGATAATATTGATGAAATGTGATTTTTTTAGATGACAATGATAAAGCGGGCATAAAAAGATCCGATCTAATTGCATGGTACCTGGATCAGATTGGTGACCAAATTGAAAGTGAAGAAGATTTGGTTGAGAGAAAGAATGTCATTGACAAAATCATTCACAGGCTTCTTTATGTCGTAAGAAAAAATAACATCTTTTCTTTTGTAACTCCCTAAAATTATGTTTGATTAATTTGTTACATTTAAATTTTTAGGATCAAGTTTTAATACCGTTGAACGAGTTAGATATCATGAGCGGGAAAAAACCAACTGAAGAAGAACCTGAAGATGAGGATCCGATCATTGTCGTTCATCCTAATTATCAAACTTCTCAATGATCACACAAAATGATGCCTGACTTATTGACTTTTTCAACAATTTTTTTGCGAGCAATTTATTTAAGGTCGACCATTTAAAGTGCTTTTTCTAAGATATAAGAAATTTTCTACTTTTGTACACTATTTTATACTCGGTTCGATATTTAAGAATATATTTGCAAGAAATTCATCGCGTTTTGATTATTTCTTTCCTTCGTCGAAGCAAATAAAAAAAAGAAATGAATCATTAAGATTATGAGGGATTGAAAAAAAGAAGATGCAACTAAATTATTGTTAATCACTCTGCAGTTGGTTATCATTTAAAATATTGTATATTAAATTTTTGATAAAACAGTCGACTTCTTTTCGATATCACAAATTGTAGATAAAGTAATGAATGAAACGTGTAGTAGATATCAGTTGTGAATCAAACCGAACGCAGTGACGCAATGAAGAAAATGGTACGCGGTATTCAAATTAAGAAAAATACTATAAATTGTAACGATCATTCGGTGGCTCTTTAGTCACTTGTAAGAGCGCTTGGTATTATCTTCAGGTAGAGGGGTAAGCTTGTTAGGTGACAGTTGAAGAGGGACGCACTAGTCTTTGCACTGACAAACAATCACACAATAGTGGTCACTGAACAGCCGACATGTCCACCGAAGTACCTCAACCCAGGTCGCGTACTCAGGTACACAGTCAACTCCAGTTTTGAATCCATATTTTTACTTTTTCACTTTACTTTTTTTCTGTCACCCTCAAATTCAATTTTGTAAAGTCCAACTTTTATGGTTTGACTTCATTAACATCTCAACGTTTATTCAATTTTCGACACTGGAAATTTTTTTTTTGCTTTTAATCGAACTAAGAATTAATTTGTATCAGTTACAGATCTTAATATTTTGACGTTAAAAGCAAACAGGAATTATTAAAACCAAGCTACGTGCAAATCATATTATAATGTAAAAAACTTCCATTTCATGACAGAAAAATTATTCGCAATTGTAATTTAAAGTCGTGTTTATCAAAATTAATACGTCAAGATCAAATCTTCAAAAGTTAAAATACAAATTTGAACGTCGTGTTTTATCCCGTCGGAACAAAACGCTCCTGAATATCAAGCTTTTTTGCTAATTGGAACGTGACTGTTTTATTAGTTAACGAATTTGATCGTTGTAAACAAATTATAATTTGTGCAAAATTCATTGTTATTTCACGTTTCCTTGACATATTTCTTTAAACTTTGCAATATTTGCATATTTTGAGGGGGACAAGATGCAGTTTCCAAAAACACTTTTTACGTAACGATTTGTCATATTTATTGTGCGTGCACTGGTCGCGTGCCTTTTATCAAACTTGGTATCTGGTCCAGATAAGCCACCGAAATTGGTAATACATTTGTTCGCGGCTCGTTCAGAAGTTGCATTCAACGCGTATTAGTATAACGTATCCGCGATAAAACAATCATTGGCTTTTTCCGATGTTCTTCTGTCGTTAAAATCAATAACATTTTATCATTTCTTTGGCATGAGACAGTTAAGGAAAACATGGGGGTCTCTTCAAGGATTGACAGGAAATTGTCCTGCGGTTGCCAATTATCTACAAAAGAAAAATGGCACTTTTCGCAATCTTGCTGGATTTACTGACGCTGTTTTAAGAGGATTCGCACAGGTAAACAATATTTTATTTAACAATTTAAAAACATTTTTTTTTATTCAGAAATTTGTTAAAATACTATGTTTTTCAAATTTGTTAAATGACTTTGTTTGAATATAATCAAATCACATTCTCGTGTCAGATCCTATGGATTTCATTCAAGGTTCAAAAGTAAAATTGAAGCTTTTGAAAAATTAGGTCACTTATCAAATCCTTATCATTAGCAGTTGAAATTTTCGTTCAATCTTTAAATCTTAATGATTATAGTAAGTTCGGACTTGGAATGAAAAACTGTAATCTAGTTTAGGGAACGAAAAAGAGGTAAATTATGGAATTGTTATTATCAAAGTTGACATTTTGTAATCGATTCTTTATAAAGTTACATAATTTTATTAATTAGATGAATTTATTGGAATGTGACTTCATATTTCGTGTCGTTACACTTGATTGACCGGGCGTGTATATAGAAAACGCTGAGATGCCATTGAGGAGCACGATCGCGTCAAGATGTATATGTTTGTTTGAAGTAACAATTATAGTGGCCTTGCATAAGATCAAGATATAAAATTCGCTTTTCAGGCAATTCACATATAATTGATTCTCAAACTTTGAAACGTTCCTACGCTAATTCGAGTCACACTTTTTTTTTCTAAAAACAAAACATTTTCATTCAATCAGCTCAAAATCGATCATTTTTTAAAGACAAAAATTTTCAATTGATGAGACGTATTTTATTTAACGATGTTTAATCAAAATCTAAACAACAAGTTTTTGAAGTCGAAATTGTAGCAAAAATAACAATCGTTACAAAGTTAAAATGGTAAATGGTAAAAATGTTAAAATTGAAAAAATTTCGATTGACACTGAATTCGCTCTCTTTCCGCATTGTTGTCTAATACAACTGATAGATAAATCACAAATCTGGATAAAAGGATTCAGAATATTTTCGCGTCGCAACCATAAAAAATAGCCTGCGCGTAACATTTTTGCCTGATTCGCGATTTTCCTGTTCGACATTGGAAATAAATGCTAAATCACTTTTTTTACCCACCCGCAACGCTATTTTGGCATTCAAATATGGTTTTATAATAGCGGCAAGTGGAAAGAACAATTGTTTGTAATAATTATTGCTGTGTTTTTGTTCTTCGATCAATTTCAATTGATACATTCACTTTGATCGATCAAACACAATAACGAACAATTCTGCAATTAAACGCGCGCGACGCGATTAACATAAACAACTAGTTTTCACGGCATTATTTTACATACAAATTAGACTGCGGTGTTATCGTTAACAGAACGTGTTTATCTTAAATCAGAACGAGAGTGAATTTCGGGTTTTCTTGTTTTTCCAAAACTAAGCATGACTCAGCAAATAATTGTTTAGCAAGGTGTTTGTCGTTAAATGTTAACCATCAAAATTTTATAATATCACTGTAGTTTTGCGGTAGAAAAGTTGTCTGATATTGGAATAGAACAACGAATGGTTAATAAACCCTAGTGAAAAACAAAACTTTACGTAAGCAACGATGAAAAAAGGCGTGGTAATAAAAAAAAGTTTAATAACAAGTTGATGAAGATCTGTATAAATTAAGATCATCAGTGACTTGTAATCATGTGTTTACATATTTATTCTTTAATCGCTTAGAGGTAACTGACCGAGAAATTCAAACATTTTTTTTTTATCAGACTAATCTTGTTTTATCATGAACTATGAGTTATTTTTAACTTACAGTTAAAATAATTAGGAATAATTAACTGAAATCATTGAAACAATATAAAAATGGGAAAAATCAAATATAATGAAAATTGAAAAAAATGTGAAGTGGAAAGTAAGGGAAACCTTATAGCGAATAGTCCGACTGAGTCGTGTCAGTTCACATGGCCATTCAGTCTTTCTCTTGACTTTGAGCATTTCATGAAATATTGATCTGCCTAGTTTATTCAAAATGAATAATGAACTCGGGCGCCTGATTAATGAACCTAATTGTGGCCCATAACGCTCATCGTCTACCTTGAGTGCGCATAAAAAATTTAACTTCCGCGTGACGTCTAATCAAATCACTCAAGAAAAAATCAACTGATGGACCGACAAATGCACACTTCCTTCACTTAAAATTAATTCCCTAATTTTGCCTTATTCCAACAACTCTTTGAAGATCTAATCACAAACTTTATTCTTCATTCATCGTTCAATTTACTTTTTTTCTAAAAAATAATATATTATTTTAAATTAAATATATTCAATTTTTTCTGAAAAATTTAGATGTCGAAATAATTTTAATTGGTAACGAGTTAACAAGTTGCATAAATTTTTGTATAAAATATTAAGACAAAATAATAATTTGTTGATGTTTTTGACAGCTTGCAGTTACGAATAATCCAATAAGTGGACTTTTGATAATGTTCGCATTGCTGGGATCAGCTCCTGACGTATTTCTGGTTTGTTTAATGACCGGAGTTCTGGGTTTATCAGTATCAATGGTGAGTTTAAATCACTTTGACATGACAAATTGTCTCGTCCCTGAAAGTGTCTGATCCGCATTGCAGATCCTAGCACAGCAAAGGAGATTTAGCTTGTAATAATTAATACACCAATTTCAGTTGCATCTTCCATTCGTAAATTACACTTTCGCTTTGCATGTTCGCAGTTGATTCGCGACTCCACGGATAGCATTGCCAACGGACTTACAATATTCAATCCGATGCTTGTTGGAGTCGTCTCTTATGCTCTTCTGCCTCATCTTTATGGACCCTTTGATGGCTTCAGTACTATTTTTCTCATCTTGGCTGTTATCTATAGGTACAATTTCGCATACCACTTTCAGTTAATTTTTCAAAACCTTTCTTTTTTCATTAGACAAAATATTTTGTTTGTCGTTTTTCTATAGGAGTGAATAAAAGATAAAAAAATAAAAGCACGATATTCCGAGGACAAAAAAAGATGAAAAAAATGAAGCATTGAACCAATTACGAAAACATAAATTAGAACGTATGACGAAATAAGACAATTTTATTTATCAGTAACAGGATGCAAAACTGCAAATGCAAATTAGCAAATTGTTCATAAATAAAAACGAGTATGATGAATAATTGAATTATCCGTCTAGACAAAAAAGAGTTGAATCAAAGTCGCGACATTGTTTGAGATGGCAAATCGTTGATTGGGTTTATTTTAGTTACGCCAGTGACAATGGCGCATTATTAAAACAAAAAATAGGAAACTATAAAGAAAGTCGGGGATGACACGAGTTATGATTTTTGGAATTCATGTGACGTTCCGGCAGTTTATAAATCACCGAGATTGGACATTCGCGAAATTGCTAGGATTTCCTCGTTCCATTAGAATAACGTAAAAAAGTGGCTGGTTGCTGAAAGTGAAAAATGCTTTTCAGTTGACTTTTTCCTACTTTTATAATAACTCGGAATTGAACATACAAATTTGTAATAAGAAATGAAAAATAAAATAAGAAACGATTAATTATTGATTGTCGGAGATTTGTCAAACACGGATTCGTTAAGATGAATGAAATATAGATCTTAAAGAAAAAAAGTGCGAGCAAAAACTAATGCAATATTGATCCATCAATTTTCAGCACGTTAATAAAACACGTCTTACTTTTTCAGCGTTTACATTGCCAGAGCTACAAGAAAATCGTCAATTCCATGCTTGGCTCTTCCTTATTTGGTTGCCGAATATGTACTTATCATCGTTCTAAAATACCACGCACCAAATGTTCCTGAACTCAATGCATTAGTGGTAAATATTTAGACAAATGTTTCAGTCAAATAAGCTGAAATACCTTTATTTTTATTTATTAATTTACTTGATGTATAACTTGAAAAGATTCAAGTATTTTCTCCATCCGTCAAAGTTTTTCTTTTGTTTTTTCTCACAAAATGAAATTTATCGGTGAAAAAAGTGATAAAAAATGCAAGCATTTTAAAGTGCAAGCGAGAAGAAAATTAAGAACACATTTTTTGCTTGCAAAGTTGTGAGACGACTTTTTTTCATCCAGAGAAATACTTCATCATTTTTTGTCTTTTGAATTTGCGAGTTCGTTCGCAAACGATTTTCATTACAATAATTGACTGAACTAGAAACTGCATTCTCAAAATGTGAAAACGATTATCACACATTTTTTTCAACAGCGAATGAAAATGAAAAAAAAAACAACAAAAAATTAGAAAGATGAATAACAACATTTCACGTTTTTTCAATCATTCAATTGGTGTTATTTCCATCCTTTCTGACTTGAAATGGTTCAGAATAACAATTCTATGAATTCCATCTACAAGCATTACGAAAGATTCAATCGATAGCAACCTTTTGCACTTCCTTATTCCAAATCTATGATTTCTTTTCCCAAGTGTAAAATAAAGACTGATTATTGTGCACATCCGAGAGCTTTTTCCGTAACTCTTGAACAACTGCGAAGCAAAGCTTTTGAAAACGTAATGCAATAACTTTGAAGATGAAACCAAATCTGTTGGCGCGAAAAATAAAACCCTTCACATTGTTATCTCTCGCTTGTTTCTATCTATTCAAAAGGTTCATGTCATTATTATCAACAGTACGTCAGAATGGAGAAACGAAAACTGAGATTCTTTTCATTTCCGTTTTATCAGCTGGAAATCAGGTTCTAATGTTAAAATACTTTGCAGGACAATGAAACGAGCATCGAGCCAATACGGGATAACTTGGAACCGCATTTCGTTGACATTATTACAAACGTGGACTGGATTATGGTACGAAAAAGATTTCTTTTGGCCAAAATTACCAATGAAATGGAAAAATTGTTATGATTATAAATAATCATTGTTCATTTTTTGATAAAAAACATTGTTGTTTAAAATAGGTTTTTCGAGGCAGTCTCAGTGCAGCGGCCCAATTATACGCAGTCGATGATGTCGCAGCCGGAATTATTATCTACTTCGGAGTTTTGATCTACTCGCCTATCTCAGCCTGCTTCTCCTTTCTCGGAGCCTTTATAGGCTCAATCGTAGGTAATACACAATACATTTTCTCGTCACAGTTCACTTTCATGCTTCTCTTTGAACCGAAGCCTCTAAGTAGTTCTCAAATTAATACCTCCTTTGTTCTAGTCACGAAATCAAAATTTGTTTAAATAATTTTTACCATAGAAAAAGTCTTTACTAAAAAATCAAATTGCGGTTCTTTTATTATTATGACATTGGACAAGAAAGTGAGAATGAGTTAGAAATTCAATTTTATTTTCAACCGATGGTTTCGAAATTGTGGTTGCGGTTTTTTAATAGTTTGGTTATTGGGAACGAAATCAAAAAAAATTTCATTCATGTAGTTAGAGCCATTTAATCAGTTAAAAAATTGTGTTCATAAATGTTGAATGATTTTTTCTGTTTAAATTACAAGCCTTGCCAAAAATCAGTGAAACTGATCAACCATAAGGTATACATATGAAACATCACGAAAAAAGTGGTATAAAAAGTTAGAACCAATTAGAAATGAGATATTGGAAAGAAATAATTAATCTACTTTGTCTTGTGCGTTAATTAAATTTTTGCTACAATGAAGGTAGTAATGAAATGCGTTCTAGTTTGTCGAATGTGTTGCAGTCAATATTACCAATATCGAATTTCATATCACATTACCGTCGTGGAGATGTTTCAAGTGTTCTGAATATTAGATTTTGCTCTTTTAATATCGCGCATCGTTAGTCGCGATTGACATCTCTCAATGTTTGGGAGATATTATCTTCTTATTAAAACACCAAACTGTAAATAAGGAAAAAATATCATATTTCAAGCTGACAGAAAAAGGGTCGAAAAAAACACAATTACAGTGATGAATTATTAAAATTTTTAATTTTAATTAAACGTGCAAATATTATTCAAATGGAACAGAACAGAAATTAAACAAAATGACAAAAAGTTGTAAGGAACGAAAGTTATGGCGAAAAAAAACGGAGAATTAACAAGTGAATTTTTTTCATTTTCAGCGATAGTGCTCGGCGTACCGTACGATAAAATTTACAGCGGATTTTGGGGATTCTCTTGTTTGCTAACGGGCGCTGTAATGGGAGGTAATTTCTTTGTACTGAATGGGCAAACTACTGTGGCAACGATTGCTGGGATCATTCTTACCTCCATCCTGCAACATGTTCTGGCAATTTTATTAGACCCGGTAAAAAGAATTACAATTAAACAAATTTGATTTAAATTCAACTTTGATTCAAACTTATAATTCAATCTCGATTTCAACACTCGTGAATGAATTAATTATCAATTAAAGATTCAACTTTTATCAGATCGAGACAAAAAACTGATGTCAGCACAGACGAAGTGAAGTGGAACATTTCCAAATTTCGCGTTAATTAATTGCAAAGTTTTTAATGCATGCAAATAAGAATCCGAGATAAGGTGCTCTGAACAAACACCTTTTGTTCGTCAACCTAATGATACGACAAGTCTTTAAAATGCACAAAGTTTTTCTTAGTTCGAGAAAGTCTTGAAAAAAACTGATGTAAAACAAATTTAACTGCATTTCACACTATGATAAAATAAGGACACAAAATATTGTTTCTTAATTTCAGTTCAACATGCCTCAACTGACAGTGTCCTTTCATATAGCAACGTGGTTGTTCTTAGGAAACGGACTGAATCCTCAAGGCGTCTTTCATTTTCCAGACGAAATGACGTATCCAGAAAAGCACTGGAGGGACTATAGAAATCGTCGACAAGCGATGTTTGAACAGGTAAAATACACCTTCAGATAATGGAAAAAAATCTGACCTGTTCATAAAGTTTGATATCTTTTCTTACAGTTCGTTAAACTTCTTTAAGAATATTTTGGGGTCAATTTTAATTGCAGTCTTAATCTCAAAAGCTTTTAAAGTCGGTGATTATAAATGCATTCTATTTGTCTTAACATGATTGAATTTATCATTTGCAGCCACTGAATGCCGACGAACCTGAAGTTCTGATCAAAGAAGTAATATACGCGTGACGAGGAATGCCATTTCTCATATCATTTAATAAAGACTTAGCTGAATCTTGTCGTTGACAAGTTCCAGAGTCAGAACGTGTACAGAGACAATTACCATGTAATTTAGTGTCGAGTGCGAGTTGTGCGTGACGTAATTTGTATTTTTATTTTGTGTGCTCAAAAAAACGACGTGTTCTGAGAAGTTTATCGATTAGAGAGCAAATGATCAAATTTGTATGCCGACGAAGGAAACTTTATTAGTGCGCCTGATCAGATTCAGCAATTTTTTAATTGCCGTTTTTAATCCAATTATGCGACGCAGTTTTTTAAATTGAGTTGACTTTTCCGTCTGCAAACAAATTTGTTTTTTGATATTATACATTTTTGTATGATACAGTTGACTGTTTTGTAACATAACATTATTTTTAAGATTGCATTTTGATATTGTACAATAACGTAGACATAAGTTTTGTAAATAGTATTGTATTGTTTTATAAAAAAGAAGTCAAGTGTTTGGGGAAGTTTGACACACTCTGACACTTGCAATGACAAAGTTTAATCGGCGATTAATTTTTTCTGCTTTTTGTCATGTTCCTCTTGATGTGCGACTGACAACTTCATTGCACTCAAATAGCTTGCAACTTTTTATCTTTTTGAATATAAAAAAGATTGAAAACGTTGAAATACATAAGTTACGTCATACGATCAATACCTATAGCGGTGCAGGTATCGTATGAGGAATATAAATACAACCCGTATCTATTTTCCACCAAAATGTTAAACGCACCAAAAAAAAAAAAATAATTTAATACGACTCTTAGTTACCACTGATAAACAATTGTTTAGCAGCTTGTAAAGGAATCAAACGATTTTTAAATCCTAATTATAGCGAAAAATTTTGGTGCAATTTGAATTGATCGATGTGAAAGGATAATTTATTTGTGACGAAAAATATCGAAGGTTAATATGCAGCCAGAGGGTCAAAGTTGAAGACAACTTTCAAAGTTCCATTTTTTTGTCGGCAGTGTCTTCAAAAATAATTTTTCTTGAAGGTCGAAAATGTTTCAGAAAGTTTGGTTGTGTGTACATAATGTTGTCTAACTTTATGATTTATTCATACACAATCCATTAATTTACACTGTAATTTCCAATCTGGAATTGATCTGGCTATAGTTTCTGTTTAATCAAATGTCTTCGTTGGCAGTTAGTGAAACTTTGTCCTACATACCTGCCCATTAACCGAGCTTTAATTTAAAATAGATAATACGCTGATAATACGAGTTGACTTTCGGCAATATTTTTAGATGGAACTTACAAAAATCGATTACTTAGCATAATATCAAGTCCACTCACGAAAACTTGACTTGCAAAAAAATAGCGCACTTCGATTATTTTTGTTTTCTCCATGCGTCGTTTTTTAACTTGATTTATATGTTCAGCTATCAATATAAAGTTGTAAATAAACTCCGTACATAAACTGAAATACAAAAAAAGAAGATGAAAATTGATCCACTCGAATAAATTAAAATTTCCTAAGAAATTCATCTCAGGAAAAATTGTGGAGGAAAATGATTTCTTGTTACATTTACTAACGTCAGCTCTTTCAAACGCCTTTTTATTATGCGAATAAGTTTTGAGAATTGCGCGAGTACGAACAACAGAACTCAATTTAAATACCAAATAATTGTATAACTTTTTAAGTTGCCTCGCATTGCAAATTGGAAAAAAAGGTATGACGAAATGGCTCTGCAAAATTGGCGCACGTGTATAACAATAGTTTATATAACAATAGTGTGAGAGAAAATAGTGGGAATGGAGAAAAAAAGGTTGAACGTTATCCAGCATCCGTAGCATTTGCAAAATTGTGTCGCAATTTAGTTTTTGCGCCTCGTTTGGCAGCGTTTAAAATCCGTTGATCGGATTACTTTTTCAAGACGTTTTTTATTGCTTTTTAAACAGCCCGCTCGCGTTTACGTTATTCCGTAGGAAGTCCATTAAGTCCGTATACGTTGACTGAATGAAAATCATGCAGAACTTTTTGACACGACATTTTATGCACAGAGCTTTTTTACCTCGGTTGACAAGTTTCAAAATTCAAAAATGTCAAAGAACAAAATTTTTTATTTTTCAAAACTCCAATAAATCATGAATTTGCGATGCAAATCATCGTTGATCGGGCAAAAACATATGTTTGACAAAAAATTAACTAATTTTAGCGCTCTAACGATTTGTTAATTTTTGCGTCGATTTTTAATTTGTGATTCTGAAAAATGCAAATGTCAATTAAGCAAAGAAACTCTTGTCGTGATGCAATGTTTTGTTTTGTTTACAAATAGGATTTGCATTTTTCCGTTTTAATTGAATGATAACAGACCACTGCGAATGATTGATAAATATACACATTAAGAAAGGTCTTATTAATCTTGTTAAATTTGCATACCAATACGCCTCTGAACGAAACCGGCGCGCGTGATTAATTATCGTTTAATTACCTGCTATCTTCAATTTTTTTAATATCACATCGCGAAATACGATAAGTCATCTGACTTACAAGAAATTGAATCAGTTAATCCTCGTTGAATCAAAAATTTAAACAAACTTTGCATGAAATTACATTAAATATGCACTGTAAATTTCGGCATCCAGGCGGCTGGGTGCAATTCTCCACGCAGCTTTTCTGCTGAAATTTAAATAGAGTAATCCATCTGTGACCTATTTAGAAACGTTCCTATCTTGACCTTTTGTTTGCAAAAAAGCTATGGAATTCAATATTCATTCACAACTGCGTTTTACATTTGTTATCAAAATTATAAAAAAAAACAATTGAAAAAAAAATTCTGAAAAGACGCAAAAAAACTTGATTTGAATTTAACCTATCCTGTAACTTGAATTACAAATTTATTAAGATAACGATAAATAGTTTGTTGATTTGTTCGTGCATGTAAGAAATTCACGATTGTTTTAATGTTATTCATTATTGGCCTTCGTTTAGATAAGAATACAAACTTAAAAATTATATCTTGAAAACATCTTTGACAAAAAAACACTGAAAGAAAACGAGCGACGTATATTTTTGGCAAACCTTTTTCGCTCTTTGTTTTCTTTGAAAGTTTGATATTTTATTCCGGCAGATGGACAAAAAGTCCTCGCTCAAATATTGATTTCAAAAAGTTGTGGACGTTGAAAGAATGTGATTAGAGGATTTCAAAGTTTCATCACAGAGTTCTATTCATCTGAAACATAAGTTTTTCGTGAAAGTTGCAATTGTTTAAAATTTATGGAAGAACAAAAAATTTGTGTGGGAAAATAAGTAGGTAGTTGGAAAAAAAAATTGTTACAACTGAGAGGTATAGGGAGTATTAATTATTTGGCTCGTTTCGGTCACATTCGCAGTGCTTGATTAAAGGTGTCTATTTTTTGCGAGTGCAATAACGAATCTCATCGACCAAGTAGAACACCTAAAATGTGTCCGAGTTTTGTGTCCTTCATGAAGTGAAAATTGAGTCAACGAAAAAGTGATCAAACAGAAAAATTGAAAAGTAACGAATTAAAAATGATTTAATTTGTTATTTTTTTTTTACTTTATTGATTGTCCTTTGATTTTATAAAACAGGTTAATGAGTTTATTTAAATACTTCCACTTAGGAGGTGATATTTTAATCTGACCGTGTAAACTATCACAAACTGTTTCTACTCGACTGGATGGCAATTGAAGACTGAACGATTTTCTTGAAATCAGTGCCGATTCATTTACGCTTTCCCCTACCATTAAACTTATCTCATTTAACATGACAAGACAAATATTTTTCTTTCACTCAACTTATTTCATTTCAAATAATTACTGATAAGGAAAATCGCACCAAACACAAACCCAAAAAAAACCACCGAATTCACATCCAGAATATGAAAAGAAAAGCAGATAAGTGAAAAAAATTTGTCCGGTTGAAGTATAGGGGGATGAGTAGAAACAAAGGAGTGATAAAAAAAGGATCGAGGGCTAGGCCTGGGCGGAATCTGGCTCGCAGGATGAAAAGTAACGGGAGAAAAGCGCGTGCGGTGGTGGGTTCGCGCAGCAAGAGGGTGTTCTACCTTGCCCGCCCCGTTGCAGCCATCCACCTTGTAGCCGGCCTCGTTACTTGGCAGTATTCCGGCGGCTGACCCGACAGCCACTCGCACCACTGACAGCCGCTTGTCTTCCGCGCTGCGTCGCACACTCGGTCATTTTTTTCATCTCCTCCTCTTCTTTTTCGACCAACTTTTGTCTAGTCATGTGCTCCGCAACCAAATAGTGTTCCCTGGAAAAAATTTTAAAATTCAATGGGCTCAATTTTGTGCTTCGGAGATGTCCTTTTGGAAAGTTCATTTTCATCCGCGTGCATCGCTTTTGCAGACCAAACAAAATGATGAGCTGGGCTGACCAACAAACACCAACTCCCCTGTCAAACAAAACTACCTCGGACAGGAAGATATGACAAGCTCCGGAAAAAAACACTCAAGATGATAATGGAGCACTTGTGCCATGCTTCAGCAACAATGCAACAATTCTTTTCATGGTAATGTGTTTTTTCTTTTTCTTTCTCTCTCTTTTTTTTGAAAGAGTGTTTAAGGTAATATGGACTTTTTGATTCTTGCCAAGATTCTGGACAGAAACAAATTGAGCGAAAATAAAGCACTGGTCTGTGTTTAACTACCTGTGGATGAAATAAAAACAAATCGTTGGGCTCATTCGGTCTGGTTGAGAAATCACGATTAGTGGCTAAAGCTCTTTTTTTATAACCCATTATGCAACTAGTGATCTTTTAATAGAGGATAAAAATGTTGTTTTCAAATTTCAAAGGTTTTAAATGTTTTGGCAAAAAAAGGAAAACAAAATAATAAAAACATATACGACGTAATAATTAATTGAATTTATTTTAATTAAATAATTTCGAAAAGTGAGGATCAGATTATACTCTTACAGAAACATTAATTTTCACTTTGAAATGTTCTAAGACGCTAATTCCTTGTGGCAAAGAATTTGCTGACTTCGAGGGAGCTTGATATGTCTATAGTTTCTTTGCAAGTTGTTCATTATGATGACGTCATTCGTTACTGATTACCGCGATTATCAGCGAAAGCGCAAAATCCAGTCGGCGATTAAGGATTCGCAATGCAATGATGAAATAAATTTTACTATTATTTATTGAGCCGACCACTCGAACGCAAATGAGGAAACGAATTTCCCGCTTGAGGAAAAGAAGATTAATTGGAAATATCAGTCACCTAGAAAAAGGTCGTCTCAACTACATTTTTTTATAAATTTCCACAAAATGCGATCCTTTTTTTCGTTTGACCGCAATTATTTTTGATTGTTTTTTTAAATTGATTGTTCAATTAATTTGACTGTTTGAAAATTTTTTCTCGCATTTCAACCAAATAAAACTGTATAAATCATTACAAAAAAAGGACAGGAAATGTATCAAACGATGTTTGCCAGCCTGTTAAAAGAGATTTGCAAATGCTTAATTAAAATTGAAAGAATAAAAAAAAGTGAGGAAGCATTTTCTTTGAAACGACTGGATTGTTAAATGAGGTTTATTTTTCATTCTTAAACGTTCACGTGCTGATTTATTCGTCGCCTTTGCCGTAAATTTGAGTTCCGAGTTATTTCCTTTGTCGTCGATAGAAATTGGGCTGTGCTTATTAAATTCAACCGATCAGTCAGTTATTTCGTATTTATAGATTTCAACGAAATTCCGCGTTCGAGCATAAACCACCAATTCATCTTGACATTTTGGCACTTGTCATGAAAAAATCGATACATTTGGAGTGCGTACAATAGGTATAACACTGTACTATTAATTAATATGATAATTGCGAAGAGTCCACCGTCGAAAATGATATCAGAATGTACTTTAATTTAATGATATTCGTTGCATGATTAAAATGGAACAGGCGCGACGAAAATTATTGATGTAAATTTCGTCGTTGCAGTGTCACCAGTTTTGGTACCATCGATTTTAATGTTCAATTGAATAATTTTCGTAAAACATGATTCTTCTTTTAGAATTTAAAATTGTCAAGTAGCTTTGTCATTTTTTTGAGTTTATAAATTTTGTGTCAAAATATAGAACATTGTGACAGAAATCAGGTATGCATGAAACATGCGCGTTATTGGAAATACTTTATGATGACAGAGAAGTTTGAAACTGAGAACTAAATGTTGCGGAGTTTTTTCTATGCTGAAAGCCATGTTGTTATCGACGAAACTTTGATAACTACATCACCTAAATTTTGCATAAATATTAAAATATAGTGTTTGCGAAACCAATTTATCACTTGCTTATGAAAAACAGCAAGTTTGAATTAACATAGTTCTTGTTGAAACAAAAAGAACATTTAGAAATTAATGTTTGTCTATTTCTAATTCTCAAATTGCACTGTTGTCACAAAATTGGGTAGTTTTTTATAGTCTCTGCATTTAGCGTCAACCACGAGATAAGCTCTTTTGTCAGTGGGTTTTATTTTATTCTTTCCAATTTTGTCTTTGATTTGAGTCTATATGTGTTTGTCAATCATTACTAGGACACTCAAAATGATTTTAATCAAAATAATTAACAGTTTTTACATATTAGCAATACAGTTTTAGAAATGTATTGCTAGTTGTCAAAAATTAAAAGTTAAACGATCTTAAAAACAAACAACTTTTTTAGTCTCTAATTTGACAGCGAGGTTTACAATTTCACTCGCATCTTTAGACAATTTTCATTTCATCAAAATCCAATCTTTTCATAGCAGTATAGTGGATTGATATTGTTTCAGTTCATTCACTTGTCCCGCGAATAAAAGAAAGAGTATAATTATACTTAAAACAAGTGCTTTATCTTGAACTCTTAACCTTTTTACCGTGACAAACAATAACTTTTCATCGTTGAACATATTTTTAATATTCTCTCGACATTATCCAAAAAAGTTACAAGAAATAAACCCCTCTACCAAAAAAAAAGACAAAGAAGAAAACCAAAAAATAAAAATACGCTTATGAAATTCTGGTGATAAAGTTACTCAAACACAAAAGGTGTGTGGCCATTTAGTTGTGTGTAGAAAAAAGTACTCAAGGTATTGTTGAGCGTGGAAGATGCTGAAAAGTGGATCTGATCGATGTTTTCTGGCGCGCAGGTAAACACACTCGAGACGTTGGATGTTTCACGCCCCTTTTTTCCTCACATTTTGCCCGTCTGAGTCTCACCGTTCCAGTGAATATCTCGGTCACCCTCCTTTCATCGCTATTCAAGAGCAAGGAGGTCACAACCCGGGTTGGGATACTCCGAGATTTTTCTCACAACAAAAGAGTGCACACGTTTGTTTTTTGTTTCCGAACTTGATTTAAACAACTACTGGATCCGGTCTATTATGCGACTGATATTAATAAGCACTTTGTTATCCAACGTCGGGGCATTTTATAAGTGTCATTTATTGATTTAACATTGACACTATTAATAGATCTTATAACCCGAGCAAAAGTTGATGACAGTCATGTGGTTGTGATTTAGATTTGTGCGAGCTTTTGTTTTAAAACTTTCTAATCGATCCTAACAACATCAAGAAATAACAACATTCTCTCTCAATGAAATTTTTGGATTTTAAATCGAATGGCCAAAATTGTTGATACAACAGTTGAAATAATAATTTGAGAAAGGAAGGATGTAGAAATACAATTTGAGATATGGCGAGTCTCAACGATACAATGAATTTAATGAGATCATAAATTTAAATGATCGCCAAGTTAAATAGAAAGTTGAACTTGGAGTTTTAGGCTTTATATTAGCCCCGAGTAAGAGAAAAGGGTTACCTTGTAGGAATCAAGTTAATATATAGTTCACTCGACAGAGTACAAGCGTTTTAGCTAAAGCTAACATTAACCTGATGAAAAGTTATTGTTTAACCATTACAAAGGTTCTACTCACATGACTATCTAACATTTACTTTTTTCAACAATAATTAATTAATATCTGCAATCAACAAACAAGATTCTGTTTGTTAAAATAACGTTTTAATGTTTGCGTTTTTTTTAAATTTTTAAAGAGATCATTAATTAATCTGTATTTAGTGTGTATTTTATTTAGTATTATTTGTTAGATTCATGCATGGTATTTATTATTTCTTACCTAATTGTGTTGATAATAAATTATTTCACGTCTCGGTCAGGAAACGGTTGTAATATCTCATGACTGATGGACGGAACGTGAGGTCGTACAAAGAATGAGATTATACGAATTTGGTTTAAACCAAACTGGCGTGCTTGTCGATCGATAACAAAATGAGCAAAACCAAGATATGCATCAATGTCTAATTAATTACATTAACATCCCTTAATCAATTTGTAAAAATTAAATAAAGTAATATAAAATAATAAAAAATGAAAAAGAAAAAGAAAATCAAAGTTGAATATGAAATGAAGTCTAAGATTATAATGAAGAGTGAGAGAGACAGAGTTGGAGGAGACAATGTAGGACGAATAGAGAGTGGAACTTAATTGGAACTTGGGTGTGATTAATTTGTTTTTGTTGAAATTGCAGATTGGCGAAAGAATGAGATGACGGTGATGGCGGTTAGTTCGGATTTCGCGGACAAGGCGGTGTCAACGGAAGATGGTACGAGCGGCCTGGAGGTGTCTCGGATCGAGGCTGTACTGGCAGCCCTCGTGGAGACCAAGGTGGAAGCCATGAAAGCTTCGTCCTCAGTTTCAACCAAACGGTCCGGCAGTGCTCCGTCAAGTCCTAGAAGACCTCGACTTACGTCTTCCTCTACTGTTTCTTCTTCCCAAAATCATCATCATGCCCACCACCGTGACGATCATCACTCAAGGCAAGACAAAACGAGACGAAAAAAAGATCGTCGACATGGCTCTGCGCCTTGCGGACAACTTGCTCACTCCACTTTACGCGATCATCATAAACATGGTACACTTTTTTACTTCAGCTTTTTTCTACTCTTTTTCTGTTTCCTTCATTTTTAAATTGATATCTATTTAGACAGACCGAGTTAACAAATTGAAAAATAATTTTACAACTTTTTATTGTGTCTTTATTTTTCGTAAACTTTTTTACGACAGATTATGAAAAATCAGACAGAAAGTCCAACCAGTTTTACCACAGAATTTGACCAGATCTAATATAAGTTTCGTCAACTTTTAATGCACGAATGAAACTTTGAGAGTTGCGTAATCGACAGTAGCGAATCTGAAATTGTAAGGTCAATAAATTAGATCAATCCAGAGAAACAAATCAAACTTGAAAATTGCAATTTATTATTCGGAGATTGAGGCTTCTGAACTCTATAAAACTGATAAAGATCAGAGTCACGAAAAGAAAAAAGCTTATCAAAAATTCAAACTAGATCATAAATTTATCATGAATTTATTTTTAAATCCAGACCTTTATCAATCCTATTCTCTTAAGAACCGATATTATTTAAAATTAGTTTGCTATTTAAAATAATGTTCATTTGTTAATTCGACTAGACTTAAAATCAGTATTTGTGTAAAATAGTGAGAACAGAACGAGTTGACTTTTTTTATCTTTTTGTCGACGCTGGAAGGCTCAATGGCCCACATAAACTGCGAGCGGGATCAAGTTGAATTTCCTACACATTTAGTACTCATCGGCCACTACTTTATGACTCGGTGTATTGAATTACGCAGAAAACTATTTCAAGATAAAATCAACAGTCAAACTTTTTTATGCCGTATAGTTACGCAGAAAGTTTTATTTTTAGACGTTTTGTATGTGAAATTGCGATAAAACTTGGAAACGAAAATGACAAATGTGACGCCAAAAAAAAAACTGCGAGGCAAAATTTTATTTCAAAAGATAATTTTTTTATTGAAAACTTGATAAAAGAATTGAAATTTGTTTCAGGTAAAACAAAAAGGCGATCATCAGAGAATCCGCGAAATGCCGAAAAACGGCGTCGATATTCGTCAAGTGCTCGGGCGTTGCACGACGTTCATCCGGGGATCGATCCACGATTTGAATTGCTTGGTATCGACGGCGAGCAGGATCTCGCACTAATTAATTACGACGGCCGAGCTCGGGAAATTTTTACCGACAATTCCGACTTGGCTCGATTGCATCAAAATGTTTGTTACTTATCTGAAAGCGCTGTTCATCTGTAAGTTTTATTCAAATTTTACTTATTTCAACAAAAATAATGCTGTACTACAAAATACATCTTGAACAGTGAAATCTCAAAAAAAATCTCCAATCTAAATCATAAAAGTAAACAAATGAGAATATTGTGATATTTGCAATGAAAATTTGTACAGTATTATTTTCTCAATATAACAAACAACAAAGATAGAACAGAAAATTGAAAGAAGGAAAAAGGGTTATTGAATAAATAATTGATGATTTTTCTGTTTGATATTTGCAGAAAAAGTCATTTCGACGACGAAGATTATTTGGCTCTAAATATAGCAGATGAATTCGAGGAGGAAGAAACGTTGAGCGGACTTGAGAAGGTAATTTCGCAGGAAAAGTTTCATCGTCCACGCAAAAAGCGGAAAAAACGTCGTCAGAAGGTCGTTTCTGATGGGACTGAGGTGGTGCTCACCGATCCGGATGAGCTTCCGCCGAGAGCTCGATGGACTATTGTTGCCACCGCCTGCCTTCTTCTTGCCATGTCGTTACTCTTAGTCGGAGTTACATTGAGAATGGCGCCCATCATCGATGAAATGGGTAAATTTTTTTCTACTCAATTTCAGTATCTACAGTGGTTTGAATTCATTATCTCAATTTATTTATTGAAGGGAATTGAAGGGCAAAAATTTGTTACCTTCATTTTTTTAGCACCTCAATTTGTATTAACAAGTATTTTAGTTTTCAACATATTGTCAAAAAGTCGAAAATATATAAATATGGAAATATGAAACAAATAATAAAAGTCGGTTTGGACAAATCTCCTTATTCTAGTGGTACCAAACCAAATTCAAAATCATATCAGTCAATTTTCAATCGACTTGACCAAAAAAGACAATAAATAATTTGAGGGAGATTAAATCGGCCGACCTGAACCCGGTCATTGATCAGTTTCCAAAATAATACACTCGAAGAAAAAAAAATGGTAAACCGTGTGATGAATGGCCAACACATATCGAGCCGCTCGTATCATCAATTTTCTCGACGGTCATTTTCGTCTATCGATTGCTGCTTAAACCGAATTGATGACCCCAGGAACATTTTATTACAAAGTTTCTCGCTATCAAACGTTTGGATCTAGCAGCCCAAATCTCATTATTCATGTTCCCTTTTTCCTCTATAATTGTAACGTTGATTTCCCACAGTTGAATTTCATTGTTCGTACGATGACTGACGAGAAATATTCATTCATTTTTATTAGGTGCTACAAAGTGGGATGATAATGAAATTTCATAGCCGCGATAAAAATGATAGCAAAATATTGAACCCAGCCAATTTCAGAAAACAAAAATTAAATTTCAAGTTCGAGGATCTTGTTGGTTGATTTTCTCGGGGGTGGATGAGTAAATGAAAATGCAAATACTTGAAGACAAGATGTTTTCAATAAATGATTGGTTCTTTTGAAAAGAAAAAAATGTCTTAGAATAGGAGACGCTGCGATAAGAAGCAACTTCGAGGAAAAATCAATGAGCCCTTTGTTTCGACTCAATTTCACGAGTTTCGTCTTGTGCACGTTACGTTGCAACAAAAGAGTGCGAGGTCGAGGGCGCTCCATGTCTCGAAATTAAAGGCGCACGACTGTGAATCTCCAGTCAGCCGCCAGATTTCCGTCGCACAGCCGCGAATGTATTTCTCTTGCTGATACTTTCTTCTTTTTTTATTTCATTTTTGTTGTTTTGCTTCCACTCTGTTCTGTGAGCCAAGTGCCGGGAAATAAAATCGCGATAAAAAACAAATCCGAAGTGCGGCGCAAAAACCCGTCGGTCTCAGAAAAGAAAGATGTGACAAAGAAATTATGCCGACCGAATTCTCTCGATGGCCAATCTGCACGAACAAAATTCACTTCACAACATTTTTTCTCACCATGAAAAGTCATCCAAAATTTTTGCACTCAGTCAAATTTAATATCCCTGGTTTTGTTTTTCGATAAATGTTTTGAAACGAGATGATTCATCTTGGAGAGATGCATTAAAGCAATTTTGCTCCACCATTCATGATATATCTGAGCGAATGGTTCACCACGAAGAAAAAGATTTTAGAATTCAATCGAGCAGCAGACTTTTGAAAAAGGTACTTTTGAAATGAAATCACGATGAAATGCATAAAATTTTATTTGACATTGATTCCATTTTTCTTCATTTTTCTCTTTCATTTTTACTCTTATTTTTTCACCCTCCTCTTTGGTTTGTTTTCTTCCATTATTATGTTTGACAAAGAAAATTCGTTAACGTTTCTGAAGTAGATTTATGGATTAGCAATCACCAATAATGGTGATTTAAAATCTGGATATTATTAGCATATGTATTTTAAACGCTTCTATATAGTGTATACAGAGACGCCTTGGCGGATGCAAAACAGTTCCGTTCATTGACATAAATCAAATTCAATAAATTATTGTTTATCGCTTGGTCGGCAAAACAATAATCAACTTTGGAACATTTTAGCACGATCTATTTTATACAAAGTTTTCGTGAACTTTGTTACTTCAAAAGTTGGATATTTCAATTCGAAATTATTCAACGATTCGATTTCAATTGTTCATATGGATTTGTAAAATTAAACTACAATGTTTATATAAGTTTTTGGGTCGCGTAAATGATTTCTACCATTCTTTCTCTAAATTGTCTAATAACTCAGTACGTGTAATAAAATTTAAATCTCACGTGTCAACATAAAATTCAAATAAAATATGCAGTCCAATTTTTGGGTCGAATTCGTTACTTTTAACAGTTAAACGATTATGTATATAATTCTAATTATGAAAGTTAGTTGAATGAAAAGTTATTAACAAAGTTAGTTTCAGTTAAATTTTGCTCTTTTGGAATTTGAAGCTGGAACATTTTATCTGTGACGTCAAACAACGTTAAAGAAGTCTGTTGATTATTTGAACATTCCGTTTTGTCAATAAAAAACTCTTTGCATTATTTTCTGAAAAATTAAAAATTCCATCTAAAGCTTTAATGACACATTTTTCACTTGTCAATTTGGAAGTGAGTTACAATGTCGAACTTGTATCATTTCCACTATTTGATCGTAATTGAATGGTCCATTTCATGTATCGGATATTGGCTTTTTTTCTCATCTACTCACTTTCGTAAAAGCCCTTGTGAAATTATTCACTAATAGAATTGAAAATTTATAAGTTTATAAATACCTAATTTTCATTCAATTCCAATGTCGTATCTAATAAACTATTAAAATGAGTAAGGTAATAATCAGCATAAATAGTACCTAATTAAAACTGCGGATTTTAAAAATTGTTTCAAATTGTAATATTTCTTCATTAATATTTTATTGACATTTTTTTAAATAATCATGAGATGTAATTTCACTTTATTGAATATTTGATAGTACGCTTAGTGGTACTTTAATAACGGCAGTAATTTCATGTAAACATAAATTAACAAAACCGATAATCTAGTGAATTATTGCGTACATTAAACTTTGCAACGAACCCCGTTTGAAGTATCTTGGGTTGCTTTTATCGTTCATAATGCAAACATGAACGTGTATTCGAACAACATTCAAAAAAATTGTTTGTTTCTTTTAACTTTTTTATACAAATAAATCTACACGTCTAATAAGATCCGAAAAATAAAAGCTAGTTTTATGTGAAAAATAATCTTCCTATTTTTAAAATGAACTTAAAATTGAAATATAAATGAACAGTCAATGATTTATTGACTCACAAAAAAGTGGGAAATTTTTTGCCTATTTCGCATTGCGATAATTAACTGGAATATTTTTTGTCACGCCTTGGTAAAACTCGGCCGAGATTCAAACAAAATCCAGCCGATACCTAAAAAACTGCTCTAAATATTTAGAATGCTCGTTTTTCTGAAATATTCGAACTTATCTGGATTAGAAACTATTCCAATATATTTTTCTCAATTAAAAAAAAAAGAAATATACAAAACAAAAAATGACCGTTTTTGATTAAATATTAAAAATCGTTTAGAAGATCTGCTAAAAAATGCTCGAAAATATTTGAAAGTTGATTGATGTGAATTGCCACTCGTAATATCGCACATGAACGTTGCAAGCATCGCAACGCAGGAATGATAAACATTCAAGATACAATTTCGCGCGGAACCAGTTTTACGCTAACGAGATTTTGAATTATTGCCGACGAATAATTTGATGATTCCCTTTTGCGCGAAGCATCAGTCGTGGATACACTCGGATCGACATCCACCCAAATAGGCGGAAAAAAGTTGCTCTTTTTCAACATGAAACAGTAATAACTCGGCGTAACTCGGTTGCGAATCTGCAATTCTGAACGCGGATAAAAAAAAGATCCAATTTAAGTATAATTCTGTCATACAAAATTTATCTGACATTTGCGAATTATATTCCAGTGCTGGGAAATTAGCAAGGGAAGCATTAATTGGTAATGGTCAGAAGCAAATTTGTCTATTATCTGCGTCAATTTCAGTTCTCGCAATCAAATCATAATAATTACCCTGATAACTATATTTGCCATTCTTTGTTTTTTCCCCGCTTCATCCAGTAGCTATTTCAGTTTCGTTTCCCCAGCTGTGATTTAATATAGCTAAAAATACAACAAGATAAATAACCACTCAAAAATTCAAGACGAATTATAAATAAGTTGCAGAAACTTTCCTTAATTACAAAATTCAAACAATTTTTAGTTCCAATTGATTACATTAAAAATTTGCAAATTTAACCATGCGATTTCATACAACTAAATTTATCTGTGCTGTCATCACAAGCTTTCATCTCCAAAATGCAAATGTTTGATTCAATTTCAAGTTATTTCAAAATGTAAATTTCAATTTTCGCTGCAGAATTGACATCCAAAAAGGGACTGAGCAGAACAAAAAGAAACGAAAAGATGTAATTGAATTGAGAGAAATGATTACAATTGGGAAACAAATAAAGAAATAAAATAAGGAACAATGTACCATTGGGAGTTGGGTGGTTCGTCGGAAGAGCAGATGGTATTTTACATGGACGACATGTCGACGGAAGGCGAGCGTGTTCGCTCTCTGGATGATTTACGGCGCAATTGGTCGTTGAGGCTGACGAGCCCTGAGGATGCCCCGCACCGGACGGTATCTTGCCAGACGGACAAGCCTCGACGATCTCGAAATAGCATAGATGCTGATCGCCTGAGCCGGCGCTCCAGCGTCCACTCGAATCGATCGCGAGCCAACAGTTACGTCAGACCGACGCCTCTAGGTGGGAAAGTTCATTAATCCGAACATTAACCAAGCATACAGTTCTTTTAATTTTCGTTTAGTCGCTTTAAAGGGAGTTTGATTTTGCGATTTTTAACTGTTTCTTAATTGTTCAACCTTTCAGGAGATGTATTTCTGAAAGAAACAAAGTGAAAGAATCATTCAAGGCCTACAAAATTATATTTGTTTGTGTTTTTTGTATTTCAGTATTCTACATCTTATCTCCAGAAAGATGAATAAAGATTGATATTGTTCTGAAAATTTAAAACTTGTTGAATAGCAACCCCTACTGTGAACTGGACAGATGACAAATAGAGACAACTTTGTTATCAAGATGAATTACAAAAATAATTAATTAGATTTGAAAATAAGTACTTTACCAAGATGTATAAGCAGCAGAATATGCTTATTGTAAATATAGTTTCGAATTCATCTCAGTTTGTTTCTGTTTTGCAAACACTTCACGTGACGGTTTTTGAAATTTGGTAACGAAAGTTATGTTTGTGTTTAATTGGTTTTTAGAAATGTAAACAAAATCTTGTTTACCTTAAAGACTCAGCAATTCAACTATATGCAGATACGCGTTATAAAAATCCTTTGTTCGATGATATCCACTGTTAAAATCTGTTTTCCGTCGATGCACCCTAAATTTACTACCAAAGTTCATACGAAACATTTCGCTGCCAATTTCTGCAAATTTCCAAAACGCCCAATTTCACTTTAATTACTGGTATTAGACCCACAATGATTACTGCAACATTATAGCCACTGCTCTCAAAAAGACCGTCTTGACAATTTGATTTGTTTACCATCATTGTTGAAAAGTATCACAGTTGTTCACATTTGTTTATATTTTTTATTCAAATAATCAAAGCACATTCTACCTCGATTTTGTACGATAAAAGACTCACCTCTTCTTCTTGCAATGAACAAAAATAAAAACACTCTCCTGACATTACTGACATTGGAAAGAAGACAAAAAGTCGACGGAAAGAATTCAGACCGCAAATCGCGAAGGTGAAAAGAAAGACTGCCATCAATACTCTGCCATCCTCTTTTTGTATTGCTTTTCATGTAAACTTACACATTTGTTTGTCAAGAAAACATTGTCTTGAGTGATGGTCTTGAGACGTTTTAAAATTGAAGATCAAAAGACGTAATACGAAAGAACTTTTGCATTTAATCTGGTCGCGCGCGGAGATCCCACCAAAAAGAAACCTGTTCCGATTCTGGTCCTGAGAAAACACGACTAAAACATTTGTTTTTAACGTTGACAGCAATAAAAACGATTACCGATGTTTTGTATATATCGATCTTATTGATATTATTCGACATTTAAGATGGCAGCACCGGCAAGCTAAACCCAAAAAAAACCAAAATCGCGCAATATCAGGTTTAAACAATGACTGTACCTTGTCACTCTCCAGGCAAATAGAAGTGAGAGAAACACACTACAAGTATCAGTAATTGGTATGAGGAAAGCAAGACAGTCTTTCCACAACCATAAACGAGGAAAAAAAAAGGTTTAAACATGTAATCAAAACAGTGCAACAGTGTGATTGTTCATTTTCCTTCTGTGTAATAAATTTTTAATTGTCATTAACAAACGAAACTGTCAAGACGGCTGTTGAGCAGTGAAATGTGGGAATAGCCGGAATTAAATATGGAGTTATTAGAAATTTGGAATACTTAGCAGCGAAATTTCTCCTATCAACTTTGGCAGTGAATTTGGGATACATCGAGGGAAAACGAATCGCATTTGCATCGTTGTATCGCTACACCGAGTGAGTTTTCAAGAAAAACAATTAATCTTTATTATTTACAAGATTTACAAGGTTTCAAAAATCAATGAAACTCAAACATAACTGTAATTAACTGTCGTTATATCAAATTCAAAAACCATTATGTGAAGTGTTTGACAAACAGAAACAAACTCAGATGAATTTGAAACTAATAATGTAAGTACAATGTCATTATATTCTGTTGTTTACATCTTGTGTTAGTACTAATTTCCAAATTAATACATCATTTTTGTAATTAATCTATGTTTTTTTTTGTTTTACTTTTTCACTCAATCCAACTGTAGAGTTACCAAACTAAAAACTCGCTGATACAGGCGACGGGCGAAGAGCGAGTGTAGTCAAAAGAGGAAAACCCAGACGGGGAAGTACCGCAACTCGTCGCAAAGATTCCATTCGCCCTACGAGGCAGGAGATCAAAGTGGCCCAGCCGATAGAACCGCCAAAAAGTCCTCGCGAGATAGAGCGTGCCAGACGACACCGCAGGATCACCTTCATCATCCTGGCGACTTTTCTTTTTCTACTCATCACTTCGATCCTCGCTGTGGTTCTCACGCTCACGCAGAGCTCCTTCCTCAGTCCTCAAGGATCCGCGGAACTTGCCCAGTACCGAGCTTCATGTAAAAAACAAAATCTAAGAAATGATTTTCTTTCAAAACTTTTCTATTAGAAGCAAAATGCGATTATTATAGTGAACTTTATGATTCGAATCAAAAATCACATTACCTCTTGACATTACCGTTTTAGTTGGCAAACTTTGCAACAACAAAGTGCTCGTTTTCAATTCTTTTTTTTTTCCCAGAAATTGATAAAGTTTTCTATACTCGTTTTCAAAGGTTCTCTAAAGAAGAGTTGTAAATTGATTCAAACCACTGTTGCATGATGTGTTTGTTGATTACAATATTATTGTATTTGATGTTGATTCATCGTTCTTTGACTTGGATTGCAATTTTGTTTCAGTGCGCAAAGAAAATGAAGAGCTGCTGAACTCGTTAAACCGGGATCCTACAGTGAACACAACAACGCCATCGTCGCTTTGAAAATGATAGAAATAAAGAATTAGGAAAATAAGAAAAAAACAAAGGGACGTTTCGATTCCTTACTCAGACTCAGGCAACGAGATACGTATTGCAGCTCAGACATGGTGCTCCGACATGTTTGTTTTTTTGCACGGAGCGATGGAGCCACATTTTGTAAACCATTTCATTTCGAGTCAACTCCTTCCGCTAGAGATGTCCGACAAGACACAATTTGTTAGCTTCTGAAAATATTTCAACAATAGTCAGAATGTCGAAGTTGAAATTTTTATCACATAGGCTGCACCGATACTGCCGATGACAAATTTTCATTTTGGCATTACTTGGTTTCATTTCATTATTGCAGGGCAATTTTTCTTGACTTTTTGAGTTACATCCAGGTTTCTATTGCCAATAGAGCCGAGCATTTAAATTTGTTATGGGAAAATAAAAAAGTTGAAAAAAATAAAATTTTTAAAAAGTTAATCAACGTTAAAACACGACTTGTTTAGAACAGTTCTAAGATCATTGTTTTTTGTGACAAATTTTAATTGCTGGCTCAATTAAGGGAATAATTTTTCACAGATCTTTAGCTTAAAGTCTCTCGAGCCAACGAAAACCCCAAAGAGTAACGCGAACGATTTCCATATCAAAACACTGTCAGTAGCCCTCATTGTCATAAAATCGATACCCCAAAAATGTTCGCTTGGAATGAAAAAGGTTTTCGAGAATGCATTTCCGCGACTCCTAGAAATAGACTTTGAAATCGATGTGCGATTGTGTTTTAATAATGTAATTCCAAGCTCCCTGAAAAGCAACTTTTAGAGGCGCAATGTTATGTCTGCTTTTTTTTATCGAAATCATTTGTGAAACGTTGAAGCAATAATTGGCTGAGTCGATAAATTTCAAGTTTGTTGTACATACGAAACAAGTTTTTCAAACAACGTAGAATGCCAAAAATAAATCATTCTCGCTTACGTTCTATTTCATTTCGCAAAAAATGTGCATTCGAACAAATTTTTAAAATAACTGCTCAAAAAATGAAAAATTGCATGGTGTCAATCAAATTAAATAAAATGTAAATTAAAACGTTGAACTTTTATTTGAACAATAACTTATAACTGAACAAAAATGAAAAAAATAGAACAAAAATAAAAGATCAAATTTCATCGTTTACAACGAGAATAAAACATGATATCAAATACTGTTAAATGAACAGATTAACAAAATGTAGGGAAAACATTTTTCACCAATTGGTGTGAATTTCCATTCAATAGATAAGCGACAGCTCAATTTTGATTAACGATTTTCAAAGTCACTATTTTTTAACGCTAATCCACTATTCTCTGTATTCGAAAAAAATTTACAATTAAAACGTCAAATTGGTAATTCAATTTTCTGTCTTCTAATTCGAAAACGGATTTCATTTCAATTTATCGCTTGAATTAGAACTATTGCAAATAATTTGTCTTAAAAAATTCGGTTAATTAAAATTGAAAAGCTCAACTCAAAAAAAAAAAAAAATTAAAATGTACAGTTGTTGGCGCAAACTCGAAAATTTTGGATCTTCGAGGCATTAAATGCACGTACTAGAATATTAATAACGTAGACAATCGTAAGTTGACTATAAAAAAGAGAGAAAGAAAAAAAAAGAAATTGTAACTCAATGTATCAGCTCAACGAGTACGAAAGCGTTCGATTGGTTCTGCTCGCGTCTCAGTGATTCAACTATACGATATTGAAAAAAAGCAAGAAATTATTAAAAAACGCGTGACATCGAATTATTGAACAAACACAAATCGCAAAAACTAATCTAAAAGATAATTCCACATAAGAAAAAAAACAATGAGAAAAAAATTAAAAAAGTGCAAGTTACACTTTTTTGGAAAATATAAAAAAGTCGGAAGATTGTTATTGCAAGTTGACGCGGACGTAGGTGTAAAACAGATGAATAGATTATTTGTATAGCTTATGATATAAGTCCGATAACAATATTTTTCATACAGATTGTATGTACAGAATTTGCTGATATCCGCTTGTGCGATTTGCTGTTTTTATGAGACGTGCTTTTGACATCTTATAAAGGGATACCGTTTCAATGTTGTTAACTATAATTAATCAATATTGTGGAATTATTAGGTGTTAATGATAACATCAAAAACACGTCTCATTGAAAAAGCTCGTCGAAAAAGCGTCGATATACTTGTTGTGGCCACGGGGAATCGAACCTTCGTCCCTCAAATGGGAAGCTGAAGCTATTTTCCCTGAGCTAAAATCGACCTGACAAACTTGTTGTAAAAATGATTGAATACTTTGCATCCAAAAGTTGACTAAAAACTAAAAAACCAATTTACAAAAACGTTTTTGAACAAAGTATTCAAAACTGAAAAAAAACCTGAGTGAAAACAGGTATGAAAATAACTAAAAACGAATCAAGTTGGATGAAATGCGTAAAAATATCATGATCATGTGATAATAATAAACGTACATTTCATATCAGATTTTATTATTGAAAAAAAATTGTGGCATGTGGCGCCTTGCTGTTGAAAAAAGTGCATTACTAACTACTATTATTTAAATAATGAGAAATTTATGTAGACAAGAATATATAAGTTTAACAATTTTATTGAAAAAAGAAATATCAATCCGATTATTCAAATTTGAACATTTCATCCATTAACCAATCAAAATTGAACAGCAAAATATCTCAAAGGATATCGCAATGTTAATATCAAACCGAGTTTGCAAAGAATTCGATTTTTCATTTTTGACTTGTTACATTCATATCGATTGAATAAGCAGTAAAAGTAGTAAGTAATGCATCTGGGAAAATGTCATTTGTACATAACTGAAATGTAAAAATAGATGAATAGCGAGCGCGGAGTTGTAGAGAAAACCAGATTTTTTGTATCATTATACTTCTTTTTCTTTTTCAAGCAAATTTCAAGTTCCTCGTTTAAAATTTTATCGGTCTTTAACTTTTTTATATTACATCGTAATTTTAATAACAATTTTAAACGGCGCAACAAAAATTGTTGCTCTCTTTAACGCAATACCAATTTGGCTTGTTTTATACTCAAGTATTAAAATTTCAAAAACAACTTTCGATCTAAAAATTCCCATTTTTCAAATTTCTTAGAAAATAAAGCAGCTTGAATTTTGAATGCTGAAGGAATTTCACAATACCAAATTGGAACTTAAATAATTTTTTGCATTCACACAGTTGAATTTGCTCTGCTAGCATTACGGAGGGTCGAGAACAAGTGTTTACCAAAAAAAGTCGCAGAGCTTGAAAAGAAAAATTACTTTGAGATAATTCAGTATTATAACTTCTATAGCGTGATGTTAATTGCGATGCTTCAGTGAAGTGATGGTAAATGAGGAATTATGTTTATATATTGTAATAAAATTGTATGTATAATTGTTATTACGAGGCAAAAATATAAAGAACTAGTTGTCCACAGTTTATCAGGTCTCAATTATTTCCCTGTCGCAGCCTTGCGTTTGCGACCGACTTATCTCAAACTACAAACAGTATCTACTTTACCGCACTTGTCGTTTGTTTGTACCGCATTGCACTTGAGATAATGCTAATCGAAACCAGACCAGTAACAAGATTTCAAACTTGCGAGCAATTCACTTTCTGAAATTTCACTCAGAGCCACCTGGAGCATGCCTGGTTGGTTGCCATGACAACCAATTGTTTAGTTCTGTCAAACAAACAATGTGTCCGGTTGTTGACAGCTTGTATTAAACTTAGCTTAGTCTCTATTGAAACATTTATTAATGCGTCATGCTTGTAAATAGATTTCTCAATTTCTGTTGACAATACAAAAGCTTTCGTTGGTTTTGCAAGACCCGAAAAATGTCAGACGGATTATCAAGCTACCCGCTCTCAAGTCGTGTTCTGCAACGAGCCAAAGAACGTGTAAGGCTTTCAAATCAAATTTAAATTTTTTAATTTCATAAATTTAATTAATGAAAATGAAAGAAGAAAAAATTTGCATATATTTTTAAGGAAGGAAAGCGAGTTTATGAGCGCCGCAGAAACTTGGTCTACCTTGTAGCTGATTTTTTGCGAGAAAACGGGTGAGTTTTGTGAATAATTTGTCAAGTGAAAAACGGTGAACTTTTTTTGTATCGCAGGTACGATAACTCGTACGAGATGTTTACAAAAGAGGCTCGAATCGCTGGGGATATCATGGTCTGTGACAACATTGACCTCGACACTGTACTTTTGGAGTACTCAGACTATTATCACATTAAATTTAACAAACAGCCGAAAATTTGTAAGAGAGTTGATTCCAATATGCTCACTGCTACCACTTCAATGCCAAATTTGTAAGTTTAAATTCAAAAATAACAAATATAATCAAGGATTGACACTTTGCTTGATTACAACCGCATTTTTTGTTTTTAATTAGAGTAAAAAGAGACAGAACAACTCGAACAAGAAAGCCCGAAGAGAATAACAACTTGCTGAAAGCCAAGTCTCCGACAGCTGACGAAAATGAAAACAGTACATTTTTGAAAATAATATCAGTCTCAACTTCGTCCCAGGACAATTGTTCAAGCAAAACCACAGGATGCATCAAAACGCCGAACAACGAAAATATCATGCAACCTGACGAAAAGTTCATGCGGTCGCTGGGGGACTTGTATCCCTCAGGATCGGAACTGCGCGACATCGCAGATATTATTTCCGGGGTAAATACGTCGTTTGCGTTCGCACAGTCATCAATAATTGACTCTTCGAATTTCGCTTTCCAGGAAATAGTTATGACTAATTTGAACGTTCGCTGGGACGACATCAAAGGTTTGGAAGACTGTAAGATCCAATTAAAGGAAGCTGCTGTTTATCCAATTAAGTATCCTTGTTTATTCGATGGCAAGCTTAGGCCCTGGCAGGGTATTTTACTTTATGGCCCACCTGGCACTGGTGAGAAATAATGTTCTGAAAATAATAAAAATGTTTTCTTCAATTTTGCAAATGAAAAAATAATGGAATTAAAGGTAAAACAATGCTAGCAAAAGCAGTTGCTTCGGAGAGCAACGCGACATTTTTCAACATCACGTCGAGTTGCATTGTGAGCAAATGGCGAGGGGAGAGCGAGAAGTACGTTCGAGTGAGTTACCGTGACGGCAAAAATAGTTGAAATAGCGCCGAGAAATTTTGAACGCTTGTTTGTACAATTTTGTCAATTTGTCATTTGTACGCAGGTACTGTGCGATATAGCCAAGTATTGTGCTCCGTCAATTATTTTCATCGATGAGATCGATTGGACAGCAACAGGCAGTGAAAATACTTCCACAGTGAAATCCGAACCCAGCAGGCGTTTTAGGGCAGAGTTTTTGGCCAGGATTGATGGTCTTTTGTCCACAGAGAATTCCAATGTGCTTTTATTAGCTGCTACTAATTTGCCTTGGTACAAACGAACAATTTTACAATTTGAAACTCAACTTTAAAATGAGTAATTATATTTTTCGCTTTCATTTTTTTAAATACAAAATAATATGTTGGTGCTTTTGATAGGGATTTGGATGCAGCACTTCTACGTAGATTAGAAAAAAGGATTTTGGTTGATTTGCCAAACGAGACAAGCAGGCGCGAGATTTTATCGTCGTACATTCAGGAGGATTTGTTGAAAGATTCGGAATTTGAAGTCATATTAAAAAATACTGATGGTTACTCTTGTTCGGACATAAAACTGCTCTGTAAAGAAGCTTGGATGATGCAGTTGCGACCAATCTGGAAGGACCTGGAGTCCAATCGACTGAGCCCGAGTGAAGTGTCGACAAAAAATAACATCAACCAAATAAACCATCTCTCTAAGGCGATGAAAACCATCAAACCGCCAATCGGAAAACGTATTGCTGCAAAGTACAAGAGGTGGCAAGAAAACGTCTCGGTATGAGATCGATAACGAGATTTACAAAATCAAACCATTTATTTTAGCAGAAAAATAATAATCAACATTTTATTATTAATCCTCCTTTCTCTGGTTATCTCTTTGATTGGTTTTTGTTCTCGCGAGCGTGTTTCAAACCGTGATAATAACCTGAAACGTTTTTCTCAGTTAGAATATGTACTTTTTTATTTGTTTCAAACTATTGTCAACTTTTTTAGTTAATTGAAATAGTACCTGTATGAAAGCCACTGACGTACCACGACATCAGCATGCTTGAAAGAGCATCGGTATCATTTTCTGGCAACCTATTATAACAAAAATAACAAAAATTGTTAAATAAAATGTTTGTCTATGATAAAAACAAATTCAGTAAACTATTTTACATACTTGGCCATGAGTTGGGGTGGCAGTGGCGGCGCTGGTGGCATATCCATGACAGAAAACGGGTCGAAGGACAACGAAGAAGACGGTTTGGCAGAGCGTTGGCTCTCGTAACCCACATCTCTTATAGCGCCATTGCACTGGGTTTCTTGAGACTCTGCCCAAGTTTTAGATGCTTCAATTTGAGCCTTGCAACTTTCCGGACCACCAGATTTCATCAACGAACTGATTTCAACTGATTCTGAATTTGCATATCCTGTAACATTGTAACATCGTAACATTACTAAGTTGTTTAACCCATTACTGTAAAGAAATAATAATTGCATAAAAACCATTGGACTTTTTTAAGAATCGTACCCAAATATTCTACAGTACATGTATCCGAGTCCCTATCGATATCTCGTATAATAGCTTCGTAAATTTGTCCATCCTCAGAGTACATTGAACGACAAGAGTCACCAACTCGCCAGCGTACCGAACTTGCACTTGCAGAACTACCAGCACGTTCTGCGGCAGTGGGTTGTTTGCTTTGGCTTGGCTTCGTTCGTTTCTGACTCGGCTGGGTTTCTTCGTTTATTCGTTTGCTAACTTCTTCCTTGGCCATGTTGATGGCTTTGTCATATGCTTTTATCAGAGCGCTATCATCCCAGTCATCTGTTTCTTGCTCCGAATCACTTTCTTCGCCAGGAAGCTGTTGAACAGAATTAAAAAACTCGAATGAGAACATTCACATTATTATTAATTAATTACATACGAAATAATGGTTTAAAACAGTTTTCCAAAAACAGAACAGTGAGTATTTCAATGTTTCTGTTTTCTAAAGAAAAAGATTATTTTTACATTAAATTTCTTGAAAGCAGTGTCTAAAGTCTATTTTTCAACGTCCCAGAAAATGAACCGTACTTTCTTGTTTGTCGACAAGGCAAAATGTGACTCGTGATTCAAATTGAAACTTCTGATCCTCAAGTATTGACCGTTGTCAGAGGCGAGAAACGTTATGTGCGATGGACATCCAATTTTATGCGAACTGCAAGGAAAAATTGAGATTTCAATTTTAGAATACAAATTCTTATTTTCGATATTGAATTTTCGTATTATGATTTTTTTTAGTTTATAAAGTTCACCTAGTTTTTCTGATGCCTTTACTTCTTGACTTAAAAGCCAAGCCTCCGTGAATGCATGCGTATTTGATCTCATAGTAATACAAATCTTGGTTAATCTGTCGTTTGACATTTGCACCCTGAATGGTTCGAGTGCTCCGTTTCCAGTACTTTTGCCCAGTATGCTTTTCAAACTGACTGATAAAATTAAAAACTTCGTCAACGGTCAAAAACTTGTAACCTGGTAGGTCCGCGTCTTTAAACTTTGTGTATACTTTTGGTCCTTCGTTGTGAATCTCGTCAACCTCGATATATAGAGGGTCAAATTCAGGTGAGACTTCTTCGCATTTCACCGTCACGTCTTCCATCATTACGTCGTTATCCATTGCTAACGTGTCTGTAATTTTTTATCTATTTTCAACTATAGATCATCGCAATAAAATTATTATTTCTTTTGTTTATGCAAAAATTTATTTGTTGTTTTTAAAAAAAATTTTACACAAATTCTGTTAAGCAAATTGTTTAATTCTTATGTCGCAAATGGCGAGACACATTTGTGATGTCACGTACGTTGACGTACAAAAAGTGTAATCAGACTTACAAAATGCTTTGCTTTTCCAATTGTCAAACGCGAACAGAGTTACACTGTTTGAAACGCAATGTAAACAAAGAGTAACTTGTTGTTTTGAAGGCACGAGTTACTTTAACCGTGTCAGAATTGTGTCGATTTTGCATCCATGTTGCAATTGCTACAATGAAGGAACGGTTGCGCGCGCAAGACGAAACGACGTGATTAACGTTACTTTATCGGTTTGATTTGTTGGTAAACAGATAAAATGTAAACAAACAGAACGTAAATTGAACAAGTCATCTCTTTCCATGTTTATAATTTTTTCGTTCACATTTGTTACTGTTTATTTGCTCATTCATTCTTAATTGAAACGAAATTAAGATCTCGATGAGACCTACTTATCGACAATTGATTTAAATTAGTTAAAATTAAAAATTTTGAAAATAATCGTCGGTTTAAGCAAATATGAATTAATCACGATTATTTTAAAACGTCAAAAAATCAACTCTAGACAGTGCTTTATGATTTCCCATTTGATTTTTCTTTTGTAATTTGTCTATAACCTCAAATTGAAAATGTTATTATTGTTTACAAACTTCAAAAATGATAAGAAAAATCTATTAGGAAAAAAATGATATTATCTAAAATCAAAACAAGCTTGGGTTTTCATTTAGTAGAAACCTTTATAAATAAACTTACTTCTTTGCTGCTCCGAATGAATAAAATTTTGCTTGGATCGTTCTCAGTCATTGCAGTTTTGCAATTTGCATAAAAGCGTTATTTTAACAACTAAAATGAATATAATAGATCACACAAATTATCACAATTACTTTTTCATTAATATTGAACCAAATTCGAGTGCAAAATTGTAAACAAAAGTTTGTTTCTGCGACAGTACTGGACAGTATACAAAAACTCTTTTGTTGGAGACCTCTAGCGGTAGATTTTAAAATAAAAGAAAATTGAAACATTTCTCAAATATATTATAAAAAGGTAAAAAACTTAATGGAATAATGAGAATGACGGAAAAAATGGGGTGCAATTAAAGGCTGAAGTAACCAAGAGTAAATATTTAATAATTTTGCATAAATGTTAATTATATACAGCATGCACCATACATTCATTGATTTTTGTAATAATCAGCTAGGATATTCCAGGCTCTAGGTACCATAAAACCGTCGGGTGGATTTTCACCAGACTTAGCTAGACCTAAAACAAACAATCATTTTTATTAAAATCAATCAAAACAAAATGCAATGACACAATACAAATAAAAAAAACAGAGTTTTTTCATATTCAGAATTAATCATTCTCTCATTACCCCTCATTTTTGTGCCAGATATGAACTCAAAATCCTGTGGTCGTTTCGGATCAAAAAATGCCATCTTTTTATTCTTCAAATCGTAAGCAGCGACTTTAAAGGGTACGATTTCTAAATTTTTTAATCCCCTTGATATTGAGAGTACTCGTGCACCGTGCGTTGGATCGTATAGATTTCCATCGGGCGTTGCATGTTTGTCGGGATGAGGCATTCCGGCAGGATCTCTTCCAACGATATAAAAGTTTGCTCCTGCATTCATTCGAGCCTTTGCGTGCCATTGAACCTGAAATTGAAAGTCAAAATTTAAAATGAAACTGTAATTAGGTAGAAATAATCTCAGATTTTTTCAAATAAATAAGTAGAAATCAAAAAAGAATGAACAATTTGCGTACTTCGATTGGTCCAGCGTACATCATCGGACTAGGGAAAATAGCCAGAAGAGTTGATTCTTTAGGTAGGATACCTTCGTCAAGAACAGCTTTGTGTTGCTGTATTCTAACTTGCAACGGCACATCGTCATCTTTTGTCCAACCACCCAATGGATGCAATAATAAAACTGGATTTTTAAATCCTCGTTCCTCAAGCAAACGTCTTCTAGTATCCTTGAAAACACAATTATCAATTTTATTTCATTTCATTTTTATTGTAAATTTTATTCACTGAGAAAATAAATTTTTAATGAAAGCAATCATAAAAAAGCTATTGCAAAAGTAAAATTTAAATTCTACAGTTTACGAAACAAATTTCAGTTTTATAATTAGCTTGAATTTATTAATTTTTTTAATTTTGTTTTTTTTTCTAATTTGATCCTTTAATCTTTTAATTTTTGAATCATAGTTTCATTTTAAAAAATACCTGCATCAAAAGCGCGTGTCCATTATGGATCGGATTCCTCAACTGAAAAGCAAACACGACATCGGCCTTCATTTGTTTGCACTTCTGTCTGATTTCATTCGGCGTGAGCCTGTATTCGTCCAAGCCATCATGCCACTTGATCCTCTCAAAAACTTCAACGTCACCGCCGATCAACCAGTCGCCAGACTCGTGCACCATCTTGATGTACGGATGACCAAGATTATTCGTACCAAATTGCCATCCACACCTCTCCTCTTTTCTATGCTGATAAAATTCCGGCCGCCTCAGAATTGCTAGACTTTTGTCTTTGTATCTTAAACTAATAGCTGAGCATCCTTCCAAACGCTCTTTGTCCTCTGTCGTCACTGCTAACACTATTGGCACGGATTGGTTCACCTCCACACCGTCCTGAATCAGGCACTTCAAATGCTGCGTCTGCAAACAAATTTAATTGTTTAATTTTATCCTTTTTTCAAAAATTCAGGTTTAAACTTCACATGGAAAAAAGACCATGTTTTCACCTGCAAATACTGATCTTCTCTCATAAACCCTTCAAGTGGAGCAGCCCAACCTTCAGACAGGACCTGCAACCACTGAAGGTCAAGTTGACTAAGGTTCAAGGTCGGAAGAGTGTGGGCCTCAGCAATGGCAGAGACCACCCTCTTCTGAGGTACGAAAAGTTCCTTCACCATCGCTCCAGGGTTCGACTCAGAGGGAATAAGGTGTCGTTCCTTAAGAAACTCGATAACCTTCCTAGCAGACTCCTCTATGGAATGATCAACAGTCGTGACCACAAGGTCAGGATTTGAAGGTCGTTCGTAACCCTGGTCAATACCAGTGAAACCCTTAATAGAACCCTCCCTTGCTTTTTTATACAATCCCTTAGTATCCCTTGCCTCGCAAACTTCCAGGGGTGTGTCTACAAACACCTCGAAGAAGGCCAGGTCGTACTCCCGGTGGATCTGCCTCGCCATCTGTCGGTCCTCCTCAAACGGCGAGACAAAACTGCACAAACAAATCTGGCCGCTGTCGGCAAATAGTTTCGCCACCTCCGCGACCCTGCGGATGTTTTCCTTGCGGTCCTCTTTGCTGAAACCGAGGTTACGGTTCAGTCCGGTTCGCACGTTGTCACCGTCCAGGCCGTAGGCGCAGATCCCCAGGTCGACCAGAAGAGCCTCTACTTGGAAGGCGATCGAGGTCTTTCCCGCTCCTGATAAACCGGTCAGCCACACGGTACAACCGCGAAAACCACGCACGTTGCCCAACATCTGACCACGTTTCGTCCTGGACACGTGGTGCGCCTGGAATGACACGTTTGCGCAGCTCTGCAAAAATATTCAAACGTCATTAAGTAATTAGTGAGATGGTTCGTTCAGGTCTTGGTTTAATGAGTTGGAACAACAAGTTATTCTGATGATAAAAAATGATTTGAGATTCAAGTACTTTTGTCATGGCGGTCTTCTTCAACTGAGGTGAGAAAGTTGGGCTTATATATTGGCACTGGTTGAGCCTTTGGTAAACGGTTTTATCTGGATTGTAATTATTTCCGAATGGCAAATAAACAGAATGATGTGGGAACATTTAAGGTTTAGCAGCTTTGGATGTTTGTTGACTTTTTAACTCGAAAATAAAATTACCATTTAAAGTATTGACAGTGGACAAGCATTAGTTCCAAAATTTTTTTCTGGTTACAATTTTTTCTTCAACTTTCGCAAATTGTAAAAGTTTTCCCGATACTTAAAAGGCTGCTTGACAAAACGAAACTGAAAACAACTGACAAAAACAACTGGTTGAAATCTTTATCGCAAATCAGATAAAAATGTAATGGCCTATAATGGCAAATTAAACTCAAATGAGTTGAACAATTAAGAAAAAAAAACATCCGTAAGGTGGGAAGACGAAAATGAGATTCCTTGCTAGCTTGAAACAATTGGAAAGTGAGGGAAAATTTTCAAATACAATAATTGAGGAAGGGGAATAATAAATAAAGGAAATAAAGAAATTGAATTGCGATTAAATTTTACAAACTTTTGCCACTCACCGTCATCATTTTTTTCTTAGCGCCTTTTCGCTCGTCATTGAACATCTTCAGTGATGTTTCCACTGTTTTGTCTCGGTACTGATGGCTTTCTCCAAGGAAATGAGCATCAAATACGTGGCATAATGTGTTTCCACCGCAAGTAGGTCACCTATACCTCTGTCATTCACAATATTAACACACCGAATCAGCGATTTTACATGAAAATCTTGTTTCCAATAAACTTCCTCACTCATCACTTTACAACTTGTTTACAATTATTACTTTTATTGTTTATTTATTACTTTCCTCATACAACAAACTTTTCATTGCTGTTTTTTTCTCTGAACTGATAAGCATGCAAATTTTTCACTTCCTTCTTTTCAGAACAACCGATGAGCAATCCGAAACAACAACAACAACAAAATAATATCACTTTACAATTTTTTAATTTTTCTGATTGTTCAATTACAAAGATAAAAAAACAATTACAAAAATGATTGAATTATATAAATGTTTACATAATGTTTATGAAGGATGGATATTTTTCAATGTAAAAAAGCGAGCACTACTGATGTAATAAACAAGATCGCCACACGCAATTGACTCGCCGCACTCGACTGTCAGCAGTTTGACAGCGTACATGGGACTTTCGACAGGGCCGAAAATGTCTTCGATGTGTCCGATAAGGAGGTACTGGTCCTTCTCGTGGTCCAAACCCGGGACCGATTTTTGAATGTAAACAGCCGTACCGAAATTTAAAAATTTTTCTGTCTCTTGGGGTGTTACCGTTGCGATACCCAATGACTCGATGACAGCTTCGACTTGGCCAAACGGTACGCGATCGCTTCTTTCATTTTCAGAGCTTAATTTGACTTGTTCAACCTTCGCGACGATTTCCTCCAACTGTTCGTTAACGCTCGTTAGCGAAGATTCAATCTCAAGGTCGGTCATTATTTATCTGAGGTTAAAAAAGAAAAAGCAAATTTAATTTGTTCAACAAAGAAAAATTTAATTAAAATAATTAAAAATCATAATTTTATAAGAGTTGTTTGTTGCTGTTCATTCTTGGTTACTTACGAATTCAATTTTGCGGCTACGAATTTGCGAAAAGTTGTTTATAACAAACTGGTAAACATAACCTCAAAAGCTCGTTGCCGGTTGGTATTTGAAAATGTAAAGTGATGTTTTTGTGCATTAGGGTGACGTTGATTGGGGACGAGTTGGGTACTTACAGCTTGATCCGCTTGTTTGTAAACATTTGTCCGCGTCAGAGTGGCATTCGAGGTTGACGTGACGAATTTTTGACATGACACTAAACAATACACGTCATATGGTGCCTTGACATGCGCGCGAGTCTAAGGAACGCGAATTTGATGTTGCATTTTTAAGATGAAAATTGATAACAATTGAAAAGTTTTGGTTGTTTTGATGTATTGTGACTTGTTGGAAAACAAATGACAACAATGATCCGAAACCTGTCAAGTAATGTCGTGCTCCAAAATTGTGGCCTTTGTTTATTCAAAAGATTGTATTCAAAAGAGGTTAGTTCTTGCAAAAACAGAATTTGCAAATAAACAGAAATTCGTAAATAGTCAAATTAATTCATAAGTCAAACAAATTGATTTCTATTGTAATTGTTGTTGTTTTTTGTAGGTTCCATCAAAATACAAAGAGACAATTTTATCTGGAATTCAACCAACTGGAAATGTTCACCTTGGAAATTATTTAGGATCGGTGCAAAATTGGGTCAAATTGCAAAATGAATATAAAAATACGTTTTGGTTCATAGCTGACATGCATGCCATTACAGTACCACACGTAAATTATCATTTTTTATCAAAAAAAAATAATCCTTCAATGCGAATCAGTAATTTTTGCAATTTTTTCGTTTTAGGATCCAAAAATGTTACAAGAAAATATTCTAAAATCAACAGCAATGTTAATGGCCTGTGGAATAGATCCGAAACGAAGTGTTTTATTTCAACAATCAACAGTTGGATTACATGGAGAGTTGTGTTGGATTTTGAGTACTTTGTTAACTACGAATCGGTTGACCCACCTGCATCATTTTAAAGAGAAGTCTAAAACTGCAACAGACATGCTACATGGACTTTTGAGTTATCCTATTTTGCAGGCAGCTGATATTATGTTGTACAAGTAAATTCACTTTTTTTATCAAAAATAAAAGTTCTTAAATAGTTTTCATTTTGAAGAAGTTTTTCCAAAAAAATCTTACTTTTGATTTCAATTTTATAAAATGGAAAATTTTTTTAGAGCTACAAAAATACCAGTTGGAGAAGACCAAGTCCAACACGTTCAATTAGTAGAGCACATAGTTCAAAAATTCAATACAGTTTATGGTGAAACTTTTCCAACACCAGGAGTCATTGTTGATGGCAAGTAAAAAAACAGAAAATTTCAAATTTGTCCAAAAAAAATTGTTGACATTTCTGAGATTTTTACGTTTTCTTTTGTTTCAGTGGGTGGAAAACGAATAAAATCGTTGAAAGATCCATCAAAAAAGATGTCAAAGTCGAGTAAAAGTATGATAGGCCGGATTGAGTTAACGGACGAGCCGGATCTGATTTTAAAGAAGGTCAAAAAAGCTGTAACTGACTTCACATCGGAAGTTTATTTCGATGAAGTAGACAGGCCAGGAGTTTCAAATTTAATCAACATACATTCGTTGATAACTGGAAAATCTGTAGAGGAAATTTGCAAAGAAGCAAAGGGTCTCGATACTGGAAAGTGTGTAAATTCAACATACAATTTTAGTTCGAGCAGTGTGGAATTTGTTTTCAAAACTACTTTTTTAATGTATCACATTAATTTTCAGGTACAAGTTAGTCTTGGCTGATGTGCTAATCGAAAAAATCAAACCGATTCAAGATCAATATTTCGAATTGATGAAAGATCCGGAGTATCTTTTAAATACTCTAGAAATTGGCGCTGATAAAGCCAGGACAGAGGCTGAAATTTGTATGCAGGAAGTTTATGAAAAAATTGGATTTTTAGCAGTTAAAAAAAAGAGTTTACATGCAAAAGCGAGGCAATAGTGCGTACAAATTTTTATTTTTTTGCGTTTGAACAATTTTTGTGAATAAATAAAAATTTTTATAAAAAATCGACGTCTATTTCATGTCTATAACTACTTTTCCTCGCAAATGACCATCAGAAACGTGTTGGTAAGCTTTTGGTAATTCACTGAATGGGTAGACACTATTGATGACTGCTTTCATCTGAAAAATTTAAACAATAGTGCTACATTTGAAAAATTGAAAATTAAGCGATAAAATAATAAATATTTCAATTTAAGTAATACTTTTTTCTTCTCGACTAGTTCCTGCAATGTTTGCATGCCACTTTCGCATGGCATAAAAAATCCCCACTTCACTGTGCTCACGGAACTCGCATTAAGGTTTGGTAAATTCTGTCTTATTAGCTCGACCACATTCTTTACATTTCCACCTACCAGTCCATGAGCGTCCATATTTTTAAGAAATGGAGGGTTCAGAGTTATGTACGACGAGTAAGGGTACCCTTTGCATTTGATTGCATCTGCACCTTGATTAGAACAATCCAATATGATGTCATATCTAAAAAAACAACAATTTTATATTAAATTTAAAAACACCGAAAAAAATCAAGAAACAATAACTTGTTTGATTTTACATACGGGCCTTCCGCCTTTATCACAGAATCAGCGTCTTTTTCCTGATAGTCAATTACTAAATCAGCTCCCAATTCTTCTAGCATTTTAATCGAGTCATTTCTACCAGTAGTAACCACCTGAAACCAAAACAAATAGTTTAATCCAAAAAATTATACCGTATTTGGAAATAGTACAAGTTTAAATTAAAAATATAAATTCGTACTTTGACATTCCAAGCTTTTAGAAGTTGAATGGCCAAAGTTCCAACACCTCCTGAACCGCCGAGGACAAGAACAGGTTTATTTATTCGCGTGTTACGCAAAAGTATTTTGTAACAAATACCACCTGTTATCCATAAAGATGACCAGGCTGTTAGCCCTGCATATGGAATACTGGCTGCTTCTACAGCCGTTATGTTTTCTGGTTTCAAATAAACCTAAACAAAATTAAATATTAAAAGTAAAGAAAGAAATTTGAACTTAATATGAAATGAAGTTTATTTTGCAAATTTTTTGTGTGGGAAATTGTATGTACCAGTGATGAATCGACAACAACATGAGTTGCATGGCACCCCTGTTCCTTTATAGGCACAACGCCCCAAACTTTATCGCCAATTCTTAATCTATTATCAACGCCATGACCTTTTGCCACGACAGTTCCAGCAAAATCTCTTCCCATCGTCAAAGGAAACTCTATTGTTGGATCGAAAAGATTCGTTCCTGTTTCTAACTGTCTAGTTTTTCGCCATATGTTTATTGCAGTGGCTCCATATCCATCTGAAATATCAATTCATATTTTGATACTTTTATTTCTTAAAATTTCTTTGCTGCTTGTAGAGAATTCATTTTCATATTTATTTATTGTAACAAAATATTTTCTCGTTGGCTTACTTATCATCGCGACATCAATAGGATTGACACTAGCAGCCTCGACCTGAACCAAAACCTGATTTGTCTTCGAAATAATAGGCATTTTGACATTGTTTAGCTGCATTCTTTCTATACCATCATACGAGTGCACTTGCCATGCTTGCATCTTATCAGAGCTCGCATTATCTTTTATATTGGTTGCCAATGCAGAATTGCACCTCCTGGTGCAATTTGCAGACAACATTTTCAAACTTCTTATCATTTTTTGATTTTTTTTAAACTGTAAAAAACATTTTCGCTCCACCTTTCAGTATTATCTGGAAAAGAAGAATATTTGCATTAAAAATTTTATAATGAAATTGTTGTGAACATTAATTAATAAACTGGTGTAATCATTTTGCTTTTTGTTAATGGAATTTTAGAGGTTAAGCACTTTCAAACAATTGTAAACATTACTTCCAAATGTCAAAATTGTCAAACAAATAGGTTAAAATTTTTGTTTTTATTATAAAAGATCAATAACTTGAAGAACAAAAACAAACCTCTTCAAAAACACAGTTTTGTTTTGACAGCTAACCTAACCTTACTTTATAAGTTAACAATTGCAAAACACGAAATAACTGTGACAATCTATAACAAATAAGAATGTTATTGCAAATTGTTGCTACACTTTTGTAAATGCAATTTAAATAAAAACTGTATTTTCTAAAGGATGCCGAGCTAGCATAGGTGGCAGCACCGTTCAGTTCCCGCGCGTGCGACACCAAACGGGAACTTGAGAGGCGTGTAACCGCTCTTGTAACAATGGTCGGTGTAGCGTTGGTGTTCTCGATGTGACCGTTGTTGACAATTTTCATTGACGATATCGAAACAAAAACACGCGAGGTTGATTAAAAATGATCCTTTGTGGTGCAAGTTAACTGTCGCCGTTGGTTCCGATATTTCGGTGAGTTTCCAGTCCGTAAAAAACGACCGACTATTTTTTCCGCCAAAACTCTCTATTGAAACGCCATCTTGAAAAACATTCAGTTGTCAACACACCAGCATAACATTACAATGATCTATCTTTTAACAAATCCAAAAAAACGAGTACCAATGTTAACATTGCTGGTACATTTTTTGTTTTCATCACTTTCACCTTTGTTGCTTATTTTTGTTTATCTAATGGGTCGTAACTTGTTTGCACAATGCAACCAGGCTTGTTTACCTGGTTGTGTTGTAGATATTACGACGGGTGGTGTTTCGTAAACAGTTTTCAAAAAGTGTTTATTGTTGTTTTCAAAATTGTATTTCAGTTTTGTTTTCTGTTTCAGAATTGAAGTCTAGGTCTGATCAGCCAAGATGTTTTATGCACATTTTGTGTTGGCCAAAAAGGGCCCTTTGGCTCGAATCTGGTTGGCCGCCCACTGGGACAAAAAGCTGACGAAAGCCCATGTTTTCGAGACAAACATTGAAAAATCTGTCGATGGTATCTTACAACCAAAGGTAAACAATTCATTTTAATAAAATTATTAAAAATATTTTTTATTTAAAATTTGAAAATTTGTTTTAAAAATTTCTTATAAACATTGATATTAATGTCTATTAATAATTAAAAAAATAATTTTTGAACTTCCTTAAAAAAATTATTTTGTTTTTAGGTAAAGATGGCCCTACGAACATCCGGTCATCTGTTGCTCGGAGTAGTGCGAATTTATTCGCGAAAAGCCAAGTACTTGTTGGCTGACTGTAATGAGGCGTTTGTCAAGATTAAAATGGCCTTCAGGCCTGGCATGGTGGATCTGCCTGAGGAACACAGAGAAGCTGCTGTGCAAGCTATCACTCTGCCCGAAGTGTTTCATGATTTTGACAGTGCAATGCCAGAATTGAAGTAAATGAATGTTTCAATTTCCATCTTTTATTTGTCAAATTCTTATTCATAAAATATTTATAAATAAACAAAAAATTTTTAAAATGTAATAAATGTGTAATGCATTTTTCTAGGGATGTTGATATCGAAGCTCAGTTCAGTCTCAACCAATCCAGGGCAGAGGAAATCACCATGAGGGAGGACTATGGCAGTCTTTCACTGGTCACTCACGATCAAGGTTTTGGTGACATGAGTTTTGATGCCGAACCTCCGGAATTAATGAGACATGCTGGTGGCATGGAACCTTCTCTAGACCAAGTAAGTTTAAACTCAAACCTTGTTATTTACATACCAAGATATTTTTTTTCCTTTCATTAAATAAATTCAATATGAATATTTCTTACAGAGTCATATGCTATTCAGCGACGGACCAGGTATAGATGGTACTTTGCAAGACAAAGAAAAAGAGCCAGTTGCCGGTACCTCTGCTGCACAGGCAATGGACATTGACACACCTATAAGAGATGATGGTTTTGGTGGCCATTTAGGCCAGGACATTATATGTAAGAACCTCTAATTCCCAGTTCAAAGAAACGAATCTAGAAAAAATCAAATAAGAATTATTTTGGAATATTTCATTGTGCATTTTATCTTAAACTAATTTATTCACTTAATTTTAGCTGGAGGATTGTTCGAGGGTGGACTTTTCGACGAGGCTCCTATGGGAGAGGTGCCAGTTCCCGAAGTGAGTTCGATGGGCGAACAACAAGAAAACGCCGCGGCTTCCGCAGCTGTTGCTCCATCTGTTCATGACGATTCAGATGATGATATGGGTGATCACTTTGGCGGAGATATGATGGGTGGAAACGACATGAGGTATTTATCCGAACATCAACTCAAAATTGTATTTGTTCTTCTTTTGTCCGGAATTTTTTAAAAAAATAACGATTAAATGAAAAATTGCAGCGACGATTCAAGACCTCCAACGCCACTTCCAACAGCAGAAACTGCCGAAGGAAGAGCGAGTGTTGCCAGTCGTCGTTTCACCCCAGCACCACCTTCTATTGCGTCCGAACATCCTCTCGATATTGCAGACGAGGCTCCTCCGCAAGACCAAACTACACTCCTGCATGATGAAGAGGAGAGTTTTGCATTAGCGCCTGTTGATGCTTCTGCACTCAAAGGTGAACTTTCATGAAACAAAAAATATTTTTTTTTAAATATAAACTAAGTCAGAATTCAATTAAGATCAATTGAAAATGTTTTTTAAATTTTGATTTCAATTGTTGCAGGTTTCACGAAAGCCAAACGTAAGCGCAAGCTGATCGTTGACGAAGTGAAGAATATATCAGGAGAGGAAATGAAATCTCAGCTGTCAGACACAAGTGATATTGTAACGACGCTGGATTTAGCTCCGCCAACCAAAAGACTGATGCACTGGAAGGAAACTGGCGGCGTTGAAAAACTTTTCGCCTTACCTGGTCGACCTATCCCAGCGAGAGTTTTGTTTAAAGTAAATTTTACATAATTAGAATAAAAATTGTATCTGAATTTGAACCTATTCAAATGGTTATTTAAAAAATTTGTAATTTCCAGAATTACCAACGTCATCTGACTAGTAAATCTTATGAACACGAAGATTTCGGACGCCTGGGAGGCGAGGACGACGGACTGCCCTTGGAACAAATTCGGGACGCAAACGAAGTAGATCAGGTTCCGTTTGACACGAGTGCGATCACCAAAAAACCAAGTCGCAAACGAAAGACACCGGCTGACGATGAGGTTTCTATTTTGTTGTATTTCACTTTTTTTAGAATTAGTTTCTTTCAACTTCTGGAAATTGAATGTCAAAACAAAATGTAAAAAAAAATTAATTCAAGTTGGACTTTCAGTTACCAGCGAAAATTTCGGCGTTTGACGCTATGCAAAACACAATTCCCGACTCGTTTGAGGTTTCGGGATTGTCCGACCAGATGCAAATGCCTGCGCAGACCCCAGCTCGACCGGACTTGTCGACCACACACGAGTCAGGTATCCCTGATATCGGAAACATGTCGATGGCACCGGTCGAACCGTCGGAGATCATTGAGCCGACTTCGGAAGTGCCGCCGATGGGTATGGAAATGCCCCAAATACCGCCGGGAGACGTTAGCTCACTACTAGGTACGGACGACCAGCAACCTGCGATGACACCCGCTCGGACCCATGATCTCTCTGACGGTTTACCACAGATGGAAAATATGGGATATGACCAAGTGCGTTTTTGTTATTTATTGGCAAATTTATTTTTTTTTCTTTGGAAAATTTGGAAAGTTTATTGGATTTTTATGTTTTTAGTCACAACCTCAAGTATCCTACTTGAATATGGGATATGATGAACACCAACCAGCAGCACATACACCGGGCGGAGTTTCCGAACGAGGAGGACCTGCTACGCCTTGGAACCAGGAAGATTATGAGTTCCCACCTTCTGTTGGACCGGTACGATATTTTTTTCCTGAATTTTACAATAAAAAATTGTATGATAATTTTATTAATTTGGTAAATATTTGTGTTGCAGCAAGAAGAACAACAGATGGACGAAACCTACGAGCAGTTTGAAGAACGTGTGCTGAACAAAAGAGCTGCTCACATGTACCATGTGATTAAAAATAAGTTGGATAATAAGGATAGATTAACACTGAATGAAATGGCGTACAAAAATAACCGTAAACAGGTAAGCAGACTCAAAAAAGTTAACCTTGTTTTTAGTTTGAATACAAGGATTAGAAATAATTAATGAGAAAAATGTTGATGTTAATTTTCAGGCGGCGCAAAAGTTCTATACTTTGTTGGTTCTGAAGAAGTTTCAAGTTTTGGAATTGCAACAAGAGTATTCGTATGCTGATATCGTAGTCACCAAAGGACCCAAGTTCGAGAATCCATCATTGTAATTTTGAGATCGCAATTTCTTCTCTTGAGTCAAGTTTTTATTTTTCATTAATTTTTACTTTGCAACCTCCTTATATTGACGTTTTTTTCATAACATACCAAACTAATTGTAAAAGAAACAAAAACAGACCGCTGAATTATTATTAATCATTTTTGTTTATTTTATTTTGCTTGGATAGACTAATGATTTCAGGATCGAGTCATTATTTACAAACGATCTTATTAATGCCCGATGCTATATATTTATTTCATACGAAAAACTCTTGATATGCTTATTACGATTAAGAAAGAGTATATTTCTACGATTACTTAATTAGCGAGTTGGAATAATCTATTGTTAGGTACTGTCTTATTTCATATCATACGATAATTAAAAAAAATGGTTGAATACATGTCAAATAGCACTTTTTACTATTAAGGTAAACTGCGATGGGATGTGGATCACTTCTAATTTTTTAAATTTGAATACAAAAAATAATAACGAGGTTGAAGTGCAATGCCATGATGAAATAAAATACAATTTCACATTTCCGACTTGATCAAATCCAATGAACAAATTTTAAACAAAAAAAAACTTGCCTGGCATTTCATTTCAACTGTAATTTTTATAATCATCAGAACGAATTAAAAACGCAAGTTCACCAACATTTAAATTAATGTTAGTATAAAAAAATGACAAATGAAAATTATTTTTTTAACCTGTTAATGCAAAAACGATGATTTAGCAATTAAATTGAACGGATAAAGTTTTATTTATCAAATAAAAAGTTTAGGATTTAGTAATCGTGTTCAGGTCAGACGTTACTTTTTAGTTGTGAAATTATTAACATTATGTTCGGCATGTAAATTTTTTTTTATCATAACAAAAAATTAAAACTTTACTGTACAATTAGCACGAGAGTTTGTTTTTGTGAACGAGTTGTCAATTGTGAAAACAGGATTAGGACACGACCGATTTGTTGTATTTTAAACTTGAAACCTTGAATTATCTGACGTTGAATTTACAACCAGATTGAAAATGATTGTTCCTTATGCATTTAAAGATTTTGGCTTGCTCCTAAACAAACATGACTGATATTGTGAGTCAACTCCTATTCAAGTTTAAAACGTAACGAAAAGAAAAGAGAACGTTGATGTTTCTGCAAATGTGCTAAAATCGTGTCGCAATCTTGTTTAGAGACAAACGAAAATTCGAAACAGAAGTGTTTGAAACATTCTAATCTAAGGCCAATGAACTCATTTCATAAAAAGAGAAATTGTCAAAGGGAAGCGAAAACAATTCATGTTTGTTTTTTTTTGTTTTGACATTTAATTGAATTAGCTTTGTACAAACGATACAGCTTACGTTTGTCCGGTTTGTCATACAAAATGTAATTTTAAGTTTATGTCATTGAATATTTCAACTTTTGCATTGATAGTACTGGATAAGATACCGCGAGTTATAAAAAATATGTTGTACTATACTACGTTTAAGGGATACTTCTTTTTTTTTCTTTTTTTCAAAAACGGCTGTGGGGGATTTAGCAAATTTACCTCCTCATACCAACTTGACTTAGAATGAAAAAAAGATTATTACAATAAAAAATAAAAGAAATCAGTTTTTCTTTCATTTACATTCCTGAAAAAAGTTAATTTTTATTCTTACTCTGATTAACAATTTAAAATTGTGCAACAAAACTTTCTAAAGTCAAAGGAAAACAATCAATTGTATACTTTTTCAACAAAAAAATTTAAACTTGGTTTGTTTACAAAAATGAACTCGAGCTTAAAGAATCAAATCAGTTGTTTATAAAACAAACAAAAGTCAGCAAACAACCGTTTAATCTTGGTTCAAACAAGCTTTCCTAACACTTTGTTTGTAATCAAACAATTGTAACGTGACCTCCTGACCTTGACTCGTTTTTGTAAACAAAAAACCAGCTTTCATATCAGGCACAAAACAAACTGCGCCACCAGATGGCGTCCCGCGATTACGATGAGTCAAACAAGGTTGGCGAGAGGGAGCGATGTTCGGCGGATCTCGCTTTAGTTCGATCAGTTGAATGGCAGCGCACTGGCCACTGGTGCTATGACAGAGTGACTTGTCCCGTGTCGTTATGTGGGTCCAGGGTGTTATAGTTTACTCGACATGGCGTAAGAACAGTGCAAAAACAACGAACCAGTCTTCACGCCAGACTCAAAAAGTGCTCACTGTCTAGTGCGACAACTGTGATCGTGCAAAAATCCGTTCGGATTGGATTCGAAAATACGTTCAAGCTTGTTTGTTGCTGCAACAATAACCAAGCAAATTTTCATCCTCAGCGTCGATGCTGCGGAAGAAAGCAGCCGTCGCCAAATGATGGCTTTTTTTCGCACAATCCACATCTCATGACAGCTTGACGGACGGGATCGGTGCGCCGAGATGGCGCCACCTGTCGCCTTTTGACATTCTCACACAATGTAACACTTGCTCGCAAAAGTGTGATAAGGAAAACTAAAAAAAATTTTTTACATTTGTTATTGTAAATCGAAGAATCGTCGTCAGCTGGCGAGCTGCACGAGAAACCAAATCCCGGCGGTGTGATTATGAACAGGGAATTTTATGTGCCTGCCTGCACGCCTTACGCATATCCGGTAAGTGATCCAACGGGATGCGCGTTATGCTTATTAATTTCATGATTCACTGCCATCAGCATTTCAACAGTCCAGTGCACGCGTGTGTGTAAATTGCCTTTTTTCCTTCCTTGTCTCTTTTTACCCGTCTACTCTCTTTCCCTCATTCTTGTGCAAAAATATAAGAGTTTATTTAATTTGTACAAAATCATCCTTGAATCGACTCTCCATCGCCTTTGTTTCTACTCCAGTTTCACCGCCTTACCTGTCCGCCTTCGATCCAATCCGATTTTTCAACACTTTTTATTATTCCTCTCTCTCTTTCTTTAGCTCTCTTTCTGTGTTTCTCTTTTTTTGCGTTTCCATCTCTTTCTATCTAACTTTATTTTTGGATAATAAATTGTTAAAATGTTCGTAGTATTGTCTAAAAAGCGATTTCCAAGACTATTTTATTATTGTGATTAAAGTGGATTCAATTATGATTGAATAAAAATATGAATTAGTTGAAAAATAAATTTTGTTGAATGATATTTTTGGTTTGTATATGTAATTAAGCAGAAATAATGTTCAGGTTTGTTTTTATGTTATTATCAAGTTATTATTAAACGAATCCCGAAAACAAAAAAGATGATTAGTGAATGAATAAGATGAAAAACGTTTCAGTCACCCTAATTAATTGTAACCGTCATGGTCAGTTATTAAATCGGAGCAAGCAACATATTTTTGCAAGTCGAAAAGAAGAAGAAACCGTTTTATCCATTTGGCTTTAAAAGTGTTAACTTTTTCCAATCAAATATTTGCAATTTCAAATTTGCTTTTAAACAAGTTTTCTATGCATGTTTTTATTGAATAACAAACAATTTTCAAATGTCTATAGGCAAAAGTTTGTAGGCAATGTTCAAAAAGAAATTCGATAAGATAAAATAGAACGAAATATGATCTCAAAGTTGATTTTATTTGTTTAATGATAAACTAAGTTTGAAATTTCGTTTGGTTTTTGTCAACGATAAGATGTAAAAGAAAAAAAACCATTTCCAAAGCTCGAATTCGTCACGAATCAAAAAGAAATTAATGGTAAAAAAAAGTAAAAACGACTGTTGTAATTGCACAATGTTTAAATTGTATTCATCATAGAAATCGGTTCGACGCCCAACCAAAACGATGATTTAGTCAAATTCAAATTGTTTCGATTGTTTCATTTTTTCTTAAACGATATTTTTTTCTCAGTTTCGTAATTTTGAGTTGCTCAAAAATTGTTATCAATTATTCAGATTTTAACCAACAAGCAAAAAAAACACAAACAACACACCGCAATTGAAACAAATTTACATTTTAAGCAGGAGGAAAAAATATCTTATCGTGAAAATAACTTTTGCGCCTTGTGATTCCTAATTGTTGCTACTTTATGATTTTGAACAATGGAATTTATAATCATACACGCGTTTCAGAAGCAAATAATATAATAACTATTGTTGATGGCGAAAAAAAAAATTCGCGCTACCTATCTTGGTAAAACGATTATATTACTTTAGAATGGAATTACCACTTCGCTTGATCCATTGTATCTGAATTAATAAAAAGCAGTTTGTTATCAATTCCAATTCATTTCAGCAATTTGTAAACGTTTTGGAATTCTACATACAAGTTTTTAACCTTGTATTAAACCAGAAATTTAATCTTAAATTTTCATTAAAAAATGCAAAAAATAGTTTTTTGTTTTCACTTTTTGTTTAATTTTTCAAAAGATATAAATCATAAAATTGACAAGAAAGGAAGATGAAATTGAAAATGAAAATCATCAAAGTTGGAAGCGAAGATAATGTTACGTCATGTGCTTTCGTTTTCATTAATTTTCATCGATCGGGAATGGCGTTTTCTAAAAATGAGTGTCAATAAAAATCACATAATCAGACCGGAATTGAAAAAGTTGTGTTTGAAAGAAAGCGCGGATGGTTCGTGCGCGTAGGGCCACACTATGAAAATTGATTTTGTAAACAAAGGCATCAAAGTTGCTAGTAATGTTGGGTGAAATTTTGTAACTTCAATTTAGTCTTGATTCTTTGTCTGTTGTAAGTTTCCCAAAATCAAAAGTTATTGTGTGGGATCTGCAAATTGATTTACATTCTGATACATTATTTATTATTTACAACTACTTTAATCAGTTCAAAACATTTAAATTACATTTTGTTTTATAATAAAAAGCAAATTTCAACGTTCGAAAACGAGATAGCAAAAAAAAATTTTTTGTAGAGAATAAAAAAAGTTGATCAATTTTGGATGGTATAAATTTGGATCGTCGGTTAGGCGCGTCCTGGCACAGAATATAGATTTTACATTTATTTGAACCGAATCGAGCGAATGCTACCTAGTTTGTGGGTGCAGGTGCTCACGGTACCACGCTAATCTTCATCAAAGACTTTGATTGCAATTAAAAAAGAAAAAAAGAAAGAAAAGTTTTAAATTAAAATTTCAACTAATTTCGATCCAACTTTGTTTCTCCGCTTTTAAAACAAATTATTAAAAATGATCGGCGGACGCGCCAGGTAAAGACACTGGACACTTTTCAATCTTTCACTTTGTTTCGTCACTTAGTATTTTTCTGTATCACGATGTTATATAAGCACACATTTTAATATTTGTGAACGTACAAAATTTTCAAGGACTTGATATGTGGCATTGTGTTTTTCTTCCGACCAGTTTTTCGAAGGTTTGAATTTGATTTGTCTTTTAAAATCAAAAAAAAAAAAAAAGAAAAAGAAACATTTTCTTGTCTGATTTTAATGTGTATAATAAATTTTTTTCTCGTTTGTTCCTCTCATTGAATGAAAATTAATCGAGTTTCTTACGCTGAGAATTATTACGACTATTAGACAAAATACTGAAATTGCGATCGTAGTCCAAGTGGTTTCACTCGCACTTTCATTATGAGTAACTATAGTTTGCATTTCACCGGGGAAACTCAAGTTTACTCGACGTAACATTATGTCGAGATATATTCGCTTTCCTTCGCGTAAAATGTTTTCCAAATTATGACCAAATTCATCGACAATTTATTCATAAGCTCAGGCTTATCGACGATCATCAATTAAAACCAAACAACTAATTAATTTTCATAGGCTCGTTTTCATTTCGACAGAAATACGAAACCTCAAAAGAACCTTGGAAACTACAAATTTCATTTCTATATTATGACAAACAATGTTTTGATTCAAAATTTGAATCAATCAAAATTATTCTCTATTCTGTATTCAATTTCATTTGCATTGTCAGAAGTAATGAAAAGATTTTATTGTTTTGACTTGTTGACCTTAAGATAATAGTTTTTTTGTTCTTTTTCATTTCAGAATCAATAAATTGTATCATAAAATAACGTTCTTTTGTATCAACCTGACAATCTCAATGGTTGGATACCCTTAAAATGTGCGTCGTTGACCTTAATTCAACCAAATTTCCAATCAATATTTCGATTTCGATTCTTCTTACTTGAGCCATTTTTGATAACAGAATAGAATACAAAAAAAAAATTACACAAGTCATTTCGTTCAAAATTTGAAAAAATGAGGAAATGATTTGAAACTCACTTTCTCAAAATGTAGCAAGGAAAATGGTCACGCCTCAGCGAATACTGTATCTGTCATGTTATTATTTTTTTTATTTTATGTTGATCTTGTATTATCGAGTTTATTAGTACGGCTTTGTATAAGTGACGTTTTTGATGAGCGCTGCACTTTGCAATTGCACTAAAATGCATCCGTAAAAGTACGTTAACGTTAATTGTTGCTTTAATCACGAATCCAGATTTGGAAAAGCGGTCGGCTGTGTAACGGAACGCAGTTTGTAACACGGAAATTAAGAATAATAAGAAATTCATGTCAGTTTAATAATAATACGAATAAATAAAAATGCGTTACCGCTCAAATCATGCTCATGGTCTGCGATAATTACTCGACTCGTTTTATGCAATTTCATTAGTATAATATTTTTAATCACTATGGAATTTACATTTTCTTCCACATTTTAAGTTTCAATGAAATGTTTTAATTTTTTTGCCATCTTCTGGTTTTGGTTATTGAACATTTTTCAATGAAAAATAATGAGACAAAAAAATTCGAAAAAAAATTTAAGGCCTTGTAAAATGTAGTTGAACTGGAATATCCAGAAATAAAGTAGCAAAATCGGATTAAAAACAGTTAGAAAAAACCGAATTTGTTATTTTGTGTAAAGTCATCATTTAGGTGAAACGAATTCAAGAACAATGAAAAAACTTATGATACATCCTGTAAAAACGGATCTATAGGGACACGGTTCGTTTAATCGCAGACAAAATGTATATTGTGGCCTACTAGGATGGGCATTCCGGCTTGTTGTTTGCATTATATAAATTGAAACGTCAGACTTGAATTGGTTTTGATTTGGATCATTTGAAAGTTGATACTGTATGTTGGCCGAAAATTTTCTAAAACTAAAAAAAATTTGAAAATTAAAACTTTTATCATAATTTCGAACAAATAATAAAACAATAAAAAATTATAATAAAAACGAAATCATTTTAATTAACTTTTAGCTAAAAATTGCAGTTGAATGTCCCATTGAATTAGACGATAAATAAATTGAATCGAGCATGGTAGCCTCAGAGCTGCAATGAGAATTGTTTGTAACTGGATTAAGAAGCCAGCGAGTAAAAAAAAAGTCCATGTCATATTTGGTGCTGCACAATAACTGTCTTAATTATTATGCAATTTGTCAATACCTTGTAATGTTTGAGTTTTAAGCGAAACAAAACAACATTGGAAATGATAAATTGCATTATTGAATTCGCAAAAAGATGCAAGATAAAGTAAACACGCTCCACTATAATGTCATTGACTCAAATCAAAACAATTACTAGAGAGTGTTAGACTGCAGCTTTCCATCAGTGCAGATGGTAAAAGTGCATTGAGAAAAATGAACGCTTGATATAAAAATGGTAATGGTTGTTGTCTTTTTTTGCTCATCAAGTAGAGACACTCTTGGAATTAAGAATAGCAAGCAAATCGCGTCGCTAAAAGGCATAACTCGCGCGAACGTTAATGTACCTCTGTGAAAATGATAAGCATCACATTATTCACGCAAGTTGATTAATCCTGAATCGTAATTTGATACAACTGTTTACAGCTGGACTCTTGGCAATAAACTTAAATGACGTTGCAGTATCATGGCAGGTTATAACCGACGGTTTCTCCAATAATTTGTAGAGCGTAGCAAAATGTGTTGTTTAGCTCTTACTTCGGCTCAGCTAAGCATTCTAACATTGACATGAAACTTGGTTGCAATTGGATGAATTCAACAAGTGTTGAATTTTATAGAATACAAAAACTACAGCAATATAAAAAGACGAGAATGAAGAAAGAATGGAATAAAAAAATGATCTCTATTTGTTTTTTTCTAGCAATCGGGTAGTGGATCATCAACAGAAGGGGTGGTGGTGAGCAGTGGGGGTGGAAGTGGCGGCGCCGGTGGTATGGACTGTATGGCCCTGAGGCCAGGACCCTTTCATTATCTGATAAGCGAGCAGGCCAAGTCGCTGGTGGCGCTTCAGGAGCTGCAAAATGAGGTGGGCGCACTGCTTGAGTTTCGGGACATCGTCATCGAGGCGTTCCCAGACCTGCGGCATAAAATGGGCGCCGAATCGGCGTCGACGAGCGTCGTGATGTCCACGAGCCGGCATGGCCAGGCGAGCTCGAGCCTCGCGATGTCCCGCAAGACGTCCACCGAATGGGAGCCCGGCAAGCTTCGTCGGCGACTGCCGCGCGAGGGTGAGTCCTCCGCCTCCTTTTTGCCTCGCAGCCGCAGCAACTCCCACAGCGGCGGCAGCAAGAACAGCGCCACTGTCCAGGACTCGGGCTTCAGCACTGAGACCTCCTCTAAGGACAACAGTGCATCCACCGCGATCCCGAGGCAAAATCAACCTGATGTTCAGGTCGAGGATGAGCTCTGGAACCTCCTTGATGTCATCCATCGCAAGGGCATCAGACTCAGAGAGGAGGTTGAGAGTCTTCAGGGTCGACTTGAAACTTCTGCGCCTGATGATGACCCTGTTCAAACTACGAGTAAGGATTTTTGATCTGTATTTTTGTTATTTTTTGAAATTGAAATCAAAATTGAAAACTCAATACTGACTTCGTTTTTTTGAAAATTTTTGCAAAAAATGTCACATTTCCGCGATTTGATCTAGCGTCCCTCGGGTACCATTTGCAATTTGGTATCTCGTTTCGAAACATACTCATGATCGTAAACAATTCTAAATAAACAATTAATTAGATTTAAACGTTTATAAATTCCAATATGATATAATTACTTTGAATTAATAGTTACTTTTAATTTCAGCGTATGATTCCATGTTGGTGAACACGACGTCGAATAGCGACGTGTTGGAGGCTGTGAAACGGATAGCTAGTCCAGAGAGTGTAGAGAATAAAAAGTCCGAGGAAGAATTTTACGTAGAACCTGACGATGAAAGGATCTCGATCGACAGGATAGCCCAGCTGGAAGCCGAGACCATCTCAAGTCGAAAACGCACTGAGCAGCTGCAATCAAAACTAGTGGTGCTATCGGTTCTACGGGACAGTGTGGAAAGTGGGCTGCTGCAAAGTAACCTTCGGAATGAACCCTCTTCGTTGTCTGTTACAAAGGCTCAAGCAACGGACAAGGAGGAAAACAGCAGGCTGCCAAGGTCCTGCAAAGAGTCGTCCGCGGCCAGGGTGTCGAAGAACCGTTTCCGCACGAGGACCATCGAGAAGAACGTCCTCGCGAACGTGACAACGCGCTCCTTCGAGGATGTCAGCATCAAGGGCACCGTGGACGAGCGCAGAAAACGACTTGGCGCTCTCGATTCTATATTGATCTCACCGATGCATGTTGCTCATATCCGCGACGTTGACTCGAACAAAATCGCTGCGATTCTTAGGGAGCGATCACCTCTCGAGCTTCAACGTCACCTTATAACTAGTACCGTCCATAATCAAGTAAGTGTTACACTTGACTTTCTATTATTTCATTCATCCAAGCGTTCGTTCATTCAAAACTCGGATGTTCATTTTGTACTGCGTCTTGGTTCTAGGCTCTAAAGCAAACTTTAGACGAGGTTGAAAAATCGTTATCGGACCAGTTGGACAAAGCCAAGGAAGAGAATGACAATTTACGATTCAAGGTACGGCCATTTTGGATTGTTTTCTTGAAATGTCTCTGCGGGTGATTGATCGAAATGAAAGTTAATTAAAATTAATTGCACAGCTGGCGGAGCGGGACATCGAACTGGCAGGCACTCGAGCACAAGTGAGGGTACTGGAACGTGGGTTGAACCGAGAACGAGTTGAAGCCGAGACCGAAAATGCAGACGAGCAAACTCGAGCGTCGGACCTGATTGAACATGAATCAGCGAGCTCGGACACCAGACAATCAGTCGAGGCAAAATCTTCGGACGAGGTGAAACCGTCTCCTAGGCGGCGACCTAGTCGCATACCTCTCCCAGGATCCACGAAAGTTTCCGCCCCCAAAGCTCCTAATCACGGACGACACGACAGCGGCAGTCGGGAGTCACTCAAATCCTTAAGCGTCTCTTCAGCACGACAACGACCAGAGTCCACTAGAGATTACAATCGAAAGTACGTTTGATTTGTAAAGCAAAAAACAAATTGTGTTAAAAGAAAGAAAAAAGAGAGCATTTTTGTAGAAGGTGGTGGTTTTAATTGTGGAATGTTTCTGTTGCAAAGCAGTGCTGGGAGTAGTCCGTCTTGGAACGCAACGAAAGACGCAGCGAGCAAGACAGCTCGCGAGGCAAAAACTCGCGAGTCTAGTCGCGAGTCGCTGAACAGGAGTAGCCTCTCAAAGAGCAGTCTGAGCAGCAACAAAGACTCGCGAGAGCAGCTGAGCGCGAACTCGAGCCGGGATTATAACAGCAAAAGTTCGTCGTTGTCGCGGACTGGCACGCGAGAATCAAATGAGCCCCAGACGAACGGTAGCACCAGGCGATCGCTCGCGCCAAGACGCTCCTATAGTCTGGCACGCACGAACCTAGATACCGACACCGGCAAGGTACGAGCCGCCAAGCAATACTTTTGGCGCAGTTGGCTCAAGTCCCCACTTTCAAACGGATCGAGCTAGTTCGCTAGTTGTGGCCCCGAAATCAGAACTCGAAACTCCAACCTCGAGTGCCAACTTTCTTCCACCCATTATTTTTTAACTTTTTTTTTCTTCTAAGTTGTATCTCTCTTTGTATCATATTTGAATTCACTTTTACCCTATTTGTCTCTGTAGAAAGCCGTCCACTCTTTGAATTCATGCATTTTGACACTCCAGTTTATAACGCGTTTCCAGACCGTCTCCCAGTTGCGGACTTTTGTTTACAAATCTCGTGATTTTGTACTGGTGGTTTTTCGTGAGTTTGTTATCTGTTCAGTTTATTTGTTTCTGACACATGCAAAAATATTATATATACTCTATTTTTCAAACTGAAACTGACTTTGGAGAATTTATTCTTGATTTTATATGATAACTTGACTTTTCGAGTTTCTTTTTCATTTGCAAATATGCAATTGTTTGAACAATGTTTGTAGACTCGTAAAATTTTGAGAATGAATAGTGACCCTGTACGTCTAGTGTTTTTTGTAATTTATTTATCGTCTGTGATATGATTGTTATTTTGCGTTTGTCATCAAGTCACAAAGTTTTCTAAGTTTGTTAATTGTACCTTTGTGTGTGAGATTGAAAAGTCACCAGTGCATCGTGAGATTGAAAAAAATAATGTTTGTGGAAATCTTTCGCTCTCTCCACTGGTTTGGAAATTGTTAGAAAAATTTTTGAATCTTTGGGAGATCGCGTCACGACTGATTATGGATCCTCTGTTGTGTTTTCGCACTCTTTTTATATTTCGAAAAACAAAATCACGATTGTATTTATTTTGAACAGCTTTTTTTAATTCCACTTTCTTTTTTTTTTCTTTTTGACCCATTGCGCGTAGATTTCGAGCAAAAAACTATTAAATAGTATTCTAAAACGTTTCGCCAAAATCAACTGACGGACTGTCTAGCCTACGGTTTGTTACTGAATCAGCAGTAGCATCCGATAACGAATATTCCGAGCTGGAGAGTATCGCCGATCATTCGTACGAGATTATCCAAAAGGCCCTTTATCGCGTTCTTCATCGGTTCCTCGTAAGTTATGCTTCTTATATTATGATTTGCTTCGATGCTTTTCATGGATTTTTTGGATGGTTTGGTGATAATTTGTTTAGTTACTTTTACCTTCTATGCCGTTTGTGTTTGTTATTTCCACTGCATCAAAGAACCAAAAAAAAATTTTGTTCACCTGCCTTGGTCACCAGATTTGAAACCAAATCTTCATTGCAAAAATTGTATTCAAAAAGTTTGAAAAAGAATGGTTTGAACATGCGAATGCAATTTGTTTATGATATTGCTTTTAAAGTGAATGCACCTTTGTTTCTCTTATTTCTTTGGGTTTTAAGAAAGTTCTATAGTCGAGTAATTTTTATGCACGATGCGTTGAGCATGAAATCGTTGTTGTTTCTGTCTGTTATATAAAATTTGAAACCCATGCATGTTCTACAATTTCTGAAAAATATTCACAATTTATTCTCATTTTTGGTTCAGAAATTTGCTTATTTGTTTTTATTCATTGTATTCTGTGTTTTTTATATGATTGAATTTATTCGATACGAGTATTTTGATTGATGTGATTACGCACTACGTAAATTCAAAGGGTTGAACAAAATGATGCGCACAAAATTGTCACTTACGACGCTTCGCTTGTAACGTAGATGTCTTGGTTTAATCACAATTATTTAGTAGTTCCCCTCAACCTCCCCTTTACCACTCTAAAAAACCGAATTGAGTTTATAATTTTATGATTTTGCTTGAAGTTTTGCTTGTTTTTTTTCTTTCAATTCTCGTCTACGCGGACGGCTCAACATTAAAATAATAATTTATTAACAATTAATTATTTATTTAAGTTTCCACCCCGTTGACACAGTTACATTTTTTCGTATTTTGTCATATTTCAACTGTATTAAAAAAGCAGGTGTTCAACCAACTGTTCAGTAATTTCTACGAAATTACATAAAAGAATCAGATTTCTCATCGATGATAATAATAAACTGATTGTTTCAGATTTTGAATCTACACGCGGACTGTTCACATGGTTGTGGCAGTTTTCGACACAGCGACTCGTCCCTGTTTTTGGACTCGTTAAACGAACCAACATCAACCGATGAGTTTCTTTCGAGATCGCCAGAAAGAATGTTCTCACAAACCATCGAAATTTGGAACCAAAATTATTTCGACAGCATTGATCACTCAGCTATTGTGCCTGACTTTGGATCCTCCTCGGACCAGTTTTTGATTCGCAGAGGCGAGGCGATGGCGGAATGCGACTCTTTGGAACGTCACAGCATATCAAGTGACAATGGCTCGTGAATCCTATATTCTACGCTCGATTCTTGCACTTCAAACCATTATGAACAGCTATTTTGCTTTTACAAATTCTGTCATTTTATTTCTTTCCGTATTTTAACATTCTATTTCTTACAATTTTGCATTGTATCAGTGGACCGAGTTGGTTTTACAACTTGTTGTTGGAATTTGATGAATTGCAGTTTTAATTTATTTTAATGACCGATTTTAATGGATCAATGACGAAAATTATATAAAAGATTAATGAAACCTGAATTGACAAAAAGTGATCATTTCAATTTTCTTTTTTACAACCAGCTTGGAAATGAGTTCGATTGACTCGGTTCACTAGTTGTAATTGTATCTTTCTGTTGTTATCCGTAAACTGAAACGAGATGTTAAAATGAAAAACGAGATACATAACTTTTGTATATATAGTTAACAAATAATTAATTAATTGACAAATGTGATGAGCAATGTTAAAGCGATGCACTTTTTGAGTGAGATGTTTTTATAAGTATGTGACGAATTGCATTGCATTCCTAATTACTGGTACTTAAGTTAATTTTCACAATTGTAAATAATTACGTTCCTGAATGAATTTTAAAACTATTTATGTTACATCTTTATCCTTCGACTACAAATTTTGCAATTTAAACGCAAAAATTAGAATGAAAATCAATTGAATTGACTTCTGTGCAATACGAGTAGTTGTACGCGTGGATTAAATTTTGAAATTATACATTTTGAATGAAATGAGCATATATAAATATATACACACTCATAATCTATTTATAGTATATATATATTTATATATCAAGCATGGTAAAACTAAATGCGCCAATAAAATATTTCTCATTGATAACGCAAAACTGTTTTTTGCAATTTATTCACCTATTTATTTCATATTCAAAGTTTTAGCTTTACAAAAATGATGAACAAAAGAAAGTAATAATTAAAAGTAATCGAAGCTTATGTCATCATGGTAGTCATGGTCTGTTGAGAAAACAGGTCAGTCTGGACAGCACTCAGGAACATGGGGATGCTTTTTTGAATATGCAAATGTTTTTCAATCAAGTCGTTTAGTGTCGCCGAGAAAGTTGTCTCAAGTAACAAGAGATCTTCGTCGTTGTTCATTTGGAAACACAAAAAGTCATCAGGTGACTCGGCATATTGACTAGATAATTTGTACATGCCTTCCTTCGTTCTATCAATACGCCAGCCGAACAACTGATAACAGGCTTGACGGAATTCAGACGAACTTGCCTTGAATACTTCCTTTAGTCGAGCAATTTTTACCTCGTGCGAGTGTTTCAACTCTTCCATTTCTGAAAATGAAAAGTAAAGAAAGTTGAATCAAAGTAGAAAAATTTTTTTCAGTCGTAACGAAATGAATAGAAAATTGTTTATTACCCTGAGCCTGAAGTGCAGATACTCCAACATCACCAACAATGCCACTGGCTACCTTCGCTCGAAGATCCTCCAGTTCTTGTTGCATAGCTAGATGCCTTTCTTCCGCAGCCTTTTCAGCGATCGCAGCAGGATTCATTCTGTAATGCAAGATTTTTGTATCGCAATGGAAGTCTCCTTTCAAAGCCCTGTATTCAATCTCCAATTGTAATCGTTGCACTTCGCTTTTTAACTTTGAACATTCTTCTTTCAAGTTTCCATTGTCAGATGCGTCTAACTCAGCTTCTAATTTTGCTGTGAGATCTCTAAAAAACAAAAGACAAAATTTGTTTGTTCAACATTTCAAAACTAGCGTATGAGTTTAGAAACTGATTCAAGTTTGAATTCGTACCTGTACCCATTAAGCGCACTTTCCAAAGCTGCAACTTTATCGGTCATGATGCTAGAAGTATTGTCGGTAGAAATTTCTTTCTCATAAGCGTCAAGTTGTTGCCGGTAACTGTCCCGTTCTCTGGACACGAGGATCATTTTCTTTTGAAGCCTACTGACGAGCTTGTTTGATTTTTCAGATGAACTTGCCATTTCTGCCGCCAGTTTCTTCGCTTCCTCATACTTTTTCGAAAGGTTTGTGCACTCTTTCTGGAGGCTTTCCATTTTCGATCGCAGTTGACTTTCTTCAGTCATATGAACTAGTTCTGATTGTTGCAACCGATTTAGTTCTCGTTTCAGCACCAGTGGACCACCTGAGATACCTATCGATTCGTATTCCTTCAGTTTCATCACTAGTTCGATTTGACTTGCCTCGAGGGTTGCAACTTTTTGTTCCAAAACATCCGTGTGTTCCAACCTGCAAACAATTTTCATCTATAAAAATTCAATCTTTTTTTTTTAGATACAAAAATTCGATTTTTTGTAGAGTTTCAATGATAGATACCTTTTTTTCATCGACATTATTTGTTCTTCAAGAAGTAACTTTCCCTTGACGGATTCTCTTAAAGAATTAATGATATCTTTTGCAGCCATCAGTTCTCGTTCCAAATTAGTTGCAAGTGCTGCTCGGTTTGCAAGTTGTTTGCCCTCTTCCCACAAACTTTTTTCGAACTCAAGTTTTTCAATCTTTGCTTTTGCATTTTGCAGCTCGACGTTTTGTAATTCAAAATCTTTTTGTGACTCTAACAGTTCTACAGTTTTGTCCTGAAGCTGTTTGATTCGGTCCTCCATGGCTATTACTTGATCTTTCAATTCGTCGTTCTCCTTTTCCAATATTTCTTTCATTTCATCGTCGTTGCTGTCGTCGTCTGTTTTGAAATTTTCTGGTTGGTGACGATCGATTGCTGTTTCTTTCAGTAATGCTATTTCTTTTTCCAACTTCCATTTCGTCTGAAAACAAATAAAACATCAAACAATCGTTCGAACAAAATAGTAAATGAAAAATCGAAGTTACCATTGTTTAAGGCTTTGTTTTTTTACCTGAAACAGTTCTTTTTCAAGTTCATTCTTTTGTTCTTTAAGATCAGTAATTGTTCTTTTATTGACATCCAAACGTGCTTCCAATTGTTTGATCGTTTGTTTATCACGGTCGGATTGAGATTTTAACATTTTAATCTCACTTTCCATTACCTCTTCCATCTGTCGACGCATGCCGTGCATCTGCTGAATGTGCGCTTCTTGTTGAGAGATTCTCGATTTTAAAGAGACAACCTATAATATATTTAAACAAATATTTAACTTTGGAATATTGAAATATGAAATAACCAATTAATTTTGTTTAGTTTTTTACTTAGTTGTATTGTATTCTTTGTTTACCTCTCCTTTGAGACGTCGCCATTCCCAAGGACTTGGTGGAACTTGATGATCATGGGAAAAACTACTTGAATTTAAACGTTGTCGTTTTGGAGATATAAATTCATCCCTGTCGGATTCGTTCAAGGTACCAATAGAACTCACAGTTGAAGTGTTCATCATTGAAGAACTGCTCATCCTTTGAGATCCAGTCTCGGATTTCAATTTCTGGATGATTTTGATTACTGCGGTTGGTGTCTGATCGTCCATCTAAAATAAATTTTTACAGTGAACAAAAAAAATCAAACAGAAGACTCTGCTTCAGTATTTAGAGTGTATTTACACGATTTTCATTTTTGTTTATTTTCAAACAGCATCAGTTCATAAATTCAAAAAAGTTAGGTTATATTGTTGTTGTTGAGCTACCTTGAATGTAGTTATAGTTCTATATTTTCAATCGAATTCAATCATCACCACTGGAAACAGGAAATTTTCTGGCAATATAGTTTTTAATAAGTTACCAATTCACACTGCACAAATAACTGTAATCGTTTTCAACAAAAGTTGAATCTGTTGCACAACAAAATCTTGGAGGGAATTAGTTCCATGAATCACTACTACGAACTACTGGCGCTAGTAGTTATGTTTTAACATCGTTTACATTTGGTCAAATTTCATAAATAAAATGTTAACTTCTTGTTTAAAAAAATGTTTTTAGTTAACTACTAAGAGAAAAATCAAAATGCTGAAAGATATTGAAATTTCTCTTTAATTTTTCTAATGATAAAAAAATGCAGGAGCTAAAAATGAAGAGACGGTGGAGTATCGGAAAGAAAAATTTATTGCATCTCGGAACAACCGAAATAAATTTTGCTTATAAAATATTTAACTCGGTAAGTTTGTAATCGGTAATTAAATTTTTATTAAACATGTAAAAACAATTGAAATTTTGACGATTCGGTTGTTCAAACTCAAAGGTCACTCAGATCCACCGCGTTCACATCTTCACTGATTTTGTCTTCGTATTGTTCTTTTTCGTTTTGGTTTTCAAGTTTTAGTTTCTGGCGAGGAATTTCCAGTTTTGTCCAGTGTTCTGGACCAGTTTTGATCAACGTGATTTCCACCTTTGATGGTAGCATACTGACTTTGCTCTTCTCCACGTTGATGGGCTGAAAGAAAAACATTTTAGGTACATTCAACCATCATACAAAAGAAACAAAATAAGAAATAGAAGAAAACTGATAAAAAATTAAAAACGAAGATTGTTCTTACTTTGAACAATTCAATATCTAAATTATATTTCGAATCTACTTCTGGGAAATAGATGTCCACGGTCAAACGAACAGGACTCAATTTGATCTTTGACGAGGCAGGCAAATATTTTTTGGCGTAAATTGAAATGACGACATTAGTTCCTGTTTGGTGCCAATCCATCCTGCATTTCACGTCATTTTTCGAATCCTAAAATCAAAAACAAAAATATTAATGAATGAAAAACTGGAAATATTATCCTATCTAATATAAGGTTTTTAAGTGCGAAAGTATATACAAAACAATTTTTTCAAACCTTAGAGAACCAAGCATGGTTTCCCTTAGTGCATCCAGGTTGCGCCAAGAACACTCCAAAATCAGCGGTCTTTTTGTTGCAACAGGACCAATACTTCATACCCTCATGGAAAATAGGCACACCAGGATGGTGAACGCAAACCTCCTCATCTGATTGAGGTCCTTGGTAAGTGCCATTGCAAGAACTACGTTTGCAACTTTGTCCAATCTGAACTTCTTCTTCATTGGCAGAGTTGGATTTCGGTGAGGTGATTTGTGCGGCTAGCTGTTGAACAGCGGCTGAAATGTGCGGTGTCATGACAGTTTGAGGGCTGTCAAAGGGCGGTCGAACCTCGGGTTCATTGTTTAGCGGCTTGACACAAACCTCGATGACCTCATCAGCTTTTGACTTGTCAACAACTTTAACTGGTTCTGCTGGTTTTACGTCAGAGTGAACCGCCTTTGTACAACCTTTGATGTTCAAAAACTCTGAAAAATCTATAGATTTTTTGTTGCAGCAAGGCCAGATTTTGTAAGCGTCGTGAAAAACTGGTGCTCCAGGATGGTAAATGCACTCATCTAAAAACAATGTGGTTCTTAATAATAGAGTTCTAATTGAGTTCTGAAAAGTTTGCAATAAATGTTTTCTTTCTAACCTAGAAATGATCTCAATTGAGTTTGTTTACGTATGTACCATTATGATTAATAATTAATAAATGTAAGCATAAAAAGTTGTAAAAAGAATTATAAGAGAAAAAAATAAAAGATGAAGAGCTTATTTATTTACCCTCCTTGTTATTCGCGGGATCGAACTTTTTCCCGCAGCCTCTGTTGTAGCAATGCACCAAGTTTGCCATTGTTATTGTGTTTTTATGGTGCAAAATTGAAACAAGAAATGGTTTGTTTGTTTGTTTGCGAATAATTCGGTTGTGTACTTTCAGTTTTTTATTTATCTCTCTTCTCGCAACTTCTAGATGGCGAATATATATAATGCTGCTGCCTGGTGATCACAGATGATTTAGAACATTAGAACACCCGCCGAAGCGCCCTCTGATATAAGTATCTGATTCCGTCTTCCGTCTGCTTTGCATGGTTTTGTTATTGTCATTGAACCAGTGTCAATGAAAATATAAAAAGACTTTCTTTTCCAAATTAGAACAAAAGGACCTTTTTTTGACAGGTTTATTTTTCCATTTTAATAACAGGTATTATTTACTTTCAATTTTGTTGACAAGTTGGAAATCAGTAGTTTTGTGAAGTGCACTAAAAATCTTTCTTTTGGCTCCGTTGGAATAAGGTGTGAAATGGAAAAGTATATCAAATGAAATTCCAAAAAATGTTATTAATATATAAAATTAGTAAAAATTTTTTTTATTGTTAACTCTGATGTAAAAATTTCAAATGTTGTACACAATGAACATATGTGAATCTGGTAACAAAGAAATATATTTATAATATAGAATTAATTATTAACAAATTCTGTTTGAACTGTAGATTATTGAAGTAGTGATTTAATATTACATTAGAAAAATATCATCTTTAATTTAGAAAAAATAACGATTGACAATACTCATTTTCAGTATAAATATATAACACTCATTACAGCTTAATCAACGGATCACTTCCCATCGCACTATTCTGTCTCATTTCTAAATTGGCCCAAAATCCTCCATTCAAAGAAAGATTGAAGCTTGTCTTATCGAATTCTAATGGCCAAGTAACTTTTGCAGAAGGTTTAAAGTTACACTTTGACAAAAAATGAAAAAGGACGACTTTTGTTTCCAGCAGTGCAAATCTGTTCGCAATACACGCCCTCGGGCCGATTCCAAAAGGCATATAGTCCGGCTGATTCATCGCGACCTTGACATTAAGGAATCGTTCAGGGTCGAACTTCTCAGGGTCCGGATAAAATGCAGGATCATGTTGAATCGCATAGGCTGGTAACCACAATGTCATATCAGGTTTGACTTTAATAGGCTCCTCTCCCGGTCTGTTCGGAGGCAGGTCAAATTCCGTGACACAAACTCTGTCTAACGCAGGAACTAGTGGATAAAGCCTCAAAGTTTCGTTTACCACAGCGTCCATATAAGGCATTGCAACAATTTTGTCATAGGTCGGATTTCCATTACTTTCCCTCATGACCTGGTCGACTTCATCTTGTAATCTTTTTTGAACGTCTTGATACTTTGATAAAAGGACTACCATAAAACACATCAAGAGCGAAACCGTCTCGAATCCTGCAAAAAAGAAAATAAACGCCTGGGCGGTCATCTCTTCGATATTCATGTCCAGGTTTTCGCTGGTTTTGCCTCGGACATCCATCATGAGTTGAATCATATCCGGTCGCACGATGCCCTTTTCGTCCCTAGTCTCAATCGTCTCTTGGACGATATTTTTGAAGTAATTTGTAATCGCCGTCGACATTACGCGGATATTAAAAAATCCACACAGCTTTGGGAAGCTCCTAATGATGAAGATCTTAATGAAAGTGAAACCTCGAAGAGTTGTTGCTTTTTTGCCAAAGAGAAAAAAGTCGTTGTTAGGATCGCGCATCGAGTCGACGCTCAGTCCGAAGGCACACGAGGCAATGACGTCATTAGTGTACCTATTAAACGCGTCCTTGATGTTCACTTCAGCACTGCTTTTCGTTGCGTCATCAATCACAAAGCCGGAAAAGTCAAGTGCGCACTTGTTGATCAGTTCGAACATCAATCGCATCTTGCTAGCTGTAAAAGCCGGAGTGAGAACGTTTCGCAGTTCCCGCCACTTTTGTCCTTTCAGAGCGAACAAATTTTTACCAAAAAATGGGTCGTGTTTTTCGTCCACGAAGGAACGGTGATTCGGACTGTTGTCAAAGTTTTTCACTGCGACGAGTTTGATGATTTCAGGATCACGGATCATAATGATGGGGTTGTGGACGTCGAAAAATCCAACGTACTTTGAGGTCGGGTCTATGTTGTAAAATTGTCTTGTGAGTTCGTGAATGTGGGTGCGACGCAAGAACGTCGGCCCCATGTTGCCGACGAAGGGCCATGGTGTCACGTACGGTATCTTGAGCCTTTTGAAGATCGCGAAGGTTTGGTACAGATCGTAGAAGTAAATTCCAAGTAAACCGACCAAAAGAGCGTACGTCCACGGGTTGAAGATAGTTTGCCAATCCATGTTTATAAAATTTTTTAACCGTTATTTGTAATTGTCATGTCGCGGATCTGCTATTAGACTGAGAGAAAAAACGACGAGTCGGTTATTTTATCTGACAATCTACTACTTCCAATATCAGTTAAGCTGGACAGTGTCGCCGTAGATTATGCGATAAATGACAAGTGCTAGTATTTGCAAACTAATGTTTTATTTTACTATTGAAAAAAAAATAATAATTGTTAGGTTGCAGAACCGCGGTTTTTGGGTAATTAATCTGATTAATGTTTACTTGATGAGTTGGCATATCTGATAACGTTTGCTTTGCAATTTAAATATAATTTCAAACAATTTTTCAAAAAATTTGTGCAAAATTTTAATAAATTGATTTGTCATTCAATTTTATCGCTTAGCTTATCTTTTTGCTTCGAACTTTTTTCTTTAACATTTTTTCAGTTTCCATATTATCAATCAAACGTATATGATTAAAACTATTTTTGATCGTAGTTCTTACTTGAAATAATTTAATTAATAGTATTCAACAAGAACTTCAACTCTTCCGTTTTTCCAAATTAACCCAAAACCTGCCCTCTGGCATGAGAGTAAAAAGTGACTTATCATATTTAATAGGCCACTTCATCTTTTGCGACGGTTTGAAGTTACATTTTGCAAGCAAATAGAAAATAACTATCTTCGTCTCCAAAAGTGCAAACCTATTTCCGATACACGCCCTCGGTCCTATCCCAAAAGGTAGATACTCCGGCTGGTTCAACGCTACCTTCACATTTAAAAACCTTTCCGGAACAAACTTTTCCGGATCGGGATAGTACTTCGGGTCCCGATGGATCCCGTAAGCCGACAACCATACGCCCATGCCCGCTTTGACCTTAACAGGATCTTCGCCCGGACGATTTGGTGGTAGTTCGAAGTCGCTGACGCAAACCCTATCGATTGTCGGAACCAGTGGATATAATCTCAAAGTTTCGTTTACCACCGCGTCCATATAAGTCATAGCGACAATATTTTCATACGTTGGTTTTCCCTCTGTCTGTCTCATAACTTCATCGCACTCTTTTTGTAGTTTTTCGTGGACTTCTGGATATCTTGCTAGCAGAACCGTGATAAAACACATGAGCATACAAACGGTCTCAAAGCCAGCCAGGAAGAAGATGAAAGCCTGAGCGGTCATGTCGTCAAGACTAAGTTTAAGGACGTCGCTGGTTTTGCCTCTGGCATCCATCATAAGCTGGATCATGTCCGGCCGGACAATACCTTTTGCATCTCTTGTATCAATGGTCTCTTTTACTACACCTTTGAAGTACTGCACTACGTCCTTCGAAGTTATTCTAATGTCGCAAAATTTCGCCACCCTGGGTAGAGACCTGACAAAAAACATCTTCAACATAGTCCAGCCCCCAAGATCGGTTGCCTTTTTGCCATAGTGGTAAAACTCGTTGTTTGGATTGCGCATCGAGTCGACGTTCAATCCAAAGGCGCACGAGGCAATGACGTCATTGGTATACCGACCAAACGCGTCCTTCACGTCCACTTCGGCGCCACTTTTCGTTGCGTCATCAATCACATAGCCGGAAAAGTCGAGTGCGCACTTGTTGATCAGTTCAAACATCACTCGCATCTTACTCGCGGTGAACGCGGGGGTTAACAGGTTCCGAAGTTCTTTCCAACCCTGACCCCGCATGGAGAAGAGGTTTTTGCCGAAAAAAGGGTCCTGGTCCTCGTCGACAAACTTTTTATGCTCGGGGAAGTTGTCGAAATGTTTTACACCTACGAGTTTGATCACTTCTGGGTCGCGGATCATGATCAGCGGTGTTTGTAGGTCAAAAATTCCGATATACTTGGAAGTTCGGTCGTGGTTGTAGAATCGTTGGGACATCTCTGCTATGTGCTCCAGATGAAACATCGCTGGAGCTAGGTTTCCTATGAATGGAAACGGTTTAATATAAGGGATGTTGAGACGTTTGAAGTAGTTGAGTTTGTGGTAAACGTAAAAGATGTATCCACCCAAAAGAAGGGTGGTAATCAGCAGCCACTGCTCAACAATCCAGTCCATTGTTGATAATTTAATTTGTTCAGCGAGTTTTTCAAAGCTTGCGTATTATGCAAGCCGTTAAAGTTAACTGACTATCAAGCGGTGAGTCGGTGTTTTGTCGCATGTCTATCCTATTCGTGTTATTATGTTGATTTCCTTCTATTATTGAAATAGCAGTTACAGTCGTCGAACAAATCACTCAGAATCTAAATTTACTCTTTGTTATTAAGTTGAAATTCGTTGCGATTTTTCAGTTTTGCGAAAATGGATTATTTTTTATGAAATAATTTTTTTATCAAGTACAATATAGAGATGAAATTGATAACAAAGACTGTTGAGAGTCGTTCTGAAAATTATAAACGTTACAACTACTCATAATTGCTAAATAAAACTTTATTAAAAAGGTTTCTTCTTTTTCACTATTTTTTTTAATCGAGAAATAATAACATCAATAAAAATTGTTATTTACAAAATTAATATTAACCTAATATCTACATTGAATTCTACAAATATTTGGATAGCAATTAAATTAAATGTAAAATGGAAATCTCCGGCGTTCTATCACTACCTCAGCAGATGCACCAACATTTTTTCATATTATGTGGAGCCCATGACGGAGATGTCACTGTATCTATGGATTGCTGAGAGATTTTAGAAGGTGTAACTGTTGGTTCTGAAGAAACACCAATAGCCTCAACAGGGCGGCCCTTCAAAGAATCTCCTCTATGAATTCGAATATCTGAACAACCACGAAATATTTCCTGGGGTCCACAACCGAACCGTTCAATTCCATCCGGACACCTACGCTTATTATTCCCAGCTCTGTAATGCCATCGCAGAACGCAATGATCACAACTAAGATCCTCAGGTAGTACAGCCTTCAATCGATACACATTTTCGTTGCTACGAACTATAACTTTATTTTTATAAGGTAGACTTGTGCAGTTGTTGTCCGGTTGAATGCACTCTAAATGCGTCAAGGGATACTTTTTAAAACACTCTTCAGTTTCAACGTCGTTATCATTTTTCAAAGGACAAATCGAAAATTCAGCGTGGCCCATGTGATTGACTGTCAGAATGAATTTAATATAAATCTCCTGACCCTGTTGGTACCTGAAATATCAAATATTGTTAATTCTGTGGCAATTCGGAAGAAAACACCAAGTGGCAATTTGAAAAGCATTTCTTTTTATAATATTTTAATGTTAGTTTTTTCTTCGAACTCTCATTTTAAAAAATACTGCTGATTTACATTGATCATACTTTAAACTATTATGAAATAGGAAATTATTCGGTACCTAATTGATTTTTTTCAGTTTCGGAGCGCTTTTTTTGGAACTTTGAAATGAAAAATCTAAAAGACATTTAACTGGTTCTTCTGAATTGTTACAGAACTGTCAAAAAATAATTATTTAATAATTTATGTATATGACATACTCTTGCGTGATGTAAACTTTTCCGTCAACTGTTCTACTGTACTTCCCTCCGTTTTCATTTGGTCTAGGCACAGGAATCGTTAAAGAGTCTCCACAAACGCCACATTTGTATCCGTGGTCAGGATCGTGATTCTTTCATAAAAAAATTTTAAAAAATAGTGTATTTCTTAGTCTTGTTTGTTCTTAATTGTAAATTTATGAACTTACAAGTCCTCCTCCACAATTGAGTCCCATATGTTCGGTATTTAAAGGGACTCGACCATAATATTGATCTTTGTGTCCAGCGGTAGATCTTCCTACAGGTTCATCCAAATACCCGTGCCCAAAAGTTGTTTTTAAGTTAAAAGACAACAGAATTGCAGAACAAAGAATTGATTTAGTTACAATCATTTTGATCCGTAGTGTCAACTCATGACTGAATCCGTTCTTGTATCGGACATCTTATATTACCGAAGTTATTGACTCAATAATGGTATTCCTAAGAAAAAGTGGCTAGTCGGAAATGAATATCAATGAACAATAAGTCATAAACTTTCAGCTATCGCATGGATAACGACTTGTAAACAATATTTAGAAATTGGTACATCAAAAATTTGAAACTGAATTCATTATTTATCTTTGTTCGACGCTATTTAGACTTTCAAAAAGAAATTATTTATTGGAATCAGAAAAATGAGATGGTAATTCTTGAATGAAGCATAGGTTTATTGATTTTCAAATAAAAACGTTGTACAAATTGAAAAAAGAGAGTTTAAAATTGGAAAAAATGTACAAGTAAATTCTATAAATGTATGTATTCATGACAACGTTTTCCGTAAAAAAATTCGCAACACATACGAAGTATCCTTTGTTAAGCACAATAAATCTGTTCACGTCGCATAATCATTACCTAAATAACAAGTGGTCATTTCCATGTGATAAATTCATTGATTGAAATTTAATGTCTTGAGATATTATATGTTACAATAAAAAGAAAAAAAAATGAATTGTCCCCCTTCCCTAGTTTTTATCGGTATGTTACAAGTATACACGCAGCACAATGTACATCGATTAATAAAAACTGTACACTGAAAAGTCCAAATCGTGTATGAAAAATATCACTCTTGCGAACTTTCCGCCAGCTTAAACGTCTATACTCAAGTATACATATATTAATTAACGTAAAATTATCAAGTAATATAAGCAAGATAGATATAATATTAATTTTACGAAGAGCAACAAAATAGATTAAATATAAGTGACAATAATGAAAAAACAACTCAAAACGATCATTGGATGAATTGATTGAGTTCTATTTTTTCCCAACTGACAAAACAGAAATTCGTAACATGCGCGCACCTTACACTAATAACGTGGCACAGATTTATTTACTTCATATGCGATTCATAATGGGAGCAGCAAACTATTCTACGTCATTGTCAGGTTCCACATCATCCGATAACATTGAATATTTGTTGGACGCAACAAAATTCTGCAAATAAAATCATATTTTGTAAATCTTTTGTTTCCGTTTGGAGTTGTAACAAAAATTTAGATAATAAAAGCTTACCGGTGCCTCCTCGTCTTTAGCTTTTGGCATCTTAACGACTTCATCGTCCTTATCTGATGGTTTGCGTTCCCTAGAATCAATTCGTAAAAAAATTAGTGACCGTTGAAAAAAAATCAAAATTGTAGAAAAATTGTTATTTTTAGATGTACTAACTTTTCTACTGGACGAGGATCGGCCGGCCGGTTAGAACTACGTTGTGCAGAACCAGAACTGCGAGGCGGTGGAGGTCCTCTAGCATCTTTTGGTTCACGGTAATCTAAAACAAAAATTATTTTCGTTTAATGATTATTATTCCTCCAAGTATCTTTTTCTGTTTCAACGTTAGGAATGGTACCAACCACGAGAAAATCCTTGGCTTCGCGCGGCAGGCCTATCGTGACTTCTAGTTGCATCGTCGTCAGTACGCCAAGTCTCAGGTCTCTTTCGTTCTGATTCTTTTTCGTCGCGATTTTCCTGATAAATAATACAAAAATATAATTTCAATTCAAAAAACATCACAGTGGCATAATTTAGATGTTATAATTTTACCCCATTGCGTCGGCCCCAAGCACTTTCCCTTGGTGGACGGTACGCCTGTTTTTCTCGCGATTCTGTGTCACTGTAAACAAATTCATCAATCATAAATCAACACCAAATTAGATTTTTCAACATTGTTAATGTTGTTCTAGCAATTGAAGTTTTAATACAATTTGTTTACGTACGGTTCTTCTTTAGAGCGCATCTCAACCTTCGAAAGACGCTCCTCAATTTCTCTTTCTCTGGCAGCAGTGTCAACCGGCTTGGCTGAGCCGAAAATATTTACACTAGGTACTGGGGTTGGTTTCGGTCTCGGTGGGGGTGCCTCTTCTTTCTTTTCGTTTCCCTTTTGGTCATTGTCATTTTCCTCAGCGACAGCTAGGGGCTCTATTGGTTTTGTGCGAGGTTGCAAGTTCAATTTGGGCCTGGTTCTTGGTTCACCACTATCAACTAAAAAATACACATGACATTAAAAAATAGACCAAATTTTTAACAATAAAAACGTCAATATTAAACAAAAATACATTTTTTAACAAATTTAACAAATTTAGTACCATTATTTCTATCACGGTCAGAGTCGCCGTAATTGCGACGAGGTCCAAAACCACTGCCGCGGTCTCTGTCGCGGGACCATTCTCTATCTCTGTCGCTTCCCCTGTCTCTATCGCTTCCTCGGTCTCTGAATGAGGATCTACCTGAATCACTTACTGGCTCTGCACTGCGCCATGCTCCGGGTCTGATCTCTCCACCTCCTTTGAAATAATAAATATTATTATTGTAATTTTTTGCATTTCGATCTATTTTAATCAATACATTTGTTGGTTTTTTAATCTATAACGTTTGTCTAAATTTGATTATTTCTCTTGTTTGACGTTTGTATACTTTTGCGTTTTACCTTCTTTCTCCCTATCATCTCTACGACTTTCAAAACCGCCACCACGAGGACGATAACGATCACGATCACGATCACCCTCATAAGGTAACTCTTCCCTAGGTCCGCTCCTCCAGTCTCCAGTAGTACGATCCGGGTCTCCAAAACCACGATCGTCTCTGCGATCTCTGTTCATGCGTCCGCGTCGATCGTCGTTGGTGCTATTTGGAACCTCAATCTTGACTCTTCGATTTTTCAAAGACTGCAATTAAACACCAACACATTATTACATTATCAAACAGTGGAATCATGTGAAACAATTATTAAAATCTGAAATTTACAGTATTTGACATTCTCAGAGCCTCAACCAAGCTCTGACGGTCCTCAAACTCGACGTATCCATAACCTTTGGCTCGACCATTTTCGTTGTTAGGAAGTTGAATATTAACTACCTGGAAATTTCAAAAAAATACATCAATTAGATTTTGACATTTTTTAAAAATGTTTAAATAGTTAGTTCAATCTGAAACTAACATTCAAATCAGCGAAAAAGTCAGCTACGTCCTCAGTGGTAGCCTCGAAGGACAAATTTTGAAGATATACAGTAAACGGTGGTTTCGTAGGGATGTTTTCCTCGCTAAAGTCCGGGTCTCGGGTGGCTCTAGGCGCGGTGGGAAGATTGATCGGTTCTCTGTTTGCTTTTGGGTATCCATCTAAAAAAAATCATTTTTGAAATTCACAAACTCCGTATGTTTATTTAATACCTTTAGCAGACAGTCTTTATTGAATAATTATTATTTTAATTATAAGCAACATGAAAAATCAATAAACTTAAATCGACAACAAAAAGAACAAATGTCAAAAAATATTGTTCATGAGAAATAGAGAATAAGGACAATGAAAACAATCCAATTTGAACCGGTAAAAAAAGTAAAGGAAAAAGAGAAATGGTCTTACAACTGCCGTGATCGTCCTCAACTTCGTCTGCCCAGTTGAAAACTCTGCTACCGCCGGAGCTTGGGGTTGGAGTTCCTGCTAAGAAGGTGCTCAGGTCCACCGTTGTGGCCTTGACACGCTTGTTTTTTTTGCCTGTACAGAAAGAATAAACATATGTTTAATCGCCGATATCAAAGTCATCGTAACGTTCGACCTCGCAACCATGCTGCTTTAATTGCTAAATGTTTGGTTATGTGGGTGTGAATGTCGCGAATGCGCCCAGTTAGAGCGAAAGTAAACGTCCGCCAGGGTTGCATCCGCGACTTAAACAAACGAGCGACAATAACGATAATTTTACCTGACATGTTGCTGTATCTTGAATTGTCCAACTCACAATATCAGTTGTTTGTCCATTCAATGGTATAAATTCAGTTCAATATCCATAAGGTTGAATAAAGGAAAGATTGAACAACCTGAAGTTGACTGCGAGTACACTCTCATTTGTTCCGACGTGTCTAGTGACAATCTTATCAAATCAAACATGGTTTATTTTACTGAAAAATGATTATTTAAAATTATCTTGAACGAAAATTCAAAAAATTTTATTCAAATTGTTTACCGTCTTTTCAACTTTTTTGTTCATTTGTTGATTTGTCACGATATTTTTCGATATTTTTGAAATGCCACTTTTTGAGTTACTCGAAGTTCGCTACGGATGATCATCTATCTCTCTCTAATTGTCTTGCAACGAAAAGAGATACGAGGCTTGTTTTTTGTGACGTTACAGTTGTTGTTCGCAAAAAGTCGTTTTTTGAAATTCACTGATTGATGTTTAACGGTCTAGTCTAGCCGGTGGATGGATTATTGGTGGGGGTTAAAGTTGACTGCATTTTTTAAAACGGAAAACCCAAACCTAATGACAAGATGCTGAAAACAAAGAGAATGCTGACAATTTTCCAGCCTGTTCAAGATCAAGTAATTGTCCTCAAATATATTCAAAAATCAATGTCAAATCTGTGTTCATCAATTTTTGAACTTTTTAGGCAAACAAGACGCAGGATTTAACAAGTCTGCGATCAGTGGTATCTGAACAGATAACATTACTCAAAACAAAATTTGACAACTCTGACAAGGATATTGCAGATTATCAACTAATTAGAAACCAGGCTATTGATATTCTGCAACATTTTTGTGTCAGCAATCACGATGAGCTTGTATGTGAAATAAAAAATTTTTCAAATAATGAGAACAACAATAATAAAATGAGTATTAATATTTTTGCAATTTTCACGCACAGGCTGACGAAAACGGAATTAAAAACAAGATCGACAATTTATTGACGAGTTTTGCAACTGCTTTAAAAAGTCTTGAAGATTTGGAATGTGCTCCTTTGAAACAGGCTTTGAAGGAATGTATGGAGTACGTCAACGAGATGGGATCCGTTGATGAAATCGAAGATTTCGAAAATATTAAGGTTTCATTTATTAAAACTTGCAAAATATTACATTAGTAATGATAGATGATAAATTGCAAATTTATTTAATGATTAATGTTTTTAGGAACTTGGAACATTTCTTCTGGACACTTTTGAAACCTTGCAACTCTACAGAAAAAATTTATCTTCGACATTGCTGTCAGACAGAATTGCATTGTACTCTCGACAATTGTACATCTCGTTCAGCATGCTAGTCAAACTGATACAGGAACAGCACGAATTGAGAGCTCCAATTTATGTAACTAATTAAAAATTTAATTTTGTCATGCATTTTCTGCTTTTGTATTAATATTTCTTGGTCTTTTCAGAGTAGCAAAAATTATATCTGCAACCGGATGTGTTATTGCTTGGAAGTGATAACTAAAACGATAGAAGGTCCAAATCCAACTGAGGCTGAAGAGCACTTTGAGATTGAAAACCATTTTGTTTATAAGTTAATACAAATCTACAACATTTTCTATTCAAATTTCGAATAAGAATTTTAGTTATGCAAAATCTTATTACTTGTAGGATGGATCTGGTCCTTGACATCCTTAATGAGATGACAGAAATGACACCAGAAGAAAAACTGGACCAATGCAATGAATTGTGGGAACGAATCGAAGATGTATTTTCTCACGCAATGGTCATTGCACAGGTTTGCAAGTTGTCAAATTTCAACGACATCTCAGGGATCTGTCAGTTGATAATCAGCGAATTCGAGAAACTGAAAGTTCAGCTGCAAACCAAACCCTTCGATACCATGATCATTAATTTGTTTGTGAACACACTCAACGATAGTCTCTATCGGTTAGAACACCGTATTAATGTTTCCATGTTGACGCTAGTTTTGGAGACTTTCAGCGACCCTTTCAGTCCGTTGAAGAACCTCGTAAAACCCTGTGGAAATGCTATCAATGCCCAAAAAAGATCGGCCAACGATTTAAACGATGTCATTGAAGAGTTTGACCAAATTACCGACAAGACTATGCAGATAGGATTGTTTGCTATTGCGTGTTGCAAAAATAAAGACAGTAATACAATTTTGAGAATTTATAAGTTTCTTCCAATGTAAACTTCTTTGATTGTTGATTATTGAAACATATTTGCTTAAATATTGTTTTTGTTTCTGTTACAGGAGTTAATAGAATCCGAAGCTGTTTAGCAAGTTTTGAATCACTGGAGACTGAGTTGATCCCAGCCGTGACTGCATTTTACCTCAATCCAAACAACAAACAGATGCGAACGAGTGTAAAACTTCTGACTGAACAGTGGCAAGCTGAACTGAACATTTTTCACCGAACTATTTACTTGATCATTGACTGTTCTGCATATTGCCAGGTCTTATATTTGGCACAGAAAAAAACGTTTCATTGTGTTTTATGATTATCATTTTGTATTGTCGGAATTCGTTTCAGGTTGTTTTGGACGATTTGCAAGAGAGGATCGCTGAGATGTCTAGGAGCTTAGATAATTTAGAGGGTATCAACCAGCTCCAAGTGAAAGCGATTGATAAGAGAGCTGTGTCTCTTACTTACCAAATTTCAGCGACGATTGATGACATAGGTCGTGAAAATATCGATGAAAAAACTATAAAATTAAACCAGGAACTGAAAGCTGGTGAACTTAAGAAAATACTTGATTGAATCTTGATTGAAATTATTTCTAAATGAAATGGACTTTTAGGTTTTCATTCGATCTTTTTAATTTTCAGCAATTTATGAAGCAAACACAGCTTCAAAGATGTTGCTACAAGAAAACGTCCCAGAAGCCCAGCAACTACGGGTTATCAAACGATGTGAACTGATTTTAAGCGTTATCAAAAAACTGCAGCCGGATCTGAATAACATCATAAATACTTCAGTTTCTATGAACACCTCATATGTTGGAAAAACGAGTTTTCATAATCCGAACAATTTGAATGCCAGTATGTTATTTTTTATCCAAAAATAACATTTTTTTAATTTGGTTTTCATTCCATGAAATTTTTGTATTTGTATTTTTTTACAGCTTCACATACAAGTCTGCATTCAAACCTTTACGAACTGCCATTTGATCAGAAATCTATGCCGTTTGTTCGAACTCCTTACACTGGTTTGTATATATTTTGTTAATTAATCATTGATATAACATAAAACAATTTTGCAATTTCAAATTTAAAATTTATATAAATTTTTCATTATATTATATAATGTTGCAGTTAAAAGTTGCAAAACAACCTTATCTTTACAACCAGCAAACAGTGTTGCAAAAAGTCCAGCTGAAGTGACATCCCTGATTCCGTATATCAAAAAAGGAAGAACAATGCGACTTGACCATTCTATCATGTACAAGGACTCGCTAGTACCTCAAAACTTGGAGAATAAAAGTTTAAGAAGCCTTGCAAATATCAGACAACATCTCTTCAGCCGAGAAAGTTTCTATCAAAATTGCGAAGAGATCAGTATGAATCACGAAACTATTGATTTGACCAGTAAGAACGTTTTTGAGAATAATTATTTGAAATTTTAATATTATTTTTTAAAACATTTTTATTAATTTTCTTTTACTCTTTTTAGAAATTTTGGACAAAGTGACAAATCTCTGCGACACTCTGAGTTCCAATCTTAACATTTCCAGTAAAACTAACAATTCTCCCACTAAGTTGAACTGATCATTTAAACGGGTTGTTCGTCGTTTCTCTTCAATTTGAATGAATTTAACAATTTATTAGACTTTAATATTTCCAAGGAATTTATTATATTGTTTTTTTTTTTTCAAACAATATCAGTAGTTTACGATAGTGTAATTTTAAGAATTAATATTTATTTAAAGTTTCGAATCCGAACTTGTCAGTATTAATAAATTTCATACTTCTCTCCTGATTTTTTCAAAGTTGCAATAAATTTTGTTCGAAAAATCGTACATTTTGTTTGTTTTTTATTTTCCCTCGTTTTTAAATGTCTAGTGGCTCTAGTTACTTTTAGTTGTGAGCACTGACGTTTAGGACTTTTTATGATCGAACAGTTGTCACTCTGAAGTGCTCATGTGACAGAAGAATCATTAAAGGGAAGTGTCTGCACTTGACAATTTAGCCTTAGAAATAATCCAAAAGTATTATCAACAATGGGAGCACACGCCTTGCCTATTATCATTTTCACTGCACTTTGGGGTGGAGTTGGAATTGCACTCCCAATCCTTGTACCTAAAGGACCTAACCGAGGGTATGTGTCACACAATTTAATTGATCCAGATCGAATTGACGTTCATTTTTGAACTACTTGTTTTCTTATCAATAAATCACCTTTTAATTAATTCTTAGGATAAATAAAAAGCTTAATTTTAATAATTGAAAAACGTCAAATCAAACAAATCCTCAATTTGGTTACAATGACTTAAATTGAATGTGTCCTTAGTATGTTTACAAAAATGTCACATGATTTTTTTTTCGTTTCAGAATTTTGCAAGTTATTCTGATGCTAACGGCGTTTACTTGTTGGATGTTGTAAGTATACAATTTTTATGATCAGCAAGCAAACGAATAAAAAAAATATTTTAACAATTTTAGTTGGTTATGCTGTTACATGGCGCAAATGAATCCTTTGGTGGGTCCTGTCATGTCCAATCATGTAATTTTAATGATGGCGAGAGAATGGGTAAGAATGATTTTACTATTTATTTAGTAACCAAATTAAATGAAATATAGATTCACTATTCAGAGAAATGAAACTTTAATGTATTATTTCAGGGGAAGGGAGAAGTCACCAATTAGTTATAAAATTCACTTCTTTCAAAGATACAAATTGTAAATAAATAAATGCATTTCGTTTTGGAGTTGTATTATTCAGCTTGTTTTTGGAAGATAACGGATATAATTTGATCGTGTAAAATTGTTATTTTTTGCGAGTCCCATATGACTGATGACATTGATGAATGTTGTGAACAATATAAACAATATAGTTTTTAAGATCATAGATAAAAAACTGGTCCCATTTTTGTTTGGATATAAGTTAAATGAATGTAAAAATGTTGAATAAATAAATAAGTAAAAAAAGATATATCTCAATCGAATTTCTGTTCAAATTAGCGTTAGCTGTATGGTTCAATAAAGACAATTAATTTATCGTGTATTCGTTGCACATATTTTATTTCCTTATATAAATTGAAATACAAATACAAAATATGAAATATTCTGCATGTATCAAAATATAGTTTCTATGAGTATATAAATATTTTGCATTAAGGTGTGTCAGTTTTTACGTTTCTTGTCCTGACCGTTTGTCCATCAAACTTTTATTTTTTACGACTAAATCCGCACTATATCGAAGCTATTAAAAAATAGAAATATTTCTAATACTGTAAAATTTATCGAAATTATTTTAAGTTAATATTGCGTTGCAAATGTTAACGATTGAAATTATATATAACCATATAGTCACTAAGTGAACATTGTTTAAAAATAATCTGAAAAATACATTTTAATCATATACAAAATAAAAAATAAACCATCCATTTGAAGAATGGGTTATCTCTGATTCGGTCCGCAACCGTGTAATTCGATGAAATGTTCCAAAGAACGAGGTACGTTCCCTGCATACGACAAGTTGTAAGTTTTCACAGCTTTTGCAGCTATACATTTCAACGATATTTTTGTTTGAGTTCTCAATATCATTTCAGCAACTCCTATAAACATAATTTTGTAAAATCATTACTATTTTATATTCATCAGTTTTTATTCTACTCAACGTAATGAAATAAATGTACCTGTTTTCGCATAATCGTATGGTGTTAAATTTTCGCTATTTACAACATCGATGTGTGCTCCAGCGTTTACAAGATTCAAAATGATAGAATGTAGTGTCATAAAATCACTGAAAACATTTTGTAATGAAATTTTTGTTAAATGTCGATTTGTCATTGTTGTTGTTTTTTTACCTGATAGGTCTATAGTGACTGACAATTACATGAAGTGGAGTATTCCTCTCGTTGTCCATTGCATTTACATCTGCACCACATTTGATCAATAACGTAGCAGTAACCGCACAGGGAAATCTGTCAAAAAAAAAATTTTTAATATTGAGTTAAACAACTAATATAATAGATAAATAATAATAATATGAAATTCACGTACTTGCAGACATCATTAGTATAAAAATCATCAACAGGCGTTTCCCAATTAACTGCCATGTGTAAAAGCGTTTGACCATCCCTGAGAGTCATTTTCAATGAACACAATCTGTACACTAAATAGTGAGCTTTTTTTATATCATCCTGGCTTAAATCCTTTTCATTCAACGTCAACACTTTTGTCAATATTGTTAGAATGTATAGAGTTGCTGTAATATTGAGCTCCAACGTGTCCTAAAAATAATATTGAAATAAAAAATATTGTTAATTTTGAAACAATTCACGAATGCAAAAATGTTCAACTACCAGAAATTCATCAGCATCATCTTTAATTCGAAAATGTTTGAGTTTTTCTTTGCTCCTTGTCAGCTCTGTATGACAAATTTCTAATGTCTCAGTTACTTGACCCAGTTGAAGATTAATTCCATGACTTATCATTTGGGAAAACACCTATAATTAGAAACAAACATAAATATTTCGATAAATATTTTGTGTTGCAACTTATAATTAAATTCTACTTGTGCAAATCTAAGCAGTTCTTTTCGGATGAATAGATTTGTCGTTTGTTTGAGCTTCAGTGCATGAATCCATAACTCTAAACATCTATCAAATCTGGCGTTGTCTGCATAAATTGCTCCCCGATAAATGATAGCATGTGGCACCTCTGTATTATGACGTCCTGGTGAAGAAACAAACATTCAATTTTGTTTCGTATCAAAAGTCTCAATCGTTTAAGGTTTTAATCCTTTACCTAAAATCCGTTCTCTAATAATCAAGGACTCCATTTGCAAAGCATTGGGATTATTTTTTATCCTTTCCAACTGTTCTAGAGTTTCGCATTCTTTGATATTTTGGTATACTGGTAACGGTTCGCAAACTTTCTTTTTGATAATATGTGCAGGATCGCCGAATCTATAATTCAATTGTCTACTTAACAATTTGTTCAAAATGTCGATTCATAGATAAAAGTATGTACCTCAGTGTCATCGCTTTTTGCAAATACTTATACGCCTTAGTCAGACAATAGTAATCTCGGTCATTAGCATAAGAAGCTCCCAGAAGTTCGTACGCATTTATGATCTCTTCTTTAGTAAAGCTATTAGTGGCTATTAGGAACTCAACAACATCAGTTCTGGTTCGCTCAGCGGCGGCTATCAGCGGAGTCATGCCGTTTTCATCTTTTGTGTACATCGCTCCGTAATTCAATAACAGTTGCACAATGCTGATATGGCCGAACTTTGCTGCGTAATGCAGGGCTGTGGACTTTTTTTCGTCTATACGATTGCAACCTTCTTGATTCGGATCTGCGCCTTTTGCTAATAAGATTCTAGCCTGTAAATCAACTTTTAATATGAGTTTTTTGGTTTTTATGAATGTTTTTGATCTAAATATTAGCAGTATTTGAATAACTTACAATTTCGTAATATCCTTTGAAGGCCGCAACCATAAGGCAAGAATTGTTATAGACGTTGGTCATATGAATATCTGCTCCATGATTGACCAGGTACTCAACAATGTCCAACCGGCCTTCGTAACAGGCTGCTCTCAAAGGTGTAGAATTAGTTGATTTTGTTCGGTGATTCACATTGGCTCCATGCCTGATTAGACATTTTACAACATTTAGATGCCCAAAAGCTAAAATGAAGCATTTTTTGAGTCTCTTTTGAAAAAATTTCGTTTTTATTAACACAATTTTCGTTGCAATTTAAAAATCTTCTTTCATGTTCACAAATTAAGAATTCTTTATCCGAAGAAAAAGAAATTTAAGGTAAATTATACCTGCTGCACACCACAAAGCTGTAACTCCATTAGTGATGTTGTATCCATCCTTGATAATTCCTTCGCCTTCCAAATTAATGTCAAATTTATCAATCAACATCTTGACTAACGCAACATGGCCATATCGAGCAGCTACTATCAGGGGTGTTTGCCTTTGTCCATCTTCTTGGGAAATAGCCTGAAGCAAAAAACCAACTAACTCAACTTTGGATTCAATCTCATGCTTAATGTTTCATGAACTCTGTGACAATTCGAGAGAACTAGTGAAGTGTCATTTAGACTTTTCATTTCAAAGTTCCAAAAGAAGCATTCCTACTATAAAAAAATTTAATGGAGAAATGATTTTCTAGTTCATAAAAGAATTGAGTGTCATTGTAAATTAGCAATATACAGGAAAAATGGATGCTTTTCAAAATGTCACTTAACTGGTTCTTCCGCGAATTGCCACAGAATTCTAGTTTGATTGTTTTAATAAAGAGAACATGTGTTGAGTTCATCGAACAAAGAAATTTGGCAAGTGCAAATGATGAACAGAAATGAAATTTATCAAGCCTTCGGAAAGGAAAATTTTTCTTTGTTCTGTGAATTCTTTGTTGACTTTTACTCTTGCGATTTGGCATGGAGCCAAATTTTTTAAACACGTGCACACTTCTTGAAAATGTCGTGTGACGCATGTTGTGAAACAAAGAATAATTTTCGGCTAGATGATTTTTTCACATCGATTATTAATATAACGTTCTTGAAATATATTGAAACAGTATCGAAAGGAATTTCTGATCGTTCTTATTCTTGAATCCATTAAACTAATATATATATACATTGAACAATGAATGAATACACTGAACAAATTTGAGTAAAAAACTTCAACAAAATACATTCTAGCAATTGCAAAAAATTGAAATTTAAACTCTAAAAAATGATACATGATAAATTAATGCAAAATTTGAAAAAAAAAATAATAATTGAAAATCGTGACAACGTAACTTTTTCTATGATAAAAAAATTTCAAAACTTAAAAAATATTAAAAAACTTACCCTATTGATGAGGTCTTTACTGACATCTGCAGGTTTCTCACTAAAAAGTGCAAAAACAGTGATTGCAAGTCCTTCTCTTGCAGCATAATAAATTCGATTCAAAAACTCGAGATCAGTGAGCGAGTCCTCGGTTTCTGGAGACATTGTTGCACGTCGCAGGTGCGCATCCGTCTAACGAAATTGCAATAATTTTTCGACGCCTCGAGTTAAATGTTTAACCTCAAATAAGCGAACGCTCTATTTGAGATATAAATATCACCCTTAATGATGGCACATATCTCATTTGGGCAGATTTACGTATAAAAATGTATTGAACTCGGCGTCGTAAAAATAGACCATCGTCTTGTTACGCACTTTCTTGATCTAAAATTCGTGCCAAATTTAACCCCTCGCTTGTCCAATTAACAATATATATCACATACTCTTCTATTCCTACTCCTTTATTATTTATTTAGTCTCTTTTCATTTCGTTTCTAAAGATTTTCCGACGTTTCTCACGAGCGCTCTAACTTCCGACTGACAAATTTCTTTTTCAACTGCTTGAAGTGTTTAGGAGACGCGCGCTGTTTTATTTACCGTTTTTTGGCTGCGCTATTTTTAGCAACAAAAAAGTTCCAGCCAACTGTCAATAATGTAGAAACGTAAAAACTGATCTTTTGTTTTGTCATTCAAATAACATTTTACAAACGGAAACAAAGACAAATCAAACAAAAACAAAAAAATTGCCTCTACAGCCACAAAAACCATTTTGAAATTAAACTTTTAAATTTGCGCGCGAAAATGATTGCTAGATGGCGCTGCAATCGGTCCGTGATTTTTGCAATTGAACTGTGGTGACGTCTTTGTCAATGTTGTCAATATATATGCAATGTGCAATGTAAACGCATTTTAGGTATTACATATATGATCTTAGGTGATTGTGATTAATCCAAAGTTTTGACTTCCAACGCTTCCAACTGCAAAGTGTGATAAGCAAATTGTTGACTAACAAAGGAAAAAAAAATCAAACACAACAATGTCGAGACGAAGTACATCGGACGATTACATGAAAGGTTCACTTCCATTAATTTACCTCAAACCTGCCTCTTTCAAGCACAATTTGATTGTTCGATGCCGTGTGGTTCAAACTTGATTTACATCTAGGTTCTGTTTTAATAAAATAAGTTAGCCGTTCGCGATTAGACTGTCGCTTGAAAATTACTGGTTTTGAAGTCTGCCTCGTTTAACTTGATCTGAACTTTGCCAGTGTTTGACGTTGTCAGGGTCAAGACTGTACAGAGACGAGGACGATGCGGACGAGAATCAGAAGTGCAGGGACAGGTCGCCTTTGAGGACAGATGACACCAGGGAGTCCACAAAGAAATTTGCTTTCGGCCTTGGGAAAAGACCCGAACAGAAAAAGGGTATTCAAATTAAACTTGGAGCGACTTCAGTAAGTAAACAAATGTATACTTTTAGAGCATATCGATTTTTTACCCTCCAAATTCTAAAGCAATTTTTTTCATTTTACTCGTAAAATTACCTTCTTAATTATTTCGGGGGGGGGGGGATCGTTATTTTTTTATTATTTATTTTCAATTTATAAAAAACTGCATGACTGAAACTGATTCTTTGATTTTAGAAACAACCCGTGAAACCAGCAGCAATTCAGAAACCGAGTGTTGCGTCGGTTTTTGATCCAGAAGAGGATGACGAACCAGAAGAAATGCCCGCAGAAGCTCGAATGAGAATGAGAAATATCGGTCGTGAAACACCAACGTCAGCAGGTCCAAATTCGTTTGGCAAGACAAAACAAGGGTTCTGTGATTCAAAAAAGATATTTGAAAAAACGTTAAAGAAAGCAATGGACGAGGCCAACAAATGATTGTGATCCCAACCTAGTGACTGTTATCAATTTAATCATCGGGTTTTTGTACTTTTTGCTGTATATAGGATCAGCAATTCCAACTGAATTCATACAAGATTAGAGACGGGAGAGCTCGGTTTTAGTATTTATTCGTCAATCGTGAATTAAAATAATTTATAGATATTTCATTATTTTCATCAACTTTCTGATGCAGTCGAGCAAAATGACTACAATTGTAGTGACACGTTTTTTCTCCTCTTTGAAATAATGACTGTTACATTATTATCGTTCCGACCAATCATTTTTCGGCGTTTTGATATTGTGACAGATAATTATCTTATACACTTGTTCCAGATAAAGATACTTGAGAATAAATGTTTTGAAAATCTATGTTCGTTGGTACCGTTTCTTTTTTACCAAAAAAACAGAGTAAACAAAAAAGGAAAGGAATTCAAAAATTTATTGTTACACATGAAAGCTTAGGCTTTTAAGAGTCAGTCTTTTTATTTATCAATTCGCAATAACACGTATCTCAACGCAACTCATCGCCTTAATAATAAAATATTATTTCACAAAGCTAAAATTTCAGTTACGTAAAAAATTGTTGATCTTATTTTTTTTGCTTTTTAGCTCGCGCATTAGATAGAACTTGCTGACCAATTCTTATTTCTCCAATTTTAGTTTAAATAACATTTAAAAAATAATCTTCAGTTATGTCAAGTTGTGTATTTTTTTAATTATATCACACATGAATCAGTCAACGAGTTCATCTATAAAATAACATATACTGTACATCATCATATAAATAATTGTAGCAGTTGCTTTTGGCAAAAAGGAAAAAAATTTTTCGACGGTTTCGTACAATCTAGAAATGAAAGAAAAGAACCTGACCAAGCATCTTGATCGCTATCACACTAAGGCTGTCCACTGACAATCTGATCTTAAGTACATTTTTTCATTTCGTTTGAAAACTTGGTGTAAGAAGTTTTATGCTTTGATGCATATTAAGTAAACGGAAACCATGTAAAATACTGGTTCTTTAATCGTTGCAATAATTGAATAACTTGTGCAAAGATGTCTATACTGTAATAAAAGTATTCCGATATGTTCTGAAACTCATAAACAATGACTTCATATTTTTGTATTTTTTATCTCATTGAAAATTTTTGTATTTTGTTGTATTTGTTTTTTATCATTTGCAAAGCGAATCTTTGTTTGCAAGTTTCTGAACATGAAAAATTGACTAATGTACATAATCATTCTCTCATCGCACACAAACACATAAAAGCTAAATTATTTAAGAAAAAAAATAACATTATTGATTACAATCTAACTGGTGTCATGCAATTGCATGCTTGTACGCAAGTAGAACAAGTCGTTTGATTAAGAAAATACGGCAGTTTAAATTCAATTGTATAAAAATATAAAAATATTTAATATCTAGAGCGATTCGTAGTTTCGCATGTAAAGTCAGTTTCGGATAACATTTGATTTCGTTAACAGTCGAAAAATGTCCAGAACGATTATTTTTCAAATCTTAGGAACTCGGATTGGAGGTTGATCTTTAGGTCTGTCTGCGACTGCAGGCAAATTTTCGAACCAGTTCGGTTCAGTTTCAAAATGTTTTTTTTTTTAATATAAAAAATAATAATTGAAGGAATGGCTGAACATCGGCAGAAAACATCCTTAGGACTAAGAAATGGACAACTGTTCATGATTAATATCTTCACTTTTGACTCTAGAAGTCAGCTAACTATTTGTACACAGTTTTTTTGTATAAATATATATTTTTCATCAAATAAACAATGTTATATTTATAAAAATTTTCAGTTATAAAAATCTAGAGATGAAAAAGTTTGCACTCACGCTTTAGCACTTCGAATCAGATTGTGAATTTTTTAAATCAGTTTTATATGTATTGTCATTTTTATCTCATTTTATTGGAAATAAATGTTCCCTTCTAAAAAAAGGAAATTCATTTGCATAATTTTTGCATTGTTTGGTTTTACATATTTTTTATTTTCACTGAAAATAAAAAAATGAAAAATTCAACCAACAAAATAGTTCGCTTTCTAATTGGTATTCTAAAATATTTCGTTTCAAAATATAGTAGAAATATTTCAAGCGAACAAAACTTGATCTTCATCAAAATTCATCTTGCAAAATTATCCTCTATCGCAAATTAAACATATATTGCACGTTTTTATGATATTAAGATAACAATTACACATTCAAAAAATTTGTCTGTTTGCAAACAATTGATAATTCATTTTTTGGTATTAAATATTTCTCTTTTTAATTATTTCATTAAGTACTTGATATTAATTTTATTTAATTCAATTAGATAATGCATGAAAATATTTTTTGCATATAAAAATATATAAATTCCACATTGTTTTTAATTGCAATCTATTTGAAAACACAAAAGCCAATAGCGACTTTAAATTCACAATCAATCAATAATATTCAAAGTACTATCAAATCTTTGATACTTTTGACAAACTTTAATTCATAACTTTTTGATTTATTTTCAGTCGAAATTTGTCAACAACTTTTTTTACAATTTGAACAAAAAAGAAAACAATAAATTGCACAACCATCTCAACAGGTCCATAAAAGTCTGTTTATGTGCAACTTTGACGTTTTGCAAAATTCAATAATACATTATCATCTTTTAAACCAGAATTTCACAGAAATCGAAATCGCAGATCATCAAATTTGTTGGACACACGTTTTATCGTTTAACAAAATTTTCATACAAAAATCAACTTTTATATTTATAACATGAGTTTTTACTTTTTGTTTCTCCATAAATTTGAATTTTCATCTTCAAACTTTTTAGTTTATATACAAATACATACATACACGCAGTCTGGAATACATACATACAAATTATTACAACATTTAGCCAGAAAAAAATGGTTGAATAAATAAATTTCTTTGTCCCTTAAAAGTTACTCGGAATATATCATGTCTCAACCACCTTAATCATTTTGATTATTCAATCCTTGATTCAATTTTGATCACACAATTTTCAACAGAATTACAATCAACAAGTATATAATTTAAAGAGCATAATAATTTGCACGTACATACGGCTTTCATATATACACTCTTTTATCACTAAATTATTTATATGAAAAGAAATTCGTCCCCTCACCAATGATTTAACATTACGGACTATGCGCGAGCCTTGTGCAGTGTTTCATTTTCCGGGCATTACGTATTTTCTTTTTTCCTAATAGAACCTGATTTCCGGCGGCTTATTGTTTCTACAAGTGAGGAATCTGAAAAACCAAAAAAACAAAGTTTTGCATAAACCCTAATGCCAAATAAACAAAGCTTAAATCTGTTCCCAAGTCAACATACATGTGTTTCCAGTTTCAAAAACTGCGAAAGGAAATTGTCGCCGATTTGTCAGAGACGGATCAATGGTCCCCTCGTAATAACTCCATCAGAAGGTGGAACGAACTACCCTCTCCTTCAGCGCACTTCGCACTCAACAATTCTTTACCTGCTTGGCACGTTCTTTGCAAATCTGGAATTCTTAGGAGCAACTCCCCAAATTTAGCTGGCATTTCGGGATACCTTGCGATTGTATACTGTTGAAGGGCTTGTAACGCCTTCTCTTGTGACGCGCGAACTTTTTCTGGCTCGGTCAGTTCGCTCGTATCAGATGTCAACAAAACTATTACCTAAAAACGAACAAAAAATTAAAACAGTTATCCAAATGAAAAAATAGTTTCATTTCTAAAAGTCAACGCTACCTTCATCGCAACATATTCGTACTGATCGACCCTTAATCTCCTCAAGTTGTTCGTAAAGGCAAGCATCCGCTCAATACAACTCTCCAATCCCAATTGTTTCGCCTGTTCCAGAGTAATGGATTTGCCTAACGAAACTCGGATCTCGCCCGGAGTACTCATGCTCCTAAAGCAGCAGGAGAACAGCAACAACTCGCACCAGGAATTGATGAGGAGACTGATCTGATCATCGATAGAGATGTTCTTGAAAAGTGGCAGGCTCTTGCACCACTTGACGATTTTGTAAAGCCTATGATCCGCGATATTGCACAGGTCAGAGAGAAAGTCCGGGTGTTGGGACGAGTTGCCGTTGGAAGTGCTGCTAGACAAGTGGTCGTGATTGGATGCGGGTCCCGTTGAGCTTGGTCGCGCCGGCTCGTTGCCGTTGCCACCGCCCGACTCCGCGCTGCACAAATTCTCCGACGGTCCGGTTGACATTGACACGCGGTCGTTGTCATTGTAATGCCACAGGTGCTCCACGTCCATGATCTCCTGCAGTAATTGAGGTACGACTTGCATCTTGTGCGAGTGATTCGAATGGTGCCTCGCTGAGTGATGGTGCTCCGAGCCTGGAGGTGCTGGACTACAATTTCCACTTGCCATCTTCTCCCCGGAACCACTACCACCTGAAATTTCACTGACCATTAGAATCAAAAAATTTCAATTTCACCTAATTCAAAAGAATATTTTAGCTAAAAAAACATTCAATTTTCGTTACATCATTTTTCAAGCCGTGCTAAAAACAAAAATATTCACCAATAAGATTAGCAGGTAGAGTGTAGGTACACTGATAAGTGCTCCGTCCACCCCTAGTTCTATCTTCCCTGATAGCTTCCAATTTCATGCCCATATTAAGACACTTATCGAACCGGCATGCTGCACACTTTTTTCTAGTCGCAACAGTGACAGGACACGCCGCGCCTCTCAGACAGACGTAATTCTTTCGATTCTGTACGGTCCTCTTGAAGAAGCCCTTGCAGCTTTCGCAGGAGAAAATGCCATAATGGAAGCCACTGATTTTGTCGCCGCATATGGGACAGGGGCTGTTGATAAGTTGTTGTCGAGTGGAGATGCCGGAAGGCGCGGAGGCGATTCGACAGTCGTCCTGGTCGTCCGGGTGGACTTCGGAGGAGAGTTCATTGGCAGTGGCGTAGTGGGAAGATGTGGAGGACTGCAGGTGCAAAGGACTGCCCTGCACGGAGGAATGGTGATGGTGCTGAGGATGAGCGTGGCGGGGCTGTTGCACCGGCGAATGAGTAGGTGGGCTCAATGATCCGTAACTGTAGCAGCTGCTGGACGCGTCCGAATTGTTGCGCGACAACGAGTGAGACAGGGAAAGAGACAGTGAGGATGTGGAATTGTTGAAGCTGTGACGAGACAGCGAGAGAGACGATGAAGGGACTGGACTACCAGAACCCAGAGCTGAGTGACGTGCCGCATGAGGGCTCTGAGTCGGCGAACTAAACACACTGTAGGCTGAGTGTATCGCTGAATCCGGAGACGGAATCTGAAACAGTTTAGTTCAGATTAATTTTCGGTAATCAAAGTTGGAATTGTTCAGAACTTCTAGTCTTAAATGAATTGAATTAAAAAATTTGAGTGCAATGAAGTAGAAAGATGATAAAATGGATTGTATGAAAATTTACTTGAGATCGTGTGTGGCTGTGCTTTGAAAAATGATGCCTAGGGTTAAGAACAGGACTGTGACTTGGGGTAGAACTGTTGTATCCACCAAGGAGCTTGCCAACGAGTAACGGCAGATCGCCAGGTTGAGCTTGTTCCAAATTATCGAACCCTCGTTGTTGCTGCTGCAGTTGCTGCTGCTGGTGAACCTGTTGAGCATGAGACAAAGGAATCACAGTGTCATTCAAGCTACCTATCGTCAGATTTGGACTCGAACGAAAGTCTGGCTCGTGCTTGATTGGAAATTTCTGGTCCTGTGGCCCTGGACTTGCACTGCAAATCTGAACACCTTCCATTGACGTTTCTTCCAAATCCTATACAAAAGAAAGCAAAACAAAAATGAAGAACAAATTATCATAATACATGAAAATAGCTTCAAATAAAATGGTAAACAATAATTACATGATTGGTGATTGTATTAGAAGACATTTCTTGATCAGAAAGTTCGCCTTCCCAAGACATTGGCCTCTCGGGTTGTTGCTGGACGTTATCACTACTCGAGCTATCATCTTGGCCGTCCCGTTTCTTTTTTGTGCGCAGATTCACCCCTCGAAAATCAATCTTACTAACTTCGCCGTCGCTATCCTCTACATCTTCGATTGACGCTGATTCCGTCGACTCCACACTAGTTACAGATTCATTAGTGCCTGTGCCAGGCCCACAACTAGACACAACCGAAACAGTAACTCCATTCTGACCACCAAGATATTTACATACACTCTTCCCTAGAAACCAAAAATATGATTCTGTACAGTTACTAAATTCAAAATTCTTATTTTAAACTTGATACTAAAATTACCAAACAAATTTGTTTTTTCATACTGAAAATTGTCAAATTGTCAAATTGTCAAAGTTTTCAAAGACTCTGACTTTATTTTCAACATTTCTAAAAATTATATGCTAGTTGTAAACAACTTCTTACAAATTGTAAAAAATTAAAAGAAAATGCTTGATTTGACATTTTCATGCCATTTATGATTGAATTTACATTATTTGTTAAATTTAAGGTTAAGTTAAATAAAATGTTATAAATAAAAACAAACCATCGTGAACTTCGTGAGCTGGTAGTACATTAATAGTAGTAACTGAGACGTTCTTCCCTGATTCCGAAGGACGACCAGATACCGAAGACTGAGATTTCCAGGATTGGGATGGGGTCCACCATCCTGGGCCCTCGTTGGGCCCATTTTGATCAGACATTCTCAGCTAGCTGCGAGCCTTTCTATTAAACATGTACAAATTCTATGATGCCTCTCTGCGATAACGAAACTTATCGAAAGCCTCCGCATTCTGGGACTGCTTCTGCTCTTCCTTGCCCCTCAATTGAAAATGTACACCTCGTTTGGCCTTTAAGATTTTCCTTCCAAGCTGAAACAAAGAGAACCAAATTGTTCAACTCCAAACCAAGACGATGAGCAGATTGATATTTCAAAGGGAGACTCGAACAAATTGTCCAACGAGTTGGCGTAACAGTCGGTCGCAAGGACGGCCCACTTCCGGCCCTGTGGACGACCTTCGCGCGAAAACGGACACGCACATGGCTAGCGATATAAATACGAGTCAATAAAGACAAAATCAACATAACTCTTTTGAACCCTCATACTTTTTTTGATATACATTTTTTAAATGATACGTTTTTAATTCAATTGTTTGTTCTTTTATTTTTTGATTGATTTTATTTGCAAATTTATAAGGTTCAATTTTTTGATGCAAAGTGCATGGAGGTCACAGGAGAAAGAAAGAGGCAAAGAGCATGAAGGGTATCGTTTGACTGCGATCTGAGGTGGGGAGGCAAAGATTTCTTCACTCCATACGTCCCTGCATGACCGATCGACATCTCATAAACTTCATAATTGGAGCAAACGTCTGCACACTGAAATTCGAACCGGTTCGAATTTCAAACCCCTCAAATCATTTTGTACAAAAATTTCGCACAAAATATTACTCCAATTATAAACATTCAAATGTTTCCACAAAATTTTTATTATTATAATAACAAAAAGAAACAAAACAAAATAAAAAAAAATTCCGTTATGATTAGACTGTAAAGCAAATTTGTAACGATGAAAATGAATGGATGTAAACTTGAGTTAGGCATTGTAATAAAATAAACGTGGAAACAAGTTGGGAGGAAGGCAAGTCGGAGGGCATGAGCGGTTCCACGTACTTCTACTGACACAAAGACATTTTTTGTTCGCGAAAGGAATCCGCGTTGACAAAAAGTTGTTGTAGGCGCGTATAACAGTGCCGCCTGCGCTGCAGCGCGTTAAGACATGAGTGAAGACGGCTGCCGGAACCTGTTCCTATGCTTTTTATCGATTAATAAAATAAATACATAATCACAGGACCTGCATTCCAACCGGGCCAGCACTCCGGCCTGTCTGGTTGCGCGGCTCGGCCAACTTGCGGCTCGATCTTAGCCGTTGCCGATTACCTGCTTTGGGCGTTGCTCCGCCGCGTTCCACACGACTCTTGACAGGGATTCCTCAACGTCTCATGTCGAGACTCAAACTTTAGTCACTCAGCTTTAGTCACCTTGCTCTTTCTGACTCATTTACATCCTTCCATTAAACCTTCTCGCATTTTCGCAATCATCATTTAATCATAACTAAATTAATCAAATTCAACGGTTTGTAGTTAAACAGTGGTTGAACAATTATTGGTCGTATTTGGATTGTCAAATTGAAAATGAGAGACAAAGATGGATTTGTGAAGAGAGGACATTGGGTTTGAAGAAGCTAGTTAATTGGAGGTCAACGTTTTTGGTAGCAACTCTATAGGTGGAAGTTTATCGAGTAACAGTCATGACTGCAGTAGTTGGAGCGGTGGCGACGGCAGCGGCAACGGCACAACTATCAGCTTCTCTTCCCAGGACGGTGGTAAGGTCAAGGCCCTCGGTGCCCTACCCTATACACCTTAGGGTCACGTGACACAACTCAAGGTCTCCTATCCCCACCACCGACATCACTCTAACAGTCTAACACCAGCTCAAACGCACCGGGGCCAACGCTTCAAGCGTACGACACACAAGCTTCATACACTGTCTTCTTTACTCTGACTTCAGAGATCAACTGCTCCGATCTTGTTTCACGATTTCATTGTTTCATACCCAAAAACAATTTTCTTTCCAATTTTTTTTTTCTGATCCAATTTTCTTTTTAAACTAAACAAAACTAAATTTAATTTTATAATCAATTTTGGAAACTATTATTTAAAGAAATAAGTTTGGGTTTTAAAATCTGGTTCTAGGAGTTTCAAATTTGTATTACAGAAAATAAAGTGTATAAATTTTTTGCAAATTTCTTGAAACCCTTAAATTTACTATGAACTAGAAATTAAATTTTACTTTGATAATATTTGGAAAGTGTTAATTTTGATTTGGTTACAGAAGTTGCAGAATGAGGAACTCAAATTTTTTTGATAGGAAATGTGGTGGATAAAAAAATGAGTAATGTTACAGCACTGTGTAGTTGTCGATTAACAAGCATGTAACACCGTCTGGCAATATTTTCCAATCTTTGTGTATACACGTATTTTCCTTTCACCAGGTGTGGGCCTTTCCACCACCGCTAAAATGTCTACGTATCTTTAACATCTCATTGAGACTATTTTACCGTAAGAGAGTAGCTCGACTGCTGGCTGATAAAACTTATTGGCCAAGTCAAAAATTTATTTCTAACACCGGGGGGAAACCGGTTACCGGTCGATTTATTATTGCTCTCTAATCTATCACCTTTTTTCGTCCCACGTTTCGCAATGTTAGACAATTGTCGACCAATTGACAAGTCGCGGTTCCACACTGTCTCAGTCAGCTGTTCCTTCAACTCAAACTTTTAGTTTTCAGTTAACGCATTTTTCCATTTTAAATAACAATCAGTTTGTACGTGAATTCATTTTATCGAAGTTGATAAAAAGATGCAATTCAAGTGGTTCAAATAACGCTGCCTACGAGACGAATTATAATGAAACTTTATGTGGGGTGTCAAATTCGTTCCAAGTAAATCTGAAACCCTTTCTTTTTTCAGTGCTTTGATTTTTTAGTCGGAATTTTTTTGAACTTTTGTCGCGACTGAATTGTTGTTCGGTGTTGAAAACAGTTGAGAAAAAAGTAGTACGAATGTTGAAAACTGAAATAAAGTTTTTGACGCAGAAAAAAAGAGGTCAAATAGAAGGGTGTTCTTGTAAGAAGATAGAGAACCGAACGAGAGGTGCGGTTTATGCATCGAGAAAGGTTCATCAATATTCATAAGTCGCATAGAACTTGGCTACCTATTGAAGGATCAGCTCTGATGTATTAATCGCTAATCGACCAGCATATTCTTTTGACATCACACAAATCTTGTCTCGGAACCTTACAAATTGTGACAAAATCACTAGACATGTTATCTTTTTCATTTTTTTCTTTTTCCTCATCTTTTTTAATCTAAAAAATCCTTCAACAAATGTTTGTAAATTCATTCAGGTCCACAGTATGATTCAAATTGTCGCACAATAGTTATCTTTGGACGGAAAACAAGCTGGGCTCATTTTCAAAATTCTGGACCGATTAAAAATGTTTGACACATTGTTTTGTCATTATGCAAGTTGGCATGCATGGTTGACCGATAAGATCGTCAAAAGTTACGTAACAAGCTAATGATATACGAGAGAATTCGAGTTTGAAAATCCGGACTTTTATCATAGCGAACAAGTCAACCAAAGGATATGAATCACTGTGCCGATAAGCCTCTCTCGATACCTTTAATTTTTCCTCTATTTTTACTTCTTTGTTTTCAACTTTAGTTTTGTTTCAAATTCAACACAAAAGTGTTGAATTTGAATTCATGTTGATATTGTTTTTGATGTCGAAACAACTGACTTTGTTGGGTTGCAAAAAAGGAACTTTCAAAAGTTGTACAGATTCTGATCGACTTCTGGAGGATCGTTACAAAAGTGGACGTGAAAAAGGTGATGCCCAACGTGGTCCATACACGGATTGAAGCTCGTCATCATTGGCAATAAGTAGATGTTACCGTAATCTGCCGATATACCGCTATGCTACCGTCTCGTCGATTTGTTCCCGTTTCCTTGTCTTCCCTTCTACTCCTGTTGCTTTCTCAACAAATCGGTTTCTGTTCGTGACACACACCTCGCAAAAATACCCCCAAAAACATAACCTACCATCAAACCTACTTCCACTTTTTTCCAATTTTTGCAAATTTAAAAATAATTGGCAAATCAACAATTTAAAACTGGTTCGAATTTCAAAAATAAATGTAAAAAATAAAACATAAACAAAAATCAATTCCAATCTCGATTTTTGCAAATTTGCAAAATCAAGTTAAAGTTCAAAACAAAAAGAAATCAAATTTTGGAATGAAGTTGGGTGGCATAGGAAGTTAAAAAAAGAACGGTTTGAGGAAAAAAACGTTTGACGAATGGATGAATTGCGGTTTATTAAGCGTAGGTAGAAAATGGTTATCGCATCATAATTTCTCTTTTACGTTAGCGAATTAGTTTTGTGTCTGAGAAGCGGAGTCGCAAGTCGGTTGTGTGTCGCCGTTAGAGAAGGGGTCAGTCCAACGAATAACGCGTTGATATATGAAAGAGTTGAGAACGGTTAGCGAAGAGTAGCCGCCGAGGCTGAATCGAGAAGGAAGATCCAGCACAAAGAGAGTAAATTGTATGCGACCGGGAGGTAAGAGGGACAGGCCGGCTGAGAATGAGAAATGTCCAAGTGCCGAGTTGACGAAGACGATTCGAACAGGACAAAACGGTTGGGAAAAGGCGCGGGAAGAAAGAAAGAGAGAGGTCGCAGGGGCAAGAGCAGGAGACAGGCTATTGGGAGACAGTGACGCTCAACTGGAGGTGAAATAAACAAGGCAAAAATATGTGATAAGCTGCTCCGATCGAGAAAGCATGTGCTGTTTCTTAACGGTTCAATGTACATTCATCAAGCTTGGTCAATACACAACTATTGTTCATACGTATGAACCGCCTTCGAGTCCTTATTTGTTCGTATTATATTTTCATTCTTTTCAAATTCGTCTAAACTTAGCTTCACTTCCAAGTTCTAATTTTCAACCTTGTTTGTCATTTTCAAACATTTCTTACTCTATACTATATTTAAATTGAACAAACAACTTGGTTTTATTTTGAGCTTTGTTCCGGTTTGGGACTTTTTTGTTATTTTGTTATCGTTTACTTTCTTTATTTTCTTAGTTTTCGTGTTTTGTAATGAAGTTGTTCGCAAATCTGATTCAGTTCAACCTGAACGACTGTACCAACTGTCTAAATAGATGACAGGTTAATTGTGTCAATTTGTGTTGAAATTAGAAAGTGTATGAACAGTTTAAGAGCGCGTACAACCGTGTAGTTCTCTGTGGATGTAGTCTCATTATTATAATGGATATATAGACATAAATAATTCATGCCTCGGAAACTGCAAATCAATCATTTGCACTAAACGTTTTTCTCCAACCATCAACGGCAACTTTTCTCAACCGTTCAACGGGACGAACCTTTTTTCTCCTCCAGTTCTCCAACCTCTTTTCAACCTTCAAAACAAAAACACTTCAAGATACGTCAAAACAAAACAAAACAAAAATCGCACGAAATAAAAAGATTTGCAAAAAACAAAAGCATTTAAAAAACGAATCAAAATGTCCTAAACAATGTGACAGATGTCGTTTTTTTTCAATTTTCATTTTCTTTCAGAATGATATATTTTCGCAAAATTAAATATTGTGTCTGAACGTTTGGCGACAGGACAATGTTTATATCAAAGTTTAAGAAGCGGGTTGAGTATTAAACACCGGATGTCACTGTGATAGCAAGTCGACAAATCAAGTTTGTAAATCGTGAGTATATCGACTAGAGTAGTCGCGTGGGAGGGGATAGACAGACGAAGGGGGAGATAGGGGAGAAGATCTCAAGGCCGGTCATGCTGTCAAGCCAGAAAGCCTCTGCGCCGAAATATCAACAAGTATGTCTTCCTGCTTTCGTACAATATCACATTACATTTTTGCCTTGTGATTTTGTACTTTTTCTCGCACTTCCTTACGTTTCAAAACGCAACCCTCTTGCGATTGAATGTATCAAAAAGAGTGTGTCAAAGACCTGTCAACAGCTAACAATACAAAAAGCGAAAGTCATGGAAAGGTGAATTGTTTTGATCGGTGGGAATTGTGACGTTTGGAAAATTGTCGCAGGGAAAAGTACGTTTGAAAGTGAATGCAAAGTTGTAGTGGTTGAGATGACAAAGTTTTGAAAAGTTGACAGCTCGAGTGGTCGGGTGTGAAGGACGAGAAAGGTAGTGCGACGACCTCGCAAAAGTCGCGTCAAAACCGGAGAGGAGAACAGTTTTTCGCGGAGGAGAGGGGATTAAAGCTGGTCATCGCGAAACCTAACCTCTGGCTTGGCGCGTGCACCTAGACAATGGTGGCAGGCTGACTCGTTGACGTTTTGACAATCGGCTGAAACTGGAAGCCGTCCCCCTGGAAAGGTCACGTCGGTCGTTCAAATATCCTTACTTTCTAAGCAGTCTGACCTTCTTGAATTCAAAAGGACTGCGTACCTCATGCTCTGCGAAAGCGTTTTCGTTCTTTTATATTGGTCGTGCAAAAAGTCGTGGTGGTCCTTGTATTGCTGGCTTTTTGACTGTCGTCTTGTGAGATATCCGTAACACACGGGACAACACACGTTTGCACTTTCACGTTTGCACTGGTTCTCAATTCGTGCTCCGCATGTACGGAAAGTATATGCCGAGCAACGACCTGTATATTCTGTAATAGAATCGACAGACCTTGCTGGTAACGGGCGAGACGGCAGCAGACCCCGATACGCCGGCGGTGGGCACACCTTCTCGTAACGTTACGCCGAGAGTTATAAGTTTGAAACGAGCGTTCACGCAGCCGACCTCCTCCTCGCGCGCGTACTCCGACACCACTCTATCTGCGAACGCAGCTTCGCAGTCTGCCCTGCTATGCCGTTGTTAGTTAGATGACCAAGCCGTGATCAGCTTTAATACAGTGCATCGTCGCTAGAGGTCCCGGCTAGTCACTCTCGCGAGACTGTAAACCTCATATTACAACAACGGCTGGATCCTTGGATGCAGAACATGGAGGAGAAGGAAACACCCGCGGTGGGGTGAACACTCAGGGATGTCAACTCCTGCGATGAAGCCCTGTGCCCCCCTCGCATCACCCTCCGAACCATTTTTTCATACTTCAAATAAACTTTGTATACACTCAAAAATTTGCATTTCTCTGTATCCTTGCGATCCCGACCTAAAAACCTCGTCCCCTTTGTTTTTTCTTCGTGTCGAATCTTTGTATTAATGAAAACCCCCGAAATGATATTTCGCATGGAATCAACAAACTTTTCAATATTAGTTGTAAAATGCGTCTGCAGAAGCCATGCAAAATTCGCAAAGGAACAAAAACTGACCCTACCTACTTTTTGCAAAACAGTGATTTTTACAACGACGTCTCATGTTTGATTTATTTCAAATCGAAGATTTAGATAACTTTTCGTTTTGAAAACTCTTGAAAACGAAGAGGTATTGAACTGATGTAAACTTAACTTCTGACTTTCATAATGTTCTGATCCTTTTTTCTGCATTTTTATATTGTTCATAAATATGTAAAACTGAAGAAAAAATAAAAGTAAAAATATCATGGTTTCTTATGTTTTATCTGGTTTTTAAGTAATAGACTCCCTGCTGCTGCGGACTAATCATTCAGTTAATTTTGAATAATCCTCTTTGGAGTATTTGCATTTACCAGCAACTATTATTTCGCCGAGATAAACGCTATACCTTTGAACTGAGAAGCTTTCATTACGGCGAGATAATACTTAATAGGTTTTACCTGTTCCCAGCTAGCTCGCTGTGGTCCATAAAGTTAACTTCATGTAACGTCTGACGGGCGAACAAAGTGCAAACACCTTTAGTGAGGCTTTGCGTGTGTGACTCTCTTAGATTTTTCTTTTGTCAAGTATTTAACAAACTATAAAAAAATTTATATTTTTGCAAACTTCAATATTGATAAGCAAAATCTGCGTCTCGTTTTGAGATTAATCAATCCGACATTTTTTAATAATTTACAACCAATTTAAATTTTTATCAAAGTTAAGAATTTGATTTTTGCAAATTTCTACAAGTTTTTGGAGATCGTAATTTTATGAATTTTGTTATCGCTGATTTTTGCGAAATTCTTGATACTTTTGTTTTTTTGATAATTCATTTAAAAATAGTTTTTTTATGCTGTTCAATAGTTAAAATGTAGTACATAAAAATACTTCTACTTTTTTTGCAAAAATTGAATCGAAATTTGCAAAAACCTTCTTTTAAAATAAACGTTTATAGTTTTCCCATTCTTCTGTTTTACCAGTTGAAGATCAGAAGAATAACTACTGTTAATAAAGTAATTCTTTGATGAATCAAAAGTTCTTATTTTTAACTCCTCTAGAACAAATGATTATCGAATGATAACAATCTCAAAAAACGGTTCTTTTTTTCTTTGGGCATCTTTTATTTCTTTACCTACAATTCGTAAAAAATTCAATAGTTTTGACACAAAATGCAGAGAAATGCGCGTTTTAAAAATATTTTGTTGCAATATAACATTATTGCTAAAATTTAATTTCGATAAACTTTTGTTAATGTGCTTTCTGAATAAAAAAAATATCAAGTCACAAGTTTTAATTTGAAAAACTTCTAACAACAAACAATTATGAATTTAATTTTTGCAAAGTAAAGAATTTAAACAACAATTTCATGTAGGAGAGAATTTACCTTTTTTTGCTATAACAGAGTCAGAGCAAACGGTGAATCACACCCACACTTTAGATCTACGATGTTCATTGAAGAAAACCATCTATCATCCGAAAACAATATTTTGCTAAAACGATAAATAAGTGAATAAACAATAATTGGTTTCTTGCAAAAATTCTTCAAACACAATATTAAAGCAAATAATGCATCATTTTATTCTTAACTCACCAAAAGTAAAACTTGTTAAAAATTTTTGATTATTTTTAATGAACCTTTAATTTAAAGACAACCATTTTTCTTTCTTTTGGACGGCAATTTATTTTTCAAAATCCTCAACCTGTTGTAAAACCTGATGCATGGAGCAAAACTGTCAAATAAATTCGTCTTCTGGGTGTTATTTTGTTCTTGTATGACAAGATGCCTGGTAGTAAACAAGCCGAACCTTGTCGCTCAGACGAGTCTTACGGTATTTTGATGCGGGTCCAACATTTCGCGGTTAGGCGAAAAATAAAAAGGTGAACTTTTTTTGATTCTTCATTATCTCATCTTGGACCACCGTTCGCCTTAATGTCCGGTTATGTTTGTCCGTAAATGGCGAGCAGAAGGCCTTGGGCGCCCACGCCCTTTTACCCTGTAGTCTCTGTCCGGGAAAAGTGATTTTGCACAACCAAAGATTCTTCTTGCAAAAGATTCATACAATTTTCTAACATGTTAAAAAAATATGCTTTATCATTCTGTTTTCAATACTTCATCAAACCTAACAAAATTGATAAAATAAGGTAACATTTCTCAAATGAACAACATCAAAAAATGTATTATTCAAGCCCGCCTTTAAATTTTGTCCTTGGTTCACAAGTTGAAATATCACACCTTATTCTAATTTTCTTTTCTCTAATGCTTACACTGTTTAAGTTCCAAACTAAAGATGGCAAATAACAAACTTAAGTTGTTAACTCAAAAATGTTGTTTTTACATTCTAATTCACTAATATTTGTTCAAAGTTTTTATAGTTGTAAAATTATAACTATTCAGCCGTTATGAATGTTAGAAGTGAAAACTAAATTTCAATTCAAATTTGAATCATTTTAAAAGATAGAGAAAAGGAAAAAGGTAAAATTAATTTTGCAAAAGAAGATGGAACAGTTACAAGGTCAATTAGAAATAACAGTGACATTGGTACAGTTTTCCCAACCTTATAGGTGGGATCTCCAAAACATAATTCGCGTCGTCGAAATGAGCATTGCAGCATTGTCCGCGTATCTGCACACCATAGTAAAGAGTTGGCACTGGTGGGGTTTGGGTTTCACGATCGGCAGTTCAGGTGCCGCTGTTTGCAGGCAAGAAGCGTTCTCCAGTCGCAATCGCACCTTCGTACCTGCGACGCTTGGTCGCTCACGCAACACGCAGGTACGTCGCTTCTCAATCCAAAATACACTCAACTTGGCACATTTCAACTCATTCATTTCAACACTTTTATCCAATAACAAACCCACTTCAGTGAACGTGAAAAAGGTTCGGATCCGTACAGTGTTTTTGCGGTCACGGTTTGGTACCAATTTGATCCTTTGACATCCAATTTTGGATGACAATTTTTTTGCTGAATTTAAATCTACATTGTTTTTTTTTACATCTTCTGTTCAGTTTAAAACGAGTCTGCAGTTGTTAGAATTTCAAAGTGTCGAGATTTGTTCATACGTGTGAAAGCGTGTGCATGTGTGTGTGGGCGAATTTTTTTTCTGCAAACTTGTGCGAAGATGCAGTGGCTGTTAGAAAAGTTGAAAAATACGGTTGACAGTGGTTCGAACTAGGATGAAAAAGTGAAAAAGCGTGGCGGAGTAATTATGCAGGCGCGTCTCTAGTTGCAGCCCGTGACATCAGCTAGAATCACATCTCATGCTCGGTTACTGACCTCGCGAATTGCCTAGCTGTACGCGCTTCCCTAAGCGCAAGGAGGTTTTATGATCAGATCTGGCAGGCTTCATTGTGATCTTCATTACCATTCCCAAGACTTTTCTGTTGGCCATGAAACACGAAAGCGAAAGCTAGAAAGTTAGAATGTAATTGCTTTGTGGAAAGTGGCTGAAAATTGATATTCGCAACGCCGATCTTATCTCATCTTGCGGTTCCATCGTTTTCCTCCGCTTCTGCCCGGTCACAATCGTCCTCTCCTTTTTCTTTGAATCTTTCCATTTTTTTTCCTAAGTCAGTTTTTTGTAACATTTAATAATTCCCGTGTCCGTGAAGTGTGTAGGTGTATTGGTTTGACAAACTCATCGAGCGTGGATCTGACAATGATTTCAACCTTGATAGCGATTGTGCTCACGCTTTTTATGGAGATGAAAGTAAACACGACACATATTCGATATGTCCAGCTAAATTATTATGCAATCTCGAAGAGCCTCTTGACTTTTTTTATACGCACGGATGCAACCAAGAATTTTGTTCTTCACACTGTGGAATTATTTTTTTTTTTTTTTGAATATTTTTAGTCACGCGTTAGAATAGGAGATTAACGATTCGTCAACCGAAATTTTGTCAAATTAGTCGAACGGCATACAAGATGTTTACAACGAGTCAATAGCTCGAACAAATCCTCGCGACGTGAGTCACGGAACGCTTTGCGAATAAAAATTTTAATGCTCGGTTTAGCAAGCTGAAACGTGCCAAAGACTTTTTTCGCCGGTTTGTATTTCTTTCCCCCTTTTTTTTCATTTCTTTACTTCGACTTTGTTATTTAAACTTGGACGTACCTTATCTGAATTACAAATCATCAAAAAAAACTGAAAGAACAAAACCAAAACTGGCTTTTTTGGTTCTGCGAATTTTCGAATAAAAAAACAAAAAAGTGCACTCCAGCAAGGCGATTAAATGTTATTCTTTTTCTAAGCTTGGTTCGCAGAAGAAAGTGTTTGGCAAAACGAGTTCAAGAACACAGTTCATGACAGTTGCAAAAAAGTGTTTAAGGGTTTTTGTTTTTTCATCGAGTAAGAAATAATTGCAACCATTATAATAATTATCATTAGAGGCACGATTTTTATGGGGTTTTTGACCGCTGAAGGAATGCGTCTTAAGAGGTCCTCGCGTTCGCTGCAGTTTAGCGTGCTAAAATCAAAATAATGGGATGACTCGCAAAAGATGAAATTCGGGCTCGAGGGGTGGCAAACAGAGGGAGACGAAAGCTCGCGGAGGAGCTGCAAAACCGGATTCCGAATTGAGCCGCGAGCAAAATTCGAATGACTCCCTCGCCTTGCGTTTATGCTCTTTTGTGAAACGTTGAGTAGTTGCACGCACACCATCAAACTTGTCTGCACGCAACGAGAGACGTGCAGACATTCCTGCTGGACCTCAAGTCGTTGTCGCGGTTCTCGTCGACGCCTGTCGGACCAAACCGGTCTCTCTCTCTTGCAAATGTCCTGTCGATTTTACCCGCCATCTTGCTGCTTTCAGTGACGTCATTGGTTCACGCAGATAGAGCTGTAAAAGAACTCATTTTTTTTTTCGCCACCAAACAATAGCAGTCTGAACGATGTAAAAGTTCGTACCGTTTTAGTACTAACTACAACTATTAATCACTGTCATCGGTTTAACTACGCTTTTTATGTCCTGATACTTACAACAATTTTTTTGTTGTTTAAAATTTGTAAAAGATTTTTTTAATTTATTACATATTCGCTGTTTTTACGTTTTGATTTGTAAAATATAAAAAATTGAAATTTTTGTAGTTACGAATACTGAACTTGTTTTTTTCTCGAAAATGATTACACTTTTACGTTAGAACATGGTTTGTGATGTAACAGCAAGTTCTATTAAGTGAGAAATATAATTACGGTGATTGGAGAATCGTTACTTCAAAATAAGTCTATTCATTTTTTGTAATCCGATTTGGTAAAAAATGAAAACTGATTGATTCATTGGGAAACTCATTTTCATGGAAAATTGTACGGATGTTTTTATTACAATTTTTTCTAGTTTATTATGCTGCGAAAAACGATTATTGAAGTTGAAATGATGGAATTAAAAAAATGACCAGGAAACAACATTAATTCATTAAATCTATATGAACAGTAAATTCAATTTGAGTACTATAAGATCGTTTCAGAAACTTAACGAACCTTTGCACCAACTACCTTACCGTTTCTTTCTGACTTTAATAATAAAATTACCGAGATATTGTCGAACGAAAAAAATGTAAATTAAACTTAAGAAAAACGAGCAGATTATTTTAATTGAGATTCATTATGAAACATTAACCCATTCACGGTTTTATCCCCGGGTCAAAGTCTCTTATTTCAGCATTCTAATAATTTTCCTGCAAATTTTATACGACTTTTTCAAAAAGAGGCCTACAATCTGAAAAATATTTAGAACAAAAAAGTACGTGATATAAAATGTATCCCATTTCTTATACACTTGTGAAAATCATGTTTTACGACTTAAGAGATTAAGTTAAACGAAGTGAATTTTATTGTAGTAACTGTTCTAAATTTTGAACAATGTAGGATCAACGATTTTTCACGTTTTTATTATCCCTTTTTATTCTTCTCACTCGTTTACCATGGACGAGATTTGCTTTCATCGATATTTTTCAGAAAACAAGTTTTTGATTACACACCGCTTTCTGATAGTTTGACATAAGCACCATTTGTACTTTTTTACGAACCAATTTCTATCGCAGTTTATTATATTATCAAGATACTTTATGTTTACTACTTTGTAGAACGTACGAACATTTTTGACGTTCAACTTTTTTTACGTTTTCTAATCAGATCAAACTTTTTTAAACTTAAAAAATGACAAATAACAAAACAGCATTTGTGACGTGACAGTTTTTTTGTGGCTTTTAGAAAGGTATTTGAATTTTTTGGGAAAGTAGTAGTTCGTGTGGTAGGCGAAACTTGTCTTTAACAAGTTTGCAACTAATCAAGATTGGCTGTACATGAAATAATTTGCTTCAAATATTCTTATAATCGTAGCAAACGGTCTCGTGTCATATGGTAAAAGCTGGTATTACATTTTTACACTTTCGATTGCCAAGTCATGCAAAAAGATAAATCAACCCATACGCGCCGTTGCATAATAGTCCGTTGATACATATAAAGAAAAGACACGCCGTGCTGTTAAAAAAAAACAAAATGACAAAATGAAACTCAAACCAAACTTTCATTCGCTTTGTAATACATTTTTAAAAATGTTGCAACAGTTTCTCACATCTCAATAAATAAAAACATTTTTTGTTTCATTTTTTCATTAAAAACTTTTGCTTTTTGAATTAAGTAATTTTTTTTATTTAATGAAGCGAGCTGAAAAATTATGCTACTGAGAAGTGATGAACAATTAAAAAAATGTTTCTTGAACGTTTCTTGTTGAATTGATCGCATTCATACACGCACAGCATATAGAATTAAAAATTGAGCAGCGTGCGGGGAGTGAAAGTCAAGTCGCAAAGTCTTTACGCAATGGGATCGACGTTGTCTCCTTCGTCTTCGGCTTCTGAGACTTTAAAGGTTCGAACGAATCGCTATGACGCCTCCAAGAAACTCAACGAGGTTGCGGACTCACTGTTTGGCTTGGAAAATTGCAGCTCTTCTAAAGTGTGCAAGTTTTTAATGATGCTTCATCACGAATATCGCCGTTTCTAAACTCAAACTATCGTCTAGAAGAATCAAAAGCAAGTGGCTGAAATCTAAAATAAACATTTTCGATCATTGAAACGTGTCTAATTTTTCACGTTTCTTTCAACTTGTTTCAACTTGTAATCGAGGTTGAAACTTGTTGTATCTGCAGTTGAAGTTATCGCGCAGCACTTTGGTTTGGACAAAGAAACTGTTCCTTTGGCTGTTCATCCCTGGTAAAAGCTATATCGTAAGCTGATTTGAGAGCTTGTGCATCTCCTTGGGCGCATTAAATTGCGTACATGCGCAAGTGCATATGCAAGGCTTTTGTTGTAAGTTACAACATCACAGGCTCAGTGTCATACTAGGAATAAATAATGGCCAATAAAACTCGCGGCGGAATTCAAAGTACGAATCCCTGCACTCGAGCAGCGCACAATTGTCGTTTTGTTCTTCTTTTTGGGCTTTCACGAATACTTGCAATATACATGCTAGAATATCAAACATTTAATCTCAATGCTTGCATATTGTAAGTTCTTTTCCTATCCTTACGATCGTGCTAAGACTTTCATAAATTTCAATATCTAAGAGATCCATTAAACTTGCGACGAATCATATAACACATCATTCTGTTTCGGATTTAACCCCCCCCCCCGATAAACTTTATCCGTCCATTATTAATGAATTGTCCAATTTTTCAAATTCTCGTACACATACTATTTGCATACTTCATTTTTCACCATTTTCTTTTCAAGCTTTGCAAAAACAGAAACTCAAAAATATAATTTCTCACATTTAATCAACTTCAGAAGATTAAAAATCGAAAGTTTCTTGTTTAATTTTGATTTTTCACGAGAAAGTACTTTTTGTTTAAAAGAACTATCTGAAAACCCCATACTTTTCATGATTTTCGCAAAAAATATCAAAGTAAAATTTTTAACATTTCAATCATTTCAGAGGGTTACAAATTATTGAAAACTTTGATTTTTCTATTTGGTTTGTTGATTTTCCGACAGGAAGTAGTTTTCGTCTAAAAAACTTTATTGTTACAACAAATTTGTGTGACACATTCCAACGAGATTTGTCACGTTCTAAATTTTATTCTCGGTTGAGGTTCAGGATGACTAAATCGCCTACACGCAATTTCATCAACCGCCTTTGGGATTACATGTATAATTTGAACGAGAGAAAATTAATTCAAAATCAATTACAAATAATGTCATATTTGTGTCATGGATCTTAAGTGCCAACGAACGATCACGTTGATTGATTCATCTCCCGTTTGTTATAATTTAGTTTTTTCTATCGTTCGTCTTCTACAACAATTTTCCAACCTATCCTTATAAAGACAATTCAGAATTCTTGAAAACAAATTTGCATAGGCTGTGAGACGTAGGAAGTCACAATGAAATGGCATTTCTGTTCATTCCTAGCAGTTTACAATGGCAACAAATTATGCACAAGGAATTTTTTTCTTTTTGTTTTTGAATTCGACGAAACTAAAAAATGCGCTACGAAACGAAGATGAAAATGATTTTTTCCGTTTCACAATAGCGGAACGGCCATGTCCTTGGTTTATAGGCGATATATTTTGTAACGAAATGAAAAATAACAAACTCACGACAGAACAAAAATGATAGCTCTAGAAAAGGCGAAGGTGGGTTATAATTAAAGTGCGCAATTTTTTTTATTCGAATACACTACTAGCTTATAAGACTCATCAAACGGAAACAACGAAGGTCGTTGATATTGAAATGTGTGTCTTATTTTCTCATCATCTTACAGAACAATGCAACGGTCATCATCAAAAACAATCTTCGTACTTTGGTTACCGATCAAAATTTTCAGCCATCAGAAAAAAAACTAAAATTTTTAAACACAAATTGTTTTTTATACAACTTTTTTAAAGACATTTTTTATTATGAAAAAGTAAAGGAAAAGTTTAATTTGATGTAATGTAATTCAATAAATGGTAATGAAATTAATCTAATTTGGTTTTGATTTCAGAGCGTCTCGCCTTGCGGCTGGCGTAGCCATTCGCAGTCGGAGGAGTAATCCATAAATCGGCAAAAACATACGGTAACGTTACTATTTCTATAAAAAAGACATAGCTGAAAGGTGCATGTTGCAACGGTCGCGGATAAAATCCGCAGTGCACAATTAAGCGAAATTATTCAAGTGCGACATCGCGAAATGATATTATTAAGTTTATGCAAGCCAATTATGCTTTCAATGACAACGCTTTTTTTCGGTCCACTATCGTGAATAATGCAATGTGGCAAACTTTCTTTCAACCGTGTCACAATTAATTTCCACACATTAATACAATTAGACGCCACAATGTAAGCAGCTTAATCAGCCTCTATCGATAATTTTAATCGATCGGTCGTGTTTTATTGGTCGATTTTTATCCACTTTTTTGTTACGATGAATAATATAAATCTGTCTGATCTCGATGCACAGATAAACGCGAGCAACTTTTAATTGGCCGCGAATATAAATAAATGCTTATAGATTATTTATGTCTAAGGCGAAGGCACCGGAGGAATAATAATTGTTTTGGTTGCGCCGCTACCATGATTCTTCGTAACGGTGCCCTGTGCACCGAAGCATGCTGCTCCTCTCGCGAGTGCCGTACCGCACACTCTCTGTGTAAAAGTGGAGAATATTTTCGCCGGAAGTCAGCGCGCTCACAGAGCTTCCCTAGCGAATTTTCTATCGCTGATGAAATTCCAATGATTCATCCGGCGTAAACTGCAACGTATCGGCGCGCCATTGCGAAACTAGTACAGATCGGTTTCACCATTTTCATCGATAAATTTTAATCAACGTTTTTACATCTTCCTACTTTTTTTCAATTTTTTACTTTTCACAATTTCTTAATTTTTTATTTTTGTTTAAAATTTATTTATTACCATTTCCATTTGAATTGAAATTTATTTTATTGCATAATTTTTGTTGTTTGAACATTATGTTGATCATAAAAAAAGTAGATGACAAATATTGTAATTTTTTAATTTGAGTTTGAATTAAAGATTATTTTTCCATTGATTAATAATTATGTTTTTTCCATTTTTCATTTGACTGTTTCTCAGTTTAGTTTTCAAACGAAAGGTAAAGAAAAATTGTTGCAAAAAATTGTTCTGTTACGTACTTAGCTTAGGATAATCATCTCGTTTATTACGAATAAATTTGTCTGCCTGAAAAGTCATATATCTGGCTTTGCAGAGGATTGCAATTTTTCAGCATAGCAATGTTGCCACAGCATCACCGTTGCCTGATTAGGCTAATTGAGAATTTTTTTATGAACAGACCATGAGATCAGATTTTTTTGTTTCACCAACTCAAACGTGACTAACATATGCAGAAAGTTGCGAAATGTTTGGTTTGAACTGAGAAGCGAGACAAAAAAAGAGTTTTGCAAGAGTTTTACAAAAAATGTTTACTTTTTTTAGAACACAAATTTCATTTTTTTCATAGTCAATTATCAGGAAGATTAATACTTGCTTATGCACACGATGACAAAATAAATAGAATAATAAAAGATTTTCACTGTCCTGATTCGTCAAACAATTTAAGTGAGCCAAAAAGTACAAAATATCTAACAATCATCAGTGTTTTCTGATGCATGACACTTCATTGTTTGCAAAACAAAGCAACATAGAAAAAAATAGTTTTGACGTTATGTAATGAAAGTTATATTACAATGTTTATAACTGTAATGTTATATAATTTAAGATATATTAGACCTACACTGAAACACATTCTGTGCTGAAATCATGTAAATTGTGAATAATTTGTAGGTGTAACATAAATTTTACTGCGCCTAGTAAAATAATGAGACATGAAAGAAAAACAGTTTCAAGTTTTAGAAAAATTAAAAATACAAATTTGCATGTAAGATTTAAGTTATTAAGTTATGAGGAATCACAACTAAAAAAAGTCGCGAATCCAAATTAATTGAAATTTATGAGTCAACTTTAATCTGTCTTAATTGCGCGTACCTGTGCGGTACATGAACTTCTATTTCCCGTTTCGCATTTCAGACCAGTGACACAGACCTATGACGAATTCAAAAGTACAATTATTATACTTGAGCAATTCCACGAAAACATCCAAGAAATTATCATAACAAATTAGCATCCTGACTTAGTAGAACTATTTCCAACTTTTTACCTCGGATTCTTTTTCTACAAAAATGTTATCACGACCACACAGAACTATCATTTTAAAATAAACGAAAATAAAAGTACCTAATAAAATGTAAAAAAAAAAAGATTAGAGAACCTTTTTTATTTTTTTTTTTGTTTCTGTTCAAGATTGAATTCTAATATTGACATAAACTAATGTCAATTATCTTTGTCACAATGATATTCCTTTCAAGTTATTAAATTATACGTCCTTGCACCATATTGGCTTTAGTGCGTGAAGTCAACAGTTGGTCCCAACAAATAAGAGTGAAAGTTGAGCACGAGCGAGAATTCCAGTCAATACAAAGTCGACGGCATTGAGGTGTCACCGTTCTGTGTCCTATTCGTTGCATTTTTTCATAACTCCATTCGTTAACGGAACAAGTTTGAGTTCTGCAAAATCAAGACTGAGCCGGAGAACAACAGATTGCGACTGAAATCTGATTTGCAAATGTCTAAACTCGACTATTTAGACTTTGCAAATTACAGTAAACATCACTGATGAAAATCACTTGCAAAATTCTTTCTTGTCAATAAAAGCCGCATTTCCGCATTTCACAATCTTGTGAACTGTTAATTAACTCTCGTCTCGGGCGTTAAATCATAGTTTCATAACACGATTTAACATTCAAACAAACAATCTTGCCATGGCGTTTAATTGAAACTGAAAAGTTGATTATTTGTTCGACATAAACTGACAATTTTTGTTTATCACTTTTTTTTTAATTTTCATGTAAAATCATTTGCGATGGAAATTGACAAAAGATGTTTTATTGAATTACAGAAAATGTGGCCGATTTGGTTGCTCCTACTGTGGGCCCCCTGGCCCAACAGCAAGGCCCAAAGTAATTACGCGTCACAAGCGAACGACATCGAGTATCAACCAGGACTACCGCCCAGCACCATTCTGGATGGAAAAGTCACGAAACTCGATGATATCTCGTCAAAAATATTTCTCAATCGCACAAAAGCGTCCCTCAATTGCAGCCAGGGCAGCATGGCTGTGACACTGACGTTTGAGGAGCAGTTTTATGGGATCGCTTTTGCGGATTTTGATCGAAACTCGGCATGCATGGTCAAAGGCAGAGGACTGTACAACGCTGTCCTTGAACTTCCTTTGAAAGGTTCGAAAGTTTAAACAAACTTTAATGTTTGTAACTTTTTAGTTTTGGCCAGAAAATAGTTTGCAAAGTTCTAAAATTATTCTGATACTGTGAAGAATATTTATTAAACACAGTAGACAAGCAAGAAGATTCTTGTGCGATATGTAAATTCGGTATCAAAGTTAATTGGCGAAAAAAACTACTGTAATATAAGTTTAACACGATGCAACTGTGTAGGATGCGGCACGAGACAAGATCCGCAGCGAGTTTTTACAAACAACATTGTGGTACGGTTTCATCCTTATCTCGAAATGGATGGCGATGAGGTCATCACTATAGTGTGCAGATATCCGCCACCAATAGCACCCCCTCCTCCCAACCCGCCTGCTGGAATGTAAGTTTAATTAATGATCATCAACATAACTCTTAACATAGCTACCTGAACAACAAATTAAAATTACAATGACATTCTAAAAATAGGTAATCAGCAAAAATTGCAAAAACATCACAAAAAGCACATTTTCACTCGTCAAACTCCTTTTTCAGTATCGGTCCAGTTGCACCAGCAGCAGTTGCTGAGCCACCCCTGAAGGGTTTCCACATCTTGCTAATCATCTGTTCGTTACTTTTCCTGGCTCTACTGCTAATTGGACTGGGATGCTCGTACATGTGTCTGAAACGTCGACCAATGGCTGTGGTTCACCGTCAGCAATTCAGTACCACGGCTTCTGAGATCACTAAACTATCTGGTTCATCGTTTGGTAACATCTCTATGTTCGAGGGTCTTAAAATCCCAAGGGCCCATGCTTTATTACACACTGCAATCTCCACTTCTGGTAGCGAAGCAAATTTGGTTATTGAACACTCGGACACTCTGCCTAGTGACTATCCTAGCGAGAGCCACTCTGAGGTATACAAAAAGTTGATTTTTAATTTGTTTTCGGTCACACAGAAAATGATATTTTATTTTAATATTGTGTAAGCCGTTACGTAGTTGATTGTGCTGTTTATAATAGAGATCTTCATATAATAGAGATCTTCAAAACATAGTCTATCGTAATGTGAAAGTGAATCTTAGTTAGTATTTAGCAATATCTTACATTTGAGTTTTATCAACGTTTTTGCAGAAAAGTTTGCAAAAGTTGATTAATTTCACATTTGTTCTTCTACAAATTGTATAATATAATTCTGTCAGTATAATAATTATATACACTAAATTAATTGTTTTCCCACTTGTAGGTCGACGAGGAAAGGTCTCTTCCAGTATCATCAGCAGGATCGTACGAGCACAAAGCCTACATCTACCATCAGCAGCAACAAGAAACTCGAGCATCCAGTTCGCTCTACTCAGAAAACATCGCCGAGGTTGAAACAGCAACGAGAATAATGCGCCACCAGATGACAATGCCCGAGCCCAAGTTCGACGTGCAGATGCGAGTGAAGAAGGCGCCAGCACCAGCAAGTCCACTGCCCTCCGAATCCGACGCGAGTATCGCCCTGGAACGAAACCTCACAACGATTTTGGAGCGCGACGAACCATCTCGCTACGACTCAAAAAAATTAACAACTTTCTCGTACGTGCCAGAGTTGCACAGTCCTCCAGCGAGTTCGGTGTCTAGACAACAGACTCCGCCGGTCTATTCTCGAATTCTAAGAAAGCAGGCAGAAAAGGAGACTATTATTGAGACGGTTTCATCGCCTCCGTTGGCAAGCATCCATCGGCCGCGATCTTTGACCTCTCTGACCGACGTGACCGAGGCCAGGTCTCTGACCGAGGTCACCGACTCGACACATGCCAAATACCGAGTCGCGAATTTGCTGGCGCCGTCGCCACCACCGCCCCCTCCAATCGCGCCGATAATCACCCACACTACCGAGCAGTACAGCGAGCACATTAGTAAACACGTGGAACCCCTGGTGGAACCAATCATGACTCCAAGACGTGGCGAAATGTCGACCCACAGAAAGGACGATGTGTACACCAGAACGGTTACTGAGAAGAAGACCATCGAGGACATCGAGCATCATCGCAGACACGTCATCGAAACGTACTACAAGAAGAAGCCCCAGGATCCCAAGTGGGATGTTACAATCAGGAACTATCCTACTGAGGATATGACCTCGCCTATGCCAGAGTGGGAGAACTTTTCTGATATCAGTTCTGCCTCGAATTTGACCATGGTTCACGAACCGGGGCCTTCCAAGTTGGTGGATGATGAGCCGGGCGATGAGTTGGACGTTACCATCGAACCGACTTACACAGCGAGAGCAGACATTCCTAGACACAATCATGGGATGGACCCGGAGACGGTTAGGGAGAGCATGTACACTTTGTCACGTGTTCTTGAGCCGCAGTACGCTGTGGAACTGACGCAAGAGGAGAGGAACAAGTGGAAGGAGATCATCACCACGGAAAGCACTTTGCGTACCTTGTTGACTGAGGCTGTAGTCAAGGAAGATTACGAATTAATTCGTAAGGACTCAAGGTATGTTTTGGGTTGAAAAGTAGGGTAGTTCCTTTCTATTTTGGTTGAAGTGGATGAGTAATTAGGTGATTTTTTCAGGTACACTAATTTGTTCCCGCCACCTAAATGGGACGTTATCATACGTATTTTGAGCCCACCAAACACCGGCTCAGTTTCATCTTCTTCTAATGGAAGAAGCGGTCAGAGATATAAACGTGCCAAGACTTCGGAATGGGATACAAGGTCGCGAAGATCGTCGTTGCCTACCTTGTATGAGTATGAAAGTGATGGAGGTGGCTCGGTAAGACCTTTTTTAACTCTTTCACTTTAGTGATATCCAACATTTCCACTCAACTTTTTTCACATAAGATTGTACTTAGTGATACCTTTGTGATCGATGAAATTGAACAAGTTATTTTAAATCCATTTTGAACTTTAATTACGATTAAAATGATTTGATATGAAATTTTATTTACTGCAATTTGAAATCGAATATAAAATGTTTCACGATCGTCGTTTCATCTTAGGTACGAATTATTAGTCAAGAGCAAGCAAGACAAATGCCCTATTCAGGAGCAGGAGGTCGAATTAGAAGACTCAGTTCAGCACGAGGAGGAAGTGACGCAGATCTTCGTTCCATGTCCGAAATGACAGTTCGCGATTTTGTTCGACAAGAACGAGATGATCTGAGTTTGAGTTCCTTCGAGGGCGAGTCTCTTGTGAGATCCTTGAGCCAGCCGAGTTTGGCTCGGTCAGGCTCGGAGTTCACCGAACACTGGGGAATCTCGACCAGAAACTTGCCGAACTGGGCGATAGAGGAGGACTGCAGCTCTCTGGAAACAACGCCCCGGGCTGTGAGGCGAAACGAGCGCGTCGACATGACGAGTTCCTTCGAGGAGGCCAGATCTCAAGGTGCCCCAGGCACTAGTACCTTCACGAGATCCACCAAGTACATGGAAAAGGAGTGCATTCAAATCACTGAGAATCAAAAAGGTTCAGGATGGTTCTTAGACGACTCCGAACCGGAGATGCAGATTTAATTTTTAATTGGACCATTTTTTAAAACATTCACATGTTAAATGAATCAATGTTCAATTAAATTTTGAATTCCAACTGTCCTTGATTGTGTCCAATGACGTTATCAGGGAAAGTTTGATTTGCTAAAAGTTATAAGACGTTCAATGTCGTACAAGTTTTCGAGATTGACAGGTTTGAATTAATCGATTGCTTCTACATTTGTGAATTACAAACGTTTTGTTATTCGAGACGAATTCTTTATAATTTTGTTATAACAAAGTTGTTCGTTGAGTCTTGAAAAATATTTCAAAGTCCGCTGTAATATGTGAACTACACTGCCTGACTAGAACTTTTAGTATTGTCACTATAGATAACATAAACTACAATGTAGTGTTGATAGTCATTCATATAAAAAATGTGCTTCATCTTTAACGCCTCCATTAAGCTCTCTGAACTTTTTTTAATTGACTTTTTTTATAAACTTCTTTGTGATTTTGTTTGTTAACCATGAGTTTCTCGGGTCATTCGGATTTATTTATCATTGATTGTTTGTGCACAACCTTGCTCATGTTATCTAGTTCATTCACTTTTTGTACTACACTCAATTTTACACTATTGAAACGTTTGTTTCAACCTTCACTGCTGGATTTTCCATTTACTACTCGAGCTTCTTTTTAGCCTTTTTTATATAGCTACAACAAAACTAATTGTAAATCTACAAGCGTCTGAGTGGAACTGTAAAATTCAGCAACCGTTTTAGAATTCAAGAATTTTGGAAAATATGTTACCCAATGATGCAGTTTATATATTTCTCTAATTTAAAAATATTTATGAATATTACCACAAATCAAACTAAAACTGTTTTTATTTTAAAAAGTAACACGACAAAAGTGTAAAAATTAATGAAACTGATCAATAAAATATTTTCTATTTATTGTAACTGAAACTTCAAGCCTCTGTGTCTCCTATGCCGCAATCTTTCCGAATCTTGAATGATAGTGATAAATAAATGCGTAGATGATATAGCAAAAAAAAAATAAGGTGCTGGGTCGATGCTTAACAAACTTAGCAATAAGAAAACAGTTGGTTCTAAACAAAATTGTAATAATTCCTTTTTAACAATGTCAAAATGTAAAAAAATGATGTTTTACATTGTATTCGAATTACGCTAATATTTATATTATTTTCTAATGATGCTCAAATATCATAGTGATAGAATTTTAAACGAATTCGAAGAGAAAACAAATCGAAGAACATCAACTTAACGAATGTTATTTCTACATTGAAAAAGAAAAATTATCCTAATAGATATACTTTTCAGCAATGCAACGTGTCTTCCTAATATTAATAGAATTTCTAAGATTGCATATTTACACATTTATTGAGTTGTAATTGTGCCTAAGTTTTATTACTTGTATTCTTAAAAGACCTATTTCGTCCTAGTTATTTTTTTATAAAAATATGAACATTCGCACAGAAGCTTTAGAAATCAAACAAGCGAATCCAAAGTAAATTTTACAATATAATTTTACAATTAGTATTGTCCCGAAATTAGAGTTCGTAGAATTTATTTGTTCATCCTAATCGAACATGAAAAAAAAAGAAATTTAAAAACGGAATCTATGAATGTGAAATCATTTGGACAGCCAATTGCTCTGAGTTCGAAAAAAGTGAGCAGGCGCTGTCGTGTAAATACTGAATTAACCAATTTTCGTACAGAGGAAATGGTGAAACGAATTTTACACAATTCGTCATCAGTTTCTTTCTCTAAGACTATGTACATACGCAGATTAGAAGTTAAGACTTTTTGAGTTGGGATATAAAATCAACCTTATCCACTGTGTAAGAAAAATTCATTTGCAGAATAAAGATCATAATGCTTAATATTAAATCACATTTTTCATGTCTTCATTCATCGTAACCCCTTTCATTTTTTTACCACTCATCCGTTATAATTCACATTTACAGTTCAACTTTACGGGCAAAAATAAGATAATTTGTAAACTATAAGATTGACTGCGATTTATTTTGTTGTTTTTATCATGTTGCTTAAAAACTATACAATAAAAAAGGATAGTAGTATTTGCATAGAATTATCTATAAGACAGATTTATCGATAACCTGTTAACAAAATCATCTCAAGCATAACATTTTACACTTTGGCTTATGAGTTTTCTTCGAATTGTTGGTGTCTCGTTGACCAAATAACAAACTTAATAGCAAGTAAATATATACACTTGGGATAAAATGTAATGATACAGAAACGAACGATACGGTTTCTCGTTGACTCGGTCCAACAGAGATACAAATACATACGTAATCAGGCGTTCCTCTTCGGCCTACATAAAATATTTCCTTAAAGCGTGCGCGCCACGTTTCTTGATCTTTTTTTAACACGAAGAAATTCTTGAAAAAACACACTCCGGAATACGAAAACGCTCACAGCTCAAACAGTCGTTTAATTTGATTGATGCTTCCTAATTTTCATCATGCTTGTGACACACCCCTTTTTTTTTCTTCTCCCACTGGCACTCGTTAATACAATCATGCGTGTTCATTTTCACAATATTTAACTTCACAAACTGCATGATATTCGTCGAAGATCCCAGACATCTCTACAAATGAGGGCCTGCAAACACAAAACATCATTTTAATATCATTTTGATATTACTTTTTAGTAAAAAAATCGGCTAGTTTCCACTTATTAGTAACGATAAGAATCAGGTTCTTGTCAGCAAACTTTTTTCGACACCAAAATCGACAGAGTGACACTCCTTAAAGATATCTCGTAAATAGGATTGATTTTTTATCAATTTTTGAAGCTGTCAAAGAGAAAAATTTTTAACAAGATGCTGCGGGGCGATGAAAGTAAGTAGAAAATTGTGTTTGAGAAGATTTGAAAAAAAATCTAACAATCGATCAACATCAAAATACACATACACATCAAAATCCAGTGCAGGTTGAGATGAATGAAATGTTTATTTGTAGGTAGATTTTGTAGAAAAAAATGATGTCTCTGTGCTAATAATCAAACTGCATAATTCTTACAAACGGGTTCATGGATGCAAACACAACCATACATATTATAGCTATTCTTGGACGGAAATTTGCTATATTTAATTTTCGGTGCAGCGCTCTCTTGTAAAATTAGATTCACCTATGAATCAGTGATTTGTTCATGACATCAGCAAACTGATTTGACACTACTTTGAAACAAAAAGTTACATCGAACGTTGACTCATGAAAATTCGAAAAGTTAGTGCAATGAAGTATTTCTTTGTTTTTTCGTTTTAAAAAACGAAATTAAATGAGTTAAGTGGATTTAGATTTGTTTTGTAAGTTTTGGAAAATAGATCGAATGGTGGATGCAAGAGAATCGAGGAGGAAGAAAAGATTAGACTGGACAGTTATTAATATCCATGAAAGTCGACAGGCAGATTATAGGAATTTAGTTGCTGTTTGTCAAGATGCTCAAAAATTGCAAATGATGAAATTATCAAACCTACTTGATGTAATAGCCCAAAGTAAGTAGCAAAAATTAGTCAAACATCTGGCAAGTGTCCGATAATTAATCTGGCAATCAATCTTGGCCAAACTTGAACTCATGGTAGAAATCCCAGATAAAAACCAGATACAAAATAGTCGTTAGGAACTGTTTATAAAAATTACACATTTTACTTGATTTTCTATTTTATTCGGATTCTCAACTGATGTAATCTTCAAATGAACAATTTTCGAAATAACCAACGTTTTAGGGTTTAGAACCCTAAAACTAGTACTTTTTCAATTTAAAAACTATTTGCCATAACTTAAAACTTCAACTTTCAAAAATAGTTTACAATATGTAAATGTAAGAAAAAAATTTATTTTACTTTTTAAAGATTTTGTGTAGAAATTTAAAAATGTTTTTAATTTTCTCTGTTTTGAGATTTAAATGTTCACTAGTGGGTTGAGCTTATTTTTTGATTTTGATTAGTTTAGGGAATTTCGAAACAAACCTGCGTCAGGCTTCTTGAAGTTCTCCCTTAACTCCTGGTACGCTGTGATGATGCCTGGATGCCATTCTGTTGGCCAGATCATGCATCACATCCCTGTATATGACGGTATCCAAATTTTCACCCAGCATATACAGCAAAAACCAGTCTCCAACTTTGCTGCGACGGACAATTGTTTCGACCGCTTCTCTTCGCACCAGCCGAAACCGCAGTCGCAAGAGATACACTCGCATTCGAGGGGAAAAAATAATTATAATCTGAAAATGAGTTTGCTTTGTTGATCAATCGGAAAACAAATTTCCATCCGACCATTTCATTTAAATTAATTCGTTCATCTCTCTAGGGATAACGTCTGGCACATTTTCGTTTATACATTTTTCAGTTTAATTGCCTTGTTTTTGTTTATCGACGTTCTGGCGGTTCAAATAATAAATTGAACTTTATTGGATGCGTGAGGATTTATATTTCAATCGAAACGATGAATATGAAATCAAGTGTTGCAACCAATCGGTCTTTAAGAATCATGATTTTTTATAACAGTCTGAGTATTTTATCGGTTTATCATTTATGTTTTAAGGCTAATAAAACTGTAAATTCGGCATAGATTGAACTATAAAACTCAAATGTTCCATAAAATCGTTATTTTTGTCGTTCCTTCGATCATATGAAACAAAATTTAATTCAATTAAACTATCAATTTATTCCATTTTTTGCTCATTCAACATGATTTATTTTCAATTTTTTTTGTTTTTTTGGTAAAATTGTCTTACCCTGTATATGACGGTTATCACGCTTAGAATGCCAAGAAAGAGGAACCAGAACCAGAGAAAAACGTAAATTTTTTCGTTGACAACATTGAGCGGCAAAATGCAAACGGCGTCATGCCTTTCGACCTCGCCACTGACACCGTATTTGTAGAAAGTGCACTTGGTCATCCTCGGAAAGACATAGATCATCGGGTCAATCCGATCCTCCTGGTCCGACTCGAGGAAGTTCAGCACGTCAATGCCAAATGTGAGAAACGCTCCGTCAAAGAAACGGTTCATTAAAAACATTTGACCTGTTTGAAATAGAACACCAGTTAAAACCAACTATAAATAACAACAACCACTTTTAATCAAAATGAATAAACGTTACATTAATTCAACATTTTCATTATTTCAGATCCGAATTTGGATCACTTTTGGAATTATAAAATGTGATAAAAATGAATTGCATGTAGAAATTACTTTTAAAAATAAAGAAAAAAGATAGGCTTTTTGTGTGTAAAAAGAGAATATTGAAAAAATGATGTGACGGTAGCTAAGCAGGTCAGTAACCCGAAAGAGATTAATTAGAGGCTTCTATTTTATGCGTTCTTCAGTAATTTGCTCACCAATAACATTCAACAGGGCGAGCAGTTCACAGAGGTAGTACCTATACGCCCACCAATTGTGAAAACGCAGATTCTCCCAAAGGTAATCAAGGAGCATCTTCTTCTTTTGTTTCTTTTCCACTTCGGAGCACAAACCGATGTCAAGATCCATCATGAGAGCGTGAATTTTTCCACCCTCCCAACCTTTCCACAACCATCGCGGAGTATAAAATAGTATTGCCTGTAACCAGAAAGCATACTTAATCAACTGCTGCTCGTTCAAAAAAAACACATTGAAATTTCATCTGACGGTCGTTTTTAATTTCAAACCGATACTACTGTTTCTTTCCAATTTAAAAAAAATTCAATTTTTCTAAATTAAAAAAACATTACAATTCAATTTGTTATTTGGAGGACGGAAAAGATTTCTCTCATACTTGTAAGAGCAATGCAAAGATGACCCACTGATAATATTTATGCTGCTTAACCATCGGATGGGGACCGTGTCCATGAACTTCGGTTTTAGCGACGCCGCTGTTAGAGACACCAGGATAGGGTATGGACGAGCCCAGACTCATATTGAAAGCATGAATCATACTGTATGTAGTGTGCAACCAACAAAAGGTCTCGAGCACGACCTTGTCAACTGCTCCGGTTGCCTCACAGTGGATTGGAGAACCGGAGATGCTTTTGCAAACGAGAGTGAGGCATCCGGAAAGCAGAAGGGCTACGGTGGCACGGTAATGCAGACGAAATATCAGAGTGTCCTCTGATATACGCCGTACTTTGAATAGGGATCGTATCGATCCAAAGATGTCTATCATCTTTAACATCACTGGCATGGCTCCTTTTCCGACCTGTTACCGTCGTCAGAGCAATCGACAATCCAATTCGATGATACATAGTTCCCTGCTCCCCCGCAACTTTGACATTTTCCGCATGTCAACATCAATCTATAATCAGTTCGGATCTTCACTAATCAATGTTTACAATTTACTGTCCTCTATTTTTCGTATCAACTAATTTATTAAATATTTCATTTTTTTAAAAATTGTTTCTTGGATTATTCAAAGTTCCACTAAGTTAGTTAGTCTTGACCTTAGTCAATGTCTAAGATCAATGCAACCACTTTTCAATGAAAAAACATTCTTGAATACTTGAATACAAGATGTATAACAATTTTTTTTAAACTTTGATAAAAAATATGATTTGCAAAACAGTATTTGAACATGATTAGTAAAAGATTAATTTGCAATTGTTGAACCTATCGATTTTTTTGAACAGTTGTCCAAAGTACGGCGTGGAGCCCCACGTGTGTGTCACGTTTCCTTCAACAAACACAAGACCAGAAGCAAAACTTTGTCACCAATTGGCACACATGTTGTTTCATAAATGAAAACAGCGCACATCTTAAAGCAGGGAAACTGAACCGATCACTCGACACCAACCACTGGTTACAATGTCCAACATTTTTATTTCTCTCTACCAGACAAAATAAAAATTGTCATTTCATCATCACTACGACGAATAATAGAATTTTGCCAAGCACTAAACAAATAAACAACAACTGATGATTGATTTTCAACGTTTTGAGGTAGAAATATTTGCGAACAAACGAATTAGTCAACGAGGCATGTTTAGACGAGCGGAGCGTCCGTAGACACGTGGGGCACGGCAGCAGGCCGTCTGAAGACTGAGTCAAACTTGAGGGGTATCTTTCACGTCCTCGAGCAAAGCTGAACACATAACTTTTATTATCTTCCAAGTATCAACCCTTGCCTTAGACCGTGACACGAGTTGGAGGATAAAAAGTTAAAGTCAGTCACACGTCTTGGAATATTTTGGGTGAATATGCATTTGCATTTCTTTGATTTGATCAGCATGCAAATGTGAACCGATGGATGATGAAGCCAAACCAACGTCTGTTTCTTCGACGATAAGACTTGTATGTCTGTTGCGACCAGATGCTCAAGTCATACCAACTTTCAGTAGATTTAACAAATCTTTTAATCGGACTTTGTTTTCACTTTCTTAACCTTTTTTTCAAATGTTTAGCAAGGTAAGACTTTGTAAGAAGTAATTTTAATTGTTTTGAATTGGACAACAGAATTTCAATTTTAACTTTCGTTTTATTAGACTTAATATATTGGACATTGTTTTTGTACTTGAAAAATGACTAAAAATGTAAATGGAAGGTCAAGTTGATATATAATTGAGTTTAAATAATATACATGATGACCGGTGACCGTGGATATTAAACATTTAAGTAAATTTCAATAACGCCGCATCAGACATTAATAAGGTCATTATCATCAGACAAGGTAAATCTTGCAACAAATCTTGAAACTAATTTCTAATTTTTATCAAATTTCAGAAAATATTTTGATTTTTGAATACTGGTTTTGATGTTTGGAAATTTGAATTTACATATTTATGTGAGTAATTTGGTCAGAACAAAGATGAGCAGCTTAATCTTAACATTGAGTGATGCAAGTGCTCTAAATTTATGAGACAAAATTGTTGGGCAACTGAGAATAAATCCGTTTAATTACGCGCATCACCACATTTCAATTGCACTGTGACATTCCCACCAATGTCTGCATTGTCTTCAAATTATAAATAGAATTTTTTCTTCTATTTCAAAAATTTTAACAAAAATCAGTGGTACAAGTTTAAATTTCGTCCGTCATAAAAAAAAGTTTTTTTTTATCACTGATCGATTTTATTATCATTAATCAATGAAAATGACTTTTCACACTAGTTAAGAAAATCATTTTTCTCATTCAAACGTTCGCATATATTTTGCAGAAATGAAATAAACGTACGATATTATTATGAAGGAGCAAAGCATTCAGGTCATTGTCAACCAACTAAGCTACACTAAGAACAACTCGTTTAAGTAAACCTGACTTATTTCTTCCTCTTTTTGATAATAATCTTTCGTTCTATCCACTTAAGGGTCAACTTCAATCCAAGGAAATGAATCTCAAATGAGAATTCAAAATTCAGCGAAAATTACCAAAATGAATAGCAATTCCAAAGCATGATTACCAAATTTCGGCTGGTTGGTTGGACACAATAACTGAAAATCTGGCGAGCCATAAATAAAAGCGAGACATTTCACTATCGACCCTCAAATGCAAATGACAACTAGACGGAGCTCTAAGAAATTATGTGCTTAGGGTTTCTCTCTTGGCAATGAACTAGATATAAGCTGTTATAAGATGAGAGTAAGACGCTCAACGCTTGCCGCAACTGCGTATTCTAAGCACACTAACATAAGTGTATTTGTAACAAAACGTTCAACACGTACAAATGACAACATTAAGATGCCATAGTTTTACAACAATAAACTTAGACAGTTATTGGTCATTGACATTGGCATTTTCAATTCAGAATACCGATTTTTCATTCGTGACACAAATTTTGATTGCTTATTCAAAACCTTATTTTTGTCAGAACATTCAATGTTCTTACAAGTATTAAATTCTTAAGTCAAATCAACATTTTCTACAGTAAATGGCACTGTTAATTTATTATTAATTTCGTATGGTAGTATTTACTGGAGCTGTTTTCTGAGACTTAAGAATTCAAATTTTAAATTGGTTTTGTGTTTTGGGATTTGTCCTTAATTAAAGCTAACTAGAGAGTTACAAATATTGGTTGTTAAGGTGATCATTTTAGTGATAGTAAAATTTGAATTACGACTGAGTTGAAGTTTTGCCAGCAGTGCACAATCGCGGCGCGTTTGGTACATACATTTAAGTGCCTTATAAATGCACCGATTCTCGCCTTGCTTTCATAAAGAATTCCCTAGGAGTGTAAAAACGTGCTAAATTCAACGGCTATAATGACCGGAAAAAAAGAGCGTTCAAAATCCATCGTTTCGCACGATTCAATGAATCATCTAAATTTGGACTAGGTGAACGAACTGCGAGCGTGATAATTGTGTCTCGGTGTGCATCAAATTCCGAGATCCATCATTGCATGTCAGATCGAGTTTATTTGTCCAACAAAATAGTGTACACACTTTTCCAATTCTCGACTCCTCATAAAAGTCATAATTTCTTCGTAACGTTCAATTCATGCTTTTCTTCGAACGCGTGATTCGAAAAAAATGTACGTCGATTCAAGAACAGACTCGATGATATCATTTGTTTAAATTTGGATCCTTCAAAGACTAAGCAAATATTGTTTCAATTTTTTTTTAATTGAGTAGTGAAGTCAAATGTTATTTTCTGAAAGTTTTTCTTTCAACATTTGTTGTGGAAATGAGATTTTTCGTTACTCAAAAATGAACTTTCAAATCCACTAAGTGAAAACTTAAAATAAAACAAATTGTAATAAATTTTAGGTGATAAAAAATCGTGTTTTTAAAAATCAATCATTCTGGTTCGCAGTTTCTCATAAAGATTGAGTCTTCTCGTTCAGAAAACACTTCGATATGTGCTCTTTTGAATAATTCATATCCAAGTTATAAATCCTTAAAAAAAACACGGCGCTAAAAAAAATTTGCTGGAATTTAGTTTTATATTATCATTTTCGACCAAAACATTTGTTCTGCACGTTTTCAATGTTCGAAAACATAAATTTAACAAAATGTTATTTACAATTATCGATATAGTTTTCTAGTTACATTTCTTACACACGTTGGTTCAATAAAACCATCCACAAAATCAACTTTATTTAAAAAAATACTATGCAAATGTGATTAATAGAAATAATTTTGGGATAGAAAGAGTTAAAGTTAGAGTGTAATTTACCTGTAAAAATAGCATAAAGCAGACCCATTGGTAATACCTATACTCTTTCTTCTCACTGTTGGGGTAGGATTTGGAATTAGCGACTCCCGGGAACGCGACTTCGACACCTTCCTTAAGTTTGTAAGCGGCGGTGATGGTGTAGGTGCTGTGGATCCAGCAGAACGTGTTCAGCACGTCCTCGGGCAAGTCCTTGCTGTGGATACAATCGATCGGGTTGCCGACATACTGTCTCGTTGTTACAATCAAGGAGAATGCAATTAGTAATATCACAGTTAAACTATAATGCAACCTGAAGACGGGCGTATCAATGTGAATGTGGGAGATCTTGATGAGGCTCTTCAAACCGCGGAATATGTCCAACATCTTAGACCGGAAGAGCTCTCGCTCTTCCACTTAGACATGAGTCAGGGTCCTGTCATTAGGAGCCTGGTGTGTGCATAGCCAGATCGTCGGCATGCTCCTAGCAGCTCCTTCGACACACCTGTCAAAATCCTCCCCGCGACCTGTTCCTTCATTCTTTCACTTTCCATCTAACCGGTCCAGTCGCGACCACTCGACAATCCCACGACAATCACATCTCGCGCGATTCCTCGGCGAGTCCAATCTCGCTGCTGTTTTGGCACTGACTGATTCCAGGGGGACGCTTAAACGCCCGATAAGTAGACTTGGCAACCAACTCTGCGCCTCAAAAGGGCACAACGAAAGAGAAATCTCATAAAACTGTTGCTGTTGCCGGACAAATTGTCGTGCTGTAATGTGGACGATCATCCGCGAATCCTCGTACGCATTAGTTGACGTTTCATTGCACCGATAACATCGCTCTGCCGGGCCAAAACTTCAAACTTGAACGAATCGCCGGAAAAAAAAGGCAGAAACAAAATTGCAAATCAAAATTATTGCTTCCACTATTTTTATTACCTCTTTTTTTCTCTCTTGGAATTAATTCAACATTGACTTTTTATATTAACCCTCAACAAACATTTTTAGTCATATTTTTTTAAATCAAATTCAACAATCCAAATAGTTACAGACAATTGTGCTTGATGAATTTTGATTTGTACTTATTCATATCTTTTTTAGGCTTTATACTTGTTCATCCGTGCACCTGAGGGTTAATATTAAATTTTTTTTATAGGAAATGTTGAATCAATTGATCAAGTGCGATTTCGCATGATGCTATTTTAGCATTCACGTATACAACTGGTGCACTTTGCTCTACCAGCGGCAACAAACTTTATAAGCGAAGACAAAATACCAAAATAGAGTGACTGCTCGGTTCGTTTTCTTATTCTCCCCCCTTGCGCTCTCTTGGTGTTTCTTAGGCCTCACGTTTGTCCCTTGTGTTTTTCAAGGGACAGAAAGCACGTGGCGAATTGCACGAGGACCAAAATAATTTTAGTGCTCGGCCGCAAACAGATGGTTTGGCGTGTACTTATGGTTATTACATGCGGTCATGATAATAAGCTTTCTGAGAATGCTCTCGTGATCAGAAAACCGGTCTGATTTATTTGTTACATTCGCTGAAAGATGATTGACAGAGTCAGTTCAAATCAGCGTGTGATTAATGTTTCATTTCGGCACCATCTCGTCCTGCTTGAGGTGATTCCTATTAATCACAAAACTTGACCGATTCTAACGACTAAATGGATTCTTGTTTTCTTATCCAAATTTTTTTTAATAGAAAAGGATAATATTTAGACTACTCAGTTTTGAATTTGAGTTGTACGGTTCGATTTTCCAAATGCATTTACATTTTTTTGTCTACTGTCTTAATAGCTTATGGGTTTTGTTTACATTCAGTTAAAAGCAAGTTTCTTTGAAACACAAATACATGGTTCAAAGCGTTACATCATCTAGGATCTGATTTTGACGTAACTTTTAAAACGCTGCAAAAATCTATTAATATTAACGGTAACTTATGATTCAGAACGTTGATTTGTACCCATTTGAATTTATTTTGCATCAAATTCAAAGATTATGGTCTGTCTTAATCAGAACAATTGAAATTATTCATTATTTCAATACTGTTATCAAAATTGATATGTATGTTAAAGAAAAATTTTGATTGACGTTATTCAGAATAATTATTAATGCATTATTCAAAGCTGATGTTCTACATCTGAGTATGTTTATGCAATTTTGACTATCTTCTTGAATGTAATATTAATCAGCTTTTCTGAGTGACAATAGTAGAAACATCAAAGACAAGACGATTGTGAACTTAACGAAAACTACAAAAAATAAGAATGTTGAAAACAAATAAAAGCTCAAAAGTAAAATTTAAAGTTTGAAGTTAATAATTAACGTTAAGAGTTAAAGTTAAGAGTTAAAAGTTATAGTAAAAAGTTAAAGTTAAGAGTTAAAAGCTAAAAAATCTGAATAAAATGCCTTGTTGGTTGCGTAATTAATCCTACGTGAGAAACAAATGCATACTCAATAAAAAGTCAAATTTAAGAATAGAAAACCATCTATTTTCTGACATTTAATCCAACAGACAACCAGTATAATTAAATATTCTATAATTTGTATCAAATTATAAATTATTTTCTAGGGCGTTGTTTTTTGAGGCAGAAAAAAGATCAATTAGCTATGGAAACATTCAAACATTGCGGAAATATTATTCAATGTCGACAGTGACTGACATTTCTCGAATTTATCATAATTTGTCATTTCAATTTAGATACAATTTAATTTTTCAAATAAAAACAACATCTTTAACCCATTTAACATTATCTTTGAATGATTTTGTACACATAAAATCAGTAAATTGAAATTGTACCAATTTAGCTGGTTTCCGAGCTTTTACAATGCTTCACAATGCGAACTGCCATGCACCGTCATATCATTGTATTTATTTTTACTGTAACATTGGCCATGTGCTACGAAAGACAACGTTCATGTTGACACAACAAAAATGTGTACTGTACCAGTAAATGGTCGCCTTCAAAATTATAAAATTAGCCTGACCCTTTTTGTCTGTCAAGATTCATCAAATTTATTCCTATTAAACTTACTCTCATAACTTTATTATTTCAACTTTTACGTTTTTTAACACCTCTTCTACTTTCAATCTTTTTCTTTCGTTCTCCAAAAATATGCAACTCAATGCATTTTTAATGTTGAATTGTTTGAATGGATGTTATTTTAATTATTTTTATTATTTTCAAGTTACTGACGTAAAAGTCTTATGAAAAATGCAACAGAAAAAGTATATATCGGAGGGATAAACGTGCATTTGGGAGGTGGTAAAAAATGTACAGCAAATCTCGATATTGAGATATGAATATCCGGAAACGGGCACTCGCTCATCAATTTGTCAGCACAAGTAGTAAAGCGTGCAAAGTCAAATAAAGTTAGCAACTATTTCGTTAATCCATTCGCATCTCTCATGAGATAAACGTGGAAATTCTAATTTCGTGGCGTTTTAAGTGAAATTAAATTTTCAATGCTGAAAACTAAAAAACGAAAAAGGAATTAAACTAGAACGATTATGATTTAGTCACAAGTAGCAGTCACGAAAAATCGCGACTCGCATTCACGCAGAGGTCGTTGTTCCCTTCATTCCTAAATTAAACGTATAAACACATAAACCACACTCATAATGTTGATGAAAATTACCAACTGCACAATAAATAATCGTCCATAATACAATGTACCAAAGCACAAATATTGTGAATAAAATCATTCATTCCTTTGGCGTTCACCAATTTATATTTAGTTTCCTCATTTTAATTTATGCACGTCAATCAAATTTTCTCTCGTACCCCCTTCTCTGCTATTTTTGGTACAATCGGCACAGTTTCGATGGTTAAACTTATAATCACAATTTTTGTACTAATCACCATAGGCATTGCCTCAAACAGACTAACTAACTTGGCGTCCGATATTTCACTTATGTCTGACAACAAATTGTGAATTCAATCTCAAAACAATCTTAAAATTGTGTATCGAAACATGAATATGAAAGAAGTCGTGTATTAATAAGTCATGAGAATTAGAGCACTTGCAAAACCAACTTGAGCGCACCGTGATGATTACAATATTTATTGTCGCTTGTCGTATTTCACTGTGGTGGTGGGGAGAGAAAAATAGAAGACGCGAGCTTGACAAACTATTTGGCAATTTTGTGTTGCGAAGGTTCATGATACGAGACTCACTAAGATGAAAACGCCTGGGAATTCGCGCAACAAACAATCACGAATATGCGTATAGTATACGAATAAAATTCAGCTCCACGCGATACCACGCACGACACTCGACTCTCAACCATGCTTCACACTCCTCCACGACGGAGGAACCGACAAGTCAGGGTGCTCCAGGAATAGAAACTCTACCAAACCCAAAGAGTAACGTAACGTCAGACGTCGACCACGCGCTTTGCCTGAACGACGCCTGGCAAATATATGATCGACCAACTTCTTCAATGCAATTTCATTAATTAACGAAAAAAAATTTTATCATTTTTTTCAATTTTTAATCATAATTAAAAAAATATTTATCCATTGAATATGTTTTTGCAATGGATTGATTAAGCTTTTCGAAAAATCGTTGATTTATTGACAGATGAAATTTCATGAAAAATATTTTGTTAATTTTTAAAACGTACTTGAAAAATTAAGAAGAAGGGCACCCATTGGTAATATTTGACTTGTCGTGTAATTCCCTCGGGTGCACGTTGGCGCTCGTTCGGTTGTTGCCGATTCCTTGGATGATAAAACATTGACGGTCCAACGCCAGGAAACGCCACATTAATCCCCGCGATACCTAGCATCGCACTGGTAACAAAATATGTGCTATGCACCCAACAATACGCGTTGAATGCTTCTACTGGAATGTCTCTGTAAAGAATAAGTAAAATGTCGCGACATAAAAAATGATTTATAATAAACGATATTGATGAAATTTGTATAATGCTTAAATTCATTTGCTTTCTTCATAAAAAAAACGTTATAGGGCAAAAAATTTGAAAAATTAGAAAAAGTTTAGTTACCTTGTATGAACACAATCGATAGGGTTCCCTACGGCTTGTTTAGTTGAAATCATGATTGCAAAGGCTAATAACAAACCTGACGTGAACACGTGTAGTCTAGTTACAAAACCATCACTTTTAACCTTACTGACCTGTTTTTGAATGAAACATAAGTTGTATTAGTAATTAGTAAATTTTTTGCATTTTTTTTAATTTGAAAATTCATAAGTGACAATTAAAAAATTGTACAATTTGCTTTTTACTTTACAGAAACAGCGAATTCGTAGAAACACGTATGTTCAAAAAATTTATTCCAGGCTGATTAAAGTCTACATATTTTTAAGTAGAACGAAAGTTTACTTTGTCAGCCAGTAGTTATAGTCAACTAAAATTTTTTACTGGTCTCATCAACAGCTTAATGGACTGTCAATTGATTGAAATGTGCAAAAACTAACATAACTTGTTTTTTAATAGAATTATCCTTTAACTTTAAATTTTGATTAAAAAGTTTGTTATGATTAAATGAAAGTTTTTAATATGACGAAACAGTTTTTTTCACTTTAATTTTCAGCTTGATGACAAGGTTTACCACTCATCTGGAAAGAGATTATTAGTAATTTCGAATGTGACTATGAAGCTTTTAACAATTACATGAACAAACTTCAACTGGCAAATTGTTAAACTCGATACACATCCAATAGGAAGATTGCCTAACCGCAGGGGCTACCAAACCAAACAGCATAACCGACTATGAGACGGATTTGCAATATATTTGAATTTTGAAATTGCATTAAAAGAAAAATTTTTGTAGCTAAAAAAAATTTTATTAAAAATATGTGGTTTCAATGACTCGTTTGTTGAACTTTTAAATTATCCTTTTAATTTCTAGTATAAAAAATCTATTTTTGTTTATAATTGAAAAACTACTGTGTTTAATTAGATATCATTTTTTCAAGAATTTTTTAAATCTTTAAACATTGTCATGATTGACTCATTTTCAACTTATGATATCATTATGGATAAAGTAATGCAGAGACACACAAAAAAACTTATGTAAAAATCCCAGCAACAGCTTTTTATAAAAACTTTTGCATGCATGAAACTTGTTTCTTATTTTCTTTAAAACTGTTCAACGTTACAAGAACGTGATAAAAATATTCAATGCTGAATTGTTTGAAATAAATCATTGATTTCGTTAAACAACTTATTGAGCATTATCGTCACTTAAAGCAAAGTGGATCTGAAGTACATACATCAAAACCCAGTGAAATAAACACATGTCCACAACGGTAACACCGAGTTTAATTTAAACACTATTCTATTTATATGCAACATTTTCGTATTGTCTACAATGAATAATCTATTTTCTCAATGAGTACGCTCATTATGCTCTTCTATTTGGATCCACAATTTTGCTGCACCTGTCTTTCATTTTTCAACCGATATTACACCCAGTCTTACAAATTCCTTTAATATTTCTTATCCTCATGAAATAATACAACAAACAACAACAAAAATCATCAATAATTTATTAATATTCAAACAAGTAGCAAATATTTTTACAATTTTCTTGAACGACCAGCAAAGTGCGTCTTTTATTTTCATGTCAATGTTTTATTATTTTTTCCAGCAGATGTAATTTGTAAATACATAATTATGATGCAAGGCGTGAATAAATATTATTTCTCTTTTGAACGTTCATCAGATGCACTTCAGGCTGCGACTGACAACCAATACGTGTTCTGTTGAAATATTGGAATCTATCTTTAAAAAACTGGAGCAATAAATTTAGATTTAAAAAAGCAAGTCTTACGTGAAAAAGGAAAAAAAGGCCCCGAATTGCATCCATCATCCAACCTTCCTGACCAACTTTACGCTTTGTGAGCGCTAATTGAATCCATGCAGGTTTCGCTCTTTTACTCTTGCTGCCGGAAGAAGACTTCGATCCTCTTCTTCCGGAATCTTCAACAATGTCATTCAGTATAGTGGAGTCACTACTTGTCCCACGATCACTCTTCATATTCCATAATTGTCGCGAAACCACCTTGAAACTTTCCTCGGACAATCAGTGGCGCTTGGTCGTCGTTCTTTTCTCGACATTTTGAACTGAAAAACCAACCAATCTTTTTCACGTACGCCTACACTTTTAACATTTCATTGCTTTTAATTCGTTATAAATAGAAGAAAACCTAATCTATGTAACTTTTTACTTTCAAATCCTAAAAAATTACTTTTTAATTTTTTTTTTCAAAAGCTACAACTTTATACATTTCGATAGTTAGTAGACAGTTAATTTTTCCGTTAAAAAGATGGAATTGTCAGCAATTTTGTATGACAATAATTGTAATCACGATTTACTTCGATGATCTGATTTTCAAACGTCTGTCAAAACGATGAAGTGTCAATAAACCGTAGAGTAGCAGCTAATTAATGATTTTCCATGAGTTGTGGAGTGTGGGAATAAAAAAGAACGAAATTGAATTAATCACATTGAATCCCGACCGTGACATGTATTTCCTATTTAAATATAGCAACACTCAAAAAACACTCAATATAGCCATATGGCCATACTTTATAACTTTAAATATACCTAAGCGATACCGACTAATATCCAAATACCGATATATTTCAATAATCAGTTACATAACTACATCAAACAATATTATTCTTGGCTGCAAATATCCACTTCACATCGCTATGAACAATTTTATCTCTTTTCTTCTTTTTTTTAACTTTTCTACATCTCTCATAATCATCTACATTTTCAACCACTTTTTTCAAAAAAAAAAAAAAAGAACAAAAACAAATGTTGCAAACTCGCACTTTGTCACTCATAGAATTTCGCTCGCGACTAATATTTGGAACGAAATAAAATTAATAGTCAAGCTCATTTAATTTGAAATTTCGCGCCGACTGATGTATTGCGATAATTTATATTAAAACGCGTGACCAGTGGAGCGTCGTTATTTATACAAAATCCAAATGTTACACCCTGGAATTTCGTCATAGAATTGCGATGGAAAATTCATTGAAGTTTAACGAAAAAAAAGGAAACCGACAGAGACAGAGATATAATGAAGATTGGCTCTTCGCGATGTTGTCGTAACAGAGTTTTAGTGTGAGAAATAAAAATACGCGCGAGCGTTCATTTAGCTCATTAATAGTCGCGATCACGTACTGAGTAGAGCGACATTTGAGAAAATTCAAAAAGTTTCCGGTCCGTCGATAAAAGTGATCGTTTCGAGTTCGAACGAACTGCACATTCAAACTTAATTGTACGTTCCAATTAAGTTTCGCACGGTTAATCGAAGTCGCGAAATTATTCGCCTCTTCGTTTCTTATAAACTATCAAAAAGAAAGATGAAGGACGTTGCAAAATGAGACACAAACCATCGCAGCGTTTCTCGAAATACACTTGAGTTTGCATTATGAACCACGTTTCTGAACCGCACTAAAAAGTCGTGTCAAACAAACAGCGAATCAAACAAACCAGCGACAATCACTGACACGAACAAAACCAACCAAACAACAAAAAACCGAAACAGAACTCCAAAGATTAAATAAAGACTAGAGTTTAGAACTGCTTAAATGGTAGTTGAGATTTAAAAAAAATGTGAACCAAAAAAAGATAAAGCTGTAGTAAAAATGCGGGCAGGTGAGAGAAAGAAAAAAAAGAGCACAGGACTTGGGGTAAAAGAAAGTAACAAAAACGTGGGGAGGAAAAAGAAAAGCGAGTACCGGTTTACGAATTGAGGAGCGCGAAATAAAGCCGACTGGAAAACTCGAGCGCGCTCAGGCAACAAGTTGTTCTTTGCGACAATCTCGACAATGGTACGGTGGCTTCTGGCGCTTGCAATTGTCACAAAAATGCAAACCGATCGATCACCCCACCCGGCACAATTTTTCAAGTTTGGGAGCCGCGCGCGCGCAAACCCGTCTTATCTGTTGTCATTCAAAATTGGCGCGTGCCATTTGGTGTTCGCGGACACGAGAGCCCGATACCTTGCGATTGGCCACCACGCGCAATGGTTTCCACCAAACTGAAGAAAGCACAGTACAGTAGGTCACCTACTGTGCTCGTCATCCAACCATCCTCACGTTGCCAAAACATAGGCCGCTTTTATTTTTATATTTTTGCCCTTGTCTCGAGCGTACACCTTGCATTGATCTGCACGCAACCACGTGCTGACACGCGCCTACGCTATCGCTACCGTTACAAATTTTCAACAATAATTGCAAATCATATTTGTCATTTATTTTTCATTCAAAAGTACTCAAAATAAAGATGATTCCCCAAAATAAACCTTTTTTAACACCGAGACAGGTACAAGGAATACTTTTTTCAGTAGGAAAGTTTGATCTACCTAGAAAGACGGATTGGACAAATTTGTCTATTTGTGTTTTGAATTCAAAACTCAAAAATTCGTTTTTTCTGAGAAAAATTTAATAGCTATTGCATGCACTTTGAATCGGACAGATTTTTCCACTCGATCCTCCTAGATTTAACTATGGGTTTATTGAAAGTTACTGGTTATATGTCTTCTACTTAATTAAAAAGCATTAAAAAATTGTTTTTGTTAATCAAAAAGTACCAGTGATTTAAAAAAAATGTTTAGTTGCAAGTGAAAGGCAATTAATACAATTGAGACGCATTTGTTCATTTCAATTTGAATGCCCACTTGTTTGATTGTCTGTAATTAAACACAACCGCATTAATGGAAATCTAAATGCAACTGCATTGCATTCGAATATGTGATTTAAACTGCAACTGCATTTTCAAATCAAACCTCCGATTCATTTTCTTATCTTCTTATTTTTCTTCTTGTTCAATAAAAAAATTTGATAAAATTTAAAAATCGAATTATAATAAAAAAGGTAGAAAAATCAGAGAAGCAAGTTGGATTCATTGGAACGCAATTGTTCTGGACGAAATGAAATTGTGACCAATTTGTGATGAAAAGAAACAAGTGCGGAACAAACTGTGCTGGTGTTGTTGTGAGTGATTGAAATTAATACAGAACGGTCAGAAATGCAGAGTGCAGCGATGTCGTAAAAAAATGATCACCATTTGAGGAAGGCCACATCAAAGCGTAGAAGCGCAGGCGAGCTTCAAATGAAATTCAAACGTAACGTTCGGTTCGATTGAAATTGCACGCACGAGCGGCCAAACATTTGTGTTCTTCAAACGCGGTTTTGCAGTCAAACAATGTAATCGCCTGCGTTTCGGCTTTAGAGATCTATTCATTTTGATTGCAATTGATGAGTTAATTGCAGCCCGATGATGATTAATGGACAACCAACGACGAAATTATCGAAGACGGCTTATTCGTGATTACAGTTTTCATTTTGCGGTCAGATTGAATTACGCGACGAGGGATTGTCTTTATTATCCGACCAACTTCGAGATATTCCACTAACATTCAGATAGAAAAATTAATCCACATTGATTGCTCTATGTAATCGTCGCCAAAAGCGATTCGATTTTAAATATTATCGCAGCCTTTCATTCTTCACGGTATCTTTTTTTATTTCAATATTTGATCAAATCAATTGTTACTTTTTCATTTATTTTTAATCTTATTTAACTTTTTCAATCCCAAAAAGTACTGCAAGTTTTGTTATTTTAACCGATTTCTTGCCATTAATGCGTATAGATATCATTTCCCAAAATCATTTTTCTTAAATTTCTTCGACTTACTATCTACAAAATTTGTTTAACTGTGTCAACGGATGGGGTCCACCGTGAAGTTCATGATCAATAGTAAAAAATTAATTTTTAGAAACAAGTGCGATTGTTTTTGCAAAAAAAACGAAAAAAATTGTATTGCAAAATAACAAAAAAATTATTTTTTCAATGTTTGGGAAGAAATGGGTTGAACATTATTATTTTTTTACTTCAATATTTGATCAAGTTAAATTTTATTTTTTCAAACGATTTAGATGGTCTTTTTTAACTGTTTTTAGCTTTATTTTTCATACCAAAAAGTACTGCAACTTTGTCTAGTCTGTTCTCGACCCCACAACTTGGAGATTCGAGCAAGAAGCCACACAAAAATCAGCCATCACTTGTCCAATCTATTATCCTCTCATTTTCATACTTTGGATTATGTCCAAATAGAGTCAAAAGCAGTTTATCCGCAATTTTTCATTGCTGATGCCGAGCGCGTCTTGAGTCAACAACTTTTTTTGTTTCATCCCCCAGACGATCTATCAAATTTGCTTGCATTTGTAAATATAACACGATTTTAGACGCCAATTTGATATTCACTGTTCGCGAAAAACTCGAGCCCCACTTTTACACCGTCCTGAACGATCCGTAAATAAGTCACGTTTAGGTCCAAAAAAGATGACTCTTTGAACTTAAGGCCAGCTAGTCTTATGACAATAAGTTTTTGAGAAATTTGATGGATTATAGGTTTTTCTTTACAAAAAGAACACCAGGCTTTAAAACCCAAAATGACAATAAAAAAAAGCACAACACAATAGTTCAAAGTCACACAAATAGAATAAAAATTTTTCATCTAAAAAACACGGTAAAAATATTTGTTAGAAATTTAACAAAATTATAAACAAAATATTTTAATTAATGTTTTTTTAATTTTGTCGCAAACTAAGTAAAATGTAAATGTGGAAACTTACAGTCTGGTTCGAGGCTCTGCCAACGTTCTAATACATTCGTCAATCTTGGTGGTCAGAATGCAGTGAGACAAATCGTGGATCAGCAATGGCATAACGCCGGATTCTCCCACTGGATTTGTCCGTTGCATTTATAGGGTTACTGGAAGTATTATAGCTTTTTATTTACTGATAAGTACTTTCCCACAAATACGATCGACAGGGGCGGAACACTATAAAAGCGAGAGAAAAAAAGTTACCAGCTGAACGAAAAATAAAAAACGTTTACTTCTCTTTGTCGTTGCTCGTGAATAACATTTGTGTTGTTACACTTTTGTTAACGGTTTTGACTTATTTTTCGCTGTATGCTTCGTTTATTTGGCACTTTTATACCAACCCAGATTGAGTGAATCAAATTCAATTCCACTGTACAAAAACTTTTCTTTTTTGAAAAACACATCGTTGAATAAATAACAACATTGAAAAATCAAACTTTTATTTTTATCAGTTTTGAAATATCAAACTTACATCTAGATTAAGTTTTGTAATTTAGTTACAAAATTACAAAAAAAATTTTTTAATTTAGTTATTCAAGTTTTTTCTTATCTGATGAATTTTTACGTATAAAAAATTTGTATTAAAAATGTATAAAAACATTGTTTAAAAATAAATACATAGTTATAGCAAAGTGAATTAGCAATTAAAAGAAAACAAATCAGATAAGAGAACGGAGATAAAAAAGATCGAATTTTTTTATGCAATTACAATTTGATGATGTCAGCGATACGATATTACTTCGATGCACTTATTACACGAATGTATTAAAGGAAACTAGCGAAAACGTATAAACGGAGAATCGATTAAAGTGGGATGTGTTCGAACACAGCTTATAACAACATATCAATTTGCAATCGTTTTAAAACCTCGGACTAATCGTTACTTTTACGTTTGACAATAAAAAATGTGTCCCCCGAACGAATTGTTCGTTTGTAAAATCAAAATTTTTATTGAGTTTATTGAAATCACGATATAGTCGAACCAAAAAATTGAATCGTCCTTTTAATAAGATCAATAATTGCACGCGTCGTTTATCGCTTAATGTTTTGCCCAACGTTTTCTGCTTTAAACATTTGGTTCGTACTATTTGCATAATTACAAGCCGCCGATTTGAATTGACACAATTAGCTTACAAAACTAAAAGAAAAACAGGCTGATAAAAACGCATTTATGAATCGTCAAAACGTTTATTTTTATAATAAATGGTCGTCTGAATTCTTACATAAACTTCTACAAAATAGATGTTCGTAACAATATATCTGTTCTGTATATATATATAAAAATTCCAAATCCTCTCGCAGTTTATAAAATATTTTTTTAATTTCTAATTTGTTATAAAAACTTTTGGGAAAGAAGAACGAGAGAAAGAGTTGCCAAAGCGTACTTATAATTTTAGCGCAATAATCACTGGTGTCATTTATCATCAAGTAAAATCTATTATTATAAACAAAACAATTACCAAATCAATCTTATCTCCACTAAAAAAAACAATGCAGAATTATTTACAATGACAAAAAACGTTGATGATTAAAGGATGAAAATGAAATTAAAAATTAAAATAATAACTAAAACTAATGTGTTCGAATGTTTGTAGCTTAATATAAGACCCATCAGTGATTACGCGAGGATATCGATTGACACACGATGCGTTTACAACTCTTATATGCTCGTCTCTCGTTCAAATTTTTCGGGCTCGTTTTCAGCCAAAAATGGACGCGAATCCGTCAGAAGGTTGTAATCATCATTTCCGCTGCCATTAGCAGCCCACAATCCTCGCCTCAGGCGTATTTCATTTTCCGTAAAACCTCTTTTCTCCCCCGTCTCATATCGTCCCTTACCTATCCATTCCCTCTAAGTAATTCCCGTTGTTTACGAACTTGTGCAATATGCCTCGTTCAAAAATTAGTACCGATGAATTGTAAAGCCCGGAAATATTGAAAAGAATCTTCGCTCTAAATGACGCATCAATTATCACTTTTGCATTGAGCTAAGGCTTGCACGCCTTTTCATTATTTCTAGAACCAACACGGATAAAGGTACAATACCCTCGTTCATCCTTCTTTTTATTTTTTACTTATTTTCCATACTTTTTGTTTGTATTTTTCTTTCCCGCCTTTTTCCCATTTTTTCTTTTTTGAAATACTCAAAGGGTCAGTATTTCTATAGGGATAAATTGTTAACAATGATTCTTAAACGGTTGCGTACAAAAATAGAGAACACACGTTGTGGATATCAGCTTATTTAGTTGAGAAAAAAACTCTAGCGCAACTCTTTCTGCTTGTTTCTTTTAAAAATCTCTAAAATTACATTTCTTATATACTCAATCGTTTAAATAATGTTTTTAAATATCGTCACCGCATTGGACACTGCAGTATTCTTGTTTTTTGTTTCTTTTCGTCAATACTATTGCAAGCATCCTTGCGAAATTCGCGGCAGTGAATAGCAGACGTCGATGAATGCTAATATATTTGCGGAAGCAAGCGATCTTTGACCATCGCGGCGTTGGCATACCGCCGATCCTTGCTAACAATTGAACACATCGTAAACCGTTCGAGAATGTCAGTCTTGGTAGCGGTAACTCATCATATTAGCGAGACCAACTCTTACATAACTTATTAGACCCGAAAAAGAAGCTGGATCAATATTTGCTCAGCACTTTGAGACAAAAGAAAATTATGAAAAACTAACAAAGTTTTGTGAACAATCACAAATGAATGCATCAAACGACGATTTAGAGCAAAATATGTATAGAAAGTTTTGTAAAACTGAAGACAATTTGAGCATCGTTAAGAATTCGCATCCAATCTGACTGCGGAATGTCATTAAATTATCTTTATCGCGCCTTAATTAGTACACAAACTATATTAAAATAAAAACACTCGTAATCTCTGTTTTCACTTTGTTCAAACTCACTTCTCGTTTCCTCTTAGTTTTTTCGTTTCCCTTCGCCCCTTCCCTAATTGTTGTATTTCTCATTTGTCATCCTCGAGTTATATCATTTCTGCATTCAATCTCGACCAAATTTTTGTGCACCTACGTTTAGTAGATGGCAGTTTGAAGGAAAATATTTGTATAAAAAATATCTATTCAACACGCAGTGTCTCGCAAAGGAAGTGTCACGACCAGCTGTCGTGTCGTCTGGAACGTCAATTGTGAACAATTACGTCGCGTAATCAAACTTTCTCAGGCGCTAGGCCCTGCGGATGCTCGCCAATTTTTTTGGTCAATTCTTCAAGGAACTCTTTGTATATCAAAGAGTCCATGTTCGTCGAAAGGAGATAGAGAATCCACCAGTCTCCGAGATCTATCTTTTTGTTGATGCTCTGACAAACTTCGATGGACAAACGAGATGAAATATGCATGAGTCGTGGCCGGATAGCTGGCGCGAAAATTATCGCGGCTCTGAAATAACAAAAACAAAAAATCAAGATAAAAACACAACTTGGCAATAAGTTTGTTAGCAATTAAAATATATACAGCAAGCCACACTTTCAAGATCTTTTTTTCTTCGGTACAAAATTGAAAGACGAAATTGGCTGCCGAGATGTGAACTGTTACTTTTTGTATTCACCTGTAAGCCATGAGCCCGACGAGAAGTGCGACAAGTGTGATAAACCAGAACCAGATAAAGATGTAGGTCTTTTCGTTGACTATGTTGAGTGGCAGGATGCACAGCGAGTCGTGTTTCTGAATAGTCCCGGACGACCCATATTTGTGGAATATACACTTTGTGACCCGCGGAAATACGTAGACCATAGGGTCGACCCTCTCCTCCTGCGGCGCGTCCGAGAACTGCAGCACCCTAAGTCCGTAGTTCAAAAACTCGCCGTCAAAGAAGCGGTTCATGAAGTACAACTGGGTGAGAATGTTGACCAGGCAAAGGGCCTCGCAGGCAAAGTAGCGATACGCATACAAGTTGTGACTCTGCAACAATCAATCGACAAATTAGTTCGAATTGAATCTAATAGGCTCGCATTAACCATTGTGTCGCTCTACACTTCTTCTTTTTTATTTTGCCAACTCGACAGCTTTCAACCTCTCGTTTTCCCTTCAAGCATCAACTTGCAATTTATTATAAGATTATTTCAGATAACGAACATTCTTTCAGATTCTCTCAGATTCTTCTATCCTTGAAGATAACATTTTCCTTTCTATATAATTGTTAACAATTTTCATGTCAGGGATTGAACGAGGCGATTAGTCTATAAAAATAAAATAGATTGGATGAAAAAGAAGAAGTGGAAATGAAAGTAAGGAAATAAGACAAACCCGAATGTGCGTGAACAAATAGTGCATAAGCACGCTCTTCTTCGACGAGATAGTATCCTCGTTCTCGAGGCCATGATTGAGACCCATTACGAGGGTCTGTAACAGGTTACCTTCCCAGATCTTCCAGAGCCAGTGTGGTAAATAACACATGCAAGCCTGAAAACAAGCAATCATTAATCATACCAGTCAGACGAACGAATTAAAAAAAGGTTACTAACGCCAAACTTACTAACACATACGACTTATCAATTTGCGTTTATCTAGCTTTTATCGCGTTTTGTGCAGTGATTGACTTCGTAATTCGTCAAGACAAATTGGTTCAACTAATTGTTTTGACAAATTGTTCGTGAGAGATAAAAATAATTTGCAAATTGACCGTCTACAATATCTATCAGATAATTAACAAACAGAAACTGATAGTCATCATGAAACGACGTAAGACAAACCGTCGTCTTATCCTCTTGGTCTAGGAAAGTTATCTGGCTTCAATTTCTAAGGTTACGAATATAGCATTGCTCACCTGGAAGAACAAGACGAAGCAGACCCACTGGTAATAAGTGTAGTATTTCTTAGCGCTTTCGTCATTGAAATCGTTCGCGATACCCGGGTGTGCGACCTGCGTGCCAACCTGCAACATGATTAAGCGACGTATCAGTATCTCTTCTTGATCCGACACCTCGCGTTATTTAAATCACAAATCGGCGATCATTTTCATTCATTCAAAACCTCGATTAGCGTCCTCAAACATACTTTGCATTCTTCAGTCTTCCTTTTTTTAATTCAAGTTCCTCCTTTTTTTCTCGGTCCATTTCGGGCTTCGAAATCGTCTGAAGGCATAATACAAGTCCGGCCACTTTCGGCTATTGACAATTAACTCTCTTTCTCTGACCCCTTTTCAGTGGTGCTCAACTTTTAACAATTTATTGTTTTTTTTTTGCTTCATTTCATTTGTTGTTTATGTTTTTTTGTGGTTGTTATTTATAAGTTTGACAGAAAAGAGTGGAAAATTAATGTGGATGAAAAATGAAAGTTTCAGATTGAGATAAAGAGCAAGGACAAATTGTTTAGCAAGAAAAATCTCAGGCTTAACAGAGAGCTTAAGAATTGAAAAATATCAAACGAGTCTGTTTGATCAAAGCAGCTGTCCATCAAACAAGGCAAACATTTTGTAATAACTTTTGTCATTTTTATGTTTTTTTTAACAAGTTGGAACTACCAGAAAAATGCAATTAAGAAGCGGGTTATTTTGAAATAAATTTCTCATAAATATTCAGATTGATTTTTTGTGATGAAAGAACTCTGTCATGTGAGAAAATGATCATTCGTACTTTATCTTGATAACTAATATACACATTTTTCAAACCTAATGTGTACTGTTAAGTTGAATCACTTCTGTTACTTTCTATAACAATATTTTTAAAGGCAAATCTATTCATCAACAGTACTTACAACTGCGACGAAACAAATGTTTTATTCGATTTTTTATTTTAATAAATGTCTTGACTTAGAAGATGAAACAAATTGTTAAAATTTTGTTCTCTTTAAGATAAACAAAAAAAATTGAGAAAAGCTCCATGGTACTGAACAGGAAATTAACTATGGAATTCGAGCATCACAATCGGCAGGAAAATTGGTCTGCAATTGAGCATCAAATTCAGGACTGGAAGTGAAGTTTGTACAACAGTCAACTGTATCAATGCAGTATAATTAAGGTGATTCGTCAAAGCTGGATTCAGAACTTGATTAATCACTGTTTTATACAAAGAAAATCATAATATTTTGACACGGTTCGTTCGTAAAAACAATTTGATTAATTGCGAAAGAGTTTGCTCGAAAAGTAACAACGGAATATTGTCACTTAACGATTCATTTATCATTTCACGAAAAATTTGCCTAGTACTCATGTTCATTTGAAAACATTCATTTTAACCAGTTTTAACACTTTTCGCACAATGACAAATTATGTATTTGCGATTTTACTTAATCTCAAAATACAAATGAAAAAATGTTATAGTTTTTTTTCTATTTTGATTTGTTATTTGTTTAATAAACAAACAAAGTTAAACTTTTCAATTGATATAAATTGATATAAAAATAAGAAACTAAAAAGTTTGTAAAAAACTATGTAATAAAACCAGCTCCGAATCTAAAACGTAAAAACAGGCGAATAGCAATATCACGAAACATCTGTTGGCGAAAAAAAACAATGGTACATCAAAAAATAAGGGAACCTTTCAGATATCAGAAAAAACGCGTGGTTGAAAAACAATGCCTGACAATTCAGTCTGCATTTCCAGTGAACGAAAATGGATACGGATTTTGAAAACAATATCCTGATAACACACGCTTTTTACAGACACAACTAGTTATCTTTTATCACAGCCAATATTATTTGCATATTCATTTTCGGAATTTTTTTCGTTTATTAACTCTTCGGAGAAAAAAATCCTTGAAGAAAAAAACAAGGAGACAACAACCTTAGCTGCTGTTAATCATTTCACATCTCAAAGGTCGGAATGCATATTGAACGGCTGAGAAAGACCAGTCAGGTCTTCGGACATTAATTCAATCAATCACAACCATTTGAATATTATTGAATGTAATAAGAACAATTTTCATACACGATGTGCATTGATTTGTAACGAGAGTAAAAAGTAGGTTAATTTTAAAACAATTTTTTAAATTAAATTATAAAGAAATATGAAAAAAAATTTTTTTGTTTCATTTTTAATCAAAAACTTTTATCGATAAAATAAAAAGAATGTTTAAATAACTTTAGAAAAAAAAACGAGAGAAATTTTGTTGACAACGATTGCGCGTATTGCAAAACACCTTTTTCATGGCTAATAATTGAAATTCAACCGAGTCTATTTAATTGTACCAGAAATTCTATCTTACATAACTATTTCCATTGTCGACCAAACTGTTGCATTAATTACAAAACAAAAAAAAAGAAAACCCAAAGAATAATATAAACGTAACGTTTCTTGACGATCAAAATGAATTGAATTTCAGCACCTCGGTAAAGTGGAATTTACGGTAGGTTATTTTTTGCAATGATGCAATTTCAATTCACATGGTTTTTAAGAACATGTTGAATCACAAAGTGCCAAGCACGCATAGGATCGTGCGCGCATGTGAATGAGCGGCTGAATGCTTATAATTATTTGAACGTCTTTCAATGTAACGTTAGCAAACTCGCAGTTTTTTGCACTAAACTCCCCCCTACGATTGAGTTTCATTCAACATCCTCCAAGCTTACATTTTTCAATAAAAAATCGTCTGCAACGAAAGGTATTCTTGTAACCGATCAGTAGAATGTTCCCCGGTGTCCAACGTTTATATTCGATAGCAACAAGTTGCTCGCCCAAATATGGTGACGGGCGCGCGGCAAAAAAAGTTTCGCAGATTCAATAACTTTCAAAAACAAAAATCAATAAAAAACAGTTCACAAAATAAATATTCAAAATATTTATTCAAAAGCAAAAACATAAACAAACGAAAAAACACTGGTCAAAAACGTATTTCGATCTGTCAGCTGCTGAAAACAACGTTCGAATTATCATTCCTGTCACTGTTGTTTTTTAGTCCCAAAAAAGCAAACAAACAAAAATAAAAGTCAAAAACAAACTATAAGGGAAGTAGAAAAAGTTCAGAGAAGTGTTCGCTGACCTGTCGGTTGAAGGCATCGGGCATGGTGAACGTGGAGGTTATCCAGCAGTAGGTGTTGATGACATGGGTGGGAAGTCCCTGGACGATGCAGGAGATCGGATTGCCAACGAACTGGTTCGCGGTGATGATCATGGAGCACGTGAACAAAAGCACCGAGGTGAATAGGTTGTGCATGCGAAAGACCATGGAGTCGGTGACGATCTCCCGGTACTTGAAGTAGGACTTCAAGTTACCCAGCAGCTTCAACATCGCGGCTCAGTTCGTCGTCCGCTTTCACAACAGAAATCGCCCTCAGAGTCCAACCACACTCAATTCGAATAATCGCGCCTCGTCATCTGTCACGCGCAGGACCAAAATCAAAAATCAAAAGAACAAACAACGCTCGGCAGCCTGACCGGCTACGCGACTCCGTCCACGCGGCGTCTTTATTCTCCGTCTCTTTCGCTCGTAACCACTTACGCGAGCTCCGCATCCAGGACGCCCCTCCATCCGCTCCGTTGCTTGCCGCGAAAACCTCCCCCCTACCGCCCATGCTCCGTCGGTAACCGCAAACTATTTTTTTATTCTTACCCCTCCCCCTCCCCCTCTCAATAATACTTCCTGCAAAAACAACAATCCTGCGAGGAAAAGGTTCGTTTTCCGCCCTCCCCCTTCCTTTCGTCGTTCCCTTTCAAAAAAGACTTAGGATGTCAACAATCAGCACATCCGATCTGACTAACCGGAACTTGTTTTTACTTAATTTGTTGGAATTGTTTTGAGTTTTTTAGTCAGATGAAGTTTGGTTGTGAAAGTTCGAGACGTCTGAGTGCTGCCCTCTACGAGCCTGCAGGACCTTCTCGAAGGATCCTGTGGTGACTAATCAGTAATTGTAAACAAAAAGATTGTAGATATAAGCAACAAATATGTAAACACGTCGTAAAAAATCATTTTGTTTACTTTATTGTTTGTTATAATATTTGAATCTTGACGATTGTAACGGAAACTGCACATGAAAATCCTTTTATTCTTTCCGCATTTTATTACTCAACGATTTTACCAGTAAAGGTCATCTGATGATTTCATCATGAATGCAATTTACAAAGCAATTCGGAAAAAACTGCAAGTCGCGGAACATTAGAAAAAACCCAAGTTTTTTTTTTTTTAAAAAAAGACAATTTTCTTCGGTAATTGTCTGCGACTTTCGAAGGATGACGCAAGGTTGTGGAAAGTTGCCAAAAAAGCGAAGAAGCCCCCTTTTTGTTGTACTTTTCTCAGACCTACTGCGTGAAATCTGACGGATTTATTGTGCGTTATTGTATGCGAACAATCTTCAACGGTGACGGATGGGCAGTGAGCAAAAGCAGCACGCACAAGATTGAAGGATTTTGGACAGAGAAAGGTTCAATCAATGGACTCCCTCGTTGGTTTTCAAGGTCTCTCTCTCTTTTCGCCGGCCGGATCGCGCAACGCATATTTAGCATATGCCGATCATCACAGTGGGAGTGAACGCAACCGAAATTCAGATAGGGATTGCCCAGCGGTTGCTGCGGCATTTATATCCCGAACATGTGTTTCAAAATTTCAATACAAATTCCGTTATAAAATTTTGCAAAAACAGAAAATAATACAATAAATAAAATATTGAAAACAGAAGATTTTTTTTTAAATAAAAACAATATGTTTTTTATAAAAAAAAAAACAAAATCTTAAAGTCAAAGATTTGACCTTTTGACTTTGACTTCGAGGAAAAAGATTAAAAATTTTGACAGTTGTGTGAACACAAAAAATTGTTTAACTGACAGGAAAACAAGGTTTAAAGGTTGAAGAAAATGAAAACACAAGAATTATTGAATTGTAATTGTAAAAAAATTTTTATAACATTTTCTTCTTTTCATTTCAAAAACATTGTTACCGATTTCAATGCACTGAATGAATCGTTTTCCATTGACAATTTCTCACGAGTAGTGAATTACGTACAAAACATGTAATAATTGCTTCCTTTGATTAGCAGCGTTCTTAGAATTTCAAATAAGTGGATCTATGAAACAAACGATTTGTCACAAATCAAAAAGTACTGCTGTAAACTATATTTCCAGTTGGTCATCACTATATTTCATTCCGCATTCGAATAAATTATCATCGTTGAATAAATTGACGGGACATGTTAGTTCAACCTACAACGTTCGGCAATTAAAAATCAGCCGATGCTTTCTTAAGAGCTTTTTAATTTATTTTTTTCTTTTTTCGGCTTTGGAGATAAAGTCTCTTCTAAACACAACGACGGAAGCCAAAAGCCCATGAAGCCGAATAAGAGATCCCGAAAGATACTTTTGGATATAATTAGAAAGGGAAAAAGAGCACGTTTTATGTCGTTTAAGTTGGTAGTTTTTGCATCCCTTTGTTGGTATTTTTACCAGCTCGCCATGGAGCAAATGTTTGGATTCTTTATTTAGAATCTTTCATTTGTCATTGCTGTGAACATTGCGCGCAAGTACATAATAGAGCGTCAGTGCGTTAGTAATCATCAACTTGAATGTTGAATTTATAATGCTAGCTGATGATGAACAAAGGCTCTTTTTGTCGCTTAACAATAAAAACGAAGAATAAATTGTTCGAGAACTATATACGATTTGAATTGAAAGCTGTTCCCACAGCTGAATGTTATTAAAACATGACTAACAATTTTTTGTCTTTATTTTTGTACGAAAAAATCGGTTTCTTGGAGTTAAGATTTTATCGATCCTTCAAACCTCGTTGCAATCCCGTTGTAATTTTGTGATTTAGAAATTTCAACGAACAAAATTTCGTTTTTAATTAGAACTATTGAAATTGCAAATTGAAACACAAAATTAGATAAAATTACTTGATCGAAAAGAAGTATTTGTTTACCGATTAAACAAAAGTTATGACAAATTTTGTTTGGCTTATAGATTTCAATAAAAACTTCTGGCTAAAATTTAAGGATAGCTGGAGCACGGCATGGAAAGTATAAAACGCATCTGGCAATGTTACAATGCAGGGTTCTCAATAAAAGAGAGCAGCTGGAATGACAAAGATCTAGTCCAGAGTTCAACGCTAACATAATTGCACCGAAGATTGGTCGTGTGCTTGTAATACGCCTCGCCTGCTAGAATGTTTATTTAGTGTAACATTTTTCGTTACACGAGATGTTTTATAATTGTTGCAAAATTTCTTATAAAAATTCAGTTGACAAAACCAACTTCTTCAGATTTCAAAAATAATTGTCATGCAAATTAAAAAATATAAATTTAAAGTTACCTGATGTAATTTAGAATTGGTATTAACCTTTTTCAGGTGGAATCAAAGTGATTGATAAGTGACACGACTTTTAAATGAAGGTTATAACAAGAAAGTTGAACTGGATTTGGTACCAGTAAGAAAACTATCGGAGACTGATCTCCTTATAAGCAAAACTTGATTACAAAATCGAACAAACAAAATAAAGGTAAAAAATTGTAACACAGAGCTTTCCCGAACGTATTGTAATAAATAATTATCTGCACTCAGTTGAAAAATTAATTGCAAAAATAAGTTGAATTGCAATTGTTGAAAATGATCCGATGAGAAATACAAACCACATGCATGTAACATTTTTTTCGCGATCGATATCTGTTATTAATAACCGATTTTATTTCCAGGAGGTGGCTTTTATTTCTTCTGAAGAATCGGACGTGTAGTGTAACTCATGAAACCAACGCGTTGCATCATAAAACAATAGGTTACTATTTTAGATAGTTTTAATTTGCTCCTATATATGTCTAATTATTTTTCATTGTTAATTCATTCTTTTTTTCATAACTACAAGTTTGTTGCAGTTCCGTGTAAAAGGATACATGAAATTAAAATTTCAACAAGGCCGAGTTGTACTCATAACCGGTCAAAAGTTATTTTTTCATACCAAATTTGATATCAAAAAGATTGCCAATTTACATTCAATCAAATTCTTTCCAAAATCAAAAATGCAAATTTTTCTTGTTCGATTAAAAACATATATTGTAAATTTAAATCTGCAAAAATTCAATATGCATTTTTATGCTATGAAGATTTTTTCATTTTTATTGTCTGTTCCACTTTCCCTTTCTTCGTTTGTAACACGTGAGAGATAAAGGACACTTTTTTTTCTCCCGACTGGGTGATCTGTAAACCATATGTGACGACTCAATATGACGCAACAAAGCATCAAAGGCAAACGTTACTGTTGTTCAAGACAAACTTAAGTGTCACATCAAAAATGCAAATTAAAACAATGTAAGTCTTTTCAGGTTGACTACCTTTTTAATTGGAACCATAAATGAGACCAATCGTTCATTCAAAATGACTTTTAACTTCTACGACAACGGTTGCGTCTTGATTTCATGACAACTTTATAACTTTTCTCGTTTGTCTTTTTACAGTTACAATTTTTACAATTCAATACAAAGATAATTTTAATAAAAATTAGATGTTTAATTTCTTCACAAAATCGGCTTCTTCGAAAAAGCGAATTGCTCTTTTTCTTGCTTGAATTGAAAAAAGAAAAGATTTTGGCTGAGTGATCAGTTTTTGTACTCGAAAGAATCGCATCAAGATAGTCTAAGCAATCCGATGGTCAGTACCACGAAATTATTTATTGTTTAAGGCCCTTCATGGAACTTTAATAAAAGAAGCCATTCTTCGTCAAATACAAATAGACGGCTTCTTTGGATTCCAACAAGTTTCGGAATGTTTATTGAAAGCACCTTTAGAATATATGGATGAAGTATTTTATATCGCATCAGTTTATTTTCTTTGATCATGTCAAAACTTGCAACCGATATCCAAATTAATCACGTCAATCTAAATTTATTCACACACTCTACATTTCACCATTTCACATTTAAATAGACAAAATAACAAATTAACTCCACAAGAATAAAACAAACAATTAATTTGAAATCTCATAATTGAAAACAAAATAAACTCATAATCTTTTCTTGCTACTGAACTATATGATTCATTTTTTTATATTTGATTTATTGAATGTTCAAGAAAAATATACTTTTCATTTCACTTCCATTCCCGCCTTTTTTCACAAAATATTGAAAAAAGAATATCAAGAAAAAGAAGAAAAAAAACAATCGTTTATCAACTAATGATGGACTAATTATTTTGGAACATCGGCTATTAATATGAATAAACAATTAGAGGCATTAAATTGAACTTGGGAATAATGAAAGGTAATTAAGTCGATTGAATATGATTAGAGCTGTCCTTGATATACTTGTTGCGAGGCATTGCGGCGAGAGTACTCGAGGTGATCGAATAAGATGATTATTGGAAGAAGAGTTCTAAGCGAGATGAGCGTAAGTATGACACACATTCGCAATGATTGACATCACTGACCCACGATTTAAAAACCGTTCACAATCGTGCGAACAGTCACTCGACCGTGTCCTAGTTCAATTAACTCTGCACCCTTTCAAAATCGTCTCAACGGAAGTGCGTCTCTAAGACTTTTTCGGTGCCTTCATTTTCATCTCTTCTAGCTCACAAAAACTGTTCAATTCGTCCAACAACTCAAACTAAAACTAAATCTTCAAACCAAAACCGTCATTGTAATATTTAAAAAACATTTTTATTAACAAAATGCCCATTACAGTACAAAATTAAGTAATAAAATGAATAACTAATAAAATTGATGAACACGAAAAATTTTGTATGAAAAGTGTCAATCAGAGAGCAGTTTTTTTGAGATTGTCTTTCAATTCGAAGATCGACTTTTTCTCTTAATGAGAAATGGATTTTGTGTTTTTTGGGGTGTTTTAAAAAAATGGTAACAAAATTCGATTGGCAGTGTATGAAATTTTGAGAGTATTAAACGAGTGACGGCTGATTAATCTACTTATCCAGTAACACTTCAGGTCTTGGAATCTACATCTTTCAGCAACGGCACGTCATTTCCTGTCCAGCAGTAGGGCGTGATACGGTTCCGGTAACGATGATTGCTGCTCGCTTCAATGCGCTCCTCTCTGTAAACGCGAAACAGAACAAGGACGTAATTAAATTTCAAAACCTATGCAGCAGTTGGCATGTTTAACAGTAACGCTTTTAAGAAAACTTTTATGACGCGTTTTTGTCCGCGAAAACTAATTGGACACCTCTGAATCATTCGTTGTAAAAGTTAATGATTCGACAATAAACCTGTCGACAACGACAATCGTCATATTTCTTAATACTTTTCAGACTCATTATTGACTCATTATGTCTTTGCGAATTAGTTCGAATAATTCGAGAGCAATTTTTGTTTTCTTTTCGTTAAAGTTTTATTTTATTAGTTAATTTTATTTGTTATCATTTGATAAACAAAAGTGAAAAGTTGAAAGGCGTATTAGGAAAATTGGTAGACATTGCACGCGTCTGGTCATTTAGGACGAATTATCGCAGGAAACTAGGGTTCTTACGCAAGGTCCATGAATGATTTGCTCGAACAGCGCTCGTTACATTATGTCATTGCGTGCTTAAGTCAATAGCGCACTTTACATGCGTGCTTATTCCGAGCGTGCCGAACCTGTCGTTATTTCTGAACCGATTGTTTTTTATTGTCAACAATTTTCAATTGTTACCAATCTTTGTTATTTTGAATTTGAAAGAAAAAAACGTTTTTTTCTTCAACCCACCTCATTCTTTTTTCAAAAGCTCCGATTCTAAGTCAGGATAATTGTGACCATTTTTGACCCACTTTATCGTCTCCATTTCTTCGACCAGTTGCTCGAGCAGGTCTTTGAATACGTAATTGTCAACGTTTTTTGCGATGTAGTACAAAAACAGCCAATCGCCAAAATAATTCTTATGGGTTACTTTCAAACACTCCCAGGGGTTGTATCTGCCTGGACATACCATCGAGAAGACAAACTTGTTGAAACCCATACTCCTGAAATGAATCAAAAATTTACTCCTCGATAAAATTGTTTTTTTTTTCTTGTTTTTATTTTCATTTTTGTATGTTTCTCAAGTCGGTTTTAGTACGAAAAAAGGGTGAAATTTAGCTCCACAAAAAGGGGTGAGAATAAAATTCTAGCAGGGTTTATGTTTACTGAAAATGTATCCACAAACAAGTGTAGCATATTTAAAAATACTTTGCATAAATAGAAACTTAAAACGTAAGTTGGATAACAGTTCTGTGCTGTAACTTCGAGTCGTGCTAAATTTCTTTTGTTGCGATGAGGATAATAGAATGAGATGAGAATGCCCTTGAAGCGTATAATATATAAAACTGAAAATTTAACACCGATCAAATGTTTCCGCTGAATTATTATCACTTCATCAGATTCAATTATTTAACATTACTTAAATAAAAAAGAGGATCAAATTCATGCAACAATGTTAACAATTTGGAGTCAATTTCCGATGTCTCAAGATCATATCATGTTCGTTCATTTAGATGCTCTCATTAAGACTTGGAGCATGGCATTGCGACAAATATTCTTAATTAATGGATTAACCTGGAGTGAAGTGTCATGGCCAAAATCCTCCAGAGCAATCCAAGGGCGCTGACGATTAGAATTATAAAGAACCAGTAATATAAGAAAAAATAAATTTTTTCATTCACTATGTTCAGTGCCATTACACACAGTGCATCGTGTTGTTGCATGCCTCCACTTGAACCGTACTTGTGGAAGACACATTTGGTCATCTAAAAATCAAAGAAAATCAATAACAACTCAAAATTACAAAAATGTGTTTCTTTGAGGTGATTGCTCAGTTACATATTAGATACGTTTCAACCATTCCCGATAGAACTCAAAATGTTTTTTTATATTTTGACTCACAAATCAACCCAGCAGTAGATCTTTTGCCTCTCAATTGCTGGGTCAATTTTGGTTTAAAAATTATAAAAACTGTTGATGTTCTATCCGGAACAGAGTTTTAGAAACTGACATGGAGCTGAGCATTCACCTTAAAGATCAGATTTTTTTTACCTTAGGAAAAACTTTGTCAAAAACGTCAATCTTGTTGGGGTCATTATTGATGAGACTATTGCCAATGTTATAAAAGTTTCCACCGAGGAACAAATTGGTGAGGTAAATTTGAAACAAAATATTAAGAAAGTTGAGCACTTCGAATAGGACGAGATAGTAAGCCCAGGGTCTGTTCACGTGGAGCCGATTAAGGAAGGCCGTTCGAATTTGTTGTATTTCTTCGTCTCGATCGGCTTTTGACGGTATAACGGTGCCGCTTTGTGTTTGAATTCGGTTTTCTTCGAGCGCAAGATAAGACAGACGTAATCCAGAAACTAATACCTTTAATCGGCCGCCTGTAAAGAGATTAAACATCAGACATTGAAACAATGCAACTTTTAACCATGACGTATCGATTATAAATTTAATTTCATGTCTGGAGACACGTGGCAAATACACAATAAAATAAAAAAAATGTTTTTTAACCTTCATAAGATTTCCATAGATGATGAGGTAAATAAAAGGTAATAGCTTGGAAAAATAAAACGAAAGGGACCCATTGGTAGTAAGCATGATGAACAAGTTCATCGTGTTTGTTGACTGGACCAACTCCAGGATGTGGAATCTCACCTTCCTCGAAGGCAGTTGCGTTAAAGTGTTTAGCCTATTGAGAATTATAAAAAGTTATCATTAATTAAATAGGATGAGATCGGGTTGAAAAATGTAATGAATATTGAAGTGTGGCTTGTTAGGTTCGCGATGCGATAATATGACAATGCCCGATAAGATATTAATGTACATGCTAATGCTTAGACATCAGATATATCAAGTCGTAACGTCTTTCAGCACACAATTATGACATAACGATGTGTGAACAACCGTAATGTCGCGAATCATGTTTGATACGGAATTATTGCTGGGAAATATAGAAGTGCTCGTAATCTGTTTACTTTTATTCATGCAAACGAAATGTTTTTATTAGTTGAGATGTTATGGTGAGATTGAAATGAACTATAATTTGGAATGGAAAAATCAATTGTTCAGATGATTAGTTTTTTTAAAGATGATTTATTATTTTTGATTGATACACGTCAAATCAAGTAAACAATTTTATTTTATATTTTTAAAAAAATCTTAAAAAATGACTACAAAATCTTAAAAAAAATGTCATTGTAAAAACGTGCGAAAAAATCAAGAAACCTCTGGAAATGCAATAGGATAGACAGGTTTGAATTTGAATTGATTAGATTACTTACGACTGTGTACGTTGAGGTGAAGAAACAAAACGTTTCCATGACACTAGTTGTCACTGTATCACTAATGCATCTAAAAAATACAGCAATTTTTTTTATAAAAAGTTATTGCTCGCATGTGGATAATTAAGTGAAATTAAATTTTTCTTAGTACCTTATGTGCTCTCCTATAAACTGTCTTGAAGAAACCAATACAGATCCAGCAACAAGCACAAGAAAAGTTGCTCTGTAATGCAATTTGAAAACTGCAATGCAAAATTTGTCAGATTAGCTAAATGTATACAAACAATCAGATGGAGTTAAAAATTATGAGACCTAACAAAAATCAGTGCACGATTTTGATTGAAAAATCCTTTGTGAAAGTCTGTTGAAATGCAAATTAATGTTTCCTTTGAAAAATATTTGTTGGTTTTAAAGTTTGGGTGGGGTCGGACATTGTTCAATGTTGGTCTGTTATGTTTTATTACACCTAACCTGAATTCTTCATGGATAATGACTAACTTTGAAATTAATTTTCAAAAAGCTCAAAATCAATCTGGCATTTTAAAAATAAATATTGGGCAGAATGTAGTACCCTTAAAATGTATAAACAGAAAAAAAAAATTTTTGCTCAAGAGGTGAAAGAAAATAAAATTTGTTATTGACCATTTAATATTTGCGATCATAAACTACAAGTAGATAGACTTACTCCAGTTATCAATCGCAGGATTTTCATGATTAATCCTAAGCTTAATATGATTTTTCAGTATAGAAAACGTTCCAAGTATAGTCGCCATTGTCCACGATGATACTAATCCAGTTCAGTTGATTCTTATCACAATGAACTTTTGATTTCCACTTAGTTCAAATCAAAATTAACGAAGAGCGACAAAATTTCAAACGGCCCACAAACAAAATATTTCGTTGTGACCATTCTTGGTCAAATCACATACACACTGAGCAATGTCTCTCCTCGGAAAATCTCAAGTTTGTTATCGCATTTAAGAAATTCATAACGACAGAAACACAGAACGTGAATTGTACGGAGTGAATTGCAGACGGAGCGCTCAATGATAAGCATTGATAAGCAACAAATAAAAATACCGACATGCTAACTCCAGAAATATTAAAAAAATTTTAATTCGATTTCAATCAATTTTTGTCAAAAATTTTAACTTCAATAACTTTTATAATTTTTCGTCAATTTTTGACAATCATTTTTTAAATATTTTTTCATCGTTATAAAAAACGATTTGGCCATTTTCTCATCTCTTTGAGTGGTCTAAATTTAAAATAAAAAAGGGAGTCTATATTCTTAAGATATTTTAATAAGACAATATTGCAGATGGCATACAAGTGAGGGATACAAAACAACTGACATTTCTTTTTTAGCCTGCATGATTAGAGCGAATCCTGTGAGGCGTGTAAATTTGCAGTCCTTATATGCATTATCAGCGATGCTTTTCTCAGTGAAAATAGATCCTCCAATTTTGACAAAGAGAAAGACGGAGATAGGCCAAGGACAAGAACAAATGTGATAATTACAAATGCCCGTATTTTTAGTCATTCCGGGTATTTGAGGATTCCTCATTCAGTGTTGAACAATGGATAACGATCGTACGATTGTCCCAAATTTTAAAGGCCGTTATTGTATACGGGTATTAAAGTCACGTGATAGATTATGTAGATTTAAAATAACAGAATGATCCTTATTAGGACCTTTTTTTTCTCCTACAATTTTGCACCTCACCGAATTCGTCAATCAAATTATTAATAGAGTAAAGATTTCAATTTTTCATTTTGTAATCTGGAAAAAATTTTAGTTATATTGTAGCATTTACTCAAATTTTATAAATAATTTAAAAAAAATAAAAGGAAAGTAATAAAAACCACTCAGACTTATGACTCTTCCAATTATTATCCTAATCCAAGTTATGATTTTCCAAAATAGTTCTAGTTTAATTAAACTGATGTCGATGAGTCGAAGATTTTGAAAGTGGAATTTTCAGTGGTAATGATTTATTGGAAATGAAGATTTCAGGTATTCTACAATAAATTTGACCACGACTGCGATCGTGGTCAATTCAAAAATTCCTTTCTGGTATAGTCACTTTCTCCAGTGTACGTACAGAAAAGCTTCATAAGAATATAAAATCGAAAACCCAAATCTAAAAAAAGACCAAACTTTTAATTTGCACAAATTCAACATACTTCACAATTAAAAACCAATTTTTCAACGAATTTCTTTTAAAAAAATGTTACAAGTTTCAAGAAAAATAGATTGAAATTCATTGTAAGACATGTAGTGCAGTTTTGGTGCAAATTCGTTGGAATTCGCGTTGACTGAAGTCAAACGAGAATGCAGAGGTCGGCCTCTTATCTGTCCTTTTCGCTCGACCAGCAGGGCGCGTGATTTTGTGCCCAAATGAGAGAGTGGGTCTGATTTGTGCTCGTGAGCAGACAAACAAGGACAGAGAATTGGTGCCCGCAGAGCTCGTGCGATACGAAAAGGAGAAGAGTACGTGTTGTAACACGAAGGGGGAGGGAGACTTTGACCGGCCGTTGCCCCCGCAGAAGTCGAAGCAACGCAGCGACTTTTCTCTCCCAGCAAAACTTTAAGTTTCTGATCGACAACGTTGACACTTTATAACTCAGGACCCTCAATTAAATCCAAAAAATAACATCACGTTTTGGTCCTATTGTTATGTGACAACTTATCTTTAAGAATAAAGAGTTTGAACTTTTTTAATCGATGAATTTTCAACCAACTTAAATTCGATTAAGAAAATTCAAATTTTTTAAGACTTTTTCAACAAGTTTTAAAATTATATAGTTTATTTAAATTTGACTTTGAATGTTAGTCCAAATCTTCGAGGGAAAATTTATTGTGTTTCGTTTTCTCAGACAGGTATATTTTGTGAAGGTGAAATGAAGCGGATTGGAATTTATGACCTTGCCCTTGTACGGGAAATTGTGAAGTGTAAAATTGTAGGTCGAGATAAAGAGATTAAGGTGCACCGGACGTAACCACAATTTTGTCAACAAAATCAGGATTACCTGATTGTTTCAAGTGACTTTTTGATCCTTCACGGATATTTCGTTATTGTTTTCAAAATCCACTTTTATTTGACTTTCACCTAAACATACAAAACTAAGACAGAATTCAACTGAATTATCTACATTTGAATCGTCACCTAATAAAAGCACAACAATTATTCATCGCTTTTCCAAGGCGAGTTTATAAAATAGGATGTTTTACTGTTCCCCATTTGTTATGAAAGTGCTGTCTTATCTCCAAGTTTTATGCGTGCATTTATGATCCCGTAGATCTAGTCTAATAAGATTGTTGTAACAAAAATTTTATCATAAAATAAACTTTCTGCTGTTTTACGAAAAAAAGTTTTCTAAAAGCCCAAAGTAAGAGCAAAAGAAAAACTAAGCCTTAGAATTATACGATGTTTTATTTTGTTTACATCTGTAATTAAAATCGGTAAAAAATTCATAATGATCATATAAGTTTTATCTTTTTATTCTCTCTGTAAACCAAAAACAAAACAAAACAAAAACATAACAAGAACTCATCATTTTCTGTAAAAAAATAACACTGTTTTAGAACTAGAGTTGAAGCCCGCGCTTGGCGCGGGTCAGGTGTGATTTTGGAATTTTACAAATCACATTTTCATCATTTCATGAAATTTCTTGATTAACTTTTTTTTTATGACGTGTGTTTGATTAACTTAATTTAGATTAATTTATTTTATTTTTCATTGTTTGAATTGTATTAGAAGAGGGGCTGATGCCCGTCCACGTTATCCATGGTTTTTTATGAACATTTAAATCATCATAAAAGCTCTTCATTATTTTTGAATAATTCGCGAGGGATGACAACCAACTGACTATTATACTGACTATAACTGACTATAATATTATTAAATGAAATTTCAATCCAATTAATTTTTTATAACAAAATTAAAATTCAACTAAACGAGCTGATAAATTAATTAATCGTCTCGTTATTATAATTTAAAGATAATTAAGGTTTTTTTTCTCAAACTTGTTGAACATTTTAAAAACAAACGAGGGGAATCTCGTTAAAAAATAGTCAAACATTTAGTCAGTGAAATTGCTTCCTGAAAATTGTCTGAATAACTGATGAATTGGGGGTCATAACACATCATGAAGTAAAAAAAACGGAAGTGTTTAAAGACACACAAAAACGCGACACTCGAAACGCGAAAAACTCGAAAAACGCGACACGCGACACTCGAAAATAAGATTGAAAGTGCGACGTTGCCAAGTATTATCACGAGTATTTTTCTCTCATATAATTCTTACTCTTTTCGAGTTCAGTGATTTTTATGTCATATTTTTAAAAACTTTAAACGAGTTCTATGCAAAAAACGAGTTCCACACAGACCGAGTTCTGTGATTTTTTTTTGTTATTTTTTTTAAAAACTTTTACGAAGTTCCATACGGACCGAGTTCTGTGATTTTTTTGTTATTTTTTTTTAAACTTTAACCGAGTTCCATACAGACCGAGTTCAGTGATTTTTTTTGTTATTTTTTTTAAAAACTTTTACCAAGTTCCATACGGACCGAGTTCTGTGATTTTTTTGTTATTTTTTTTTAAACTTTAACCGAGTTCCATACAGACCGAGTTCAGTGATTTTTTTTGTTATTTTTTTTAAAAACTTTTACCAAGTTCCATACGGACCGAGTTCTGTGATTTTTTTGTTATTTTTTTTTAAACTTTAACCGAGTTCTATACAGACCGAGTTCAGTGATTTTTTGTTATATTTTTAAAAACTGCAAACATAAGATTTTATATTTTACCAGTAATGATTTTCCCTTTTTCTCTTTTTACCTGCATTTTTAATAATAACATAATTTTTGTAATTCAGTGGAGTTTACCATTGGCCCTCAGAATTGTATATTTTGGAAATCGCGTTTTCCGAATTTCCACAACAGAGTGGCAACGTCGCACTTTCAATCTTATTTTCGAGTGTCGCGTGTCGCGTTTTTCGAGTTTTTCGCGTTTCGAGTGTCGCGTTTTTGTGTGTCTTTAAACTCTTCCAAAAAAAACGTCAATTGATTTATCTTTCTAAAAAATAACAACGATGAATCAAAAATGAAGTCAGACTTTGGATTTTATAATTCATTTATTTTTATTTCAATTAACAGATAATTTTGGTTATAAAAATAATCCTTTCGTTGTTACTTTAACAATACTTTACGATTCTTACAAACTTTTTAAGATTGAAAATTTCATTTCCAGTCTTTATTTACAAAATTGGATCATTTTTTAAATCAAATTTTTCAAAAGTACAATAGATCTATTTGTGTCAGAATTGTATGGCCGTCCTGTTTTTCTCGTGCAGAACGACGAGCCAAAGATCATCTGTAATTTTTTAATCGTTGTAGCTATCAATGACTGCAAATAGTTTATAAAATCGAGCGTTGAAAGGCACTGGTCTTTGTATGATGACGCAAGCTCGCAATCTCGCTGAAACTTCAATTCCATCTACGACTCGAATTCTCATCTGAGAATTATTTCACACAAGATGGTTTTGCAATGTTACCTCTCTTTGAGCCCAACAAAACCATGAGTAATGCTGAATCCGAAGTACCGATCAAGAAACAAAGTTGGACACTGAAATATTGACAACTGAGTAAAAACAAATAGCACGCAACTATCCAGCTGATGTACAAAGCAGTTTACAAATTTTCCATGACGAAATTGAAGTGCAGTGTTTTGTAAATCAACCATATGAATTGCCTCAGTGAAAATTTCGGGTAGAAATGATAAACGCCGTGAAATAATACAAAGACGCCAGTTTATTAACCGTTAACATAACGAGAGAACAGATAATAAGAAAGAAAAAAAAAGTACACGATGACATGTTAAGTTTGTAAAAATGGAAAGAACACAAGAAATCGCTTGGCAGTCTTAGTTTGAGCATCAATTCTTGCACGATAATTTTATGATTCAAATAAATCGTAAATCGTTAATCTAACAAATTAATCATGTCTCACTATAGTTAATTAATATGCGTTTTTCTTGATTGCGCGTTTCGTCACACTGCAATTGGGACTGTGATGTACTTTGTCCTTGTATTCTATATTTTGATTTGCTTCTTTATTTTTCATCAATCAGTGAACAAGCGCAAATTATTCAGTTATCGCTTTAAAGGCATATATAAATACGTATTCTTTTATTTTATTTCATAAAAATATTCCAAAATAGTTCTATCGCTTACTGGATTTATCAACTAATGGATTGCGCGCTTTTGCAAGCACAAAGGCATTTTTTGCAAAATGCGTGATGTACGCAAGGACGGTTGTGCGACGATTCACTCTCACTCGGAGAAAACAAATTGCAAACAAAAATTGTCACAATTTGCGACAACTTTTGTTGGGGTTATCCTTTATAAGTCGTTTGTCTTCTGAATATAAAAGTCCACTCACACAATTGCATTCTAAAAAAAAGATAAAAAAATTGCTCACACGCTTTCTTACATAAAACTCCAGTTTGGCCCCAGGGTTCGTTCACGTCTTGTGGAATGACAAAAGATGTGTAATCACCGATCACCGATATGCATCGTTATGTACATCTAAGTAGTACAATTTTATTTTCATTAGCTGTAGAAAAATAATCCAGACTCACATTAGAATTTTATTAACTTAACGATATAGTTGCATTTCGATCTATAATCTATATTGAATATTTACAATTTTCTCTTACAAATTTATCATACATTGATGAGGCGCAAAATCCATTTGGATTTTTTGTTTTCATTTTTAGTTACAGAAGGCGACTTGTGATGTAACAACAATTTTGGAATGTTTCGAGTGTACAGAAGGTGGTAACAACGAACAGCGCATCTGGGCATGGAAAAAAGAGTATAAAAGTATAATTTGAGTATTCGTCAAATACAAGATGCGCGATTGGAATGTTTGAACAAAGTGGCTGAGTTAAAACTAGTATCAAAAACAAGCACGCCTTCTCATCGTTATCTGGAATCTATCTTTTGAGTCATAAAAGACACTATTATTCGATAAGTCGAATTGTACTGGCGTTTCTAGAATGATTGCATGAATGGTGAACTCACAGGTGGCCTTGAAGAAAAGGTTATCCAAATCCTTTCATTTAGCTCGCCATCTACAGGGCACTTTGTCAACTCACCAAAGCATCCAAGCATTGTTTTATCATTTTTTTCTTTTTTTACAAAATTCAATCTTTCAATTTTGTCAAAATTCAATTTACAATTTTTGTTTGCAAACAATTTTTCATGAAAGTTGTTTCAACGAAAGTTGTTTTTTTTTTTAGATTTAGCTCTAAAACTCGAGACAATTAACAGTGTCAATTGAAACTCAATTAATCTCAGCAGAAATTTTGCACTTTAGTTGTGTAACAATATGGATGAAAAACAGTTTGTTATAAATATTGTAGACGCGAGCGAACATGAGCTTTTTTGTTTACATGGCGAATAGGATTTTGGGTGGTCGAAAATAACAGACTTATTATTCAAATCTAAACTGTTAAAATCTACTTGTTTAATTTTAAAAATTCAAAAAACATTTCATGCATTTTGGAAACCTTTTAAAAAAAGTGTCTGTCAGTTTCCCACCGCGATAACTGTCCTCGGTTTCGAGTCTCTCATACAAAAAAAAAAGAGAAACAGAGTCCAACGTTTATGAAACTGGACGTATCACAAGTATGCTAATTTACTACATCTCCGAATCATTGCCACCAAAACAGTACCCTCCCTGCGTCGACAAATCTGGCATCCTCGTTCTTCCTACGACCAGCCGATAACAATTGATAATCGCGGCCAACAGAAGAACGAATACAAACTTTTTGATCTTTACTCGCATCTAAACGCGATTCGATTCGAATTCCAAAGCTGGGTCGAAGTGCAGCCTGTACAAACTGTTGCAGCAGCGCTTTCAAAAGCTCGTAAATAAAAACCCGTTGTTGCGTCATCCATTTTCTTATCGTTAAAAATTTTATCAATTAATTTGTTTCACAAACAATCTTTCTCAAGATTATACAAAAAAATCTTTTTTTGTTCAAACCACAATAATTGTCCTTGAAACCAAACAATAAATACTTCAAACAAACCACAAAATTGAAAAAAGCTCTATTCCTTATTGAAGGTCAGTTGTAAATCTCCACAGGTATACCCTCAAAAGGAAGATGTCCAAACCGAGATAAAAAAAAGTCAAAAGAGGACAAGTTGTGTAAACAAGATTTCTAAACCCGACGAGCGAACAAGTGAAAACCAATCGATAAGAAAAAGAGACCCAAAATTAAAGGAAAAAAAAGTTTCAGCCGAACTTCGACCCAAACCGAGTGTTCCTTCAAGGGTCGATGTTGCCCTTGCCTTGTAGCCCCAGTGAGAGATCGGTAACAAGTTGACGATAAATTAGCGGGTCGATGTTCTTGCCAAGTTGGTACAACATAAACCAGTCTCCGATCTGACAAGCGTTGGCGATGCTGCTGATCTGGTCCTGGGACGAGAGACGCGACCTTGCCCTCAGCAGAATGAGTCTCAATTTTGGCGAGAAAACGACAGCAGCGCGGTACAGCAGGCTCAGTCCACTGAGAGCCGAGAGCAAAATGAACCAAAACCAGAGGAACACGTAGATCTTCTCATTGACTATATTCAACGGCAGAACACAAAGCCCGTCGAACTTCTGGACCGTGCCTGAAGCTCCGTATTTGTGGAACGTGCACTTGGTGACCTTGGGGAAGACTCTGGACATGGGGTCGTCTCGTTGTTCCGGTTCCATTTCGGTGAACCGCACGACTTCTGAACCGTAGGTCGTGAACTCTCCGCCGAGGAAGAAGTCCATGAAGTAGATCTGTCCGACGACGTTGACGAAGTTGAGGAACTCGCAGAGGAAGAACTTGAAGGCGTAGAAGTTTTGAGAGTGGAGGTTCCTGTGGAAGTAGTCGACGAGGAGTTTGCGTCTGTCCTTCTTGCAGTCCTCGCCAATGACGGGGCAGTTGAGGTCGAGAACGAGCATTTTGATGCGACCGCCCTCCCAGGTTTTCCAGAGGTACCTGGGTACGTAGAAGAGGATCGCCTGGAAGAAGAGGGTGAAGCAGACCCACTGGTAGTACTTGTGGTATTTAACCTGGTCAGCGCCCTCGACGTGCTGGCCGACGCCCTGCTGGACGACGTCCTTGCCGACGATGCCGATGCGGTCGGGGATGGTGAAGGTGGAGTAGATCCAGCAGTAGGTGTCCATGACGTGGAGCGGGATCTCGTCAACGATGCAGTCTATCGGGTCGCCGATGTATTGGCGTGAGGTCACCAGCAGCGAGAACGCCACGAGGATGATGACGGTGGCCTTGTAGTGGAGCCGGAACACGTTGTTGTCGATGCACACCGCGTCGAGCTTGAGCAGGCCCTTCACCGAGCCGAACACGTCAAACATGGCCGCGGCTTCTTTAACGTCCGGTCACCCAAATGTTCACAGCCCTGTCCCTGTCACACCCGACGATTCTTTCTGCACAGCTGTCGGCTGTTTGTTTATGCAAAAAACGAACACACAGGATTGATTGCAAAATTGTTGTTTGTTTTCGCGCTGAAACGAATCCGCGGTGGATGACGCGCACACTAACCTGCTTCGCGTAGCCACGCTCGCACCGACGCACCGACGATTGCTAGTTGGCACGCCGGCCAGCAGGACCTTTCTAGCTCGCTCGCTCGCTCGCGCGATATCGCTGTCGCTGTCGCACTCACGTTGATCCAGCCACGGCGTCGCTCAAACAACGCGCGACGCCGGCCCCCGCGCACACAACAGTCCCAACCTCTTCCCCCTCCCCCCTGCCTCTCTCCGGTCGCCGATCACCCGCCCGAAGACTCGCGACTAGCGCCAACCCAGCGTTGTCAGATCGGCTGCTCGCTCGCTCACTCGCTCGCTTATTTCCATTTCATCATCTCGAACCAATACCAGCTTGTTTTTAACAGACACATTACATTCCTGCTGCGCATCCCCGCGTGTGCACACCACCACTGGGATTTTCGATTTTTTTTGTCTGTATTATTTTTTATCAGCAGATTCCTTTATATTCCTTGGTCCGGTACGCTTTTTTTCGCCCAATTCCTGCTTGGCACCGATCCCTGAATCACTGTCTTTCTTGTGTTTCACGGCTATTCGCAGAATTCTTCCTCAACGGGTTATAGAATAGGGGTTTTGAATAGAAGATGAATAAGAATATGATAGAAAAATTATTTAGTTGTTTGGGGTTTGAACTTTGGGTGGGATTGTTGTTAAATTACCCAAATCGAAGGTTTGGTTACAAATTTGAAAGTTAAGGATCGTGCAAAAATTCTACGACCTTTTGACCTTGACAGCGTGAAAAAAGTAGCAAAGCTCTGTTTGAATAAATTTTCACCAATTGCGGTTCCTTGTCAAATTACGTTTTAAGTTTTTACTTTACTTTTTAGATATTTTTTTAATTTGATATTTCTTGTTTATGTTTTGAATTGCGTTTTTATCAGATATAATTTTATTTATAATTTATAATTTTAGATATTCATGATTAGGTTGTTACCTGTTATTAGGTCCTATTTATAATTTTTAGACATTTATATTTTGCAAAATCACATGTTTCTCTATGAAAACAATGCAGAATGACGAAGAGACAAATTTGATTACATTTTATAAATTTTTATTTAATTACGTCTAAATATTGAAAAAAGCAAAATAATGAATGAAACTATTTGTCAAATCCGAATAAACGACCTTGTACAGATAAACAAATTTGATGTTATCAAATAGACTCGACAAATAAATTTCGTGCCCAGCAAAAAGCCTTGACCGTCCAATCGGAAGACGATTTACAAGAAACAAACAATGCCTCCGTCTGTTAGATGGTTTTCAGATGAAACGAAAACGGCTGAAACTTTCGATTGATCAAAGAAATAGAGAATGACAGTAAAGTGTGTCAAAGTCAGTCTTGTAAAGGGATCTAAGATTTTTTCCTTCGTTCCACTCCTCCTGTACTGTTATATATATATATCTTATCTCTTAGTTTGAAAGACCTACATTTTTATTTTTCTAAGTTGTAATTTTTCTTTCAAATTTGACAAGTTGACAGAAACGAAATAGAACAAGTTTCTTCGCATATTTGGTACAGAATTTCATTTATTTTATTCTCAATTCAAATGAATTATTTCCTTCCTATCCGGTTTCGAGCTTCGAGTAATTTTATTTATCCAAAAGTATTTCATTTCTTTGTGACTTTTAAAAAAAGAAGATACATGATGTCACACTTACTTTTACTGCATTAAAATTTACAATAGTAGTGATTACTCATAAGGTTGTGAATTTAATCCGGTTCCCATGCATGAATCGAGTTGAAATGCAGACACAAGCGCAACATTCGAGTAGCCCATACTGGCATTATTCAAATAGCTAAGTTAAATGTGCCTCTAAGCTATAATGCAACTCATGTCTTTATCTACAATGCTATCATTTTGCACACCTGTGAATCTCATTGACTTATAAATATAATTCTTCGTATTGCAAATTGAAGTCGAGAATGTACATTAATTTTACAAAAAATAGGTAACTTAAAGTTGCGAATTTATTTTGACATTATTATTTGTTGAAATGGGAAAAAAAAAGAAATTGAAAAGTGGGAAAACAGTGTGACAGGAAAGAAAATAGTTTGATTGAACTGATCTAGCCCAAGCTATGCTATTTTTATGATAGGCACATGTTGCTCTTTGTTGAATCATTGCTTCTAAATTATTTTCATATTAAAAGATCAATGATTCTCAAAGGGTCATTCGACGTTTAATGATCCAATTGAAATTCTTATTAGACTCTGAAACTTGAACTCGTATGAAAAACATTGGAATTTTAATGAGACTATTTTGAATACAAAAATGAGTTGATTAAAAAATAAACTGTTCAAAATGAATGCCGAAACATTTTAATTAGAAAATTAATTTTTTACTTCGCTCTATTGTTTATGGTTCTTATCTACTCTGTTTTCCTGAAAAGATTAGAAACGAAACTGGTATGATTATTGATAAGAGATTTACTGACTGACAAAAGTTAATGTGTTGATGTGTCATAAAAATTAAATTTTTTTAGAAACAATCTTACACCAGAAAATAATGGGCTTTTTTCTTGTTTAAAGTTTGTTTCTTTGGGTTTTTGAATGTGACAAACAACTTATCGTTCGGACTAAAAAAGGAATCAAATGCATTTGGCACCACTTCAAGTTCTGTTAAAGTTTAAATACCAAAAGTGCTGCACTCAACATTGACTTTATCGACAGCTATCATGTGCAATACTTTTGTTCCAAATTACCCATCTCTATTTCACTCCAATTTTCAAGACAATCATCATGTAAATTAGCCCCTTTCACTTCTTTTTTTTCTTTCCCTTCAATTCGTCTGTTCTCGCTTGCCTAATTTGCTCAAGTTTTTTCTATTTTCATTACTTTAGACAAAAGTTTAATAGAACTCTCAAGAGTTGATTAATTTTTTTAATTAATTTTTTTTTTCAACATTAAAGTTTGGCAAAATTTAGAATAAAACGAGTTGGTCAACCGAGTATTGGCTGGTTTTTCTGGTTTCATGTTTCACACCCCTTTGATAGAGTTATCTAGATATTCTAAGATTATTTCGTGACTACTTGGTGACCACCTATTGATTCTTCTTTAAGATAAATTTCCTTCCACTATAATTGGCTAATTTGGATCCCGAATTTTCAAATTTTGCCAAAGAAAAATTTTCATAGTTCAAAATTGTTCTATCTTTATAAATTTATACTTTCATTTTTTAACTAACCAAAAGTCTGCAAGGTTTTTAATATTAAAAAAGTGCTGATTCGAGAAAGACAATCAGAATAAAGTTTTTCTTCAGAGTTTGAAACTTTATTTTTAAATTTTTAAAAATGAATAAATTTAAATACAAAGATTAATTTCGTTAATTATTAATGTCTGCTAGACGTAAAAGGGTAGTCAAAAAAGTTCAAAGTACTTTCTAATCTAAAATTGAAAACCAGACTTTTTCATTATACAAGTCAAGTGACATAGGTATGTATATTCAAGTTTGTAAACGCCGCATAAACTTTCATTCACATTATCCTACGCCGGTAATCATTCACTCTTGTCCTTTTCGCAATACGATTCGCATTATTGAAAATCCGCTCTTCGTTCGAATTTTCAATTTTGCACAAAGTCAGGTAAGAAACAAGTAAAAAAGAAAAATCATACTTTTTTGTTCTAAAAAATTCATAATTAAAAGTTTTAAATTTGAAAAGGAATAATTTTTAGTTGATTTTCAGGTAAAATATTTGCGTTGCACTTTTGCGGCTTCATTGCAGCTTCAGGATGTCAATGAGTGTACGTATCGATTTTTAAATTGAAATCTTTTTTTGCAATAAAAATCTGTATTTTTTTGTTTTTTAACGTTTTCAGTTTACGGATTGCCAAAATATTCTAATGAATTGCATATTCTTATCTGCGTTGTGATAAGATTATTCAAACTGAATATTTAATAACCATTTTTGCATCTAAAAACTCAATCGTTTGGGAAAAATGTTATTTTGTTATCATAACAATTTTCATACAATATCATACAATTATTAGTTGTATTTTGCTTTTATTTGTTTGCTATTTTTTTCGCAGATTTAACTTGCATAGTTTGACTTTCATTTTACAAGGTCGTTCAACTTTTTTCAATTTTTCCGAACACCGGTATAGTTTTTATATTTTTAATAATTAAAAATTGTTTAGAAAATTAATGAACTTTGAAGTTTTTATTATGATTTTTAAAATCAAAATGATATATAAATGTTTCATTTACAGGAACACGAACGTAATTACACGCCCAGTGAATGGAGCATTCGTAACAGCGATAGTACAGAACTTTTGGTTAATTATTTTAAGTTCTGTACCGAAGGTAAATATTCATAATTTAAATTAAATTATTTTAACTTTGTAACAAAAAATTTCAAAACAATATTATTTTTTAGTTACGAATGAAGTTAGGTGTTCCACAAATAACGAACTTGACATATCATATTCTACCGGAGAAAATACCAAATATGATGTGTATGGTACTAACTTACCAAGTGGTAAAGATAAAACTTTTAATCATTATTTTGAATATTCAAAAAAGTGTTGATTTCTTGTTAAACATGTGATTGTTTACAATTAATATTAAAACTTTTTTAAGATGCTTCAATTTTCGTTTTCATCCATGGAGGATACTGGCAAGAATTTAGTAAAGATTCGTGTGGATTCGTAGTAGATTCCCTCGTTTCTCGAGGCATCAAAGTTGTGATAACTGGATATGATCTTTGCCCAAAAGGTAATACAAACGATTTCAAACTTCAAATTGACAAATTTTAACCATGTAAAATGATTTTTAAAATATTTGCGCAGTTACGCTGACAGAAATTGTTGCTGAAATTCAGATACTGATGGAAAGTATTCTGACTCTAGCACACAAATCCAAAGCAAAGTATGTATTCAAATTTACAAATTACTTTTGTAACTTGGGAACTTAATTTTTTTAATTTTTAAAAGAAATTAAATGTAATTTTACTGTTTTTAGATCGGTTTGGGTAGCAGGTCATAGCGCAGGTGCTCATCTAGCAGCAAGTCTATTTTACGATGCCACTTGGCTGAAAAAAATGGAGATTTTAAAAATGGCTTCATACCTGAAAGGAATCGTTCTAATCAGCGGTATTTTCGATCTTAAGCCACTCGTAACCACAAGTTTTAACAACGCACTTCAATTAACTGAGTAAATAAAAATTAAACTTAAAATAAATAATCTACTTAAGTAATCAGAAACTCAATAAATTGACACTTATATTTTTCTCTAAGTCGTGAAATTGAGCAGTTCAGTCTTACACCGATTGAAAAACCTCACGTGAGGGACCACGGAGATCCGGTTAAGGATATAAAAGTCATCGTAACAGTCGGCGATCGCGACTCGCCAATATTCATTGAGGAGTCCAAAAGAATGGCCAAGGTTTGACAAATAAAGTTGCAACTACCTCAAAAATGATAATTTATGAATTTGATCTAATACAAAAATTTTCAATTGTTGCAGAGACTTGTGTCTTTTGTTGACAACGTGGAGTTTCTACTTCTGAGAAACATTGATCACTTTGACATTGTGGAAAATCTTACCAACAAAAATTTCCTGCTCACAGAAACAATATTAAACAACATTCTATAATCGCTATCTCAGTCCATTAAAGACTCTTATAAAAACAACAAAAAATACTTTTCTTGCAACTTCCAGTATAATTATTTATGTTTTATCATATTTACACGCATTTGAACTAAATTATAATCACCATAACTTGATCACTGTTCTGTATAAATTTGTTTGTTCTCCAATAAAATTTTATTCTTCCTGATTGCTCTTTTGTTGACTCTGTGCTCCTTTTTGTTTTAACGCAAATTTCTGTACATTTGACGGTAAAGTTGAAAGGGGTAATGACGGGACATTTTGCAGTCGTGGTAGACGTTGAACTGGACGTACAGTAATACCAGGCGGTATATTTAAATGGGGTTGTGAAGATGCAGTTTGAGGACGCGGCAGACTTTGAGCTGACCGTATAACAACCGGTGGTATCCTTCTTATGCACTCACTTGCAACTGAATTCGGTCGCTGAACAGAAGATGAGGCAGGCGAGACAGAACTATTTGGCACCCTGATACTAACTTGTCTCACATTAGGAATAGCAGGATTCTGCCTCAAATTCTGACGGATTAATTTGTTTTGAGACACTGCAACTGTTTTGTACGCTTTTATCCTTACGAGCTTATCTCCATTCCTAACAACCACAGTTTTCGTCATTAAATTTGAACCCTCAGCATTGGCAGTTCCTTGAACTGGTGGTCTCAGACTGGTTTCAGCTGACATTCTCTCGCTCGTAGTTAATGAATATTTGCCACTCTCACAGCTTACGAAAATTGGTCGGGAATTTATTATCTTTGGCTCGGACTTTTCATTTCGAGTTTGTATTTCGATGATTTCTGGCGAATCTGCTTTTGGCGGTTCTTGAGGGGGGTCAGACGATTTTTCGGGCGTTTTTTCGGTCCATGATGGACGCGGTTTTGCAAACGACCGCACTCTGATTAGTGCCTGTCCGTCGTCTTTGGTTTTGTCGCAATTTTCATCGTCCTTTGAAACGGCTTGAATGAAAATGAAAAGATATTAATCTGGTGATTAACAATGGTGGGTTTGAGATTGATCAGTACCTGCGCTTTGAACTTCCATGTCATTTGGAATGTTGGTGATAATTTCGGGAGTTGGATCTGATGTCTCGGATTCGACTTCTTTTGAAATGGATATCGGGATTGATGAAGTACAAGGCTCGGAAACTAATGGCGTCACAACAATAACGTTTAAATTGACTTTTGCAGATTCAACATTGTCTTGAACCGATGATGTGCTTGGTTCTGTAACAGATTTAATTCCGGAATTTTAAAAAACAAAATTAGGGAAATGAAAACAACATGTTTATTAGCATTTTTTGAAGTAATATATTAATAATGGTTTTTGAATTACTAAGGCTCGAATATCAAAATTTACAGAACCCAAACGTTCATTAATTAATTACGCGTAGAATTAATTATTTATATTTAAATAAAAATATTAAAAACTTCATACAAAATCGCAAAAAGGGATTTCTGAATTAGATTTATCAAACGAAATTAATCAAATAGAGTGAAAATTCGAAATATATACGATTGTTCATAAGATTTATAGGGTTGTTAATCTTAACCTAGGTTTAATGGTAAGTAGAATGAAAAGTTGGTAATTAGATTCGTGAAAAATTTTATTTTCATAGCTTTGATTTCTTTTCTAAACAACTATAATAAATTATATTATCTAATGATTATAGAGCATGAATCATATGAACCTTGGAACTATATCAGAAATACATCAACTTTTCAACTTTGAACGATAAAATAATTATCTTATTAATATATTTCAAATATACCCAAACATTTTCACTATTGGATTAATCTCGATTAATATCTCGTTTTCAATTGTGGAACTTTTTTACCCTCGAAAAACTTGATATATTTTTTATGTACTTATGTACATAAACAAATAAACGTTTCAAAAACGTAGAATCATTATTTACACATATTTACAATTAAAAATTTGAGTTTATCACAATTACAACTGCCTCAGTCATTAATGGTTATGCTTCCTATAAGTTTCCCACCATTGCTACAAATCATCTTTTTGTCATTGTGTTGCAAAACCGAAGCAGGACACTCGTCGACTATAGAAAAATCGTGAATCTTGACCATCGGTGGCACCGAATTCGTACTTTTGTTATTCAATCGAATCGCATTTTCGGTTTGCTCGCCACTATTTTTTTGAGGCGACGTGTACTTTGCAAACGCTCGTACTCTGACTACCGGCTGCTCTTTAACTCCCCCTCTAACTTCGACTTCAACAAAAGTAGACTTGGACACCTCAGAATTTCCATCCTGTACGTCACTTCTCTTCCTCTCTTTTTTATCCACCTCCAAAGCATCATCCAATATCACTTTTTCTAATTCGCAAACAGCCTCCGAAGATGATATCTTACCTTTTTCTTCTCTCACACAATTGTTTTCTTTCACTACGTCAACCTTCGATTTTTCGACTCCAGTCTTTTTCTCTGTGACATCGAGGATATCGTCATTATTATCGCCTTCCTTTTCCACTTCTTTCTCTTCTTCTTCTACTTCGTTTTCGTTCTCGTTCTCAACATCGTCAGACGCTACATCCTCATCAGCACCGAGACCTTCCTGTCTTTTCGCATACTCATCAAACATGTCGTTCAGTCTCTTTTCACCAAGCTCTTTGTTCAGCCTCAGCTGGTCTGCCAGCTCCTTGTCTTTCACTGCTGGATCCTCATCAGCGTTTTCCAGAAAGAGCGAAAAGGTGTCCCAGTAATCTTCCCTTCTGAGTCTTTGCAGATAAGTGCCAACATCCTTAAAGGCCTTCTCAGCTAGAAAAAAAAACGAATGAAAAATAAACGTAAAAATGTTAAACCAAAAGAAGTAAATTCAAATTTGTGATAACAAAAAAAACGAAGTCAGATCATTGTACCAATTGTTTGTATAAACCGATCATCCAAGCCAAGATTTTTCTCCTTGTTACAATGCTTGATACATTTCAAAATATCAAAATGGTCCGGAAAAAGCACCACATCAGGCATGAGTCCCTTTTGGAGCATACTGTTGCGTTTGTTGATGGCAGAGTTGACAAAGCTGGTGATTGCGTCGTTGACCTGAGGCAGGCAGGTGACAGAGATATTTTTTGGTTTGAGGTACTGTCTACCAGCATCGGTCGGGTCTTTGGTATATTTGCACAGCTCGTTGAACAGTTCAACCTGTCTTCGCTTGTACCTCTCCCACTTCATGAACGCACTGTTGTCGTCCTCTTCAAAGTCCACCTCGGATTCCGCCAGCTCTTTGATTTTTTTCTCGCACTTTGCCATTGCTTTTTCGATCATCCGGATTTTCTTTCGTCGCTCTTTGTCTTGCGTACTTTCTTCCATTGAATTTGTAGGTTCTTGCAGGTCCGATTTTTTCGGCTCCTCTTCCTCTTTCACCTCGTACGTTTTCTTCAACAACGCTTTGATTGCATCGTTAACAGACTGGATGTTTACATAAACTTTCGCTTCCCTCCGACTGATCTCGTTCACTTTCCCCACTAGCAGATCTGAAAGCTCAGCCTGGCCCTCTGCTTTGAGTTTGTCAAAACGTTTTTGAAGTTTGTTTAAAACTAGCTCCATCGTTTTGCTGCTTTCTTTTCGACGACATGCTTCGAGGTAGTTGGAAAAGGCTGATTGGTTCGCGTCCTCGTCTACATGTTCGACTCTTTTTATTACAAGTAAAGGCGTTGTATTTTCTATTGCTTTGATAGTACCAGATTTTGTTGGGGTTAGAGTGATAAGTTCTGCGCGTTTAGAAGTTTGATCGGAGTCCTTGGACACTTTGGCAGGATCGGAGAAACTTGTCGAGGCAACTGGTGAAGTTATTTCAATCGCTGCAATTCCATTTTGTGCTCCATTTTTCTTCGGCGAGTTTATTTCTTGAATGCTTGCATTATTAGAGTGAGAAACACTTTTTAAATTAACTGGACTGCTTGCGTCGTTTTTTGGCAAAGTGATTTTTGTTCCTTCTACTCCATTTGAAAGTTTTAGCTTTTTCGTTACCAGTGGTGAGTCGTCTTCAAATTTTCGTTTCGGTGGTGGTCCCTAAAAGGTGTAAAATTAGATTAGAAACCAGACATCAATATGTTTTAGGTTCAACTTTTTTTGCTGTGCTCAAGGTAAATGAAGAGATATGTTTATGGATGCAAAATAACCTCTCGAATGTTGAGTAATGTATAATTGACAATTTGCACATTTTTGTTTTCATACAAACATTATTTGAAGAATCACTGTATTAGAAAATAAACAAAGCATTCTAGGATAAAATCAGAGAAAAGTAGAAAAATCTTCGGTTTCGGTCGACAGGAAATGATATTTTTTTTTTATTTAGGAGGAAAAAAAGTAAAAATCTTTGTTTTAACCTTTGCCGGGGCATCTTCGTCATCGGAACTGAGGGTGATAACCTCTGCCATAAGTACAGCCACTGATCTCCAATGTTAAGCTTGTCTACAAAAAAACGAAAAGTTGCGATTTACATAAACAAAAAACACTTTTTCGTTTGTCTTTTTAACTTTCTTGTTGTACAATTTAGTGCATGTCCATTGAGAAAGCTGTCAGGAGAGGAGGTGACGAGGTGTTTCCTTTATAACTTAATAACTCGATTTTAGTGAACAAGCTAATGAGCAGATGTCACTGCGTTAAACAATTGTTTCTTTCTCTTTTTATCGCGTGTAAAAAGAAAGAGAAAGAAAGAAAAAGTTGTAGAACACAAGTCTTGTTGCTTTCTCGGTTTTTGACGACTCTTTCTCTTTCTCAATTTGACAGCTAAAACAAGTTGAAAGAAGCTTATTGCGCTTATTGTAAATGGTTATGGTTAATAAAAACTTGTCGTGTATCTGGCGTACGGCTACAACGAACAGCTGCCATAACATAACACAAAAAAAATAAATGGTTAATAAGTGAAGTAAGAAATTAACAAAGACGACAATAAAAAGATAAAATGGTTGGAAAAATCGAGATAAGTTAGTACTCGCATTGTTGCACGTTTCATTTGACGTGTTTTTTCAACAATTTAAGTGATGAGTAGGTTTGGTTTCGGTCTTTGTTTATTAACTGTTTTTCATTAACAGGCATCATTCCACACGATTTGAGGCACGAAGAAACGATCTCACATATTGCAGATACTCTGGATTCTTTAAATGCTGCTGTCAGTCATATTTTTGATTCTGTAAATAACAGGATATGCGAAAATACTCAAAGGTAAACAAATAACATATGAAAGTCAAAATATTAACTATTAAAGTGTAAAAACAACAAAAGAAATAAACAATTAAAATTTAAATAAGAAATAGAAACAGTATAAATTAAATAAACACAAAATTGTACAAGGTAATTTTAAATTTATAACATTTTGTAAATTTTTCAGACTGAATAGTATTCAAAATCGAGCGACAAAACTTCAAAATAAAATAGAATATATTCAGACGAACCTAAGTCTAAAAGCTGTGAAGATGTGTTCGGTTGCTAAGTACCCTGCCAGTCACACCTACAAGGAATATGAGATGACGATTAAACCAATTCAAAATGAAAAAACAAACATTGTAAAAGCTTATAAAACAAGCGTCCCAATCGAAGACAAATTTGATGCAACTTCAACTTCAAATAGTCAAAGTAAAGGCAAACAATATGCGAGTGTTAATTTGCAAGAAAAATTGCAGTTTTATCACTTAAAAACAAAGTCTGAAGGGAAACAGAGAAAGAAAACAGTGGATCGAGTGGTGTCTTCTGTGAGTGCTTTATTGCCCTTTGACAGTGTTAAGGGTCATTATGAACCTGCTTCATTCATTGCCGATAATAAAGATGAGAGGTACCAAATTGAGGACGCTCCGGATTCAATTTTGCAGCCTTGGCATTCTTCCGAGGTTGAAACTCCTTCGGGGTATATGTATGCTCCAGCTTTGGGAGAGGTAGTTGTGACATTATTTTATAGTTCCTCTAATTTTGGGTTTTTGCGTCAGAAAAGATATTTTATGTTTTATTATTCAAATTTGTTGACTCCCAAATATCAGATAAAATTTTTTAAAATTTTATTTTAGGTTCCTCAAATTAACGTACCGCTTATTCTCCCCGACTTACCAGGAATAGTTGATGACGAAAGGCTTTCCATCGACTTACCAAACCCGATAGCTCCCTCTTCAGCAGCGGTCACTCCAACTTTGAAAGTAGATCTACCCACTCTAATCCCATCATCAGAACAAAAACAAATTCCTACCGAGGTCCCGACACCGAACCTTCCAGAATTACGAGAAAAGGAACCAGTGGAACCAAAAATTGAAGCAGCGCCTGCACCACCTCCACCCCCACCCCCACCTCCTATTTTTGACGTTACAGAAAAGCAGGCTGTGGCGCCACCTGCACCTCCTCCGCCTCCTCCTGCTGAGCTGGAAAGGAAAGAGGAAAAGAAAAATGTTGTCAAGCCTGCTAAACCTGATACTGCAGATGATAGGAACAACCTGATGGCTGAAATCCGAAATGCCGGTGGTTTTGGCAAAGCGAAATTGAAACCTGCCTTGGCAGAGATAGATAAAGATGATCGGTAAAAATTTGCAAATGAAATAGATACGAGGAATTATTTTATGTACGAAAATGTGTAAATTATAAATTTTGATTCCAGTTGGGCCTCTGCTTCAGTGGGTGGAGATCTCATGGCTGATTTGCATGCGAAATTGTTGCAAAGACGAAAGAACATAATAGGAATTAGTTCAGAGACGTTTAAGCGAATGTCCAGCATGATACCTCCACCACCGAAACCCAACGACCCTACCGATGGAAATTCGGCGACCAGTGAGTGTGACTCGCAGCCAGATGCCGATGAGTGGGACGAATGAAACAAAAATCCTTCGAATTATTTTTGTAAAAATGTTAAATAAAAAGCGAGGTTCAAATTTGAGAAACTAAAAAGTATTGTTTTAACAAATTGTGCATTAATAGATTGTGAAGGGTGAAATAATTTTTCATGAAAACATTGAATATGAATAAGTCCATTCAACTTAAATAAATTTATTTATCTATATAATTGTACAAAAAGATCATCATTTAATATATTTCAATTTTCGATAATTTTTTATTATACATCTCTTGTACGTGTAGGCATTTCAGCATTTTATTATTTGTTTATGCAATAAAATTATGAATCCAATTAATTCAAATCAAATTATTTTCGATACAAATCAAATACAAACTTGTATAAAGCAGAAAATCGTCAAACTCTAAAACAAATTGTCGGGCCATCTTGTATTTCCGCATTATACATGTTTCATACGTTTATTTCATACATTTGTCATTCCTTTCCATTAAATTTCTGATCGAACTAATGTTTACACAATTTAATATTGCGGAAGAGTATTTTTAAAACAAATACTGTTTTGGAAGTACACATTATTAACGCAAAAATGTAAAATTCTATTAAAAAGTAAATAATTTGCTTCATAATTTCTGTGTTCAAAAATATGTTTTGCAACTGATCGTCACAATTCATTTACTTTCAGTGTGCCTTTCGTGGTTTCCATGATTCCTTAATAGCTTTGATACATCAAGTTGTACGCCCCAGAGAACAACTTTGTGAGCAAACTGGGTATAAAATAAAAATATAATTTATAACGAGGGTGTTGCCCAGTTCAAAAATTCCATTGCTTTTTCGTAACCGAAGAAGCAGGCAGCGTTTGCTGGGAAGGCCCTAATCATCACAGGTGCGCACCCTTTGTAAAACGATCGGAATCCCTCTTCTTTAATCATATGTCTAAACACCTCGCGAACATTTTTGTATGTTCCTTCAGGTGCTGTAAAATAAAATTTGTATCAACGTAGTAAATCTTCCATTTAAATTTGTTCAATTTTATTATCAATTAGTTCAATTTTTTGTTTTATTTTATTATTTTATTATATTATTATTTTATTATTTTATTTTATTATTTTATTATTTTATTATTTTATTTTATTATTTGGGCTCACCAGTTTGAAGTCGACTTTTAGCAACATCAGCAGGTATGCAAACAAGCCAATTCATAATTCCAGCGGTGCCTCCAGCAAGTATCGTCGACATAATTCCAAGTTTCTTACCCTCGGGATTCATAATTCTTTGTAAACATTCATAAGTCATATAATAAGTTCCACTTGCAGGTACATCTAGGAAGAAAAAGAAACAATCAAAGTTAAATAAGTTGAATGTTTATGTCTATTCAAAAAAGTATACAGTATTAAAATATAGTAAACATTTTTAGATATTTTACCTCGCAAAAGAGTAGCGCAACTACCCTTAAAAATATTCCTTATTCCTCCTTCCTTGTGCAACTGTTTTACGCAATCAACAGGACCGCTATATTTTGGTTTTGCATCTCCTTGTTGGATTTGCAAAAGGCATTTGATTCTCTCGCCAGGAGCCATAATCACAGTTGTAAAAACGCCACTGAAAGCTCCGGCATAAAATAATTGCAATGCACTCAACCTCTCGTTCAAATCTTTTTGTTGCAATTTTTTGCCCATCCCAAAACCAAGGAAACTCAGTGCGAAAATTGGAGCTACTCCTACAAGCGGTGCTCCCATTCCTGAAATTTAAAATGTTATTTTTTAGTTTATTAAATTTCACATTTTTTGTCTGTAATTTTTTTCTGTTCTTCATTGGCAATTAGAGTTTGATGACAAATAAATTTCAAGCAGATATTTATAATCTTCGTATAATGACAGAGGAAATCGCAAATTGTTTTGACATTTTTTTTGAGTCGCCACCTTTGTACAACCCAGAAAATCCTTCCTTTGATATAGTTTTCTTCAAACAGTCCCATGTTCCAGTGTATAATGGAATTTCATTCGGTTTAGTTGTTGGCTGAGTTTGTAATCTCACCTAAAAATAAGATTGAATAATAATTTGTTCTTATAAAAATTGTTATTTTGTTTCATTAACTTTTTAAAAACAGAAAAAAAACAAAAGATGATTTGCAAAAATGTAAAGTTATTAATTTTAGTTATCATTTTAATTGTTGGTTTCGAATAATTGTAACTTTAATTGTTTATTGAACATTGACTTAATAAATATAACCTTACTTTAATTGTGTCCATAGGATGTCCAACTAAAACAGTACAAACACCACCAAAACCACCACATAGAAAATTTTTTGTTAGACTTATTTGTTCGGACATTTTTTTGATTAAAAATTGAATAACAATCACAATAATAACAACAATATATACAATCTACAAAACGGAGCACTTTGAACGTCAGCCAGAGAGCAAGTAAAACTGTACACACTGAATCTGAATTAATCAAGTCCAAAGTCCACCTTTAGATCCATTAAATAACGATCAAAATCGTTGAAAATTGTAAGTTCACTTGTCAAAGTGATGAAACAATGATTAAAATTAATGAAAATCATATTAACAAAATTATTGTAGAGATTTTCAAGATATCATAGTACGAAATAGTTCAGAGAAAACAATAATTTTTTGCAATTTCAGCCAACAATATTTTTAAAAAGACGATAAAAAAGCGACTGGAGAATATTGACCAATGAATTGTATATAAAAAATTATCAACAATTGAACAAAAACAATTCAAATTTGGGCGGCAGTAGCGCCCCCCAGTGGCACTTTTCAGAGAAAGAGCACTTTTGAGGATTTGACACGAGAAAAAAGGAACGTCGTCAGGATCTTTGCGAAAAAATCGCAAATTTTCTCCTGCTAACCAGTGGATTAGATAAATTTTTGAGATGGAAGCAGAGTCAGTAGAATTGGAAGACGGTGAAATTGTCGATAACGAGGTACCGTCAATCTTGACAACTTTTATTATTTAACCTATAAAAAATCTTTTTCTCAATATTTTTAACAACCGAACTTTTGTTCAGCCTCTGGACGTTTTTGCATCGTACAACATCCTCAAAAGGCCAGAAAACGTGACAAAGATTGAAGAACCCCTTGTGATAAATTACAGCGAGTCGGACGATTCATTAAAAAACGCCTCTGACAGTGACGAGTCGGACTCAGATTCTTCGCGATTGAAATCAAAAAAACCGAAAGTGTCAACAAAAAGACTGCGCAAAAAAGTTGCCAAAAATGAGAGCAACAACAAGTACAAAGTGTGGTTGGGCCAGGTTCAGGAGGAGATTTTGACAGAGAACCTGGTGTCATGTGAGGTAACAAAAAATGGATTTTGCGATCGCAGTGTGGAAAGTTACGATTTTACGATGCACCGGACCATGAACATCCGGGGAACCAGATCGTCTGATGAAGAGAAGGACGAGGGTAAGGAACACAAACAAGTTCGAAGGTTTACGAACAAAAGAACTCACTCTGACCGTCGAAATACAAAATTGCGATTGGAAAATGGTATCAGCCAGTTGGAATTGGGCCGTCAAAATGACGAGGCCAGAGTGATTCCGGAACTGTGTACTACTGCTGACTCGGATGACGCTGAAGTCGCTCAAGATATTACTGACAAACTTGGAGAGGAAAAAACTGATCTCATCAGTAAGTTTATTTTAAGAAAATCAACACTCTTTGATTATTTTTGCTCAGTCCGTCCAATAATATGGTTTTTTTATTTAATAAATAAATACATTTTATTCATTAGTAAATTTTGTAACAATTCATTCCAATGTGGTTTTGATTTTATTTAAATACTTTCAATGATTTTTAGGAAGAGTAGTGGATATCATCGGTAAAGAAAAAGCTATCGAGTTTTATGAAAAGACTAAACGAATAGAAGAAGACGGAGGGATGATGATAATAAATGGGTCCAGAAGGAGAACTCCTGGAGGCGTGTACTTGTTTCTTGTTAAAAATGATAGGCATATTCCCAGATCGGACATTCGCGAGATCTTTGTTCAGGATCAAAAAGATAATGCAAATCGCAAACGTAAAACTGGTGGATCAGCTAGAAATGAAAAGGTTGAAGATCTCAGAAAACGACTTGAAAGTATGTTTTTAGGCTATATTTTAAAAGGGTTCATTTTTTAAATGCAATCAACTTATTAAAATAATTTCTTTAGGTTTGAGAATTTCGTTCTTAAGTAGTTAAAAGTTATATTCAAATAAATGTTTGACATTTCAGATAATCCGGATAACGATCTCCCAACTCTATTAACAAGAGCAGAGCTATCAACGAGGCAAATCGCAGAAGAAGCTAGGCTTCGTCGAGGCACTGGGATGGATCGAATGCCGACGGATTCTGACCGGACAGTTTCAAATCCACCTCCGAGTCCAGTCACAGACGACCCAGACCACAGCGAACACACTGAACAATTACCCCATGGTCGAAGAATTCAGTCTTATAATGACAATATACTTGATCTCCATGCAGACAGCATGGACCTGTTTTAAAACAAAAGTTTTTGTTGCAGTGATGAAAAAATGATTGTATTTCAACAAACAATTGTAATGTAATCTTATTACGTCTATTTTCAAATTTCTTAATAATTTGTATTTGCTTCTAAATCTGCCTTTCGCGAAATCTTGATTGTGTTTTTGTACGTTTTTACTGTAATGACGAAAAACACAATGAAGATAGATTAATTTATTTAGTACTTTTTTAAGTAGTTTATAAGTTGATGTCACTTTAGTAAGTTAGTGGACCAATTTAAATGAAAATCAAAAAATGTTGAATTTGATCCGCTATAAGACTGCCGACAAATTTGTTAAGAGGTAGCGTAGTTGTGCGAGATTGTCTGCACATTTTTTGTGACTGTTGGTCTAGTCTTAATATTGTAATTAAATCGCTTTGTCTATGAGAAATGATTATTTATGTTTTTGATTGAAATTTTGAACGCGGGCACAATTCATTCTACGGTTTAATTGTTGTAAATAGAGCGAGGTAATTGTTAATGGCAACAGTTCACTTTTAAAGATTTTTTTATAGAAATTTAAGGATCTGCTTAGTATATACTTGAAATGCACTGTTCAGTTTTTATGTGAGTAATTGAACAAATTAATTATTTTGAAGAGAATAAATAAATTCAACAGATGAGCACGGTGCTCAGGTTCCGATGAATAATTGATAATATTGTAGTACTGATATGTAATATTTTTGAACGTTTTCGATATGATCTCGTAAACAACGTGTTTCATTCAAAATCTAGTCAACCGACTGACTCGTAAACGAAAAAAATTCTGTTCATACAAACAAAAAATTATTACATCTGTAAATCAGAAATTTTTCAAACAAATATATTGTATATTAACTGTAAGATCTTTGTTCTTGTAAGCTGTTCATTTTATTTACAGGTGGATCCTTCAATCCTGTTAGGTTCACAACATAAAAATTCTGCAATTCTTACAAAATAAAGTATTTTAAATGATAATGTTTAATTTTTTAATAAACAAAATAAAAAAATCAGAAACGCATTTAATTTGCTGTTTTACTTTGAACAATTTGAAAATGAAAGAAAAGTGTGGTCAACTTCTCGGACTTTCCTAACTTAGAAATTTCTTATTTCAATGTTGGTACTAGTTTGATTTCATCTTTTCCTTTTCGTAACGGTCAATCAAATCATCAGATGTGTTCAGACGTTCAGACTTGTTCACTTGTTTGAACTGCTACTTGAGTAACAACCTAACAAGAAAGTTAAAAAACGAATTCTTGAAAAATCTAGTTCAATAAAATGGAAAACATGAAAAAACTCACCCTAACCCTTGACAAAAAATGCAAGTACACTTTCACAAAGAATAAGTTCCCTTCACAGTTGAAGAGTAGGACGTGACTCAACTTCGAAACAGTAAACTGTTTTTGGAACAGGTAATATTTGTTGTCACGTAAATTATTTACAACCGTTTCTAACAATAGATAATGTTTAAGCAATTGTTATTTAAAAGTTATAATATGTTTTTGTTTGATTAGGTTCTGGAATCATGTCCTAATTTGAAAAAACTGTTTGCTGAGATCCCACTGTCCACAAAATCAACTAATCCAACAGAGGCGTTATTTATGGACCTCCAGAAGCATAAACAATTGGAAGAATTGCACATCCAAATGGGAAGTGATCAGCGTGGTTCACAGACGGTCCTGAACCAATTCGTCTGCGTGTCAGTGGTTCCTGAGTTTTCAAACTTACGAGTTCTTGAAATGGATAATGATCGTGTCTCAAAAATTGAAATAATATTGTAATATGTTTTGTTTGATTTTTATTTTCAATTAATATTCCGTTTTTAGGCGACATAGCTGTCGATGGAGGTTTGGATTCCATTCTGATGATGCCAAACTTGGAAAAGCTCTACGTTCAGGCTTGTTTGGCTTGTCTACATTATGAGAAAATGAACATTCCAAAAGAAGACCTCAAAATGAAATCATTGGCTTTGAAATTGAAGGAGGAATGTCCTTATCATTATACTGGTGTCGAATCAGAACATGTGGAAACACTCTGCAAGTTCATCGACAAAATGTCGATGCTCCAGGAGTTGGTCATCGATCCGTTCTATTTCGAAACTTATTTTCAAAACGTTGGACAGTCTGCAGAACTCATTCGACGAGCTCTAAAGGTTGCAATCTCGCAGAAACGAAAGGTTGTTATCAATGACGCTTTACAAGTCGAGGAAAAACAAGACGGACCTAAGGATAAGGACAACAAAGTCGAGACTCTTATTATGCATATTTACTATGAGCAAAAGTCGATCCCAAGCATCCGTAAATTGCTTGAGGAAACTTTTAAAAACTGCGAGATCACCGATGTAGTCAACACTGACGCAAAGTAAAAACGACGTTTTTTGGGCCAGCATTTTTGTTTCTTTTTTTCTAGATTGTTTCATTCAAAAAATAAAATTTTGACAATCCAAAAATCTGGATTTTAAAATTAGTTCAAAATTCCTTTATTTCATTTCTTTATTACTTTTACACACGTTTTTACTTTTCAAAAATACGATTGTCATAAATGTTTATTGTATTTTTAATTGAATAATAATTTTCTATTCAAATCTTGTGGTAATTCAGTGTTTCACAAATGCCAAGACAAATGCCAACGTATGAAAATGACTATTGCAACTATTGATCATTACTAAACTTGTAACAATACAAATGACTCTTTGTTTTTAATTTTACGTATTCTATTTAAACATCAATAAAAACAGACAACAAAACATAATATTTCATTGTTAATAAATTGTTTTAAAAAATAGAAGCCTATTGTTGCTTCAGTTCAAACCGAATCCATCTGTCCTCTTCTAACTCCACTGATGGAAAATTTAGTCGCGCACGCAAAATTCATCAGTCGTAACCAGAGGCACCAGAGGCGAAGAATGAGGTTAACGTTAACTTGAGTGTGAAAGCATGTTATCAAAACTCGTTGCTCAGCCGGCTGTTGTTTAATTTTGTTCAATTAGTATTTCATTGTTAATCAAAAATGACAGAAAAACTCGGCGAAACGATCAACTTTCCTCAGGAGGAAGAAGCTATTCTAGGTAAGCAAACGAAATCAAATCGTTTTCTTTCGTCATCCATCTATTTATCCATTTCACTTAATATCATTGAAAATATGGTAATTAACAAATCGCAAACAAATTATTAATTCCTTTTCATCCATATTGCAAATATGAAATATTTCTTATTTCATTTGGACTCATTTCGAAAACAAATTCTTTAGAAATACAGATTTGCGAAATTAAGCTTTGCATTAAAAAACTATTTTGGATTGAAATGTTAACTTTTTCAGAATTATGGCAAAAGTTGGACGTTTTTCAAACGTGTCTGAAGCAAAGCAAAAACAGGCCCAAATTTTCATTCTACGACGGACCGCCGTTCGCAACTGGTCTTCCTCATTATGGTCACATTCTAGCCGGTACCATTAAAGACATTGTTACCAGGTACGCCCACCAGACTGGCTACCATGTGGAGCGTCGGTTCGGCTGGGACACCCACGGTCTGCCAGTCGAGTTTGAGATCGACAACGCCCTAGGCATCAAGGGCCCCGACGATGTCGAAAAAATGGGCATTGCCAACTACAACGCCGAGTGCAGGAAAATCGTCATGCGCTACGCCAACGAGTGGGAGCGAATAGTCGGCCGGATGGGTCGATGGATTGACTTCAAAAACGACTACAAAACACTCTACCCTTGGTACATGGAGTCCATCTGGTGGGTCTTCCGCGAGCTCTACAACAAGGGCCTTGTGTACCAGGGTGTGAAAGTCATGCCCTTCTCCACCGGTTGCAACACGCCCCTTTCCAACTTCGAGGCCGGACAAAATTACAAGGAGGTTGTTGACCCCTCTGTCGTAGTGGCTTTCCCTCTTACAGACGAGAAAAACAAGTACCTACTCGCCTGGACGACTACACCCTGGACGTTACCTAGCAACATGGCACTTTGTTGTAATGCAGATTTCGAGTATGTGGAGGTTAAGGATCTGGATTCTTCGAGGGTTTATATTATTTTGGAGTCGAGTCTGCCGCTTATTTACAAGTCGAAGGACAAGTACAGCATTGTGGGCAAGAGAAAAGGCTCGTCACTTATGGGCAAGCAATACGAGCCACTTTTTAAGTACTTTGAAAACGCGAGGAGTAAGGGCGCCTTCAGAGTGCTGAATGATGGATACGTGACCGCAGATTCAGGCACGGGAATTGTCCACCAGGCGCCGTACTTTGGAGAGGACGATTATAGGTGCTGTTTGCAGGCGGGGGTCATAACTAAGGACCAGGAAACAATTTGCCCGGTTGATAGTAAAGGCTGCTTTGTGATGCCTGTTAAGGATTTTGTGGGAAAGTATGTAAAGGATGCCGACAAGGAGATTATTAAATGTTTGCAAGCGAAGGAGAGACTGATCCAGAGCAGCAGCGTTAAACATAGTTATCCGTTCTGTTGGAGATCGGATACTCCGCTGCTTTATAAGGCGGTGCCGTCGTGGTTTATTAAGGTGGAGAGTATCAAAGAGGATCTTTTGAAGTCGAGTGCGGACACGTACTGGGTGCCAGATTATGTCAAAGAGAAGAGATTTGGGAACTGGTTGAAGGATGCTAGGGACTGGGCAGTTAGCAGGAACAGGTACTGGGGTAATCCTATACCACTTTGGGTCAGCCAGGATGGCAAGGAGGTGGTTTGCGTTGGTAGCATCGAGGAACTTTCCAAACTTACTGGACAGGAAGTCAAGGACTTACATAGAGAAAATATTGGTTAGTTTTTTTGTTGGAAAAAGTAAATAATTTAACAAAAAATAATTATTATTATAGTTTTTTTTGGTATTTTTTTTTGGTCTTTTTGGAGTTTTTACAAGACTCTTTCTTTACTTTTTTTAACACAAAATTTCTAACTTTGTTTTTTATTTCAGATCATCTGACCATCCCTTCAAGTCGACCTGGCCAGCCTCCTTTGCGTCGAGTTCCTGAAGTATTTGATTGCTGGTTCGAGTCTGGTTCGATGCCCTACGCCCAAGTGCATTTCCCCTTTGAGAACAAAAAAGATTTCTTGAACAGTTTCCCCGCTGACTTCATAGCGGAAGGAATCGATCAAACGAGGGGCTGGTTCTACACCCTCCTCGTGATTTCCACGGCGCTCTTCGGCAAGGCGCCGTTCAAGAACCTCATAGCGAACGGACTGATCCTCGCCTCAGACGGCCAGAAAATGTCCAAGCGAAAGAAAAATTACCCCGACCCTTGTGAGGTCATTGACAAGTACAGTGCGGATGCTCTGAGGCTCTACCTCATTAACTCTCCTGTCGTTCGAGGAGAGAGCTTGCGGTTCAAGGAGGAAGGCGTCAAGGACATCATCAAGGACGTTTTCCTGCCCTGGTACAATGCTTTTAGGTTCCTGTTGCAGAACATTGAGAGGTACGAACGAGAGGAGAAACAGAAGTTCGTCTACGATCCCACTCAGACGCAGGTGTCGCAAAATATTATGGACCAGTGGATTTTGTCTTTTACACAGTCGCTGCTGTTGTTTATGAAAAAAGAGATGGAGGCTTATCGACTTTACACAGTTGTACCCAAGTTGATCAAGTACATCGACAATCTAACTAACTGGTAATTGGATTGCATTTTAATTGGTTTTCAAGACCTTATAAACTGTTTATTTTTATTTATAGCTTTTTTCAGTGCTGATTTTTTGTATTCTTTTAACATTACTGTTTGGCATTAATAGGTTAATACTTCAGATCAGATTTTAATTTTTAACCGACATTTTTAGGTACGTTCGAATGAATAGGAAACGAATTAAGGGTGAGACAGATCTGGCGGACTGTCAGCAGGCCTTAAACACCCTGTTCCGCATAGTCTACACGATAGTACTAGTCACTGCGCCCTTCACGCCCTTCCTCACCGAGTTCATGTTTCAGCGACTGCGAAAACTAGTTCCCCCCTCAAAAGAGAACCAGGACAGCGTTCACTATCAAATGATCCCAACCGCCGAACTCAGCCTGATCAACGAAAAGATCGAACGGTCAGTCTCCAGCATGCAAACTGTCATTGAACTAGGCCGAGTGATTCGGGACAGAAAAACCTTGCCTTTGAAATATCCTTTGCCTGAGATTGTGATCATTCACCAAGACCCGGTGGTTCTCGAGGAGATTGTTTCCCTCAAATCTTACATCCTGGATGAGCTGAACGTGAAGAATCTCGTCGTCACAACGGACAAGGACAAATACAAAATTACCCTTCGAGCTGAACCAGATCATAAAACTCTAGGCGCGAGACTGAAGGGCGAGTTTAAAAAAGTGACAGCAGAAATCAAACAGTTGAGTGATGTTCAACTGCAAGATTTTGTCGCGAGAAAAGAGATCGAAGTCCTGGGGCACCGACTAGAAGAACAGGATATTCGTCTGATGTTCAATTTCGCAGCGGAGGAACTTGCGGCTAAATATGAGGCTCACAGTGAAGGAAACGTGTTGGTGCTATTGGATATCACGCCGGACGAGTCGATGATGCACGAAGGACTCGCTAGGGAGATTATCAATCGGGTGCAGAAACTCCGAAAGAAGGCCAAGCTCGTGCCTTCGGACGAGGCTGTTGCCTACTACTTTATTAAGGATTCGTCAAGTGCTTTAGCAAAGGTCATTGTTTCTCATAAGGAATTCATTGAAAATATTACCAAGACTGCTCAAAAACCTATGACGGAGATGCCAAAGACTGCTGACATCATCATCACGGAACTGCAAAACGTCAAGGGTGTGGAGATGGAACTGGTTTTGGTCGGATCTGCTGGAAGAAAAAATGGCATTTTCGCTCCGTTTGTTAACTTGAAACTGGTTGGGTACGAGCCTAGGAGTGGGGGTAATTCCGACCTGGCGACGGTGCTGTTGGCGACGTTTGGTGAATTTCGAATGGCTTATCCGAGATTAAAGATGGAAATTGAGAGGATTTTCGGGATCCATCAGTGCCCGTATGTGATTTATAAAACAGATAAAAAGGTTTTGGGAGCGAGCGAGGATCTGATGGGAGTCAATGGACAGACTTTGTTCGTTGTGCGACCTGGTCAGAGTTTTGCGAACGAGGATCATCTTGGACCGGCTTGTAAGTTTGTTAACGTGCAGAGAGGTTCGGACAGGACTTCGATTGTACTTGAGAACCCGAAGGGAAATGCTATCAGCCTCGAAAACTTGTCAAGACTTTTGAGGAAACTTAAAATCGATGCTAAAGTTACCGAACCGGTTTTAGATTTGCATGGAAAACTTTTGGGTTGAGCTTTAGTTAATTTTTTTACGTGCGATATTTTCACAAATTGTTTTCTTTGAAAAAAACACGTATGCAATTAAAGTGAAATAAGTTAATGAAAATTGTTAGATTGAAAAAAGAAGTAAATTTTTTGTTTCGCACAGTAAAAAATGTATTACGATTGTGTAATAAAGTTTACAATTTTGATATCAGATAAAAGGTGTTTGTTTTTAAGTTTTGTCAAAAAAATTTATTTAAAAGTATTTACACTTTGTATAAAAATGATTCGACAATTTGTGAGTTACACATCCTGAGAATTGACATTCATCTAAATCATCGGTATAATTTTTTTCTACAGGTTTTTCATTTCGATATTGAAATTTCTGCAAAATTCTGAATTTGTTCGTTAAATTTGTTATCATTAATTTATTAAATACTTTTAACACTTATGTCGGAATTTCAGATAAATATGGAATTAAATCCAGTAAAATATTTACATCCGGCTTATCATTCAGCGAACATAAGTCAACTCTATAAATATTACAATACACTTGTCAAAGGTAAAGAAGGTAAGATAACAAAAACGTAGAACTTTGGTTAGTTAAATACATACTAATATCTAATTCTATCGAATTAGTAAATACAAATCTGGTTAAGTAAATGCATCATGAGCAACGCTGTGTTTTTCTTCGGAATTGTGCTTTGGGGATAAATAGATTCTTTCAGAAAATATTTATTGCGATAAAAAAATCAAAACAGAAAACGACGCTGCGTTTAGTACTTCCATTCTGATATCACTGGTTGTATGACTAGTTTCTATTTTTGTCAGCTGGTTCAAATGCATGACTCAGGTTGAGCTTACAAACATGCTCTATCTTTCAACATCATAATTGAAAATTGTTCGTTTACATTTTAAAATTTAAAAAGTCTATGAGAGTAAAAAAAACTAAAACTTAGAAAGTATGTTACAAAAATTACTATTTTCTACAACATATAAAAGTTAAGTTATAAATGTAAAAGGAAGAAATCAAAAAATTGATTTAGAATGATTGAAAAATGTAATAAAAACAAAAAGTTTATCAATTATCGTTTTCTACTTAAAAGACTTTTCATGACTGAAGATTAAAGTTGGTTTTGGATTTTATGAATGTTGCGTGTGATGTTGCATTCTTTGGCGAGGCATTCCGATGTAGATGACCTGTCTCTGATCATCAGGATGGATGAGCTCATCGGTGTTCATCCAGCGCCACTTTTTGTCATTCTCCTTGACCTTTCGGTGGTCTATGTAACTTATAATGCAACTCGTCGGGATCCAAATCAGCGCTGTGCTTATGATTACAGCTCCTACGATGTTGTCTTTGAGGAATCGCATAACTTTGTTAATATTGATATCCTCGATGATGTCCCAAAATCGTTCAACCACGTCCTGAATCGTTTTTTCACAAATTCCCTAGAAAAACAAAAAAAAATATTCAATTTCATATTCTTTTTAAAATTATTCACAAAAAGAAAATTGATTTTTTACCTTATTACAAAAACCTTGGATACAAGGTGTACCATCGGGTAAAATATCCTGTGGGTCAATCGGAGAACAAGTTTCGTTGAGACTCTGTCTACAACATCTTTTACAAGCGTTGTTAACTGAAACAACAATTTTTGTTCAATTTCAAAACTATTAAAATTAATTTGTTAAATTGGTTGTTTTTCACATAAAACAATGTCTACAGATTAGAGCGTTCATAGCCAACGAATAAATTGCTGTAATTTGTTGTTTTTCAATTTTCAACGTACTTGGAGTATCACACATGCAACTTTGCTGTCCTTGAGTTTCACAGTATGGGATACATTTGCCTCCTCTGCATTGACCCCTTTCGAGACAACTTGTACCATCTTTCATTGGTGGAGAACGTGGACATTCACTGGAAGCACCTAAAAAAAGATTTGTTTACAATAATTGTCAACAAAAGTAACAACCCTTTTTTGAGTCTAAAGATGTAGAAATTTAAAAATTACCTGTACATCGCGACTCCTGTTCGCAAGTTGCAAACTGTGCATCCCGACATTTAACACCAAGTGGCATAAAGAGACAATTCTGACAACACGGCGAGTTTTTATCACTGGAATGAAAAAGAAACATTTTTGAATTATTTTAATATTACAAAGAATGAATAATTTTTTAATGAAGTTCAGTATCAAACAAGTAATCACAAACCTGCAAACAGCTCCTTGGTTACGACGAAGTTTACAATTTTTATCACAACAGGCATCGTTGTCCTCAGTTCCTAATAAACCTGCATCACATTCTTCGTCACCCTCGACTCGCAAATTACCGCAAAACGATTCCTCAGGCTCTGAAAAACACCTTCCGGATTTGGCTTGTAACACTTTTTTAATAGATCGCAAACTGCACGGAGAGAAACGCTGAAAAATCAATATTTTTTTTACATTAAAACTTTTTAATTTCCCTTTTATTTGTTTCAACAAGTTTAGAAAGTACCTTGTTATTAACATCGTATCCACTGACACTGTACGTGTACATTAAATAAGATCCACCTTGGCTTGCACTAGGACTGCATTCCTAAAATAAGTTTAAACAAAAATTATTACAACAAACTTAATTTTATAAAACAAATTTGTATGAATGATTTCTTTTTGTCATTACACTTATGTCAGGATCATGTTCTGATCCCCAATTATGACCGAATTCATGAGCTGTGACGAGATCTGCCTCTCTAGTAATGACTCTCTGACCATAATGGTTCCTGCTTGAACTCAAACCAGAATTTAGGTACAAGGTGTACCCATTTTTAAAATACTCCGGCGTGCAAATTCCTCCAACTGAATTTCTCCTAGGAGACCCAACATAAGCTAAACCCAAAATTCCACCTTCGAATTTCAGGTCTGTAAATAAATGAGCAAGGCAGAAATCCTTGTGACTGTATTCGCGACTGAAAACCTGAAGAAATAATTTTAATAGTTGAATTTAAAATGCTATAATTATTTTTTTGTTTTGGAAATGAAGTAATTATTTGTTAAACAACCTCTAATAAAGTTCGCACATCCCACTTTTCACGAATCATATTATAGTGCGTTTCACCGCCTCGAACACGAGTGGGTTCACTGTGCACGACTATCTTTTTAATTACAAAACCCATCCCTCTGAACCCGTCTTGTTCCTGCCTTTCTTGCCATAAAGTATCGTTGTAAATTTTGTGCACTCGATCGATTAAACTTATCTGAAACATTCATCCCAATGAATTAAATACAGTTTTCACAATGATTTTTTTGTGCAAAATTTGCAAAAGCTTGTACAGATTCTGATTTGATTAAATTTGAAATTTACCAAATAGTTAATCGTAGTTTTTGTACTGCTAGCTCCCATTTCTTGATAGAATCTGTAATCTGCAACCAAAAGCAGGGGACAGCGAGTTTTCGTAGGTGTGTATTCATAAGTTTCTGATTGTCGTTTTGACCGATTGTGAACTGATTCATTTTCGGCTGCATTTCCATCTTTGTCCTCTGCATCGCCATTGGTATAATCTAAATAAAATTGGCATTCAAATCGGTTTTTGGGTTCAATGTTTTTAGTAAAATTGTAAAATAAAAATTAGACGAAAAGAAACTATAGATTGAAGACACACCAAATTACCTTCAAATTCTTTGACATAGCCACAAGTTTTCGGAGCATCATGTGTGTGACCTTGACTTCCCTGATAATGTTCCCAACTGAGTTTTACATCAGACGTTTTGTAAACTATCATAGTTTGGTTATCAGTGGGACCTAAATGCCTCCAGGCAGGCTATAAAAATGTACAAAATTTCAGAATTTGTTATTTTCATTCTCAGAAAATGTTTATGATGAACGAAATCAATATTTTCATGTGCAAAAAACATTTTATACCTCTATATGATACGTATCTTCTGGAGTCGTTACACTTCCCGTTATAACTCCATTATCTATATGAATTTGTGCGTGGGATTCAAGTTCACCAAAAACCCTGCCATGATAAAAACTGTCATGATCTGTAAACAAACAACAATACATACAAATAACAATGACAATACAAATAACACTACAAAATCTGTAAACATTCAAATCACAACATAAAAATTAACATTTTTTCCAACAAGAAAAATTGTGTAAACCAAACATTAAAAAAAACTGACCTAAGTGTATGGTTTTTTCCTTTCCATCCGCGTTAATTTCATAAGCTTTAAAATTCGAGTGGATGACTTCCTTCCTCGGAGTTAAAATGAGTCTGAAATTCCTGCGAATTATAAGGTACAATTAAAAAACACTTTAAATATTGATTTTTTGCAAAACACAGGCTCTAACTTTGAATCTACTATCTTACCTTCCATGGGAATAAAATTCCACTTCATTGATTTTATTAAAGGGATGGTAACTGTGTCTGAGACCTCGTTTGACTATTTTGTGCTGAAAGTGCGATGCATGCAATGTCTCATAATATTTTAAGTTCCTGTGAAGAGTCGCTGAAATATACATAAAACAAAAAATAAATGTTAAATCAGAAACATAATAAAAGCAAAAACTTTATAAATTAACGATCAGAAAAGTAAAGATAAATTTCGAATTTAAATCTAATCCTTTGTTTATCATGAATAACTGAATGAGTCACAGTTATTAATAAAAAGGGGTTAATCATTGCAAAGGTATGCGAGTTGTCAAGTGTCAGACCTGATTTGTCGACGAGCAAAACAAAGCAGAGAACAAGCGACACATCTTTAAGCCTCATGTTTTTGTTCGTCCGAATTCGCAGCAACAAAGTGGCCAATAACACCGTTCACACATTTTCTCCTTAGTTTTCACTGGTTTTTACTACATCCTCGCAGCTTTCGGGAACAATTTTCAATGTTTATCTCTCTTGTCGTTGACAGAGCTCTTAGATCCAATAACCTCGGCTCCGAGGGAAAGGAGGATGAGTGGCTCTGACACGGTTATCCATCCTTGTTCACGCAGAACCATTTACAGAGTAAAAGTGTGCAAACTTTGCGAACGCCTGAAACAGAGACACTGACATCTGCCCGACCGACAAATGCCCGATTTTGTTGCCGCCGCTTGAGAGTCACTGGAATGCGCTGCTGAAGCGCCGTCTGGCGATCAGCTCAGCTGTTTTCTGTTTTACCATTTTCGAAACTTGTGGAACGTTGTGTAGATGTCGCAGGTAACTGTTTGACAGTGTTTATGAAAGATTGTGAAACGGGAGGCTGTTGTCAGGAGCAAAGAGAATTGAATTATTTTATAGAGATATTACAATGTAATTATAATACATAATTTCAGTAGAAGAATAAAAAATAGAATAATAAGTTATACAATAAATAACTAAACTACATTATTCATAAATAGTTATACAGAAAATGTGTGTTACAGGCTTCTTTTACATCTAGTTTTTACACCGACAGTTCCAGCGATTTTGGGTCGAGATTTTCGTAATCATCTGTAGCCTCTTGTCTCCGTCTTTTCCTGATTTGTCTCTGTGATGAAAAAAATGTTAAATGCATCATTGATGTAGTAAATTATTTCAATTGTGATAATCAAAGTTATAGACCGAAAGAAATAAAATAAGAAACTGTCGGGCACTATACTTACAGGTGTTAATCGTTCATCGGTTTCTATTAGCGACCATTGCAGTAATCGACTAGTTGATGGTAATTGAATCTCTTGATTTAAGTTGAACTAAAAGGATATGAATCAAATTAATAAAACGTACAATTGTAAACTGATTTCGTCTTAATTCGATGTAAAGTTATAAAAAAGTTCAATTACAAGTTTTTGTTTTATACTAACAAGTCTCGAGGCATTGTTATTAACATCTGGTGTTGCACTCGTAGATAATTTGGCAAGGTTTCCAGTCCTAGGAGAACGGACTTTCGTTTGAATCTTTCCCAGTTGTAATGGTTGTACAATTTGGCACATTTGGTCAATGTGAATCTAAGAAACCCAAATTATAATCACATCATTTTTACAATCAATGAGTTTAATCGAATATTGGTTTATTTTTCGACAGGGATGTTGTTTATATTATAGAAGTTGATGTTGAGGGGGTTCTTGCATGTAATTATATTTCATACTTACAATTCTTGGGACTGCGTTTTGTGCCACTGGTAGCGCCTTGGTTGTAGATGGTTCGGCAAGATTTCCTGGACCTTGGACTTGCGCTTGGATCTTTCCCAGTTTCAAGGCTGGACTTGTCAGCACAATCTATAATAATAGTGATTCATTTCAAAACATACAGTGAATATTCATTTACATACAAAAGTGATGACTTTTAATCAAACTAACATTGCTTGGTGTGCTGTTTGTTATCGTTCTGAGGGTTTGGTTCGTAGTTGAACTTGCAAACTTTGCTGGGGCAGGGATGTTCGCTTGCATTTTACTCAATTGCAAGGGTTGACTTTTCAGCCCAGTGTGAACCTAAGAACACAGACAACAAATATTAATGCATCATTTAAACAAGAAATCAATCGCAAAAAATGGTTTAAAGTTTTTATAAATTCAGATAAAATTGTTGTTCAAAATCAAACTAACATTGCTTGGTGTGCTGTTTGTTATCGTTCTGAGGGTTTGGTTCGTAGCTGAACTTGCAAACTTTCCTGGGCGAAGGATGTTCGTTTGGATTTTACTCAATTGCAAGGGTTGACATTTCAGCCCACTGCAAACCTAAGAAGATGGACAACACATATTAATCTTTTCGAACAATAAACGGATATTACACAATATTTATCTATTAAATAAATTCTTCTTTAAAGTTTTCAAACATTCTGATAAAATTGTCATTTCAAATCACACTATCAATGCTTGGTGCGCTGTTTGTTACCGTTCGGAGGGTTTGGTTGGTAGATGAACTTGCAAACTTTTCTGGACCAGTGATGTTTGCTTGACTCACAGGTCTTGGAACCGTCTTTGCTGCCACTGGTAAGGCACTGGTTAAAGATGATTTGACACGTTTTCCAGGACCACGAATTTTCGCTCGAACTTTCTTTAGTGGTGGTTTTATTACTTCAGTGCAAATCTGACAAAATAACAAAATAACAAAAAAGATAAAAATAAGAGCACCCGTCATACGATAAGCAATTATCATTAATCAAACGAATATCCATTACGATATTTTTATATTTATAAAAATAAGAGTTGATATACATTTCCATTTCAGCAAGTTTTAATTCAATTCATATACTAACACGTGTTGGCTTTGTGATTGTAACTGCTAGCAAGGTATTGCTTTGAGATAGGTTTGCTAGGTTTGATGTGTCCTGCAGACAAGCCCGCAGGTTCGCTTGGATCTTTCCCAGTTGCAAAGGTTTTTTGATCGGTTCTCTGCGGATCTAATACGATAGACAATGAAAATGTTATCAATATATAAAAGATCAATCTTAATAATTAACGGTTCATTTTAAAACAAAATTTTCGTTGATATTGAACAAAGGATTGTTGAAATGTAGTTGCAATTTTGTTGTAAACGTGTAAATTTAATTTAAATCAAACTAACAAGTTCCTGTGAACTTCTGGTTGTCGATGTTAAAGCTTTGTTCGTGGGTGTTTCGGCAAAGTTTCCTGGACTGCGGACGCTCGCTATGAGTTTCTCCACTAGCAAGGGGTTTGTCATTGCCTCTATGCAAATCTAACGACAGACAACAAATATAATTACATCAGGTATACAACCAACCACACATCATAAATATAAATTGAAAAACTGGTTGTAAATTTGATATGAAAGTAAAAGTAACAATTGGTCAACTAACAGGACTTGACAAAGCATTTGCAGTTGTTTGAGTATCTTGCTTATCGTCATCATTTGAAATTGGACATCTCTCTTGACTTTCCTGCCGCATCTCATCGATTTGAATCGTGAAAGAAGAAGAGTGATCTGTTACCTCATAATCCTCTTGTCCATGACTCGATTGATCAGTTTCTATCGCTTTTGGAACTAAAACGTATATGATTACGTTTACGTAGTAATTAGTACATGAATTTTCGACTTTATTATCAAGTTCTTATCGCACTTCAAGTGGACGTGAACTCGTATAATGTGAACGTTTTGGAAATATAAAAAATGAATTTGCAATGTAATTGCAAACTTTATAAAAGGTAATTGAATAAAAGTAAAAGAATTGCGATTTTAAGATAAAGAAACCTTTAGTCACATTCGGCTCTTCAAGCAATCCCTCATCGTTGCTATAGTTTTGCGTATCCCAAACATTGTCTGAGACCGTGTCAGCGGCGCAACCTAACACAATCTGGTTAACTTGTTCTCTCAGATTGTCGGTGTCTGAAACAAATGAAAAATAAGTATGAAATAAATATTTTTTCCAAAAATATAAACATGTTCCATAACTTTTGACAGAAAAGTGAAAATAATTCGAAAATACTTACAGTCAGACTTTTGGTGCAGATTTCCAACCAATTTGCACAAGTCAACCAGAAATTTTTCCATACTTATCTTCCCTCCGACGTACGACATCGTGAGGCGTTTTCTGATAGTATCTTTGATAAAAACGCCGACTTTTTTTGCGTTGGGATAATGAGGGTGGATCTCTAAGGTGTCAAACGTTGTCTGACCTACTCCTGTGTACTTGGCTATTCCTCCTTGAAAATGATTGTAATTGCAAAAGTAAAGTTGTAGCGCGCACACTTTTGTGCAAATTTAATTCAATTAATTGACCAAATTTAGTATTTTGAAGACTTACTGCAAAAAGTGAGAACAGAAGGGTTTTTGCGGAGTTCATCGTTAAAATGAGCATGGTATCCTTCGCAATGATTATTTGTGGTATACGAATTTCCGTACACGCTAAACACGGCTGGCGTGACTCTTTGCATCCAGTAATCTTCATAATATCTGAACGTCTCTTGGAAGTACGGCGCGAGATGTCCCGGACATTGTTCTTTGACGTATTTGAAGCCGTCCTTGATGTCGCCAGCAGGCAAACAAGCGAGCGATATCAAAAGGTTGATAATGTGCTTGGCTTCCGCAAAAGCGTTGATCGTCGGAGGTGCCCCTTCTCGATGGATCGCAACAACTTCGTTATCAACGATGTCCAGAGAGCCTAACGGCTGAAAATAATGTAGAGAAAAATGCAAGCTAACTTTTTGTTTTCATTTGAAGTACGTTAACCCTTTGACCCATAGAGTGTGCCAAAAAACGTCACACCTTCGTAAAACACTGTTTTTTGTCTTAGAAAAAAATTTTTTTTCCATAAAACTTGAGACTCTAGGGTTTTGGGGTGCGCTGAACACAAATTTGAACTCAGACTTTCAAAAATGCAAAATAGCAAAAAAATGACCTGTTTACTATAAAATTCGGTATTTCCGGGTTTTTTGACCCGTAAATTACGCATCAGATTCAGATAAATCAAACATTTTGAATTTTGAAAATGTGATCTCAAATTCGTATGCAGCGATAAAAAAATTCCTATATGCACATTTTTGAGCAGAATGATACATTAGAAAAATGTATGGCGGGTCAAAGGGTCAATTGCAATTTGATGATAGGTTACCCGCTTGCAGTAGTCAGGATCTTTTTCATTTTTCAGTGCCGATAAAATTGGAGCAGTCTTTTTCGTGATACACTACACAAACAAAATGTGTATATAACAAACACATATTTAACTATATATACATGCAAAATTAAATTATATGTATATCGATGACAATTTGCGGTAATCAGTTGAATGCTTTAGAAAATATTCCATCCAAAGATAACCATATTTATTAATTGAAAAATGTATCAAAAACATTTTGGAAGTTTGGTATTACCCATTGTCACAGATATACTTAGAAAATATATATTTATATGATATATCCGATGAAATGGTACATGCATGATCTGAGGCTAACGAAGAGTCATGCAATAATCAGTAGATAAATGATCTACTAATCCGTGATGTAATGATCAATATGAAGAAATGATACGGTGGCGAACACTAGTGTTCGCGATGATGCTGAGACTAATATCGATAGCGGCGCGAGGGAGGTTGCACCTTCAGCGCCCGCCTTTCTCGTAACGTAACGTAACGTAACGTAACGTAACATGACGTGACGTAACGTAACGTAGAAAGGGGATAATTTCCTTGGAATAAATTCCAGCATATATACAAGTCCATGTCCAAAATGACAAACGATGCATGATTATATGAATTAATGATTGATGGCCAATGACTTTGAAGAACAACTAAACATTTTGAAAAAATTAGTAAACTAACTTGGGCGTAATGAAAATAACATTTAAGAGCTTTTGCATCTACATAAACTTTCAAAAATGCATTCGCCATGGCATCTTCGAAGTCAGTCATGATTGATTCGAAGTAAATGTCGGGGTGACGCTCTTTGAAGGCTCTGAAAATGGCTTCGTACATGCTTGTTGTTTTGCAACTAGCCAAAACCCATGCACATGAATAAGCCTGAAAAACATTTGGTTATGTATTTTTTTCAACGATTCATGATATACAGGTGGAATTTGGTTCTACAACAGCATTTATAGCACATACCACCACATAATTCAAAACCTCAGCACAACTATTATAGTTTAAACTTGACGAAAAAGTATGCTCTCAGCAGAAGTATCTCTCACAAATATAAAATGCAGATGAAATATAGTTAATAACAAATAATAATTGAAAACGAATAAAATAATTGCAAATGAAATAATGCTTAGTGTATACTTGGTTTAAATTGTTTTGATATGAGAAATAAGTTCAAAAAATTTTTGTACTAAAAATAGTAAATGACTTCGTACCACGTCTTCTAACACAAGCACAAATGTGAGTAAATGCTGTACACCATTCACCCTCGGTCGTGCATCATAAGTTCCGTCGAAAAAAAGTTGGAATTTTTTTCCTTTCTTAGACGCTAGCCTAGCCATGAGCTGATCGTTGTATATCAGCACCGCATCTTCTTTGACACCCGTTTCCGTGAACTTTCCGGTTTCTATGTGTATACTTTTGAAGTTTCCTTTTGCTTTATTTTGTGGGCGAGGCTTGCCGTCTATCTCATCGTGCAATGCTTGCATCTCCTTGACTTCTTTGATTCTAAATCCTATATAAAATTCGAATCAACGTATATACAGTCATGGAAGTGGCTATACGCACTGCAGAGTAAATGAGAGTGAATGAGAGTGAATTGCTTCGTTTCGCAAAACAATTTCTGTGCTTTTTGTTATTTTTGAGCACGAATAACACTCGTATTTACTTTCGTTAACTCTCATCCACTCTCGTTCACTCTCATACACTATGCAGTTTTTTAACCTTTATCATGAAGTCATATGAAATGAATTCATCACATAAATTTTTACCGTCAAATCCGTATCGCACGATTTGTCGTAGCATTGTGTTGTATTGTTTGTGTTTGCATCCATTTGGAAACCTATTTTACAAAAAATAATAACAACTAAATTTAAATCATTAAAAATTTATGATTGCAATATTTAAAGTCTCCAAATTTCGAGACTTCAAAGTATTTTAAAAGTATTAAAAATCCAAGTGGTTCAAAGACTTCAGCAGTGAGCAACCCCTCGGTTTGATTATTAAATCATTTGAGCATTGAATATTGATCATATAATTGTTGCTCATAAAATTGTTTAATTGATGGATGATTATTTCATCATTTTCGAGACCAATTTTACCTTTGGGCATTGTTGTGAAACGCGTCGAAAGATTTGACGCCAAGTTCCCGCGCTGTTTTTACAGCTTTTTTGAACCCTTGAAAAGGCTTCCTGAATGGTTCGGGTTCATGATTATGTTCGCCCTTAATTATCACTTCACCTGTTAGAAGACGTTTAAGGGCTGTGGCCTTACAACCGCCCTTAATACCGCATGTTCCCTCTGTTACTTTTATTCTAGCATGGGCGCATACGTAGTGCCTGTAAACATATAACGTAAAAATATATATATATATATCTGTGGTGATTAGGAAAAACCAGTTAATTGGTTTTTGAATTTGTCTTTTTGAAGTTTTGAATATAGCATTAGTAGAGTGGATATTGGTATGGCTATGACTCTGGCTCTTTCAGAAACGGTTCTGAAACAACAATATGATCTGTACCGAAATTATTGGAATCATATGAAAAAATTGTTAAGTAAATCGATTAAAGAACTGTTTCGGTAAACAACATATTATTTATCTTGCCATTTATTGACTCGAACTGAAAGATTATTCAAAGGCGACAGAATTAAATTTAAGCGGAAGTAGAATTGTCGTTAATGAACATCTTATGTATGCATCGACTTTAATCGAACGTTCATTCACTTCTAGTGAATGAAGGCAGAATTAAAGACTAAAAAATTTCGTTGTTATTTATTTCAATTTGTGTTGTTAATATGTTTGACAATTTTTATAAATGACTTCTTGTTATTATAACAAGTATCAAAAATTGTTTATTCTTTTTGTTTTGTAATTGTTTATCGAAGTTAATTTATTAATTAGCCCGTTGATTAATTTGATCCGTGCAGCGTGGTCTGTCCGGACGGACGTACGCCTACGGCGGTCCGTCTGGACGGACGCTTCCAGACGGACCAACTGAATACCTATAACATTCTGTATATCGAAGAAATCAGACGAATGATAAAATTGTCAACCAATTATATAGTACCAAATATGAATTAAATTCAATAAGTAATGTCTAAAAGGTAAACTCAGAAATATATTAAAGCGTAAAAAAATTAACGCTTTTGAAAATGTCACTTAACTGGCACTTTCTAATCTTTACAGATATATATGAAACAGACACACAATTCGCCCTTTTTATTCCCAAATGTTTGACTACATTTCTGTCCTGCAGGAGGAACATTTATGCTGTATATGATATTTTTCTGTAGAAAAATAAATAATTAAGATTCGTAATCTGAAAGTATGGCTTTTTCTGGGGAAGACCTGTTGGGGAAAATTGTACGCATCATCAAACAAATAAACAGGTAAATATAGTCGTCCCCAATTTCTACCTGCAGTTTCGCTCGGCTGGATGAGATAAGTTTGGATCTGTGCGATAAGTCTCATCGGCAATAGTTTTACGTCGGTCGTTTATCAAGGCACGTAAAAATGTTTGTTGATATATTGAACAATTTAAAAATGAATCAACAAAAAAATGAATTTAAAACAGTTAAAAACCTGTAGCATTTTTTAATCAAATTTTGCTTGTTTATAAAAAATGGAAATGTTTGCAAGGTGCGCGGTTAATGTATTTTAGTTTCGACACTCGGTCAATAAAGGGCAATTTTTTATTGCTCAACATTTTTGTCATACATTTTATTTCATCGTTTGACGACTAAAAATGTGTTTCTTATCTGAAATCAGAACTATATGCAAAATTACCAGGCAACATCACCTGTCATGATTCATGCGTATTTTCCCAGAGATAACTTCATTATCTGCTTCTATTTTGGAGCAGCAATAAAGTTTTACCTGTTTTCTCGAGTGAACAACTTTAATCCTATTATAACATGCGTTACAATATAGAACAAAAACAACTAAGAATTTTGGGAGAAGAGGTATAGATTATTGTACCGCAGTACTCTCATGAAATGTAAAATTCGACACTGCAATTCCACAGAGAAAGAAATTTCAAATGTCATTTTAACAAAGATGAAAAACTGAAGTAAGAATGTAAATTAATTTTTTGTCCCGGATGAAATTATTGTATTGAAGTTGTACGATAACTTGAAAATTACTGAACCCTTTCATTCATACATTTTATTGTATGAGAAAATATGTACACAGGTTTTTGTATGTTCCTGAAATATAAATTCAACTATGCCAGAACCCCAATCTAAAATGTCTTGAAAAGAAGGCACTTTGACATTTTCTGGCGGTAGTTGGCCAGAGTCACTGCCGTGCCTCCTGATCTGATGTCAAATTTTATTAGTTCTCTTGTTGGAAAATTGACGCTTTCGAAAATGACACTCAGTTGGTTCTTCCTAATCACGACAGAAATATTGTGAGTAAACTTTTATAGATAATTTCCCTTTCACGTACATTCAAGACCCTGATGGGAAAGGTATCGTACAGATTGATTCGCGGCGCGCACGATCTTGCGGTGGCTTGCCTATATGGTTTGCTCTATAGAGCTATCATTTTTAATTTCGAAGGAGAGGCAAACAATTGCTTTTTAATTTTATTTACCCATACAATCAAATTTTTAACAATTGACTTACCGGGTTGGTCCAAATTGTATAGTATCTTTAAATCGATTCGGGTGATAGGCGTGATTTTGATGAAACAAAGTTTTTAATTCGGGAGGAACTTTGTTTTCATCTCCTTGATCTTCGGGCTGGTGCATGTTGCACCGAAAAAAATGACCGATTCACTATTATTTAATGACTTTAACAAATAAAAACTGACTTAAATAATTGAAAAAAAAATGATTAAAACAAAGAAAATGGTCCGCGATGTTAACTGTCGTATGCTGGTGCTGAAACTGAACTTGCCAACTTGTTTGAAAAAACTGTCAAGTTTTTGAAAACAGTAGAGGGGAAAAAACAAGGAGTTTACGTCATAAATTTTCTTTTGTCTTTTGAAGACGACAAATCTTTTTCTTATCGGAGAAAGTAATAGTTTTACAGGTTCTCCTAAGCAAACAACTTTAATCCTATAAAGGATCAAAGCGTTACGGACAAGACTACATCTGTTTTTGTTGGGGTAGGTCTTGAAAATCCTACACCTCACGATTTAAGTTTGTTTTTAGTTTCAAGTTTTTAAATTGTTTTAAGTTTTTTATTTGCTTGTTTTATTTTGTTTATTTTAGTCAAATTTGATCGACTTACCTATATTTATACGGCTCATTAATTGATGTTGACAAACTGTTTAAACAGCCTTTAACAACAAGGGTGTTCATTCACGTCAACACGTCAACAAAAGTTGCGGCTAGAAAACAATAAAAAACATTGTCATTAACTTTCGTTAAGAAAAACAACATTTTTGTCAGCTAAAACAAAGCGTGTACCTACCGAATCGAATCAAATTAATTTAACGACGCAATTAAAGTCATTGAGAATAGCATTGACAGGTAAAACCTTTTTGCAGTTGAATTGTCACTTTACAACCTCATCAGTCAAAATAACTCCAGATAAACAATCCAACTTCGTTCAACTCGCATAAACAAATTTTGTTTACACTTTTTCTATATTTTAATTATTGAAATTCTCTTTGCTCCTGACAACAGCCTCCCGTTTCACAATCTTTCATAAACACTGTCAAACAGTTACCTGCGACATCTACACAACGTTCCACAAGTTTCGAAAATGATAAAACAGAAAACAGCTGAGCTGATCGCCAGACGGCGCTTCAGCAGCGCATTCCAGTGACTCTCAAGCGGCGGCAACAAAATCGGGCATTTGTCGGTCGGGCAGATGTCAGTGTCTCCTGAAACAACTCCTTTTCATTGTGTTCCGCGCATTATATAGCATCGTTCACTATAGGTACGTTTTTGTTGGCCTTTTTCTAACTGTCAGATTCTGACAGTGGTGCACAATGGTCGGCGCGAATTTTCAATGAACAGTTAAAACTGTTATAAAATTGTGTTTAAAACTTTGTTCTGATCAACAAACAAATACAAATTTTGTTGGAAACTTTTTCCGACTAATAAACAAATGCAAAAAACGATAACAAAAAGCACAACATTAATCAATCGATTTTGTTGAAAACTTTTTCCGACTAACAATGTAACAAATGCAAAAAACAATAACGAAGAGCACAGAATTGTAATCGAGTTTGTTATTATTTTTGCTATTATAAAAAAGTTCTCAACAAAATCGAGTGCTTTTTGTTATTGTTTTCTGCATTTGTTTGCTAGTCGGAAAAAGTTTCGAACAAAATTGATTAATTTTGTGTTCTTTGTTATTGTTTTTGTATTAGTTTGTTAATCAGAACAAATTTTTTAACACAATTTTAGAACAGTTTTGACTGTGGGTACGTTTAAGTTGGCCTCAGAGGAAATTCTGACTGTCAGATTCTGACAGTGGTGCTCAATGGTCGTGGCGCGAATTTTGAATGAAAAGTTGAAAGCTGTTATTAAATACATAAAAATTTCAATTTGAGATTATAATCAATAATGATTCGACATTTATAATCGGTAATATATTTCGCATGCTCTCTCTGACTATGGGGATTTTTCTAAGTAGAAATTCATTTAATTTTCTTGTATTTTATAAGCTTATGTCGCTCAATTATTGGGCACAGTCATGTTCGGCAGGTAAACTGTCGACTACGCGTACTACTTGAAAAAAGTAATAAAATATCATAGGTTTAAGGACTGTAAGCAGATTTCTGTCATGAAAGCCGGCGATTATTTGAAAATTTCTATAATTTGTGACCTTAGGTCGCAAAAATGATGTTGGACATAGAGGTAAACATATGCTAATTACCTGCGCAGATAATTAGCACCTTTATATGAGAGGATTTTATGTTCGGGTGCTACCTACTCTAGGTAGTTATTGAAGAGGTAAATTTATCATCTCAATAAGAGAATAAGACTCGTACATATACGTACGAGTATTCAAATACGTTGAAATGCCGCGATTTTCTCGTTTTCTCTTATTGGTGCCGCCATCTTGGGACCGGACCAATCACAACGTCGCTTGATCGACTGTCCAGACTCTCTCTTATAGGGACTCTAGTTCACTACGGTGAGCGACCGTGCGCAGTGTTACCAGATCGGCGGGTTTCCCGCTAGATTTAGCGGATTTTGAAATTTTTCGGCGGGGAAAAAAAGGCTTTCGCGGCTAGCGGGAAATCTAGCGGATTATTTCAGGTCTCAAATTGTACGTGATTTACTGCCTGACAGGCAAAGCACCTACCGAGAATTCATTTTGGGATTGTTTTTACCTGTCAATTTGTTTTCTCACAGGTGAAAGCTGTTAGGGATCAGTGACAATATTATGGTTTTATGACTACGATGAGTCATAGACAAATTTTATCTTTTGGTCATTCGAGTCTGGACAGATGCTTTTCCTTTCATGTATTTTTATCTGAAATCGACGAAGTTAATTATGTTGTTCTTGAAATAACTTTACGCTCAATTTTCGAAAAATGAAATTGAGGATCGAGTTATTTTGTGAACAATAAAATCAACTTCGACGAGATCAGATAACAATAGAATGAAAATAAGAGCTCTTTTCAGACTCGAATGAACGAAATGGACAAAATTTGTCTATTCGACGAATTCCTATGAAATGCAATAAATTTTGAAATGTATAATAAATATGCCTCTACACTTTATTCATCCTTATTGCACACATCATCGATCGAATACTCGCGAACAACAAATTGTAACAAAATTAAAACAAATAATTATAACAAAACGATAACAAATAAAACAAAACTAATATAATAAAACAAACGAACAATTATAATTGTAACAAATTGTTACAATTGAAAAACGAAACCGAAAACACGAAACAAAATGATAAATATAAGTAAACAAACAAAAAGATGAATAAATATTATACAAATTGTAAAACAAAATAAAACCAAAATATACTGTAATGAAATGGTAAGAAAATGATGTAACAATTCGAACAAACAAAGATTAATAAATTTTCAAAATCGTATAACAAAACGAAACAAAGAAAAACTATAACACGATGACATAACAAATAGAACAAACACAACAAAACTAAATATTGTAAACAAAAAAACATGAATTTTTATGACAAATTTTAACAACAAAATCCGAACATATGCAACAAAAAAGTATAACAAAATAATAACAAATGGGCCAATCAGGAAATTGTCGTATGACAACTGACCAATGATGAACCCTTTGCTCGTCTCAGGGGATGTACCTCTCCCTCCTTCCCCCACGCATAATGAGCTAAAGTATAAATACGAACAATTTGTTCGTATTTTTCATTCGTATATTTTGTACACTTCGTGATTTTCGGTGGTACATTTCATAATTTTGACATCTATGTAGGATCGATTGTATGAGCCGTTGGTTGTGCGACGTTGCGACGTTTTTACAACCAAACAGGCTCAGACATGAAATCGTCACGGCGTAGCGTTGAGACTCGTACTTGTGGAAATTCGGTGAAAATAACCGGATACGCACAATGTCGAACTCAAGGCTACAGGCCTAAATGCGAAACAGATGTGCGCACTCTTGACGATTTCTAGAGATTCTGGCGATCGTAAAAGTGTTGCGTAGCTGACCGTAGGACGACGTGACTTTTTCCGCGTAATTGAAATCACGCCATGGGCGGGATTTTATTTTTCTGTTTTTTTGAGGGCTGTTGCTGGGTCCGCGCGAGCGGCCTCAGGGCAGAGCAAGGCTAGATCCGCGAGAGAAAAGACGTGCCGAAAGAGACCCGTAGTCCGCGTAGAGAAGTTAGAGTTTAGTCGCGTGTTTTAATTTTAACTATTGTGTGTGACTTTATTATATCCGAACATTTTAACTTTTACTTATCTTTGAATAAACGTTCACTGTTTTAAATTCTATTCCAAAAACGGGGTTTGGTTGTGTTTATTTAAATAAACCCAAATTCAGACCTTACAATTGGGGGCTCGTCCGGGATAGAAAGCAAAACGAGTGGCCGTTTAGCCGTGATGTAAAGACAATAGCAGTGACTTTTCTGAGACATTTTGTGACTTTTTAACAAACCTTTTGTGACTTTTTTGTGAACATTTTGTGACTTGGTGAACATTTTGAGAAAGACAATAGAAAACTTAAATCCGGTTTAAATGGGTGAAAGTGGCGAAGTTGTGAGTGACAGCGAAAAGATGACCACTGAAGAAATTAAACAGCGGTTGTTAGACCGTGGCCTTGAGGTCACGGGTAGCCGAGCGGTACTACGGGAAAGATTAAGAAAAGCGCTCTCCGAAGAGGAAAAAGGTGGCAGCGACGAAGACGAGGTCGAGGATACAAATATCAATTCTTTGACCGTTAAAGAGCTGAGAGACATGCTGAAGCGACTCAACCTCGCGGTGTCGGGCAGAAAAGAAGAGCTGCTATCGAGGTTGAAGAGCGCATTAAAAGACGACAAAAAGAAGAAATCTAAAGACGATAAAGACGAAACTAAAGACGACCAAGAGGAAACCGAAGACGAGGAAAACGACGAAAGCGACGATGAAGACGACGAGACGCATGTGTTAGCGGGAAGGCGAAGGCAGCGATCGCGACGCGCGCGGTCCACAAGCGGTGCAAGGAGAAATGACGGCAGCCAAGGCGAGACGTATCGGCGGGCTGTTTTGACCTTCAAAGACGTTGAAGAAGCTTTGGACACATTCTCAGGGGAGGGTGTCCATAATGTGAAGAAATGGGTCGAGCAGTTCGAGGAGACGGCAGAGATGTGTGAGTGGCAGCCGGTGCAAAAACTCTTGTACGCGAAGCGGTTACTGCGCGGGTCGGCGAAATCTTTCGTCAACTACGAAGAGTGTTGCAGTTCCTGGAGGGAATTGAAGAGAGCTTTGCTGAAAGAATTCGCGCTGAAAGTTGACAGCCACGAAGTTCATGGCAACATGAAGAGGCGACGCAAAAAGCACGACGAGACGTATCACCAGTATTGCTATGCGATGTTAGAAATTGCAGCGCAGGGTGATTTAGAGCAAACTGCGGTAATTCGATATATAATCGAGGGTATTGACGGCGATGACGTAAGTAAGACGATTTTGTACGGCGCAAAGAATATTCGTGAGTTAAAGGAAAAGCTAACGGTATATGAGAAAATTGTGCGTAAGACGAAGACGGGGAAGGGCGCGGGCGGCGGTCAGACGGGCCAAAGTACGCGTACCAACGCAGGTAGCGGGCGATCGGGAGAGGGGTCAAAAGACGTCGAGAGATGTTACAACTGCGGGGCTCGTGGGCATGCTAGCCGCGATTGTCCAGACAAAGAGCGCGGGGCTAAATGTTTTAAATGTCAACAGTTTGGCCATAAAGCAAAAGATTGTTCAGAAAAGACGCCTCAACCGAAAAAAGAAGTGAAATGTAGCGCGGCCGGAAGCAAGCCTAGAAAATGCATGAAAGAAATTGTGATTAACGGCGTGAAATTCAAGGCGCTCGTGGATACGGGAAGCGATTTAACTATGATTCGGGCCGACTGTTTTGTGAAGATAGGCGCGCCGTTGTTCGAAAAGCAAGTGACGCAATTTTATGGAATGAGTTCAGCTGAGTTATCAACTTTAGGAATAGCAAGGGTTAAAACTGAAATTGACGGAGAAATTTTTGAGATCGATTTTCATGTTGTTTCTGAGAATTTGCTGAATTATGAAGTTTTAATCGGGTTAGACTTTTTGGATACAGTTGATGTATCGTCGCGAAAAGGCAATGTGAGAATTTCTAAAGTAGATAACGAGGTCACCGCGGAAGATATTATGCGTATCAATGTAATCGAAGAGGTGCCGCGAGTAAATGTCGCCGAGACGGAAGACGAGAGCGTGAAAAGAGAGGTTGAGAAATTGGTCGCGAATTATGTCCCAAACAAAATTCGCGATGTGGATATGAAAGTACGCATTGTTTTAAAAGACGATGAGCCGGTGTACCAAAGCGCGCGACGTTTGGGGTTCGCTGAGAGAAAGATCGTGAGCGAACAAGTCGCGGAGTGGATGCGAAACGGTATCGTGAGGGCGTCGGACTCGGATTACGCGAGCCCGATCGTGCTTGTAAAGAAGAAGGATGGAAGTGTGCGAATTTGCGTTGATTTCAGAAAGCTAAATGCGAAGATTGTTAAGAATCGGTATCCTTTGCCGATTATCGATGATCAGCTGGACAGATTGCAGGGCGCGAAAGTTTTTTCGACGCTTGATTTAAAAAACGGGTTTTTTCATGTTTCAATAGAAGAGTCAGATGTAAAGTTTACAGTTTTCATTACTCCAGACGGTCACTGGGAATTTCTAAAGTTACCATTTGGTTTGTGTATCTCGCCGGCGTATTTTCAAAAATACATTGGCATTGTGTTCAAAAGATTGATTGCCGAAGGCGTTGTGCATGTTTTCATGGACGATTTGATTATCCCTGCAAAAAGTTCAGCTGAAGGGCTTGAGAAGTTGCGCAAGGTTTTGGAAGTTGCGAGTGAGTATGGTCTGGTTATTAACTGGAAGAAATGTAGTGTGTTGCAGAGAAAAGTAAATTTTCTAGGCTATGTCATCGAAAATGGTACTGTGAGACCATCAGAGGAGAAAACGGAGGCTGTGCGAAATTTTCCTGTACCCAAGAGTGTGACGAATGTGCAGAGTTTTTTAGGGCTTACGGGTTTCTTTCGCAAGTTTATTCCGCAGTATTCGACGATCGCGAGACCTTTGACGCAACTGACGAGAAAAGACGTTAAATTTAAGATCGGGGTGACAGAGAGACAGGCATTTGACGAACTATGACAGGCGTTGTGCAGCGAGCCAGTGCTGCGGCTGTATAACCCTGCAGCGGAGACCGAGTTGCACACAGATGCATCGCGCCTGGGCCTTGGCGCGATTCTGCTGCAACTTGACAGCGAGGATAGGCAGTTTCACCCTGTTCACTACGCGAGCTGGAAAACGAAGCCAGAAGAGGAAAAGTACGACAGCTACAAGCTGGAGGTGTTAGCTGTTGTGCGAGCGGTGCAAAAGTTCAGGATGTACCTGATCGGGATTCCGTTCAAAATTGTTACAGATTGTCAAGCGTTCACGCAGACGATGAAAAAGAAGGATATATCCGCGCAAGTCGCGCGTTGGGCTCTCGGACTCGAGGAGTTTGATTACACAATCGAACATCGGCCCGGTGAGCGTATGAAGCATGTAGATGCGCTGAGTAGGTGTTACACGCCGACAGTCTGTATAGTTGAGGAAGGAGTTGTTATGAATTGGAAGAAAAACCAATGCGACGACGAGGAAATAACGGAGATAAAGAGAAAGTTGACGGACGGCGGAGCGGAGGGCTATCTGCTGGACGGCGGCTTGTTGTACCGAGAGGTGGGAGACGACGCGCTGCTTGTTGTGCCGAGAGCGATGCAGACAGGGCTAATTCGAAAAACTCATGAGATGGGGCATTTCGGAGTGGTGAAAACTGAGCAGCTTTTGAAAAGGGATTATTGGTTCAGCAATATGCGGCCTAAGATCGAGAAAGTGTTGAGAAACTGTGTTGACTGCATTCTAGCAGAGAAAAAGAGCGGCAAGATGGAGGGATGGTTGCACTCAATTGACAAGGGCGAGGCTCCGTTCGATACTTATCATATCGACCACCTTGGGCCCTTGGCATCGACGAAGAAAACGTACAAACACATCCTGGTGGTTGTGGATGCGTTTTCCAAATTTGTTTGGCTTTATCCGACTAAGTCAACTACGACGGCAGAGGTAATTGACCGCTTGACAAAGCAGTCAGCAGTGTTTGGAAATCCACGCCGGATTATTTCCGACCGAGGCACAGCGTTTACCTCGAAGGATTTTGAAAACTACTGCAAAGACGAAAACATTGTCCATACGACGATTGTGACGGGCATTCCAAGGGGTAATGGACAAGTCGAAAGGGTTAATCGCACGATTATCCCGATCTTGACTAAGTTAGCGGCGCCGATTCCTGGAGATTGGCATAAGTTTGTGGAACAGGCACAGAAATACCTGAATCACATACCTTCGCGCAATATCGGGATGTCGCCGTTTACGTTGCTGTTTGGAACTCGGATGCGGATCAAGGAGGACCCGCAAGTAGCCGAAATAGTGGAGCGAGAGTACGCGTTTCACTATGCAGAGAAGAGAGAGGAGAAGAGAGAGCAAGCGCGAGAGGCAATCGCGCGAGTACAGGCCGAAAATAGACGAGCGTACAATCGCAAGAGAAAGGAGCCAGCGAAGTACAAAGTGGACGACTTGGTGGCGATACGACGCACGCAGGGCGGAGCGGGGCTCAAATTCTGTGCTAAGTTTTTGGGACCGTACCGTGTGACGCAGGTACTGCGAAACGATCGCTACGTGGTGCAGAAGGTTGGCGAGCAAGAGGGTCCACGCATGACTTCGACGGCAGCAGATCACATGAAGATGTGGTCGCATATGGAAGAGAGTGACGGACTTGACGAGACGCAAGACGAAGGGGTTGACGAGGGGGTTGACGAGAATGACAACTGAGGGCAGTTGTCGTCGCAGGATGGCCGAGTGTAGGATCGATTGTATGAGCCGTTGGTTGTGCGACGTTGCGACGTTTTTACAACCAAACAGGCTCAGACATGAAATCGTCACGGCGTAGCGTTGAGACTCGTACTTGTGGAAATTCGGTGAAAATAACCGGATACGCACAATGTCGAACTCAAGGCTACAGGCCTAAATGCGAAACAGATGTGCGCACTCTTGACGATTTCTAGAGATTCTGGCGATCGTAAAAGTGTTGCGTAGCTGACCGTAGGACGACGTGACTTTTTCCGCGTAATTGAAATCACGCCATGGGCGGGATTTTATTTTTCTGTTTTTTTGAGGGCTGTTGCTGGGTCCGCGCGAGCGGCCTCAGGGCAGAGCAAGGCTAGATCCGCGAGAGAAAAGACGTGCCGAAAGAGACCCGTAGTCCGCATAGAGAAGTTAGAGTTTAGTCGCGTGTTTTAATTTTAACTATTGTGTGTGACTTTATTATATCCGAACATTTTAACTTTTACTTATCTTTGAATAAACGTTCACTGTTTTAAATTCTATTCCAAAAACGGGGTTTGGTTGTGTTTATTTAAATAAACCCAAATTCAGACCTTACATCTACATCCTGAAATAATGGGTAAAGATAAACAAAAATCGTATGTACAAAAGTTCCGCGAGCCTTGGCTGCAGGAGTTAGAGCTGAAGGACTGGGTCCAAAGGGTTCCACTAAACCCGACGAAAGCACGATGCAGGTGAGTTATTATCAATTAAATAATAAGTATTATCTATCGACTATCTATCATCGATATCGGTATCTAATTAAACTCGCGGAAACTATCGAGGCGCGTAGCATAGGGGTATCGTCCTACGCTCGTGTTTCGGTAAGTCGGGTTCAAATCTCATACTTGCCCCTTTATTTTATCAAACTAAATTGAGTAAATTTTAATTGAAAAAATAGAAAAAGGGTGCAAATTACATCGCATTAATCATCAAAATAAATTCAATATAATTAAACAGGAATGATTTTTCTAGGTTCTGCAAGTGTGAATTAGCAGCCAAACATAGGGATCTGCTAGAACACGCCAAGACGTCAAAGCATAAGAAAGCAGCGGAGCCATTCTCGGCTAACCGGCAGAAAACCCTGGACTTCGTCGAGAAATCGGATGAATCATCCCAGGCGGAAGCTGCAATGGCCCTCTACACCTGCATACATAGTACGTTTAATGCAGCGGAACATTTGATTGAATTAACGCGCGCATCATTCAGCGATAGCAAAATTGCATCGCAAACGAAGATGCAGCGTACAAAGTGCAGCGCCATAATAAGAAATGTTTTGGCGCCGCATTTTCAAAAAGATTTGTTGTCGGACATCGCGGATCGTCCTTTCAGTTTGTTGATTGACGAATCGAACGATATCTCGACAACAAAGATGTTAGGGATTGCTATAATTTATTATAGCAATACATTAAACAAAATTGTGTCGACATTCTTAGCGCTAGTCCAACTTCCAACCACGGCGCATGCGACGCGGAGGCGATTACTTCGGCTATCACTAGCACTCTCGAAACCTTGGGCCTGAATATAAAAAATATGTACGGCCTAGGTACCGACAATGCTAGTGTGATGACTGGAGTAAATAATGGCGTGTACATCAAATTGAAACAATTGGCGCCAAATCTTCAATTGATAAGATGTACATGCCATTCCCTCGAACTAGCTGTTAATGCGACTGTAAAAGAGGTTTTACCGCGTCACATTGAATATCTGGTACATAAGACTTACAATTGGTTCTCAAAATCTGCTTTGCGACAAATTGAATATCAAAAGCTGTACCAGAAACTCAATGATGGCGCTGATCCTTTGAAAATTGTTCAAGTTTCAGGTACTCGATGGTTGTCGATTGAAAAAGCAATTGAAAGGATTCTCAACCAATGGGATGAATTAAAATTGCATTTTCAATCGATGAAAGATTCAGAAAGGTGTTTGACTGCCGAATATTTATATCAAATGTATTTGAATGACGTTAATTACGCCTATCTGTCTTTTTTGAAACCGATTTTGAGCGATGTTCAAAGGGTTAATAAAGCCTTTCAATCGAACCAAGCCGATCCAACAAAATTACTTGAGGATCTAATTTTGTTGGTTCGCTCTTTAGCAAGAACGGTTACTTTACCGACTTGCCCCGACTAAAATATCCAGGAGGAACGTTCCTTATGGAAATTCCATATGGAACTTCCATAAGGAACGTTCCATAAGGAAATTTGGCACAGGCAGTTAATCGGGAAATTCCATAAGGAACGTTCCCGATATGAAATATTTAAATGTTTTTAATTGTAATTAAGTAAAATAAACTAATAAAAGAGTAAAGAGTATTAAAAAAATAAAAAAATAAACGAAAAAAAGCGGTACGATACGTATTGCAATTCGCTCGTGAAAGGAGGAGATTCGAACCCGTGGTGCTTGAATTTTCACTCGCAGAGTCGGTTCCCCTTACCAATGTGGCCAGCATCGGTAAGATACGTGACCGAAAGTTTTAGCGGTACTTGAAGTACACAACTGTACGGAAGAGCCAGAATTACAAAAAGTGTAGCACTTGCAGTCTACCGATGCTGGCCACATTGGTAAGCGCACAGTCCGACACCCTGAGATTTTGAGCGTCGCGGGTTCGATTCTCGCTCGACATCCCGTGCAACGGAAGTGAAGCCGCGACTGGTTGAATTTTTTTTTGAACATTTTTTCAATGCAAAATCTGCATAATTTTATATTTATTATGCATATTTTATGTTTTTCTTGATTACTATTAACTTTTTTAAACGCGTCACATTCTCCGTAACTTTCCGAGACTTTCCGGCACTTACGTTGCACAACTCCGGGTATTTCCGGGACTTTTTATCCGGAATCTCCCGGAGTGTTTTCCTCGGGTGCCGTCAAATTGTGGAAGTACCAATTCGGGCAAACGATTCTGAATGTCGTTTGAATTTTGCGCGACTAACGGCGCTGATTGTGTCGATTCTTGAGTCTGTTTTGTTAATTCAAGTTTTAAACGGCTCAAATGTGAATTAATATACAATTCGGCTTTTTCAAAATTCTCCATAATATTTTCAAAATAGTTGACGGCAAAATATTGAATTGCTGCCTTTTGTTCAGCAGTGCACATTGACTCCAATTCAACATGCATTTCACAAATTTTTTCATAACGCTCATTTAACACTTTGATACGATCTTCAAGAAAAGGAATTGTAAAATTATTCGTTCCATATTTTTTCGCATTGATCAAAACACGTTCCAAATTTTTTCCAGCTAGCGAAATCGAATTGACCAATCTCGATATGTCCGTCATTTTTCAAAAGACTAAATTCAAATTTTCAAATATGCTCAACTTTACGTCGCCTGGCCCGGATCCGGCTCGCGAAGGACCAATTGTGTTAGCACAGTGGACTGTAAATTTTGCGCAATAAAAAAAAATTATTACGCATTGAAAAAAATCAAAAACAAAACCAAGCAAGATGTGCGTTTTGAAAATTATAAACAATTTTTGGCGAGATCAATAAACAAATAATCATGCACTGGTTCACAAAATCACGGGTTAAAGTAAAGTGTGAATTCGAATTTAAAATTGAATTTAAATCGAACGAGCATTTAAATTTGAATTAGTCAGACGCTGACTGTGAGATGAAAAGAGACAGAAAATCAGATAAGAAAATAAAGTCTATTTTTCTGATACGATCAGCTTTTGTTTTCGATAAATCCGAATTAAAATCTCTCGCGAATTAAATTTAAATAAGTATAATTGCGAATAAATTTCACTCAACAGTAGCCTTATTATGCAATAAAAACCTAAGTCAACTAATAAACTTATTCAAATAAATAAATAAATAAATAAATAATGAGTCCACTCCGGTCAACCATAATTTTAGTAAAAGTTTAAAATAAATTCACTGCCGACCAGATATCGCCAATGCGATCACCCGACGGCAACCAAATGCGATAAAAAATATTGGAACGCGCTCACCCAATTGCATTTCAAAGTGCAGCCTCAAGACGCTGAAGACAAATCGCAGCAAAAGGATTGAATCAGCGACTCGGCTCCAGCAACAAGCGCGAACAACAGTCCAAAATACAGCCCAAGCAACTCGAGTCAGCAACAATCCAACGACCTGTTCGGGGTTGCAACCATATGCAACCAATTTCACTAAAATGCACTAATTGCACAATTATCCCAAAGGATTAAATTCGACAAAATGAAACGAAGCTGGCTATGCCGCACGTAGCCTATGCCACGCAGTATCAACGACAATGTCGACACAACCAATATGCTACCGAACAGGACTCGAGTAAAGCTAATCCTAGACTAATTAATAAGACGAGTGTCGTTCGCGCGCTCAACTCAATTTTCGAAGACCGGTGGGCCGGGCCACTTTGCTAACGGTCGAAAAGCACTTAATCGACGCGAACAAAACAAAACAAACACTGTTGTCATTCTCAAAACTAAATCAATTTTATTCCGAATTTTAAATACAAAATTTTAAATCGAAACATGAATTAAATTTAGCTGGGCTGACGCTCCAATTTCCAACAGTACTCATGAAGAGTATTTGCAAGATGTAGAAGAAGGTAGGCGATTAAATAAAAGTGTGAAAGGAATCAAAGGTGATATGTTCTTGACAGAACTTGAATATTTCGACGCTGTATGGGGTTTTAGTTTTGATTACATGCACACAGTAATTTTGGGGGTTGTCAAACAGTTGTGGATCGAATGGTCTGAAAATGGACATTTAACTAAAGCTCAAGTACGCGAAGTTAATGAGCGGCTATCAAACCTGAAGCCGACAAAAGAAGTTCATCGATTGCCTACATCATTAAATAAAAAAAAAGGACTCAAAGCTGCTGAATGGGAATTTTGGCTTGTCGTTCACAGCATACCTTGCTTACATGGAATATTAGACGATGAGAAATTCAAATCATATACTCTATTTGTAAAAAGTATTGTTTCTCTGATGTCAGATCAAATCGATGAACTTGTTTTGTTGGAATGCGAGGCAGACTTGCTACAATTTGTTAGTGATTGCGAAAATTTCTACGGAAAATATTTTATGACATTTAACATCCACGCGCTCTTGCACTTAGTTACAAGCGTCAGGAAAAACGGTCCTATTTCCACATGCTCTGCGTATGCATATGAAAATTACATGTCGATACTAAAAAAATATATCTGTGGAACAACTGCGGTCATGCAACAAATTGCAGACAAAACATTGCAAATGAGCGAATTGCAGTACAAACTTTCTACAATGGGAAACAATAATCCTGCGTTGTATTTCTGTCAACACTTGTTTGAAAGAGCAAGGCTCACGTTTGATTTCCGCGTTTCGGTTGAAGGGGCGGTACTTGTAGGTAACAAAACTATTGTTACTGATGGTGTTAAGAACAAATTTTTTTTGCGATGCATTTTTAATGGTACAGTGTATCATTCTATGCACTACAAACGTCCACGAAAAACTGATAATACTTACGCTCAACTAAGTGATGATTCTGTCGTTAGAATAGCTGCATTCAAAATTGTCAACGATCGATGCTTCATATCTTACAAAAAAATGTATATAGAAAGTGTTGAACTAGATTTAAAGGTTAAGCATATGTTCCGTGTGGTAGGAAAGTCTGATGAATTGTCACACATGAAACCTGTTACGATGCTTAAAAGAAAACTTCATCATTTAGAAATTTTTGGAGATTCTCCAGCAGAGTATGTTTGTATACCTCCAAATGTAGTTAAACCAATTTAGAACTGTAGGTGCAAAAAATTGTTATTAATTAAATATATTTATCAATATTTAAAGCAACTAGTCACTTTATTTCTGTTTGAATATCTCAACTATTTGAAATATTATTCATAACAAATAACTCCTGAAAATTACCAGTTTACGTAACGCGTCACACGTTAGGCGTCACACTTCAACTGTGTCAAAACCCATTCAAATAGTAAATAACGTTTGTGCTATAAAAAAATTATCCATCAAGTATCATTTGTTAATAAGAAAATTCATCTGTGAACTAAGATTTGTGTATATAACATTCAATTGTTAACTAGATTTGTTTATGAAAAAGTCAATGGTTAACTAAGATTTATTTATGATAATGTCAATTGTTAACTAAGATTTGTTTATAAGAAATTCGATTTCTCACTAATGTTTCTTTATGAACCAATTCCATTGTTAATTAACAGTTGTTTATAACAAAATGAATTATGAAGTATCATTTGTTAATAAGAAAATTCATTTGTTAACTAAGATTTGTGTATATAACATTCAATTGTTAACTAGATTTGTTTATGAAAAAGTCAATGGTTAACTAAGATTTATTTATGATAATGTCAATTGTTAACTAAGATTTGTTTATAAGAAATTCGGTTTCTCACTAATGTTTCTTTATGAACCAATTCCATTGTTAATTAACAGTTGTTTATGACAAAATGAATTATGAAGTATCATTTGTTAATAAGAAAATTCATTTGTTAACTAAGATTTTGTATAAAAAATTCAATTGTCGCAAAAATGTCAAATATCGACAAAGCCAAAAATAATAGTGTGAAAAATATTAGAAAATATTAGTGAATATTAGTAAACCAATAATTGTAAATATCAATAAAAGTAATTTGAATCGTTAACTCACTCGACTAGCATTATAAAAAAATCCGCCGAGTGCGCGACGCGCGAGTCCGTGCACACAGCCGCACAGAATGGCCGGTACCGCTAAAAATACTTAACTGCTAGCTAACTCGCTTTTTTTTTATTTGAATACTTTTTTTTTTAATGCAAAAATATGCATAATTCTATGTCTATTATGCATATTTTATATTTTCCTTCATTATTATTACGGTTTTTTTAAAGCGTCCCGTTCTCCGTTACTTTCCGGGACTTTCCGGCACGAGAACTCCGGGACTTTCCGGCACTTACGGTGCACAACTCCGGGACTTTCCGGCACGAGAACTCCGGGACTTTCCGGCACTTACGTTGCACAACTCCGGGTATTTCCGGGACTTTTTATCCGGAATCTCTCGGAGTCTTTCCCTCGGGATAACAGTATACACACAAGTTTAGTTTTGCATAAAATATATATCATATCACACCGATGCAAATTAAGCCAAAATTTTACGTTCGGCACTTTTTTAAACACACTTCTAAAGGACGATTGAAGGTACACTGGCTGTTTGTATTTACAAGCATTTCAAAACAAAAGACTCTTAAGAGAATAAGAAGGGCGCGGATTATATTTAGAAAAATGGAAAAAAACCTCGTATTAATTGACATCTGTTGCACTTGGAATGTTACGTGAAGTGCATTCTTTACATTTTTTTTTCTTTCACACGCTAAAAAAAAGGGTCATCACTCAAAGTTCAAATTTCATAGGTTTTTTGAAGTAAAGTGACATTTTACATAATTTATATGAGTTATTTTAAACTTTCTTTTGTTTCGTTACAGTGACGTCATTTTGTCTTGTCAATTAATCTTAATATTTCATAATATATGTCCAACAGCATATGTTAAATAAATAATTTTCATTTTTTAATTTTACAACTGCATTAGACGCTAGCAATGTGTAAACGTGTGAATTTTAATTTGAAACCTGTTATTTTTTACTTGATGCATTGGCATTTTGCAAATCGCGAGGCCCGCAAGGGTCGATGGCATCTGTATGCAATTGATAGATGTCATTTTCAAAGAAAAATTGCTGAAATAGAAAAAAAATTGAGTCCCATTCTCGATTTAGACCACAGGAATGCAGTGTTTCGACAGAGGTATCTTGACTTGTCCTGCAACAATTGCAGTTAAAATTTTCATATGCACCCTTAGTGGTGGGGTGTTTGTAATAAGCTAAAATTAACTTCTTACTCCAAAGGGCCTTTTCTTCCTCGAGTCCCAAAATCTTTTCCTTCAGTTTCAATTTGAACTTCGAAGGAAAACCAAATCCTCCTCCTCCTCCTCAGCAAAGTTTTTGCCTGTGCCTGTGGCTTTTTTTCTCAAGTTCCTGTGCCTTTGTCGAACGTTGCAAAAAAAATGGAGAATTTATACCAAGTAAGTACCCAAACAAATTCTGTTTCTTCTTCTTCCTCAGTAATAAATATTTTAATTGAATTTTTTATATTATTCTTGAATTATATTGTTATAATTTTTCTTATTCGATCAATGAGCAAAATAATTTCATATATTGTTACCATTTGTCGTTTCTTACTCATTATCTTCTATATATTTCTTTTGCTTTCAATTTGTCTTTTGTTACTTTTTGTAATTTATTTATTTGAGCTATTTTTTTTTATTTACGATAACTTTATAGAATTTCTTCCAAAATTTTCTAAATACATTCTGTCAATTACAATATTTTACTATATCGTCGTTAATTTTAATCTGATTTGTTTGTTCTAGAATTACTTTGAGCTCCTTCAGAATATTTTTGTACCAATGGCTTGGATCGTTGGTCTCGGGTACGGTGACCGACAAAAGCTGGCCGAGATGGTGGTGGAGACAATCAGAGACAGTCTGGACGATCCCTTTCAACGCCAGGCGGTGATGGAATATCGCGATGTCTTCACCATTCTGCGGATTTACAACTTCTGGGGGGCTGATTCAATTTTCAAGTTTGACGATGTCCTTGAGAACAGCCCCCTGCTCGGTCATCAAAACCATGATGAAAATTATCAAGGGTTTGATGATCGAGTCAATTTTTTCCCTCAGCCTCAGGAAAATAATCACGTGGAAGTGGAAGTGATAGACATTGCTTCCTCTTCTTCATCTTCAGAGAGTGAATCAGATGGTGATTCCGATTCTGATTTTGACAGTGATTATTTTACTGAGGACTGAAGTTTAAAAAAAATTATAAACAAATATGTTTAAAAAAATTGTACAATAATAGTTTTAAGGTTTTTTAATGTTTAAATACAAAAATTATTGTTAATTAAAAATTACATTGTTGTCATCATTGACTTTTCCCTTTTTCCTTTACTGTATAAAAATTTATCAAATTTTCATTTCGAGTCAATTATTTAAATATAAATATTTTTGTTTGTCATTTGAAAATAATATTTCATTTTTTATTAGCACATTTTTAATAGAAAAAATATTTGCCAATCATTGTTAAACTTTCAAATAATATTCATATAAACGATCCAAACGAACAGGATCTTAGAACTTGTAATGTGTTCTATTACAATTGATGTCTAAGCTCTCTCTATTCCTCTTTCTTTTCTCGTATACTTTCTTCTTCTCTGTATCTCCTATATACCTGATTTAGGGTACCTTCGGGATGTAAAGACTTGTACCACTTTATATTTATTTCTGCTTCTCTATTGATTTCATCTATGTTCTCCAAGATTAATATAAGAAAAAGTCTTAGTTTGTTTACTTAAACTTATTTTGAAAATTGAAAATATTAGTATCTACAAAGTAGAAGAAAACTTGGTATATTTTAATGTCATTTGTATTTTCTAACCTTACGAATCCATTAAATGTCACTTCTTATGCACTTCTACTGCTCTGATGCAGTTCTCTCTTATTCTGTGCTTATTCATTGAATAAATTCAAAAAAAATTGGTTTTGTTTGCTTCAAAATTAATAATACTTATAAGTAAATATGTATATATCTATCTAAAACTAATTTTTTTTAAATAAAAGGTCTTACTTAAAATATGAAAGGAATAGGTATTAAAAATTAATTTTTCTTAACAAAGAATTGTGTCGACTCATTTTCTCTTTTCACATTGTTTTATTATTTATTTCACAATTTGAATAAGTACAAATAAATTGATTAAAATGGTAATGTTAATTCAAATCGATGTTAACCATTTAACGGCCCTGCTTCGACCGGTGCCTGAAACAGTCATCCACAGCCCCTGCAAAGCCTGTTGGTTTGCGCTGGAAATCCTGGTTTGGTCCTCCACAAAGTTGAGGCTGATCCTTCCGGGTAAAAAGACATCAAATTGACTATCTTCATCTTGAATCTTGGCGATTATACGATTGCCGAATTTCGTAAAAACCATTTTAAGTAAATTTACTTAGTATGGTTTACCATTTGTTAGCTCTGTCATTTTTCGTGCTGGCGGAAGTTCAGAGACTTTGTTAAGATGTTCAATTTGTTCGAAATTCATTTTTTAAAATTCAAGTTTAACATTTTTCAATTCAATTAACTTACGCTTTTCGCGGAACTCAATGAAACTTTACAACTTCTGAATATCACTCAAATGCGCGGACAAACGATTTCGAATTTCACGTTGTAACGTTAAAAATTCGTTAGACATTATACTTACATCGGTTGCGTCACGTCAATTTATATTTTTTGGTTAAGACAATTGTTTTAGTGGGGGGATGACTTTTTTAAAGTAGAGGGGTTAATGTATTTTCAAAACACTCATTAATAAATAAAAAACATATGAAAACTGAACTTCTGACAAATACACAGTGGCAATCGTGTACATCAATCATGTATTGGTTTCCATTCTTAAAGATGCCACGTGTTGTAAGACAATAGAAAGTACGTCAGTTGTCCACAAATACGAACATGTGGTCACCAAATTGCATCATTTTCGTGTCAAATTTAAACCAAAAATATGAAACGACACATGATCTGTGACATTTTGCATTACTTTGTAATTAATTACTACCAAAATAATTAAAACTCTTTCTGTACAGATGTGACAGCAAAACCTTTTTTTAACTGAGCAATTAATCATAAGAAAATATCATTTAAAGTCATAAAAAATTGTTGCGTTAAAAACAGGAAGATTTTTTGACAACTAAAACTGGCCTAGAACTCTTTTAGTTTAACTACTAACTTGTTTTCTGCCGTATCGTTGTGTCATCACCGAATCGATCAAAAGTAAGATTTCATATACCGATTTGAATTGTTTTAAAATCATTTAAGAATCAGGAGACACGGCAGTTTTTCTGGCTAAGTACCTCCTTATCTTTACAAAAAAATGTTTTAAAATAGTTTTATAATATGAGATATACAAGGTACGATACGACGAGACCTGCAGTGTCTTCTTATCTCGTGCAAGCTAAAGGCACTTTTCCGACCACAATTACTCCGTCGGAACGCTTCAAACAAAAAAAGTTATCCGAAACATTTTGTAGGTCTCGCGGAGACGTTTAAATCAAATAAAAAAAAAGATAAAATCGGTAGGGAAATGGCAGAGTTATAAAGCATTGAAAAAACGTAAAAATGTAAAAAAAATTTCTTTTTTTTCTATTTTTGCCGGGCACGTTTTTCAGCCCTGGCACGCATGCCTTTTTTTCTTACTTATTAAAAAATTTATCAATTCTATAGCAATTGGTTTATATAATTTATATAAATAAATGTTTAATAATAGCGAACGTTAATGAAATAATTAAAAAAATAAAAAAAAAGTTATTAATTAATAATTAATGATTATAAACACACGTTAATGACCAAATGAATTTTCATAAAATAAACGGAAAACTAATAATAATAATGAACGAATGAATGTTTAATAAACAAATTTTAGTTAACAAATGGATGTTATTAACAAATGTATGTTAGTTAACAAATGAATGTTAATTGACAAATGAATGTTAGTAGTAATATATACACTACAGTGCATAACCGTTCTTTTTCATCATGTACGATGACGTCAGAATTTTTTGCTTGGTCATCAAAAAATATTAAAATACTATTTTTCGCTCGTCGGTAAGGAAGTGTCTGTACGTGACCGGTAGACATTATTTTCCTGAAAGAAACATGACCTGCTCGTGACTAGTTTCGTAGAGGAACTGGTCAGGCAGTGAGTATGAAAGGGTTTATAAGTGCGTGGTGTTTTACGATGATGTCCGAGCGCTTCCGATGATTAACGAAGATTTGATACGCGGTGTTTTGTGTGTAAGACACTCGAAAGAAGGTAAGGGTATGAATAAAATAACGTTTTTAAATATGAGGGATTTTTATTTTCTAAAAAATTACATTTCTACATCCAGTCTGAATCACTAGTGTACCCGAAAGGCCTTGAATAGAATCCATCATGTGGTCTTGCCTTTTTTAAGACCATACGGACCGATTTTGTTTCCTTACGCGTCACAAGCTCATGAAACTGTGTACGGCGGATAGCGTCGGATTCGAGCACGACAGGTTCTGTTCGCAGACCTTTCGCAAACTGCTCGATGATCTTATGATTAATCTTATCACGGTTACCATAATTCATACACACGCCTTTTATCTTACAGACTATTTTTTCATCGTCGTTATTGACATTACGTGTTGTGAATGCGTACGCTTTTGGACCGATGCTTCAGAACATTTTGATGTATTCCCCCTCTGACAGTTCTGACACCATGTCGCCTAAATAGGGACCTGTTTTGATATCAGTATCACCCGGTTTCAAAGTATAAATGACGCAGTCTGTATCAAAATATTGAACGCGATCTTGCAACTGCTCTAGATAGGTGTACAGTTTGAGACGAGCTTGAGCTGTTGTATAACAGGCTAGTACAACGTTTGTACTTGGTGAAACCTCAACGGCTTCGTTAATATGGTCATAAGATACGGCTAAAGCGTCTTCGTTGATAGGTAAGAACCCGTGAATGGCGACCCGAGGTTCTGTCAGAAGAGATATCAGCTCTGACCAGCTTGTTAGTATTCTGGTCTGTCGTAAATTGTCTCTCTGCCCCATTTTACCCCACATTGAATTTAGACAAAGTTTAGCTACAGCGCGTAGTCCAGGGTTCTTAACAACCTTCTCTATATCGAGTTTGACCCCTTCCGCTTCTAAATACCCCTCTACGTACTTTAGTTTGTCTTCCTGAGTAACACAGTCTTCAGGGAAACCGCTCGCCTCTTGTTTTATCTTGAGAAGGTTGTTAATGTACCCTGTAAAAAGACCACCCTCACCTGTTTCTCTATTATACTGTGTCGTCTCGTATTGCCAGATCTCAAAAACGCGCAGAATTTTGTAACCCAGGCGCACCGCGTACCGTAGCTCATCGACGACATAAGTCCCTTCGAACCAGCGGTCTTTCTCAGTACTGTGCCGACATGCCGTGAGGCTGCTTGTTTCAGCACAAGTCCGACATAAAGGAAAAAGAAGCCGACCGTTCATACGCACGGGTAAAAGGGGGTGTAACAAGCGCCGAGGTGGTAGGAAGCGACAGCTTACAAGACCCGCGACTCTATCCAGACAGATATCTTTACCGGTCAGCTGTTCATAGTCCTCACCTACGTATACAGTCGCGTGTCCCTTTGGATAGACCCCATACTTGTTCACGAAAGGGTACAGACTGTTTATGTCAGCGTACATGATTCTTCGTCACCCTTACATTCGTGAAACGTGGTCATGTTTCCAACACGACCGCCGAAAAAAGCGTCTCGGGGGTTGAGAGGTTCGATGATGGACTTATCACACGACTCGATGTAAGCCGCCGCCTTGGCATTGTTTTTCAAAAACGAGCGGAACGAACATTCCCACTCCTCGATAAGATTGTAACCCGCGCGTCTGATTCGTTTGGAAATATTACACGTGCGCTCGTAGCGTTCAGCCAAACTGGGGAGGAGTTTATGATTCTCACCTTTTCCGGAGCTAACCCTCTTTTCGCGCTCAGACTCGAAGCATTTTGGGCAAGCATGGAAATAACACCCCATGAAATTATAAGCGGTACGAGTTGATGCAACGTAGCCATCAACTAGTACACCGACCGTCAGACGGATTTCTCGACCTCGGGCTGCGTGTTGGATCCTAACACCGTCAACTTTTTCCCGCCATGCGAGCCATTTCAGGGCGATAGCCGACTGACGATCAGCTAATCTGTAACCGCCCCGAGGTATCAAACCGATCGTGTTTTCAGCTAAAAAGTTTTTTCTGAGCATCCTGTTGCACGCTGAAGCGATCGTGCATGCTTCCGTGAAAGGACAGACACGACCCATGTCTAAGAAAATTTTTTGAAAAGCGCGACACGCCAGTCTCAGAATGGTTACATCCATTTTACAATAACGAACGATCTCTCGAAAAATTCGAAAATCGAACACGTAATTCTTCGAACGAAGATCGTCGTACCACTCCGAAAACTTCTCATAAGTTTTGGTACTCATACTTTAAGGGGAATAGAATTTTTTACAGGGTAGGGGGCCCGTATATTTTTGGTTCTGAAGAGTGTTGTATAGGTGGGGGAACCATCCCTTCTCCTCCGCGTCGATGAAAACGATCTTATTAGCGTATATCATCTGGATGATTTTCGTACCGTTTAGAATAAGAGCCGGTTCTTCACGGTATTTTTCGATGATAAAACGCAATATGTAGGCGGCGTCGTACCCCGAGCTATTGTGAGCGAATTATTTTTGAGAACGTTGTATTAGGTCTTAGAACGTAAGAGCAGAACTCAGCAACAGGATCTGATGAAAAAATATGTTCTCGAAAGTGACACACCGAACACCAGTGAGACATGTCGGGGTCGTCCGCGCATTTAGTGCAGAACTGCTGAGTGACACAGAGTGTCGGTACATGCTCGTAAGCTGTTTCCGAACCTTCAAGAAGCGTGTCTTGTCGTGATTCAAAGTCGTAAAAAACGAAAAGGTAGGTTTTTTTCTTTTTTCTCCTAGCATCCTCATCTTTCAAGGGCTGCATGAAACATAGGTGCTCGTTATCGTTTACAAAACGTTTACAGATTGTACACTTTGTGAAACCACACCAATGTTCCTTTTTGCCGTCTAACCTTTTCATGCATTCGCTACATAACCTAATAGCGTTACACACACTCTCAAATTTCGTGAAAGATCCTGTCTCTTTGTGTCGCGCGAAGCAATTTTCGCCGTAAAAATACCGCCGACAGTTTTTACATCTGATCTGCGACGAGAGCTCGCAACGCACGTCTGCGTAACACCTCGGACATTTTTTATAACAACGATGGGAGCCCTGTACCATGTAACCATGATTACAATCGGTACGATAACCGCGAACCCCGAGAGCACCGACAATATTCAATACAGGCTCAAAGTGACGGCGGTCCTCGCAATAAAGAATCGTTAAAATATGAGCGACCCTTCCGAACTCTCTCAAGACTTCAGGACGACCGTCAAAAAGAGGTTTCCTGCCCTTTTTACCTAAAGTCTTCCAAGTATGGACCACGATAGCTGTGCCCATATGAGTGTGGAATGTCTGGAACGCCTGTAGCTCGTTGAGGGTACATCCTTCTTCAGGTATGACCACGCCTGCATTACGGGCAAGGTGCAGAGCAGCCGTTTTCTGAGCGACCCTCGGAAGCCTGAGCTTCTGCCAAAGCCTGTGCTTGTCGCCTGAACGATCGGATCCTTTTAGTTTATAGGCCATTGCAGCAACGAGTGCACGCGGAAGACATAGGTTGTAATCATTGTTTATTGAGAGAATAGATCTTTTCTTGACACTATTAAGAGCCAGTTTAACGCACCCTCTGCCCTGCACGCCCTCTACAATAGCACAGCTAATGACTAGTTCCTCGTTGATATCGAAACCGTTGTTGCTCTGGGCGACGCTATAGATGAGACCTGCTATATGATCGCTATCGGAGTCGCGTAGAGGCCTGAAGGAGATCCCGACGTCTCCGCGTGTGAATGATGAGGATCGGCATGAGAAGCCTACGTAGTCACCCTCTAGGTAGCTGGCTGTCAGTGTAGAGTGTAATTCATCAAACGCTTTCTGCATGGTACCCCGCATGATGTCCAATGGTACAGGTTTTCGTAACTTTATGGTCAACTCGCGACCATGGGTTTTGAATTGTCGGTAATAACGTCTTGTGTCGGAGACGATCTCAAAGGTGTCCAGACTCTCGACAGTGCTAGGTGTAGCCCCTCCACCGCTTTGTCGCTTCGGCGCCTCTTCCGCAGCTAGCTGCCCCTCTACTATGATAGCCGCAAATTCGTCATCGAGACCGTCATCGAATTGATCGCCTTTTTTCTGCCACGCCTCTTGCTCCGACGGCGCTTCTTCCTCCCACTGCGACGCCGAGATGTTTTCAAACGCAGCGTCAAAGCTGTCATTCAATTTTTTTAACGTATCTGTAAATATTTTTTTGTAACTTTTTATAAACCTCAGAAGTTTTGAAGAAAGGTTAAACTACGACTTACCATAAGCTTTTGAACATTCGTTGTAAATGCTGCACATAGCGTCGCCTGGACTAACCGGACGCCTGCGTAATTCCTCAAAGACGATAGACTTGAGACGGAGGCTGGAGAAACATGATTTTTTGTACGCAAGTACAATTTCACGGATTGTCAATCCGCTCAGAAGGTACTTGATTTTACGTACAACCGTTTCGGTGCTTGGGGTGCCAACCTCTCTGAATCGCGTCTCGAGCGAGCTGCTGTGACGGCGGTTGTGAGGCAGGATGTACAGGATGAGCCCGCTGAGACAAGCGACTGCTTCCTGTCGATCCATTTTTGATAATGATAAAAAGACGTAGTCATGCTCGTATTAATCATGTAGAGGTATGCGACAAGCTCTGACATGTCAAAGTGCAATCTGATATCCAGAAGCCGGTGGGGATTGCTGACAATGCAAAGAGATCTCTAAAGTACATTGGCTGTTTTAATACCTAGTTTGTTCAACCGTCACGGATCGACAATTAAACACACGAGAGATGCCTACTTACACGGAAGTTCTCAAAGCGATTAATGTTTTCAACGGGTGGGTGACGGATTCATTCAGCGCCCGTGCAAAAAGATGTCACGAGGATACCAGGTCATTGGAAGATGCTTTGGCCCGTCTCGAAGAGGAAATGATTGAGAGAATCGAAGGTTTTATGTCTGATATGAGAGACGCTATGCCTTACCCGACGATGATAAGTTACGAGACGATACGAGATGTGGAAGCTGATCTGTTTAATCTGGACGAGTTTATCGATCGCATGAAACAGCAAATAACAGGGAACAGTTTGAAGATGACCCGTTACGCGATAAATTTGGAACTTAGACAGACAATGTGTGACCTGTACAAAATTGTCTGGAAAGAGGGGATAACAGGCACAGACACGTATGATGACGTCACCTCTGATGACGCTGCACCGTCGGCCATAAGCTCGAATTTCACTCTAGAGGTATAACAACAATACACGAAATCGGTTCATCAGTCTGTAGACGATAAAGGAACCATGAAGTACGTCGTAGATATGCAGGGATTCACGGACAACGAGAACTTGTTCGTACCAAAGGAAGTAGCAGTGGTTTCTTTAGGCGATGACTTGTCACTAGCTCACTGGATCGTGAAACCTGCAATTTCTCAGTACGGTTTGACGCATGCGACCAGGGTAAAAAACGACTGGGTAACGCACAATCATCACGGCCTGAGCTGGTTTCGAAGAACATCGGATCTGAAGCTGGTCATCTGTCAGCTGCAAAAAATCACGAAAAACGCGGACGTCATCTACACGCGCGGTGAAAAAAAGTGGGATTTCCTGGTATCGATTCTGGACTCCCCTGTCGTCAACCTGACAACCGATTTGAGGAACCCTTCCTTCGAGAAGATGCCTCCTGTCAGTGAAAAGTGCGCCTATCACGCGAAAAACAAAAATTTTCGGCGCGCGCTGAATTGCGCGCTTCGAGTACGTAGATGGGTCCTGGAGGGAGAGCGGCAAATGTGTGAAGAAGGGGAGCACCTCCTTCACAGTACATTATAACGGATAAAAACAGGAAGGCGCCGGTCATTTCACTGGAAGTAAAAGCACCATGAAGCCGGTAGTAGACAAACTCATCGCGGCGCACGCGTACCCTCTAAACAAATCGCGATCAAAATTCGCAGTCGCCGGTCTGGCACTTCAGAGCAACGGTTACTGGACACCCGAGGTCGTTATCTGCGGGGCTGTCTGGCTAGGAGTCAGACTGACGCCAAAGGAATGGTCAGCTCTGAAGCAGAACGAGAGTCGTCTCCGAGCGCATCTCGATGGTCTACAGTGCGATCCTGAGATCCAGATCTCACAACGCCTCTCGCTGCTTGCGCAGACCTCATACACCCGACCAGCGGTAACGCTAAGGGCCTATGACGGTAAGTTTATTGCTGTTTAGAAAAATAATAGAAGCGTAGAAAAACACCATTAGTAAACTATTCATTATTTTCACAGATTTTGGCAGAGTGTCGGTGATCGCCATGCACAAGGTCACGTTCGATGGACTGATGCGTGTTGCGACCTGCATAACGGAGTGGTTATCTTTCTTGGAGTACCACAGCAGCGCTATCGACCACTGTTACGACCAGGTGAAGAAGTTAAGGTACAGCGCGCGCTCTGGCGACCCTTTGACGGTTGTCAAGGAGTACATGTCATCGTTTACCGACTTTATGCGCTGTGATATAATTTTCGCCATCGCCTGTCGCGAAATGATTCTGTATGACTAGGAGCAGATGTCGGCGGCGAATAATGATGTAACCATAGAATACCGGCGTCAACATCAATATTGTAACGTCCGAGAAGCGGATGGTTATTTTAAGGAGGAGCCATAGGGATAAACTGAATAACACAACTGGTTCTGACAAACTAGTAAAGTATTTATTTTAGCATGTTGGGACTTACAATTGTCTGTCGTCGTACGGTCGGCGGTATGGAGGTGTAAGGGAACAGAGTTAGCTCGCCAGGGCCGGATCGGGTCGCAGTTGAAGGCACTCGGTGCACATACACTGACACTTGATGAGCGCGGTCGCGTTAACAAGTTGAGGTGTGCGGGCGTGACACGTAACTCGCGATTCGGGCCAAGACTGAGGTACCAAGAGGCCCTCCTCCGATAAGGGACTCGTTTTTATAATAAAGTTTATCATAATCTATGGACACGTGTTACGAGTATGGGGAAACTAATCAGTAGTTTTCTCAGAATGTACGACACGATTACAGTGGCCTAAACATTAATTGGTTACTCATGTGAAATATCGAGAGTTACAATATTTGCATATGATACGCTGTGAAACTTATGTATATTTCGTCAGCCAAGATTAATTTCCTAGCTGGACGTATTCAACCTTACGTTAAGATAATGATCGGGTCATTGAGCTATTAAGAATTAACAATTAGATTGATTAAAATAATTTGACTCCCGTTACACCTCCCGGCTTTTAGTTGGTTGCTAGTGGTGAAACCAAACGTAGCACCAACTCCTTACTTTAATACTTGCAACCGAGAGTCAACAGACATTCGCTACGGCGGTAGTAATGTTCAAATTTATTCTCTTTTTTTTTCAAACGACAAATTTTATATTCTCGCCACTGCCCCACATCCACAAGTCGCTACGCCTTTCTGGATGGGCCTCGCGCCTTGAGGGTGGTTCGTGGTTGGGTAAGATAGGCCTCGAAATATCTGATGAACTCTCGACTTGCAATTTCTCGCGTGATGTTGTCAGAAAGTCTTATCTAATTAACTCTATAGTACAATCGTCTTATTTCTAAGAAGGTAAGGATACAATTAAGGGACACAATCGGTCGTAGTTCTAAGGTAGGTTAATGTAGGTGAACTGATCCAATCCTAACAAAACATTTATTGGCGAAGTAGGGTTAGTCTTAAACCTAATTAATCTTAATAGAGAGGGTCGTATCGGTGAGGTAAAATGTATCGTAAACCTAATTAATTCTACGGAGGTGAGGTAGGTCGAATTCTACGTAATTCTAACAGAAACAATCGAATAAAATTTATAATTAGTCGTGTATGTATGTTTTTCACTATCGTTAGTATGGGCCGGTTCCTTCGCTATTCGGCATGAAGCCCTGAGGCTTATCGGCTGTAGGGAAGGTCCATCCCAGTTGGGGAGCGGGTGCGTCAGCAAACATGACGCGTCTACTAGCGGTGGGGGTGTAGGTCGTGTCTGTCTCTATCACCTTCCAACGATGGTTTCCACCGGGTGTCATGTTCACATACTGGCTCCCCGTGGGGTTGTCCGGTGTGCTGAATTCTGTATCGGCGTAGCTGGCAGGCGACTGGTTTCCGCTGCTCGGTTTGGGTGGTACCGGTGGTTTAGTAGGGTTCTGGGAGAGGAGACTGGTGAATCCTCCAGGAAGGGCGTTTGTGGCGTGCTGAAACGCTGCATCCTCCAAAATCAATTTCGGGGCGGTGTATGCCTTTTTCAGGGGGTTAGGGCTGTGGAATGAGCCCAGGTGAGTTCCTGGTAAGTGCTCGTTCCTGGTAGACAGTGGGCTTTGAGGGGATGCGGGAACACCTTGGTGGCGTGCTGGCTCTCGGACTGGCTCTGCTGGTTCGACGGTGGGGTCCTGGGGCTGGAAACACGCGTCTACCTTGGTCCAGTGTGCGTGATCAGCGTTGTCCGCGCTGGCATCTGCGGTTGACTTCGGGTGCGGATGTCCTCGGGTCTCTTCTGCAGGCTGCTTGGGGGTATGGTTAGGTTCACCTTTGGGGGTCGGGTCCGAGCCGTTGGATGGGGGTTTTGGGTGTCCTCTGGAGTTTCCTCGGTTAAGAGGGAAACCGGCTTCGGCGTCATCCTCTCCAGAGTGTTGCCGGTGGTAGCTCTTTTCGAGTGCTGTGGGGTATCTGCCCAGGTGTAATAGGAGGTTTGTCACGGAATCCCAAACGGCGCCGAGCAAGTATAGACTAAAGCCGTAAACCCTGTGAAGGGCGAACCCATGTATAGCTGTGTCCATCACTAGTTTGATGGCTCGTATACACAGGAAAACTCCTAAGACTCCGGCAGAGGCGGTGCCAAAGTTTATGAAACCGCCCCAGACATGCTCCAGCATGCCGTCGGCTAATTCTTTCAGTCCATCTGCGTCGACTAACCGGATGTAGCTAGCTCCTTGCAAGTTGACTTCGTGGCCGTTGGCTCCGTGGGCCATGTTGGACAGGGTGGCGTCTCGTTCCATAGGGAAAAGGATTCTTTGAAACACCTTTCGAATGTCATCTAGCGTGTAGACTCCGCCTTCAGCCAGCCATCCGATTGCCTCGAAAATCCAATTTCGGATGGTTGAGGGTTTCAATGTGTGCGGGGGAGTGACGGCAACGGGTTTTGGCATTATCTTGTACCAAGTTCCCCGTATATCGTACATCTGGGGTATTATGGGACTGCAAGGTATCTGCGTACCAATGGTACGGAGGATCCGGGTGCGGGGAGATAAGAAATAGCTGTCATTACCCTTTTTAACTGGAAGCTCCTGGTAGCAATCATCTACGTGTCGGATTGCGACTTCTACGGGAATACATTTTACCAAGTGGGCCACTTCTCCTGCTATGACTGCCATGTAGCCAGGTTGTTTCATAATTGTCTTCGCCATTTCATCGGGAGCGACGGTGGCTAGGACGAGAGACTGTTCCAAAACCTTCCTCTCCAGTTCGCACTCTTTCCTCAGTATGTTTGCGTACAGCATGGTCATCTGCCGTTCCCAATGGTAGTTGAGATGCACCATCTTGCTGTTAAGGTAGGTGGCTATGTTGACGTCTTCTTCGGTTATTTTTTTCAAGTTAAGCTTGAGGGAGTCGGAAGGATCAACTTCGGAGATGAATAGCTTTGGGTGGTCGGTTCGGTATATTCTTTTTCCGCATACATCTACTGGTTTTCCTCTGGTCAGGGCAAAAGATATCTCCTTCATAGAGGCTACGTAAACAACCTTATGATGATCATTGCTAACTGTTTTGTTGGCTTCAGTTACGCGGATGGTCCTGTAGTGACTCGTACAGTCGTTTCGAGGGTTTGTTTCGTAGTACGTATTGCCGTGGGTGGCGTCCATACAGTGCCCATCCTTCAGATTGCATTGGGTGCCGGATTCGAGAATGACCCGATTGTTGTCGAGTTGAACCGTGGCGTAATAATCTCTCACCTGGATCTCTACTTTGGCACGGACGTATACATTTGACCATTTGCCATAGGGATCCTCGAAGTCCGTACCTCCGCAATATCCATCGTTGGAAGTCCAACCTCCCAGGTTAAATTCGACGTAATTAGTGCTGTTTGGTGTCATCAGTCCTGTATCTGAGCCCCACAATCGGGTGCGGTTGAACCGATGGATCTGTTGGCATTCGTCTCTTGTCATCGCATACACATAGGTTTTGTATCCGTATGCGACGTCGTAGTTCCGGGAGAATGCTCCGCAATACCTCACTGTACGGTCTACAATCACTTTGCAATGTATGACGTGGGTCTTGTCGTACTCCGATAATTGTATCAGGTGGATTAACTGGGGGATTACTTTGACTTCTGGTGCGAAATCTTCACACTTGCCAACTTCCGTAAGACTAACCGTGGTCACGTTGAGTCGCTCTCCGCTGCAATCGTACCCCACGACTGCTGAGGCCTCGGAAACCATTGTCGTAGCTACGAGAAACGCCGAAAAAAGTGCCTTGAGTTGTCGCCAGGTTAGTCCGAACGGTGGCGGGGGAAGGCGTTGGGCAGCGGGTCGCCGGTATTCGTGACCTGCGGACCCGTCGTTCCTCCGACGTCTTCCCGCTAGTGCTGAATTGGAGGATTGGGTCCTCCGCTGTCTAGTCGTTGCCTCGACAGGTGCCTGGGCCGGGTAGGGATTGCTGGTTGGTGTGGTTACTCTGGGCTGGTCCCGGGGTAGTGGTGTAGGCCGGGGGTTGGTTGGACATTCGCGAGAGATATGCCCAGTTCCGCCGCATCTGTAACACTTCACAGGGGGTGGAAGCATTTGGCCCCGCCGGGGAATCCTTGGGCGCCGTCTTTCCCCATTATTAGCAGGCGGGTGGATTGGAGGCTGATTCCCCCAGGATTGATTGCTTGTTGCTGGGACGTTTGGTGTCTGGGTGCTGGCGGGCGGGTTGTTCGATGCTTGTGGTCGACTAGTTGAGCCCGCTTGTTGTAGCACCATACAGCAATACTGGGCTACTTCTTCCAGGGTTGGAGCGAGGGATGAGCGTCGCTCGTCCGCCTCCGTTGGAAGGGCCGGTGAGGGGAGGGGTCCGTTCGTCATTGGCTGCAATTTCGAGAACGATTCAGTTTTGGTGGTTCTCGGGTGGAATTATATAGGAGTGTCGGATTTTGTCTATGGAGACGATTTTGGACTTGTTTTTTATAAGGATCTTGACAGTTTTGGGGCTGAGGACTTCAAGGATTTTGTGGGGTCCAGTGTACTGGTCGCGGAACTTCTTCTTCTGTGTTCCACCTTCCTTTAGCAGGAAGACGTATTCACCGGGGTGGAAGGTCTTGACGTTAAGTCTTCTGTCATAATAGACCTTGTTCCTTTCCTTCGATCGGATCAGATTTCTTCTCCCCTCTTGTCTCAAATGGTGAAGTCTACTGACTAACTGGACCAGGTAGTCGTCGTAGGTCCTCACGCCGTCAATGTCGGCCAGGGGTTGGCTAGATGGTAGGGAGGCTTCCTTACCAAATACTAACGAGAATGGCGTCCTTCCCGTGGACTCATGTACCGAACAGTTGTATGAAAAGCTGGCGAGTTCTATGAATTCGTCCCATGATTCATTCTGGCTGGCGAACTGCTTCAAATATTGGCCGAGACAGTGGTGATGGCGCTCGATCGAGCCATTGGACATCGGTGCGTACGAGGTGGTCTTGACCTGGTGTATCCCCAAGCGTTTTGCTAGGAGCTTCATCAAGTTAGACAGAAAGTTCGTACCTTGGTCTGTCAGGATCACTCGCGGGCTGCTATAAATGCTGATGAATCTCTTGACGAAGGCTTCCGCAGTGGTAGCTGCAGTGGTGTCTGGCAGGGGGACTGCCACACTGTATTTGGTTAGGACGCATTGCATCGTGAGTATGTACTCGTTGCCTCGGGGGGTAGGGGGTTTGATAGGTCCAACGAAGTCCATAGCAATCTTCTCAAATGCTGTCCTGGGGGTGTCCGTGATCTCCATGGGTAGTTTGGTTTTAACCCGGACCAATTTTTTCAATTGGCATTGGAGACACTGTTGAATAAAGGTCTGCACGTCCAGTTTTAGATCCTTCCAGTAGTAATTCTGCCGGAGCATTTTGTAGGTTTTTGTCACCCCTCTGTGTCCGCACAGAACTGAGTTGTGGACCTCTTTGATTAGGTCATAGCGTTGGGGTCTCGGGGGCACTGTCACCATGCCCATGCAAACGTAGACCTTGGCGTTTGTTTGTGAAAAGAGTTTTTTCAGTCTGCCCAATATTCTTCTCCAGGCTATCCCGTTGATTTCTCTGACGAATGGGATGTTGATAGCCTTCGATTCCGCCTTCTCCGTTAGTAGGCACAGAGTTTTCAAGCAGGAGGCGATGACTTTCCATCCTTCCACGGTATGGTAGTTCTCGTCCTGCTCTACCATATTTGTTGCCACCATTCTGTAGTGCCTGTGTTTCCCGCAGGACACTGATGTGACGGTTCCTGGTGCTTCCTTAGTCATGGGCACCTCTTTTACCTCTGCAAACTTTTCCATTTGCTTGTCCAGCAGTGCCCCGTCTGAGGTGACGAAGTATGCTAAATCTCCTTCGCGAATTTGAATAGGGTCGCGGGACTCTATGATGTTCCCCTCTCCTAACATTTCTTCTGCTAAGGCTTCAACATCTTCATCTTCGGACTCCTTAGCGTTGGCCGTGCCTTCTGGGTTTGCTAGAGGAGAAACGTTGTCGCAATTTTTTTCTGGTGTGGGATCTTCTTCTTCCTGTCTTTCCGCTAGGTGGTCTTCTTCTTCTTGTCTTCCCGGTAGGTGGTCTTCTTCTTCTTGTCTTTCCGGTAGGTGGTCTTCTACTTCTGAGGTTGGTTCTGCGACCTGTTCCAGGTCTCCCCTTCCCTCCCTGGTTCGAAGATTCAGCGCTCCGCGCTGAGCTTTATTTTTCCTCTTCTCTTTAGCGGCCCGTTTTTCCGCCGATTGTTTCCTGAACTGCTGGCCTCTCTCCGTTAGTTGCCTTGTACGGTTCGATCTGCGTATCGCCATAACCTTAACGTATTTGACTTGATCAGAGTCCGTAGGGTTACGTGATAGTGCGTCGGCGTTCACATTGAGTTTGCCAGCTTTGTAGACTACGTCGTAGTCGAATTCTTCCAATTTTAATCGCCATCTCGCTAGTCTACTGGTCGGGTCTTTGGCTGAGCGCATCCAGCAGAGAGGCTGGTGGTCGGTCACAATAGTGAATGGTCGACCGTAAACGTATGGCCTGAATTTTGAGATGCAATAAAGGATTGCCAGAGCTTCTTTTTCATATGTTGAATAGTTTATTTCTGGTTTTGTGAGTGTTCGGGATACGTAGGATATAGGTCTGTCTTTACCTATCTCGCCTTGTGACAGTATCCCTCCTATTGCAGTTTTAGAGGCGTCACACGTGATGATAAATCTTTTGTCAAAGTCCGGGTAGTTCAGCAGCACTGGTTCTTCGCAGAGCTTCTTTTTGAGCGTTTCAAATGCTTTCTGCTGTTCTGGCCCCCAGACAAAGGGTTGGTCATCATGAGTCAAGAGAGTGAGGGGTCGTGTGATTTCCGAGTATTTGTGGATGAACCTCTTGTAATATCCCGCTAGTCCCAGGAATTGCTGCACATTCACGACCTTCTGGGGCTGGGGAAACTTTTGGACTGCTTCCAATTTCTCAGGATTTAGTCTGACTCCGTCTTTTCCGATGATGTGTCCTAAGTATACCACTTCTTTCCGTAGGAATTCACACTTATCCGGCTGGAGCTTGAGGTTGGCGGCTCGCAGCCGGTCTATAAGCTTCATATACTTATTTCTGTGCTCTTGTAACGAGCGTGCCCAGAGGACGATGTCGTCCAGGTAAACCATGACTTCGTGGGGATTCAGGCCACTCAGGACGATATTCATGAGGCGTTGGAACGTAGCTGGCGCTGTCTTGAGGCCAAAGGGCATTTTGGAATACTGAAAGTGCCCTGTTGGCGTAGAGAAGGCTGTCTTATGCGCGTCTAGTGGGTCCATTTTGATTTGATGGAATCCTTGAGCCAGGTCGAATGTTGAGAAATATTGGGCCCCGCCCAGGTCTTCTAGTATGTCATCGATCCTGGGCAAAGGGAATAAATCCGCCAACGTCCTTTCGTTAAGGGCACGAAAATCTAGACAAAGTCTGTAGCGTACGTTCCCTGCTGAATCCTTTTTCTTGGGTATCAAAATGGCTGGTGTGTTCCAGGGACTTACGCTGTTTTCGATGATTTCGTTGTCCAGTAAGTTCTGGACTTGTCTTTGCAGTTCGTCTCGTAGATTGTGAGGGACACGATACTGTTTGACTTGGATCGGTCTGTCATCAGTTGTGTTGATCTTGTGTGTCAATACGTTGGTGCAGGTGAGTTTATCTCCCGGTAGGTGGAAGACATCTACAGTGGCTGTTACTAGATCTATAGCCTCTTCTTTTTCTTCCTCGTTGAGGTCTCCAAACCTCATCAATTTCAGCAGCTTCTGGATTCTCTCGTTCGTTTCTTTCTCTTTTTGGGTCTGATCCTTTCCCTCCGGATCTATGGCTTGTGCAGGATTGGCTGCTTGAGTGCCACTGGTTATTATGGTATGTTCCGGATTTACGGCAATTGTACCGGTTTTTATGTTTAATACCGAATTTACGGCGTGATTTCCTTCTGAGTTCTCGGCTTGTTCCGGTTGTGCGGATGTTGTACCGATAGAGCTTACGGCAAGAGCAGGCTGATCTACATGGGTACCGGATTCGCTGTCGGCGGTGTGAGATTCTCCTGTCTCCCCGCCCCTTGGGGTTCCTGAATTAGTTCGTAGGATTTTCTTCCTGTAGCGTTTCCTTCGGTTGGCCAATCTTGAAGGGGGTGGTACATCTGCTCGCTCTTTCAAGGCGGACTTGATGACACGAATTTTTGTTGTTGTTACCCGGGTGTGTTTCGTGCCCTCAGTCCTCTTTGTTGGAACGGCAGATTCGCAATCTCCTAACTCTTTTATTGCTTCCACTTCTTCTAATTCGACGCTGGGAACCTTGAATTTGACGACCTTTTCTGTTGTGTTGATTATGGGTAGGTACGCCTTTCCATTTACGTTTCTCAAAACTCCGTTTCCGTAATACAGTCCTTGCTGATTTACTTGGTTACTCAGATATCCTTCCTCTATATCGTTGATTATTCTAACAAAAACGACTTGTCTTGTTCTAGGAGCGATGTCTATGTACTCCTCGTTGTTAAGTTTATGTCTCACGCCGTCAACGACGCAACAGTTTCGGCTGAAATCTATCACTGCGTTGTAGGCTTTGAAGAATTGTGATCCAAGTACTCCATCTTGGGTGAGAGGGAAGTCGTCGGGGACGATGTGCAAGTCTACATCGCACCCTAACATTGTCACTTGGATTTTTCCTAGTGTATCCACCGTGCCTTCGGTGATACCACTTAGCCTTAGGCGGTTCTTTGTGTTGATGGTGTGCTCGTTGCCTACAAATCGTGCTTTTATTAATGATGGGGTCGCTCCTGTGTCTAGAAGGAACGTAGCTGGTTCCTTGAAGAAGAACGTCATGGTGGGTGAAGGATCCTCAGTGATTTTGTGGATCACTATTTCAGTTAGTTTTTCTGGTGTCCGATCATTACTCGCACTGGTCTCTCTTGCACTACATCCTGAGGCGTCGGATTTAGTGCCATTAAGTTTCCCGCCTCAATGCTTCTTTCTGGTGGCAAGTTACTCCTGGCCCTGTACTCGAGAGCTGTGTGGCCTCGCGTCAAGCAGATTTGGCACATCTGTGTGGGTTTTGTCCTTCGAGGGCACTCCCGTGCGAAATGTCCTGGCTGTTGACAGTGGTAGCACACTTTTCCTGGTGCCTGGTTGCCCATTTGACCGCATTGTTTAGCCGTATGCCCTGGTTTCTAGCATAATTGGCACTTTTCTCGTGGTTTGCAGTTCCTTGCTTCGTGTCCTGGCCTGTTGCATATTTGGCATTTCTGGATTTTTTGGTTGTATCTATGTTGTCCTTTACAATTTCTTGCAATGTGACCGTGCTTTTCGCATAGTTGGCACTGCAGTTCCGCGTTTTCTATTTGTGGACAGTTGCTGACTTCATGTCCCGGCTTCTTGCAGTATTTGCATGCCAAATTATTCTTGCATATTTTTGCTGAGTGACCAGATTCATCACAGATCTGGCATAGTTCTTCTGACTGGGCTACGTTGACCCTCCGTGGCTTCAGGTGACAGTCATCTGTGCTGTGGCTCGTTTTGTGACATATCTGGCATGGTGTGTTCGAGCGGGTTGAGGCGGTGACGGACGGGTTTTGGTTGAGCCTTAATGTTGCTTGGTCTTTAAGGATCTTTTCAGTGTCTAAGGCTTCTCTGAATGTACTTTCCAAGTTTGCCCCTGGTTTTACTTGGGCTGCCACTTCGGACCTGAGACCGACGATGAAGGAGCGAATAACTGCCGTGTCATATTCGAGTCTCCTCTCGTCAGTACAGATGCCGTTGTGTGTTCTCCGATGTGTTTCTATGATATCGTTTCTCATTTCTCTGACGCGGCTGGCGAAGGACGCCACATCTTCATCATAACCTTGCTGGATACGGCTTAGTTCTCGAATGAGCTCTGATACAGTTGGTGGTCTAAAATGTTCTTGTAGCTGATTTAGTAAGCCTTCGATAGTTCTGAAATTCTCACCGCGCACAAGGCTCCTGGCTCCATCCACTAGTTTGGTGCAGATCATTTTCACCAAATTTTCTTCTGCCCAAGCGGGTAGCATGTTTTTCGCGTCAATACATCCTGCTGCGAACTCCCTGTAGGATGAGTGGGAAGGTGTTCCTGAGAACTTGGGTACGGCTTCCAGTGCATCGCGTAGCCTCACCATGTTATCCATTCTTCCATACTGTACGCCAGCCCCTTGGCCGGCTTGTTGTGCCCTGTTGGCTGCCAGTTCCATTATGTTGTTGTTGGTTGTTTCTTCTTCTCCGTTGTTGTTGTTGTCAGGGCTGCTGGTTTGCTGCGGTGCCTCGTATCTGCCTGGGAGATCGTTTCGCAAAAATGCGAATGGATGTTTTGGGTAGAAGTTTGCTCCTGAAGTTTCAGCAACGTTTGCGAAAGGGGTCGAGGTGGTGGCGTACTTTACTTTAGTCGGTCCTTTCTCCGGTAATGTGTTCGCTGGTGTATAAAACTTCGTGTTTTCGTCAAACCTTACGTTTGTGTGCCTCAGGGGGGTCTTTGGGTCGTATCTTTGGTAATTTTCTTGTGCTCTCTCGTTATCAGAGTCGAAGAGTCGATTTTCCAGTCGCTAGGATTAACGGGGATCACTTTCCTTATTGTTCCTGTATGTGATCCCAGTCCTTTCTGTTGTTGATTGTTGATTTCCTCCTTCTCCTGGTTTGATGTCTTCGCTTTTTCCGCTGTCTCTTTCTCCTTAATTTGAATTCCTGCTAAATCCTCGATGACCTCCTTGAGTTTTGTAAAAGTTATGTCGGTGTTTCCAGCTAATGTCTCGTGAGTCTGCACAGCCAACTGCTCTACTGCATCGGCGACTTTGTGGACTTCGGCGATGCTTTTGTTTACTTCTACGATGATATCGCCCGTATCGGCGGCGTGGCTTTTCTCTAGGGTTGATGGGAGGGGGTAGGCAGAGGCTGTGGTGTTTACAGGGGGTTGGAGGTTTTTGTGAGGTGATGGGGTTGGGTTTTCAGGTGTCGTACGGGTGTGTATGTGTGTGTCGATGAAGGTCACGTCTTTTATAGAGCTGGTGTCAATGCTAAGGCCTAAGGTTTCTGTGTGAAACGTATTTGTCTTGCTTGCCGTGGTCTGGGGATTTTCACTATTATGGAAAGGGTTTTTCTCGATGTTCTGCTGGCGAGTTCCCGAGTTTTCTTGGGTGGTTTTAGCTACTGATTGTTCGAATGTTATCAGCGGTTTGTCTCGACTTTCCTCTTCGTTCAGTGATTCTCGCTCTACTTCCGTTGTGATAATTAAATTTTTCAGTAGTTTGTCTTCGTTAGAAAGTGAGAAAAATTCGCCAGCTTTATTTTTCCTGGTAATCATAATCCCGTTTCAATGAAAGAGTCGCGTTAGGAAAATCAATCGAAGTTTCTATCTCTTTTAATCGTCTAGCTCGCGATACATCTGATGTAATCTACTGGAAACATTGTTAAAAATCTTAACACTGATTTTCGAACTTTTTTTGATAACGTACCAGGTTGATTTAACCGATAGGAAAATTGTGATAAAAAGGAAAAAATTGATAATAAACTGCGGAATCATAGATGATCGTTCTACTGTTGATTTAGCTATTTTGATAAGTTCTGATTCCCTAACTTCTTCCCAATGTAATTTCAGGTATTCAGGATCGTCGCAACATCTCGACTCGGTCAAAATCATTATTTTTTTCTTGTTTCAAAACTGTTGTAAAGAGAAAAAAAAGAAATAAGAAAAATGTTGTTATTGATTTTTATCAAAATTTGTTATGTCTTTTTCTCGAGGTTTAATTTGGGTTAAATATAATTTTCCTTAAGATTTGTTATTGATTTTCATAAAAATTGTTACGGCTCCCTTTTTCACTGGGAAAAACAACAGAAAACAAAAAACTTTTCCTCCCCTTTTTATTCAGTAATTTGTTATAAGTTTGTTATAAATTGTTCTCAAAAGTTTTGCAAATTTCCTCCTTGTCCCAAGTCAATTTGTTGTTCTGATTTTTTCCCAACCAATTTGTTATTACTTTTTTCCGTTGTTATCATATTTTGTAAATTACGCAATGTTCTTTTTATCTAAAAAAATTCGTCTACTTTTTGCTATTTCGAAGGAGAAAAAGACTGATTAGCGGGAAATTTGAATCTAAATTTTACGTCCGTGAGGGACAAAAATAAATTTTTACAACATGTATTTGGTCGTTTGAACAGTAGATAGTGTTATTAAGCCGAAAATCGATATATCTGATCGTCGCGAGAAAAGGATGATTTTAATCGATTTCCATATCTGACTCACTAGTCTCCGTGCCGCTATCTTCAACGCGATAATCTGGGTCGTCGGAATGTTCGGTTTCACCGTAGGAATCGTTATCATTTATCGTTTCCGTATCAGAATTTTCTGGATTTATAATGCTAATTTCGGGATTTTCTGTTTCGTTGTCCGAACTAATTTCAATAATATTTATGTGATATTCTCTGTTTCGATTGGGAATAGGGGGTGTTGGTGGGCGTACAAAAGTCTCAGGGAGGTGTTCCACGGCAAGCGCTGGTTTGTCGCAAGGGCTTATCTGTCTGTCCTCGTTAAAAACCGTAAGTTTTCCGTTCGTCAAATGTGTATGAATTAATATACCGTCTTTCGGGTTAATTCGTTTCGGTTGTGGCACTTTAGAATATAGGTCACCAAAGTATTCAATTACTGTTGCAGATGTAGTTGTGTCATTCGTTCTTTGATTATACAGATAACTAAGGTTTTTCCTAAGGCTCCATAAAGCTCGTCGAGTTGCGCGTGGGAGATTATTTAGCTTTGTGTCTTTTTGGATATTATGGAAAATGTCACGAGTTTTTCTGATTGTTGCTAATGCTTTTGCCGACTTTTGTGATCTTTTAACGCATGCTTCAAATGCAGCATCGAATTCCTTGTCCATTATCACCTTTATCTATCTGATAAAAATAGGCTGCATATCTTTACTTCGGACGAACTTGTGCCTTGCCGGGAGAGTTTTTTGGTTGAATCGAGTGTTAAATATTTTAGCTCATCAAACTAGTTTATTTAACATTTCGTTTCCCTGGGCCGAGAACAAAAAAATGTACCCTTTGACAGATTAAAATATGGCAAAAATGAACCAATATTTTTCTGAGTCAAACAATCGAGAAATTAATTTCTGAGTTCATTTTTAATCACCTTTTCTGAATATACAACTTGTTGCAAAGTAAAAAAGAACAACAATTGCAATTCGAAAATTTAGTAAAGCACTTGACGAATAAAATGCAGACAATTTTATCATAATGTTCAAAAGAAAATTTGAAATTACTGGGAGGGTTTTGCGTTCGTCCTACCGACTGCGCCAAAATTAGGCTCTGTAACGTCCGAGAAGCGGATGGTTATTTTAAGGAGGAGCCATAGGGATAAACTGAATAACACAACTGGTTCTGACAAACTAGTAAAGTATTTATTTTAGCATGTTGGGACTTACAATTGTCTGCCGTCGTACGGTCGGCGGTATGGAGGTGTAAGGGAACAGAGTTAGCTCGCCAGGGCCGGATCGGGTCGCAGTTGAAGGCACTCGGTGCACATACACTGACACTTGATGAGCGCGGTCGCGTTAACAAGATGAGGTGTGCGGGCGTGACACGTAACTCGCGATTTGGGCCAAGACTGAGGTACCAAGAGGCCCTCCTCCGATAAGGGACTCGTTTTTATAATAAAGTTTATCATAATCTATGGACACGTGTTACGAGTATGGGGAAACTAATCAGTAGTTTTCTCAGAATGTACGACACGATTACAGTGGCCTAAACATTAATTGGTTACTCATGTGAAATATCGAGAGTTACAATATTTGCATATGATACGCTGTGAAACTTATGTATATTTCGTCAGCCAAGATTAATTTCCTAGCTGGACGTATTCAACCTTACGTTAAGATAATGATCGGGTCATTGAGCTATTAAGAATTAACAATTAGATTGATTAAAATAATTTGACTCCCGTTACAATATCAATAAAACGATTTTCACTACATACTGTTTTCAATTGCTGTAACCCGTCCCTAGCTTTTACTATTTCCAAGGTCAGATAAAAATTATAATTTCATATGACGCTGCACACTTAATTTTTGTTTACAAGATATTTGAAACCGTGTAAAGAGGAGGGGGGGGGATAGAGATAAAACTTTGACGTAAGCAAGAAAATGCTCATTCAGCAAACGTCTGTCACTATGAGCTCTTACAAAAAACTTTTCAAAAACAATTCCTATAGTCCCAACAGCGAATCGAACGGCTGTTCCTGGGGCTGCAAAAAAAAGTCCGAGATTGATGACTCCAGCAAAAATTGTCAAGGACAGTCGTATCAGAGCTACAAAAATGACGACTCAAAGTCGACATCGACTATAAGCTCCGACTTCAGTCTAGGTTACGTTTACGTTTATGGTTTACTTAAAAACGGTTTTTTCAAAAACTAGAGAGGGTGGGAGAGATGAATAAAAGCATGGAGCGCTCAAAGTCGTGTCATTCACCCGACACATGTCAGGATGAGCTCTTTGAAAAATCCTTTCAACAGAGGTTCCTACAGTCCGAACAGCGTATCCAAAGGCTGTTCGTAGAGCTGTAAAAAGAAAATGGAATTCGATGACAATTCTGGAAAAACTGTTCAAGCCAAGACTTACAGAAGTTATAAAGACGAATCGATGTATGACAACAAGTCGTTATCGTACCCGTCCACGATCTCATCATCGTCATCGTCCAGTTCGGCCTACGGATTCGGTCGATGGGGTTACGGAGACAGAAAATGATTCTCTATAAAATTAGGACCCTGACAAAACAGCTCCAGTGAAGATAATGATTCTACCGTTCAAACATCCGTTCACAGCGACAGTATGCGGCCCGACATCTTCTGGGAAAACCGAATATGTTAAAAAGTGTCTGAAATACGACACCAAGGTTTTCGACAGAAAATTCGACAGGATTCTGTTTTATTATGGCGAATGGCAGCCTGCGTATACGGAGCTTGGGAAAGATATCGATTTCAAAGAAGGCCTCCCTCAAAGCAGCGATTATTCGAACGACCCTGAAAAAACAAAACTCATCATAGTGGACGACCTCATGCGCGAGGCATCGGCCAACGTTATGGTCGATCTGTTCACGAAGGGTAGCCACCATAAAAATTTGAGCGTTATCACGCAAAACATGTTCCATCAAGGTAGCGGGCAGCGTGACATCTCGCTCAATACGAACTACATGGTTCTTATCAAGAACCCTCGGGACCGTGCCCAGGTTCAACATCTAGCCAGACAGATCTGTCCCGAAAATCCAAAGTTCTTACAAGAGGCCTACTTCGACGCGACAAGCAGGCCGTTCGGTTACCTTCTGCTCGATCTGAAGCAGACGACGCCCGAAAACTGTCGTCTGCGCACAAGCATTTTTCCCGATGACGAGTTCCACTATGTTTACGTACCTGTCAAAAATCCGATAAAAACCGAGGCCTCCGAATCGTACGTACCAGTTCACCGATCGCGATGGTAAAGCGAAGACCTGTAAGCGAACGTAACGCCGCAATCCTACGGGCGTTGATTCACCTTCCTAAAGACCAGCGTCTGGCGATTCTTAAACGAGCAGATACAGGCTTGATTCGGTCGATCTGCGAGTGCTCGCTCAACACACTTAACGGTAACGTGGCTATCAGCAGCGGAGACAAACGGAAGTTACGCAGGTACGCCAAGGATCTTCGAAAATTGTCGAGCAGCGACATTTCGCTGACCCGCAAAAGGCGGTTCATCGTACAGAGAGGAGCAGGATTTTTGATTTCCCTTCTATCGGCTATTGCATCCGTCTTGACAGGAACCTTAATAGGTTGATAAAATGGAACATGCAAGAAAACTGGTACTAGTCTCGCGCGATCATCTGGAGAAGATGGAGGATGCGGCCGAGCAAAAAAACAGGCACAGCGTACAGACGCCTGGAACGCCCGTTACCAGAGTTGATTCGGAATTGAGCGACATACTTGATCTGAAAAACATTGACGACTCGGAAAAGTGGAAAATGTTTCAGCAGGCGCTCGTTCGCTTTCTGTCGGCAAAAAATGTCGAAAATGAAGAGGCTACCCCTAGGGCGTATGATGCAGAAAAAGCGGCTGAAAAAATGGCTCCTCAGATATCAGAAGATATCGTTCTCTCCACGGTCCCTAGCAGATATCAGACTAAAGCTAGACAGCTGTTGCAAGCACTGCACAAACTTCCACAGAACGTTTTCACATGGGACGAGCATGGAACGGTCACAATTAATGGGGGAAAAGTACCGAGCTCCAATATTGTCGACCTTGTCAACGAGGCGATGAGGTCAAGAAAAACGTCGAACTCTCCTGGTCGTCATCAGTTTGCAATTCTCCTCAAAGAGGCGAACATACCGAGGGAGTTCATCGGAAACAAAGATTTGTGGAGTATCGCTGCACAACCTGGGCAGTCAGGCTACACTCTCAAGGTACCGACACTTCCCAAGTCCGATCTTTCCGGATCGTCGGCTCGCCCTGCGTCGAGCTCTTCCGAGGACAGTGACGCGTATCAGAGCGGTAACGGTCGCAAGCGAAGGAAAACCGGAACGTCTTGGTCTCGCCTGAAGTAATGGCTACCAACGTTTTGAAAAGAATTTATTACGAACCGTCACAAGTCGCTGGGTTTGCAGGCAAACGCCGGTTGCTTACCGACACATCAGCGAGAAAGATACCCAGAGAGACTGTATCGACGCGGTTGGACAAACAGACCTTCAACAAACACAGACCTGTAATAAGAAAGTTTAGACATCGGATGTATTCGGTGGACAACCCGGATGATCTCTGGGAAACCGATCTTATCCAAATGACAGGTCTAAAAAGTTACAACGACGGCTACTCGTTTCTGTTACTGGTGATTGACGTCTTCAGCAAATATTTATGGGTCCAGCCGATGAAGGATAAAACAGCTCAGTCTGTGGTTGGGGCCTTTCGCGAGATTTTGAAACGCAGCAAACCGCGTATGGCTCTTCAAGTCCAGTCTGACCGCGGAAAAGAATATGTAAACTCGCAATTTCAGGCTCTCCTCCAAAAAATGGCATCAAGTTTAGGACTGCGCGTAACCCCGCAGTCAAGTGCGCCGTCGCGGAAAGGTGTATCAGGTCTTTGCGCAGCAGAATCGAGAGATACCTCGCCTACACAAGAGGACGGAGGTACATAGACGTGCTGCCGAAAATCGTTGACGCGTATAACCGTTCTTATCACATAACGATACGTGCAACCCCTCTGAGCGTCACGATCGACAATGCTGCAAAAGTTCGCGAGATTCTGCGTCAGAGAGGGCAGCTGATTCGACCCGAGAAAGTTAAATGCAGCGTTGGCGATATCGTTCGTATCAGTACCGCAAAAACAGCGTTCCAGAAAGGTTCGCAATCAGGCTGGACCGAAGAGGCGTTTTACATCCGTCGTATAACGGATTACAGAAACCCTATCGTATACGAGCTTGCTGACCTGAACGGCGAGTTAGTAGACGGTATATTCTACAAAGAAAAACTCAGTAGCGTGGGTCTGCGAAAACCTTCGCGAGCTTTAAAAATCAATAAAGTTTTGGATAAAAGAGGTCGTGGTAAAAGTCGTAGGGTTCTTGTTAATTGGAAAGGTCTGCCGACAGACATCGTCTCGTGGATTCCAGAATGACAAAGTTCGACTTTTATATGACCCTTCCGAGTAACGCTAGTATGGATTTCTTCCCAAACAACAATCCTTCGAGCTATACGACTAAACTTCCTCACGAATGGAGACTTGCAGGCGAATAGGTGGTCGGTCTGAGCGAGCTCAGACCGACCTGCGCACGGCTCGGAAAATTTCGTCAAGTTATGGTCGCTTCACAAAAAGAATTTCAGCGCTGACCAGAAAAGCATCAAATCGGGTGTTTACAAGGATCTACAGTCGCTGCTGGACGAGATAAATACCTCATCGCCTGTTGCCGGCCATTTAAAGTTTGAGCGTGATTGCGGGAGCCACATCAACGTTACACGAACGTGCGATTGTGCAAATACGGAGCATAGGTTCAGACTGTCGCGCCCTTTACGTAAAATTCTCGGCTTCGGATACAGTGAGGAAGATATAATGCTCAGTGAGAACGGGACGTTAAGGTCCTCGCGACCTGCCTCTCTCTCGAACTGTCTACCGTCTGTTTTTTTTTGTTACTCTGATTTGATCGATTCACACCTTACGGGAAATGTGCAGGCTCCCCTTCTGCGCGTCGTACCGACAGATCTGTCAAATTTTGAGTACGGCTGTATAAGGCTAAGGTCGTTCGCTAACGTCAAATATGTCCCTCTGCTGAAATCTATTTTCAGCACCATTGAAATAAATATAAGGGACGAGTTTGGCAGAGAACTGTTATTTAATCACGGGACATTGACAGTGACGCTCCATTTTAAGAGAGTCGACTAATGAGTTATTATCATGATCAAGACGGATACGGTCGTATCAAGGTTTATGTAGGTGGCGGCCATCAACGAGGCAACGGAATTGGCTCATTCCTCGGAGGGCTTTTTCGTAGAGCTATTCCTATATTGACAGTTAGCGCTAAAGTCGCGGGACGGGAAGCAGCAAAAGCAAGTCTTGGCGTGCTGACAGATATAGCTGCCAGGAGACGACCGCCTAAAGAATCTATAAGAGCTCGTCTCCACGACTCAACGGCCAATCTGAAGCGAGCAGTTGACGAAAAAATAGACAGGGTAATGACAGGTTCTGGGTATAAGAAACGGAAAGTCGCTCGCGCGACTCATTCTCGAACTGCACGAGGCAGGCGAAAGACCGTAGGGCGTAAAACAAAAACCCGCAAAACGAAAAGCAGGGTTAGAAAAACGCTCAAACGACGATCTAGGAAAAAGAAGACAAGCCGCGCGGTAGCTGACATCTTTGGATAATGGCCCTCCTACATCCTCACTCGTGCGCCTGTATGAAGACGGAGCTGGATCTGTTTTCTCTCCCGCCGACACAGACCGCTATAGAGGGTGGTACGTGGGTTTGCTATAAACCCATTAGCTCTCTGACTGACGATGCTCCCATCGAGTTTATGGTTGAGGGGAATAGCGGGTTTTACATTGACCCGGCCCACACTCTGTTATCTGTAAAAACAAAAATTGTTCCACGCACCGAGGGTGTTCCTGTTGACGCCAGCGCCGGACCTGTCAACAATTTGCTGCACTCGCTCTTCAGTCAGGTTGACGTTTACCTCAACCAGAAACTGGTCTCACCTCCCAACAACTCGTATGCTTACCGCGCGTACATTGAGACGCTGCTAAATTACGGCTGTGATGCGAAAAGTTCGCATCTGCAAACTGTTTTGTGGCATACCGACACAGCAGGTAAAATGGACGCTGGAGGGAATGAAAATGCTGGACTCAAAGCAAGGAGGGCCTATTTCGACGGAGGGAAGACGGTCGACTTATTAGGGCACTTGCACATAGCTTTGAGTAACCAGAGTAAATTTATTCTCAATGGTATCGAGCTCCGTTTGCGTCTTCACAGATCCCACGATACATTTTGTCTCATCGACGAGTCTAACACGGCGTCCATACGCATTGTCGAGGCATCGCTACTCGTCCGCCGCGTGAAACTTAGCCCTGGTGTTCTGCTTGCACACGCTCGGAGCCTCGCTTCAGGAACCGCGAAGTATCCTATAACGAGAGTCGATTGCAAGGCCATGACAATACCCAGCGGTGTTCACGGCGAGACTCTAGACAACGTTATTCTCGGGCAACTTCCTAAAAGAATCGTTCTGGGTTTCGTCGACAACCAGGCGTTCAACGGGAGTATTGGCCTCAACCCGTTGAACTTTAAAAATCACGGAATAAATTACTTGGCCCTTTACGTTGACAACGTTTTGGTCACGCCGAAAGCACTACAGCCTGACTTTGGCGACAAACTCTACGTGAACTGTTACCAGAGTCTCTTTTCAGGCTCGGGGATACATTTCGGAGACGCTGGAAACTGTCAAACAGATTCAAAGCGATAAATCCACGCTTTGCGGGAGCTTTTGCGTTACTTTTTTATATTTTATTTGTTATAACAATAATCTTAATTCATTCTGTAATCTCTTCGAAGACGATTTCGATTACAACGACAAAATTGTTAAACAATTCGTTGATAGAATTAGAAAAAAACATGTAACTGATATACCATGCACACGCATGCAATACTGCCGTGCGCGGCACTGATTGTAATTCAAAACCGTAATAAAACATGATGTTATAATACAAATTACATGCACAGACGTGTTTTAACAAATTCCTTAACCCCTCTTTCTATCTGTAAGCTAGCTGTAAGACTCATATTCAAAAACAATTATCAGTTTCAAATTAATCATGCTGACATACGGTCGAGCTCGTCTTGCGCTGTTTTTATTCGCGAATTGGGTGGATGACGAGTTTTCCAAAAGGTTTGCAAACGTCTATTCGAAATACAACGAGGCGGTTTTCAAGAGAGGTCCTATCTTGGACGAAATCTCTTTCGTACGCGCCCAGCTCGAGCGCTTTCCGACACAACCCGAATCGTGGTTCATGGAGACAACAGGAGAGTCAAAACAGCGCATTATTGCCGAGCATGAGCAATATCTGATTGATCTTGACAAAATGCACGAGGACTGCTATTCAGAAGAGTGTAAGTACAAGCTACAATGCGATATTCATTACGAAATAGCACAATGCAGAATCACGGTTTTGAAACTGTACACCTCCCTGGCTGAGGAGGAGGAGAGTGAAATTGCTAGGAGATAAAAAATTATTAATTAGCAAAAACCTCGGTAGACCAAATAATGCATCTTTGGACGTGTCGTAGCAGGGATTTTTGCTGCGACTGCATAATAAGCCCTGCGACTATAATGATATCTCTCAACGAGTCATAAAGCTATCGTGCATCGTCTGAATCACATCAGAAGTTTATACTATGAGTACCATTGAGGAACCTTTAAGCTTTACGCTCTCTCGTCTAGAGGGCAAGCACCGCCGGTGTTTACCTGATTTATCATCATACTACCAATACATAAAGTATCGGGACGAGGAAATCCGTCAAAGCTTGCAACCCGAGGAGATATGGAACGCCGGAGACCAGGCTCCTGCAGGAAATCGGGGACGCTGTACATCAAGATGGTGTGTAGCTGCGGTGACCGAGTACGAGTACAATCTGTGCACAGGACATACAGCGCTACGCCTTGAGCTGAAACGTGCTTATCATCTTTTCAACCAGGAGCAAGCTGTACACGCAAACCCGTCAGTGATCATGTTCCGCGAAGTGCAGCTTCGACAACTTTATCTCGAAAGATACGGTTTGCGACCCAACTATAAACACGAAGGTTGGATTGTAAGCTTGGTTTCTGACATATCGTGGAGAGACGTTAGAGCTCGTGGGGAGTTGCAAACGGACACTCTGGTGCACAGAGCCTTGAACAGGTCGTTCTACAGGACTGCTGCCGAAAACTTTTCACGGTATGCTAGGAAGCTTGCAAGGATGTGCGGATGCAGTATATGCGAGGGAAACTTTCCTGAGGAAATTTTCTGTAAGTATTTTTTGGATATTTAGTACTGATAAAAAAGTAAAACGATCATAAAGTAGAGAATTTTGCATTTTCGTGAAATTTAAAGTTCAAACCCTGCACTCATTATGTAAGAAAAAATTTCGACGTTCTTTTATTAACGAGTTTCACAAAAATAACTTTCAAACACTTATACAATGCACCGTCATTGTCTCATAAAAACATGTAAAAATTTACAGACGCTATGCCTTCTTTAGAACAAGTCACTTTGACTAAGGATAGAGATGCTCACGAGTGGGAGGTTTACGGAGCTAACAGACGACTTCTCAACACAGGTAAGCTCATAATTTCAAAATCAAACCCTTTTCTAAAATGTTCAAATTTAAAATTCTGTTTTCTTTTTTAGATGCACATCTCGGCTGGGTCACTGAAAACCTTCAGCCTATAGACGTCGTGAGCGATACCATAGACGATGCCGATAGGCTGGAACCTGTAAGCCCCGCCTACATTCAGATTGACTCTTCCAGCGATGATAGCGGTGACAATTAAATATATCATATGTTGTTCTTTTTATTCAAAATATTATTTGGTCGTCTCACCGCTGGTTTTTCACGTTTTGATCTAATGTATACAGTGTAAGAAGTTTAATAAAAAACATTCTATTTACTATACTGACTTCGATTTTTATTTAATTTCACCTCTTTTAAATGATTCTTTTAAAAGTCATAATTATAGTTTTGAAGTATAATTTTAAAATTTGATTTGAACTCTTTTCTGAAGTAAGTTTTATTGGTATATATGATGTCACTTCGTTTGTTGGTAAATAATTTCGTTCCAAAAATTTTTGACAAAACTGTAATCGCGTACTCATTTTAATAAAATAGACTTCTTAAATAATTTTTGTTGTTCATAAACCCTCTATTTTTAATTCACATCAATATCGCTTAAGTCTAAAAACTGTCTTAATTTACGTAAAAATTGTTTTTCAACTATTTTTAACAATAAATTTTTAATTGTTGAAAAATATTTTGTTACATCATTATTTTACCTTTACAAATGAAAATGGCTCTAATTTTTATTAATGTCATTTCAAGCCTAATAATTATTTAAAACTACTTTCACAATAAATCTATTAATTGTTGAAAAATATTTTGTTACAATAATAATTCTTATTTACGTTTTTAATAGATTAAACCAGCTATCTTTATTTTACATCAATGTCTTTTAAGTCTGAAAACTGTTTTTAAATTATTTTTAACAATAAAATTTTTTAATTGTTGAACAATATTTCGTTACAATATTAGTTTACATCTACAAATGAAACTGACTCTAATTTTCATCAATGTCATTTTAGGGTTAAAATTATCATTACTTACAGAAAATTTATTTAAAACTCTTTCGCAACAATGAGTCTATTATTTGTTGAAAAATATTTTGTTACAATAATAATTCTTATTTACAGTTTAACAGACAGAATTTTTTATCAATGTCGTTTTTAACCTTAAAATTATTATAATTTACAGTAAAAATTGTTTAAACTATTCCTAACAATAAAGCGTGGAATTGCTGAAAAATATTTTGCTGCATCACTCATTCACATTTATAATTGGAACAGGCCCGAATTTTTCATAGCCGCTGAGTTGGTATTAAAACGCTGAAAGGTCAGGCTAATATACATGGGTTATTAGCCTGCAACACTGTTGTCGCATTGTAACACAGCCTTAATAAGCATGTGTCAAGACGTCACGCCCCCCTATAGCGCCTCAGTCTTGTGCGACACGTGCCATAACGATATAGCGTCAAAATGGCTACGACAGTTGTTTCTTTTCAAAAACCAAAAGTGTTTTTTAAAACGCGACCGTACATGGCCCATAAAATGCACCTCGCGCTATCAGACGCTTACGGCGATTCGCGTGTGCGATTACCCGTGTGTCGTGACCCCTACGCCGAGCTAACACAACGGCAAATGACCATCTTCAGGAAGGCCTGGGAAGAAGGCCGCGGTCGTGCTGTGCTACGCCGGAGGAAATTTAACAACTTTCTCAGACTGTACCGGGGTGTCCCAGTGGGTGTTGCGCAACCTTGGAGGGTTTCTGCAAGCTGGATTTTTCTGTATTTCGTGGAAAAAAAGTAAGTTAAAAAATTTATCTCTCTGCGGTTTATTTCTCTTAAACTTTTTACAATTGTTATAATAAATATTTGATTTATTATCCGGTTTATTATTTGATTTATTATTCGTTCATTATTTGATTTCGTTTTATTCTTTAAAATTTTACTCGCTCTGGAATGTGGCCGTTACGTGCTGCTCTTATCTATGTTTACGTTGACGTTTCCGGGCGGTTTCAAATTTCATAGTGGTCATAGTGCTCGCTGGTCACTTTCAAAACTTTTAAAACTATGACGAAATTAAATTAATTTAACAAAGAAGCTTCCCTATCTCTTAACAAATTGTTAGTTAACATATTTAAATTGTGACAGGGCGTCTTTTTGGACGGCTCGTCTGGACAGTAATGGCTTAAATAACACCGAGATTTCGGGGGGGGGGGGGAGTGTAATCGGAAGCCGAGGATTAAATTGAGGGAAAATGTATACTCAAAACAATAAGTAAAAATCGACTCTCGAGAACGTTTGCGGAACTTGCCCGGTTTCGCGTAATCATATTTGTTTTCAGCTAGTCTCGAGAGCTTGGGCGACAATCGGTTGTCGGTGAGTTTCAGCCTCCATCTCATGCATGTGTGGGAGAGAGAGACTGACTTCGCTTTAAATTGTTACCGGTAGTACGAATGCGAGAGTGACGTCACGGGACCGATATTTAGATTGAAAATCTGAACGGAGGTTCCAGGACAAAAGTATGAGTGCAGGCAATCCGTTTTTATAAATTCGCTCTAATTAGTTCAGGCTTTGCTTTGTTTTTTTTATGCATTGTATTTTGTTTTGGATAATTTTGATAACGTTTTTTTTTGCGAAAGTAATGTTTGGTGCACGATAGTAATGGGTTTTTGGAATTTTGTAGGGTAGCATACGGGAGATGACGTTTGGCGTGGAGCAGGAGGGAGCTTCATCGCTGGACCAGGATGATCCTAGCTCAACCTTGCCAGGATGCCAGCAGCCGAACAGCTGGCACACAGTTGGAGTGTTTCCAGCAGCACAACCGCTGGAACCGATAGGCAATGCCCGGCAACTGTGACCGGAAGCCGGACTTAAGTACTGTGCTCGCTTGCCCCTCGCCACCCAGGGATCTAGACGACCAACGAGAGACGGGAACGAGGTCCGAGTGAGGCCCGTTGATACCAGCGAGAGCAGGAGAGACGGAAAAAAAAAGACGAGAGACGAGAACGAGTCGCGGCCCACCTAACTGCGTTAGCAAACCAACAACTCTGGGGCCTAGCGAACCTCCGGGCACCCGCTTCGGCGGGCAGGCTGATTCAATGCTGCTACAAGGCACCAGCCCGGGTGGTTGCAGCCGCCAGCTCCAGCCAAATCTTGTCTGGCGTGCCGAGGAGCGTCCCCATCTCGTGTGTGCCGACGAGATGGGAGACCTGACAGAGGGGAAGACGTGGACCGAGTTTGGGGTCCCAACCTTCGTACGAAGGGTAAACCCAGGAGTCAGCCCGAGTCGTCGATGAGAGGGAAGGATGTCCGTTCACGAGACGCCGAGCGAGACGGAGAACGGCCACCAAGCTGCAGAGAGGCGAGGCAAGCGGGGTACGGCGAGCTACGTCACCGATGAGCAGAGCGCTACACACGGCAAGCGAGACACGGGAAAAAGCGAGGTTGAGGGGAACGGTAGCCGGCATTGCGAAAGAAGTAAATTAATTATTCAAGGAGTCGATTGGAGATGGTACGAGGCTACGAACGTAGACGGACCGAGGGACGACAACCGATCCAGCCCAAGCTCCCGCTCCCACCAGCGTCATCGACCGGTAACGTTGGTGCTTTTGTTAATTAGTAAAAGTTTTGTAAGGGTTTTCGAGAGTTTTTGCAAGTAAAGTAAAGTCGTTTTCGGTACGATTTTTGCCGGGCCGAAATATCTTGGATCGAATTGGCGAGCGATATCCGAGGACGGCAGAAATCAAGGCCGGTTTTTGCAGTACTTTTTTTGTAACGGCGAAACGGGTCTTCCGAGGTGGCAATTGTTGGATCGTGGTACCAATTGTCCCGGAGCCCGAGGAACCGTTGTAACGTAAAACAGTAAAGTCGATTGAAAGCCTGAACAGAAGTAAAACGTGCTCTCCGGAGCCATTTTGATTTTGAGTAATAATTTTCCCTCGTGTCCGATACGATAGCGAAGATTGTATTTTTGATTGAGTAGAACTGTTGAGATAAAGAAAAGAGAAATAAAGTTTGGAATATTGCCAGAATTAAATTAAAGAACCAATTTGACCTTGATTTTGTTTTGTAAAAGTTTAGAAGGAAAGTTGGGAGTAAAATAAACGATTAAGATTGGCAATTAAATTGTTATTTTGTTTTTATTTTATTTTCCCGAGTAACGTTAAAGGAGATGATTAAGATTCGGACCAAATGTATAAAAGGGATCCTTTCCTGGAGTTTTTGGAAGTTAGATTATCCGTTGCGCAATTTGTTCGAGTACCGCTTCACGGTGCCCGTTTGACTCGATAAGTAATTGTTTGACAAGATTTTTGAGAACGATTCCGCTTTGAATGGGGTTTCCAAGTTTTCCCTGAAAATTTGGTGGCGATCCGAGGCAACGTTGGACCAGGTTACGAGTACCGGAATTGGGTTTCAGGAAATAATTGTCGACTTTTTATTTGTCATTTGGGTTCCGTGGCGAAGGGGCGGTCGGACCGCAAAACGCCACGTCACATTGGCGATCCTGCCAGGATCCTTAAATTGTTCAAACCGTAAAAACAAACTAATAGATTTTTCTTTCAGTAAAAATTTTTTTTGCGACAGAGAGCCTTTTAGATCCGAGAACCAGTGAAGGGAAATGTTGCATGAAAATGGAAAGCTATTAGAAGTGTGAATATTGTTTTGTGTGAATTATTATTTGTGTCCGAAAAATTTTATAGCTGCTATTAATTCATTCATTGTCCGGAGCTCGATAACGAGATAAGAGCGAGCTCATAACAATACCTGTAAACATACGAGTTTGTTTTGGTTTCGCGCGAGCACCGATTACGAGTGCGAAACGAACACGGAATAAAATCTGTCCCGATTAAAATCCGAATTATTGTGGTAATTGGGAGATCCGACCTCGGGTCTCGACGAGTCCGTCACCGAAGAGATCCGACTATCACGGGAGTACGAAAAACCGATAACAGTTGTCCGTTTGCGCGGGCAGTGGGCGTTCGGCGGGAGGAAAGCATTGGATTCCTGGCCGCACGCCGTAACAGTCGCATTATCTCCCGCCCAGCCGGTAGAGGCGCTAGCGTGCGGGCGGGCAGTCGGTGTCGCGCGTGCGGACGCATCCCCACTCCGTACGAACGGCCATTAGTCAACCGAGCCCGACACGCGCAAGTTCGTCTCCGTGTGTTTACGCTTTTCGCTGACTGCTACCCAGCTACCGCTGCCCAGAAACCGGCTCACTATGTCAACCCTGTTTTCCCGACGAGTTAGCCACTAAATTGGTGAGTGAGATCACGTTTCGTTTACCCCCTTGAGTTTGGTGTCAGCTCGCAGGTTTTTGCTTGTTCATAGGTCCAGCCGTCGCCGCCTCGTTTTTCCTTTTAATCTCGCGAGTGTATCGAAGGGGTACCGAGGGTTGGAAGGGTGTGGGTGACCGGGTTAGAGCCAGTGCGGGAATATCGAACGGGCCCGATCCGACATCGGGTTTTGTTCGAAACGGCAACGCCGTTGTTAACTTCGTTCAACCGATTTTTCGACAACGAGGCGGCCATTTTCTTTTCTTGCAACAAAGCATTTTTCGCCAAGTGTAAACAAAGCGAAATTCAGCGCCTAGTTTAAGCCCTGGTAGATCGATTCTGGTTTTTCTTGCGATTTGTTTCCAACGACCCGGTGAGGTTGTTTTGTCCGGCGGTTTCACGGTTACCGAGAGGGTCGAGTACGAAATTAGCAAACAAAGAAAATAATAATACGGGAAGGGATAAACATGGCGCGTGGAGAATAAACAAAGAACAAAAAACCCCGCCCGGTTTCACCAGTTGACAGATTGATAACGCGGAGACGGGTGACGGTAGGTCAGTGTCGTTTCGGTTTCACCTGTCAAAATGGCAAGTCGTAACTCGGCCTTGATTTGCGGCCTGGTCACCAATTGGGTCGTTCGTCTGAGCCCCGAACAGTTGGACCGAGAATTGGCCGACCGTAATATCGAGTGCACGGGGACGATGCGCTACCGCCGTAACACTCTTCTGAGTCACTTCCGAGCGATCGAGGACGTGCCACCGTCGGTACAGGAATTGATTAAGCTGGAACAGATGACCGCTGAGGACGTGCAGGCGGGTCTCGGGGTGTTGAATCAGACGGTGAAGCAAGATTTAACCGAGGAAACCGAGGAAAAGTGGGTCGAAAAGGAGGTCGAGAAGGCTAGGACTGAGGAGCGTGAGAAGTCGCGTAGGGACATAAAGGAGAGGGTTAGCGCCGCGGTCCGCGAAGAGCGCCCTTGCGCCGAGCGAGAGCGAGACGGCCTGTTGATTGAGACCGGCCGTAGGCTAGAAAAGGGGGAAAAGTTAGTTGAGTCGGCACGTCACGAGTACGAGGCGGAAGTTGCTGGATTGCGGAGTAGCTTTGTGGATCGGCCACCGGGTCACGGGCCGCATACGTCCTCGCCGCCCCAACCGCCGGGCGTCGAGTTTCCGCGGACGGGGTTTCACTAGCCGCCCCCACCTGCCCAAATAGCCGGTGGTTTCTACGACCACTGGGGCAGCCCGATTCATCGCGCAAATGAGATGCCCCCTCCCCCTGGGAATTACGCTCACCCCGTTCACGCGCCCAACGTCACCGGTTCATACCAGGACACGCGTACCACGCCCACGCAGGTGGTTGACACGCTCAGGAAATGGGATTTGAAATTCTCTGGCAGGGGAGACGCCGAGCTGTACATCGGCCGACTCGAGGATGCGCGTCGCGTTATGACGTTAACGGATGGCGACATTTTAGACGGGATTCCGATTCTTCTGTCAGATATTGCTCTGATTTGGTACCGCAGCATGCGAGACAAGTGGCATACCTTCGCCAACTTCACGCAAGCTTTTCGAATTCGTTTCATCGACCCCGACTTTGCAAATTCACTTCTCGTTGACATTGAGAGGCGAACTCAAGGTGCCGAGGAAAGGGTCGCAGATTATTTGACGTACATTCGCAGCATGATGAACCGCGTTTCGCCGGCTTGGTCAGAAGCGACGAAAATAGACCGGGCCTACCGGAACATGTTGCCGGCGTTGCAACTGTTGATTCCACGGGAGGAAATTTGCTCTTTTGACCAGCTCGAGATCACGGCCGTCCGCCGGAAGACCGTGATGCGCAACTCCAAAATGTTTACGCCCCCTCCACCCCCCGATAAGATGGCATGTCCTTCGATGGGATACCGGCCGCCGAAGGGGAATTGGAGTCAATTACACGCGATAGACAACGACTCACGTACTGACGACCCCGAAGCGCTGCTTGCCGCACAGCAACGGCGCCAGGGTAACGACAACCGGGCCGCGGTTAACAAAACTAATTTGAGGGAACCGCCGCCGGGTACTAATCCGAATCAGACTGACCAGACTCGACAGACGGACGATGGGACGAGGTCACCTTACGCGTGCTGGACGTGTGGGAAAGAGGGTCATTTCAGAACCGAGTGTCCTGACGCAGGCAAGATACACTGCTACGGGTGTCAAAGGCCGGGTGTAACGAAACCGCAATGTCCGAATTGTTCGGGAAACGGGGACGGGGGAAGGTAACTCGGACGGAGACTGACCCCCTCACGACCCCTACTAAACCCGTCCATAACTTAGACTCCAGCGCCGAGCTGGTCGTAACCAAGACCGAGGCCGTGGGGTTGGAACTTGCGCCCGCGACGGAGACCGAGGCGGTTCAGCCGCCCCAGGTGATAGACCCCCCGGAAATTGTCGAACTGCGAGTGCAACGCACAGGTGGTTTGTCGCAGCTTTTATTTGTCGAGGCTCAAGTTATGGGCAAGCCGATTCGGGCGATGATGGACTCGGGTGCTACTCGCACGTTTGTCGATTTGCACATGGGCAAGCAGGCACGCGGTCAGGGTTTTGAGCCATGGCCGAGTCGGGTGCAGGTTCGAATTGCGAACGGCGACGTGGTGCCATGCGCGGTCGAATATCGGGTTCCGATGACGTTAGGAGGACGCACAAGGGAGGTCAGCCTCTGCGTTCTGCCGTCGTTGGTCGCGCCGTGTGTCATCGGCTTAGACTCCCTGAGGGAGTTCGGGGTACTGGTAGATTTCAAGGGTTTGTCGTGGCACTTGAGCGACAAACCGGACAATAAATTTGATTTTGACGTGAAGGAAAACGGTACAGATAGTGCAAATTTCATCGAGCAGGTCGTGCCTCTTAACGCGCTCGATATCTGGACAGACGGTTGTTGTTTTGATAACGGTAGTCCGAGTGCAAGAGCAGGGATAGGGGTGTACTTTGGCGAGGATCATCCAGCCAACGTCTCTCGGCCCTTAGAGGGTAAACAAACGAATAATCGGGCGGAAATAGAGGCCGTGATTGAAGCAGCAGTCCGTGCACGGGAGTTAGGAGAAACGCGAATTAGAATAATTACAGACTCGAAATTCGTGGCCGATTTCTTCAATCGCTGGTTTCCAGTTTGGGAATCAAATGGTTGGAAAAACGCCAATCGCAAGGACGTCGCGCATAGGGCCGAGTGGGAGCGTCTTAGTCGCCTTTTGCAGGAGTTTGACGCGGTCGAGATAAAGCACGTGAGAGGCCACGCGGACGAGCCCGGTAATTTACGCGCCGACGAGCTGGCACGCGAAGGTGCGGCTCAGCATGGGTTCGATCACGTTTCCCGTCAAGGCGTAGAAATCGCCGCGGGGCTGGAAGGTCACCCCGGTCTATGCGAGCTGTCTTTAGGGCAAAAGGCCAGGCTGGAAGCGATGCTTCGAGCAGAAATTTCCCCCTTGCCGACTCGTTTTCCTACGACCACGGCTATCACGCATCACATCGATGTACGTGGCCACCCTCCGATTCGTCAACGATTCAGACGCGTGTCCCCGGTAGTCTATCAGGCAATATGCGATGAGGTAGACAAGTTACTCGAGTCCGGAGTAATTGTGAATTCCAGTAGTGGTTGGTCTTCTCCGATTGTTATGATTCGCAAATCAAACGGTTAATTTCGCATGTGCATCGATTTTCGGATGGTGAACAAGGTATCGGAGCCATGCGCGTATCAGATCCCGATTTTAGATTCGATCTTACAACAATTGAGAGCGGCGCGCTACATTTCGACGATCGACTTGAGCCAGGCGTACTACCAAGTGCCCCTGGGCGAGTCGAGCTGTGAGATCACCGCGTTTTCCGTGCCCGCTAAGGGACACTATCATTTTCGAGCTCTCCCCTTTGGGTTGTCAGGTGCGCCAGCTACCTTTCAAAAGCTGATCGACACCGTTCTTGGGCAAGAGTTTAAGGGGAAGGTGTTCGCGTACTTGGACGATATCGTGGTGGTAGCGGAGTCGTTCGACGAGCATTTGGAAACGTTGACAAGGGTGCTCCGAAAGTTGAGGGACGCGAATCTGGCGATTAACGCCGAGAAGAGCCACTTTTGTAAGCCCGAGGCCAAATACTTGGGCTTTTATATTTACAAACACGGAATTAGAGTCGACCCGGACAAGACGCGGCCGATATTAGAGTACCCGGTTCCGAAAAACGTTAAACAAGTGCGCAGCTTCCTTGGAATGATTGGCTGGTATCGCAAATACCTCCCTGATCTTGCCACGGTAGCTGAGCCGTTGACGCGATTATTAAAGACAAGTCAGATGTGGGTTTGGGGCGCGGTACAAAGCGAGGCCGTTCTTCGGATTCAGCGCGCCTTAACGTCATCCCCGACGCTGTCTTATCCGAATTTCGCGGAACCGTTTCATTTGCAAACACACGCGAGCGACGTCGGCCTCGGTGCCGTTTTGACTCAAGTTCTCGAGGGCCGACCGCGGATCATTAGCTTCGCGAGCCGCACGCTCTCGGAAAGCGAACGGAAATTCAGCGCAACCGAACGGGAATGCTTGGCCGCGCTTTGGGCGGTCAAGAAATTTCGGGATTATCTCGAGATGTCACATTTCACCTTGGCCACGGACGAAACCAGCCTCCGTTGGCTGTTAGGGTTGAAGGGTTCGACCGGGAGACTGGCTCGTTGGGCTATCCAACTCCAGTCATACGATTTCGAGGTCATTCGGCGCAAGGACACCTCCTCGCGATTACCCGCTGCCCTGTCCCAGGAACCGGTAGGGGAAAGCACATTCGAGGATGACACTCTCGCCCAACTGGGAGGCGAGAGCACTCCAAATGTTTTCAATACGACCCGGGATGCGTAGTATCGATTACGGCGAGCGCAGGTTCTGCGTTTTCCGGATCAAAATCCCGATTGGAAACTAGTTGACAACCGGCTCTATTTCCATAGGCCAAGAGTTGTCGTTGACGAAATTTTACCTGATTTAGACGCATGGAAACTCGTTTTACCGGAGGAGCTGCGTCGTCGCGCGCTCGAGGAGTGCCACGATAGCGCTCAGGCCGGTCACTTTGGGGTTGAGAAAACGTATCGGCGAGTCGTTCAGTATTATTACTGGCCGAATATTTTTCGAGACGTCGTTCGGCACGTGCGCGTGTGCGAACCGTGCCAGAAAAATAAAGTCGAGCAGCGACAAACGACCGGGGTAGTGGCAGGCCGAAGGGTGAGCCAACCTTGGCACACGGTAGCCGCCGACCTCATATGGCCGTTTCCACGTTCATCTAGCGGCAAGACGTTTATCGTTGTTTTTCAAGATCTTTTCACTCCTTACATCGAAATCGCGGCTCTCAGCGCCAAGACTGGGGCGCAAGTGGTCGCCGCGTATAAAAATCTCATTTTGAATCGCTGGGGAGGAGTTCAAGTCCTCCTTTCTGACAATGGTAGGGAGTTTGTGAACCGGACTGTCGACAGTCTGTGCCGACATGCGGGTATTCAAAAGGAGACGACGCCTCCTTATACCCCTCGCTCGAATCCCGTTGAACGAACAAATCGGGTTTTGAAATTTATGCTCCGGGTTTTCATCAAGAAAAATCACAAGGAGTGGGACGCTCACTTAGGCGAACTCTGCTTCGCCTACAATACGGCGTTTCACACGTCCTTGCAAGCCACCCCGGCCTTTCTGAATTTTGGACGAGACCCGTTAGCCGTCCACACCCTCCGAAATGAAACTGACGCACCAGCCGTCGTCAGTGACAGCGACACTCCTGCCTGGAAGGAGCGCATGAAGCGCATTGACAAATTGCGTGAGATGATAAGTGGGAACATCGATGACGCGCGAGCAAGACAGGCTCGCTATTACAATTTGCGCCATCGACCGCCCACTCACACGGTTGGCGATCTCGTACTTGTGAGAAAAAGGGTTCTTTCTTCAAAGGCGAAACAGTTCACCTCGAAACTAGCATCACGTTTTGTAGGGCCGTTCCGAGTCACGAAAGTTCTTTCTCGGACCGTTTTCGAAATTGCTGACACCAAAGATCCCCGAAATCCGATCAAGGTCGCTTCGACCGATATAAAACCGTATCTCACTCACTAATTCTTGTTCACCGTTTACAGCTATGTCCCCCAAGAGAACCCTAGAGGAGATGGAGGACGACAACATCCAAGCCTGGACCGAGGTGTTGTCCAACTTACTGCGACAGGCCTTGGTTCATCGTCGCACGAACCAAGCGCGAGGACCGATCCGTTTGCCGAGCATAGAGGTGAACGAGGCCCGTGATTTGGACGGACCGCTGCTACCGCCTCCGCCCGCCGACACACCAGTCGTAGAGATGCCACAGGCATACCCCTGGGCGATCCCACTACCCTGGCACGACGAGCCAGCCAGGCAAGAAGTGGCCTGTTAAACTCCGCGCGGCAGCAGAGTCTGCCCCACCTGCGGACAGCCGAGGCTGCCGCCCAACGAGAGGGTCGAATGGCTGCCCCGAGACGCTGAGCCGCATCCTGGCCCCGACCCCGAAGACTGTCTCGAGATCAACGAAGACGAGTCCTCCCATTCGTCCTCACAATCCCGAGCCGAGACTCCGCGCCAACCGAAGCGCGACGATAGGGCCGAGGCCGGCCCCTCCGGAATGTCCAGACGTCATTCGCCAATCCGGCCACCATCGCCGGATACGGAGGACGATGAACCGGTCCCGATGAGCGCCCAGCAGCGCGAATACCAGCGCCGCATCGCCGAGCACGGGCCACTGGGCGTACCGTTAGACGAGGACGGTATGCCGCTGGAGAAGCCGTGGAGGGACGGGTGCTGGAACTGCTCGTCCTGGCAGCACCACTACACCGACTGCCCCCAGAAGCTGCGCGAATTTTGCAAGCGCTGCGGAGAGCCCGGGTACAGCCTCACGACGTGCCCGTTTTACTTCCTGCGTTGGCACAAGGAGGATCCGGCAACGAGACGAGACCGGATGGAACGGGAGGATCTGGCCAGGTTCCTGAACCGACTGGCGGAGCAGGTCCTGCGCGACGCGGTGTTCCTGACGGAACATCTGGAACTGTCCAACGGGCGACGAGAACCCGCTCTACCGGAGGTGCGAGCAATCGCGCAGGAGGCAACGGACTGGGCAGTCTGTTTCGAGAATATGCTGGCCGGCGAGCAGCAGCTTTGGACGACGCCCAGATTGTCCGGCGTCAGAGAGGAGATTCGGCACCTCGCTACACGTCTGGAGGAGGCCAGACGAGTTCGCCCAGCCAGCCCGCCACGTCGTGCGAACCCGAGATTCGAGCGCCGATCGATCCTCGGCTGCGATGTCTGCGGAGCAGACGACCATCGTCCAGGAGAGTGCGAGCCCCCTGCTCGCTATTGCGGCGTTTGCGGCGCCGAACTGGACGTTCGCGGTGCTTGCCGCAATAGAGGGCTACAATGGCACAAGGACCGTGCCGTTCCGCCCAGACGTGGCCGCCGCTGAGTCCACGCCGATCTCCGTTTTCAAGCAGTGAGCTTGAACGTCGCCCTGGCTTTTCGTCCCCGGATTGTTCCCCCTTTGCAAACGTTTTTTTTTTCGTACTCCGGTTCCTTTCTTCTTTTGTAGTTCCTTTTGGGGCCTCAGCATTGCTGATTAGCTGAGTGCTCGACTGCCGGCTTAACCGGTTTTTCCTTAATCGTGTATACAAAGTTGTAATGTTTAGTTCATTTTTGTAAGTTTTTGTTTTCCGTTTCCGTGTCTCGATACGGCGACGTGCCTGTTTGTCTACGCTATAACTTGTTAATCGAGTAATTTAGTTTTGCACTGTTTGTGTTATTTCGGGTTTCTTTTTGTTTTTGATTTTATCTAGATTTATGCCGTCCGATAGTCGGTAAGCGTAGTTAGGTAGACGGGCGGGACCCGGATTTGGTTGTAAAATTATGGAGATTATTTTGTAACAAATATACGGAACCGTTCATAACTGGTGCTGTTATTATTGTTTTCCCTTGCACGAGTGTCTGTGTGAAGTTGCTTGAGCATGTAATTAATGGTTCATTTCGCAGGGGTGCCGTGAGCGAGCAGAAAGATGCCGGTATTTGAGGAGTTATCCCCCACGAACCCGAGTTGGAGAGGCTTAGCCTCAGAGGTTTTTGTTTTGCTAACGCCCGGGCCGCCAGGTGTTGGCCACGGGGGTTGACAGTCGATAATGGTTTGTGTTGTTAGTCGAATCTCGGTTGTCGGCCTATTGACAGCCGATCAGAGTTGATCTTTTTGGTTTGGAGGATACGTTTTCTTTTCGCAGGGATGCCGTGAGCGAGACGAATAGTGCCGGTATTTGGGGAGTCACGACCCCAGGAACCCGAGTCACGGAGGCCAGTGCCAGGGCCTCAATAGTTTGTTTTCATTGGTCGGTTCTCGGTTGTCAGGCCATGGACAGCCGATCAAAATTGATCTGTCGGGTTTTGCCGATCTTGATGTTTTAACCGCAGGGATGCTGAGAGCGAGAAGAAAAATGCCAGTATTCGGGGCGTCCCGACCCCGCGGACCTGAGTCGTCGAGGTTCATCCTCTTTGGTTTGTTTTCTTTTTTAAATTGTCGTTTGTCCGTTATCGAGTTATCGAGGCAGAGAAGGTAGTCTGCCGTTCCAGCGCAGGGATCCACGTCAGCGAGGATCGGGGCCTCACGAACCCCCGTACCCGAGTAAACAGCTGGGAGAAGTCAAGATCACAATTCTAGTCTTAGAGGCCAGTCCATCTGGGCCTTGGGGGGTGATGTGCATCACCCAATATCGGTTCTCGTTTCAGATTTCGTTCTCTCCTAGGGTCAAGAAGAGTCAAATTGCCAGTTTTGAAAAGCTCGCGTTTCGTTGAGTGCGGGATCGCACTGAACCGCGACTTTTCAGGGGGGTGATGTGACAAGGCTACTTTTTGGACGGCCTGTCTGGACAGTAATGGCTCAAATAACACCGAGATTTCGGGGGGGGGGGAGTGTAATCGGAAGCCAAGGATTAAATTGAGGGAAAATGTATACTCAAAACAATAAGTAAAAATCGACTCTCGAGAACGTTTGCGGAACTTGCCCGGTTTCGCGTAATCATATTTGTTTTCAGCTAGTCTCGAGAGCTTGGGCGACAATCGGTTGTCGGTGAGTTTCAGCCTCCATCTCATGCATGTGTGGGAGAGAGAGACTGACTTCGCTTTAAATTGTTACCGGTAGTACGAATGCGAGAGTGACGTCACGGGACCGATATTTAGATTGAAAATCTGAACGGAGGTTCCGGGACAAAAGTATGAGTGCAGGCAATCCGTTTTTATAAATTCGCTCTAATTAGTTCAGGCTTTGCTTTGTTTTTTTTATGCATTGTATTTTGTTATGGATAATTTTGATAACGTTTTTTTTGCGAAAGTAATGTTTGGTGCACGATAGTAATGGGTTTTTGGAATTTTGTAGGGTAGCATACGGGAGATGACGTTTGGCGTGGAGCAGGAGGGAGCTTCATCGCTGGACCAGGATGATCCTAGCTCAACCTTGCCAGGATGCCAGCAGCCGAACAGCTGGCACACAGTTGGAGTGTTTCCAGCAGCCCAACCGCTGGAACCGATAAGCAATGCCCGGCAACTGTGACCGGAAGCCGGACTTAAGTACTGTGCTCGTTTGCCCCTAGCCAACCAGGGATCTAGGCGACCAACGAGAGACGGGAACGAGGTCCGAGTGAGGCCCGTTGATACCATGAGAGCAGGAGAGACGGAAAAAAAAAGACGAGAACGATTCGCGGCCCACCTAACTGCGTTAGCAAACCAACAACTCTGGGGCCTAGCGAACCTCCGGGCACCCGCTTCGGCGGGCAGGCTGATTCAATGCTGCTACAAGGCACCAGCCCGGGTGGTTGCAGCCGCCAGCTCCAGCCAAATCTTGTCTGGCGTGCCGAGGAGCGTCCCCATCTCGCGTGTGCCGACGAGATGGGAGACCTGACAGAGGGGAAGACGTGGACCGAGTTTGGGGTCCCAACCTTCGTACGAAGGGTAAACCCAGGAGTCAGCCCGAGTCGTCGATGAGAGGGAAGGATGTCCGTTCACGAGACGCCGAGCGAGACGGAGAACGGCCTCCAAGCTGCAGAGAGGCGAGGCAAGCGGGGTACGGCGAGCTACGTCACCGATGAGCAGAGCGCTACACACGGCAAGCGAGAAACGGAAAAAAGCGAGGTGGAGGAGAACGGTAGCCGGCATTGCGAAAGAAGTAAATTAATTATTTAAGGAGTCGATTGGAGATGGTACGAGGCTACGAACGTAGACGGACCAAGGGACGACAACCGATCCAGCCCAAGCTCCCGCTCCCACCAGCGTCATCGACCGGTAACGTTGGTGCTTTTGTTAGTTAATAAAAGTTTTGTAAGGGTTTTCGAGAGTTTTTTTAAGTAAAGTAAAGTCGTTTCGGTACGATTTTTGCCGGGCCGAAGTATCTTGGATCGAGTTGCGAGCGATATCCGAAGACGGCAGAAATCAAGGCCGGTTTTTGAAGTAGTTTTTCAAGTAACGGCGAAACGGGTCTTTCCGAGGTGGCAATTGTTGGATCGTGGTACCATTTGTCCCAGAGCTCGAGGAACCGTTGTAACGTAAAAGAGTGAAGTCAATTGAGAGTCTGAACAGAAGTAAAACGTGCTCTCCGGAGCCATTTTTGATTTTGAGAAATAATTTTCCCTCGTGTCCGATACGATAGCGAAAATTGTATTTTTGATTAAGTAGAACTGTTGAGAGAAGAAAATAAATTTTGAAATATTGCCAGAATTTAAATAAAGACAAACCGAATTATTAAACTGATTTTGATTTTGTTTTGTAAAAGTTTTAGAAGGAAAGTTGGGAGTAAAATAAACTATCAAGATTGGCAATTAAATTGTTATTTTGTTCTTATTTAATTTTCCCCGAGTAACGTTAAAGAAAAAGAACAATATTTGGACCAAAAGATAAAAAGGATCATTTCTTGGAATTTTTTGAAGTCAGATTATCCGTTGCGCAAATTGTTCGAGTGCCGCTTCACGGTGCCCGTTTGACTCGATAAGTAATTATTTGACAAGATTTTTGAGAACGATTCCGCTCTGGAAGGGGTTTCCAAGTTTTCCCTGAAAATTTGGTGGCGATCCGAGGCAACGTTGGACCAGGTTACGAGTACCGGAATTGGGTTTCAGAAAATAATTGTCGACCTTATTTGTCATTTGGGTTCCGTGGCGAAGGGGCGGGTGGACCGCAAAACGCCACGTCACAATATTTATTATGCATATTTCATATTTTTCTTGATTACTATTAACTTTTTCAAACGCGTCCCCTTTTCCGTAACTTTCCGAGACTTTCCGGCACGAGTATTCCGGGAATTTCCGGGACTTTTTATCCGGAATCTCCCGGAGTCTTTCCCTCGGGATTTGACAAAATATTCATATAAATATGCTTTATAGAAAGTATGCATGAATTCAACCATACCCTATAGTGAAGGATTTGCACAAATACAGGAAAAAGGATTTCTTGCGAAACTTAAAAACAAACATTTAAGTTAAACTTTTTTTTACCAGATTTTTGTTGCGCGTCAGCCTTAAGTTAAACTTCAAACGTACTGGAGAACGCTATTATTTTATTTTGCACCTGCGACATACTAATTTTTATGATTACAGATTAAGACGAAGACGGTAATACTTGCACTTTCATTTTTTTCAATATCATAAAAAGTTCAATGTACATTAAAGCGTTAAATATAAGATATCAACGTATTGTGATGAATACAAATTAATACTATGAGGATTGCAGTAGATTTGACTAATGTTGATGAAGAAAAGAGTAACCGTATGACAAATTATTTCGTCGTATTACGAACCTTAGTCGATGTTTATTACATTGCATTAAATAATTAAAGACAAACGTTATAGTTCTTGAAAACGTCATCCTTTTCCGAGAGCTTGAACCACTTCTGAAAGCCTATCGGAAGAAGTATCCAGATCGTAACACAGATTTGATGAGGTGTAAAGTACATGTGGTTAGGGCAGGAAAATACACGTTCCAGGTAGACACAAGAACAGAGATAAAATCAATGCCTGAAAATCCAAAAGCCATAGTTGAAATGGTCCTCAATGAAGTAGTTGGAAAGGACCAATTGAAAGATCTTTGCGCGTTCTAAGATCTAAGAACCACAAGGCAGCAGACCCTGTCACTATAAATGAAGTTTACGGTAATAGTTTGAACGGCAGCGACACATATTTGTGTAAAAGTTACGTTTTTACCATACAAAGTCCTTACGCTAACTTCTGGTATAAAGAGGCGCTGCATGTGCCATGATTGCAAAAAAATGCTGACTTTAACGGGACTAAAACTTTGTTTTTGTTCCTTAGGCTCAAATAATGTTGAGATCATATGTTTTTCGTCGAATCATTGGCATCGCGCAACTTCTTCATGTTCTATAAAAGATAGAAATACTTTTCAAGTGATAAAAACGATTAAATCACTTTACATTTCAATTTGTTTCAAATTTATAAAATTTTGATACTTTTTCGCCGTTTATCATTTTTTCCGGCCTAGTAAACAATCATGCAGAGTCTCAAACCCGCTAAGATCAGCAAGTTTTTCTCTATTTTCCAGCTTCTTCAAAAATATGCTACACGCGGAAAAAAAACTTGCATATCAGTGATGCCAAGCACCATTGAACAAGCAGCACTGATTCAGTGATGCCTTATGGGACTAAAGTGGCATCGCCAATACAACTTTATAGCACCCTCGATTCAGCGATGCTTCAATACTAAAGCAGTCATGCTCAGTCGAAGATAGTTAGCAAGACTGTTTCAGTATAGCACCAACTTATATAGTGAATATAAGCATCACATAACATCGTCAACATCATTATATAACATCGCTGAATAAGCATCACCAATAGTGATGCTTATTCAGCGATTCTAACCTCAACTGATACAGAGCTGCCCCGCCACTGTATGAGGATTTTTTTTCCGCGTGTACCTTATTCCATAAGTTACCGAAAGTATTTCACATATTATTGTTAGGACATCGGAAAATCTTATTTAAATGCGTGAAAATGTTGCTGGACGTAGACCCAATTTGTGACGCTGCTTCGTAGGCTTTGAATGAAAGCATGATTTTCACATAACGAACTCCTGATAATTCTTTTTTTAAGAGTTTGACAAAGTTGTTGTTTTTTAGATATTGCCGTAGCAAACTCAAGCATACCATTCAGTAGATGAAATTTCAACAGAACAGTAACTTTATACTGCAATACTTTGAGAAACCCGAGAAAATCTGAACCTACTGAATCAGCCGGAGGAAGAGAACAAAGTAAGAGAAATAATCATTTAATTGAATCTCCATGGGTTATGACTTGGAGACTATGACAAAAAAAATGACAAAAATTATTACATCTTATGTCATAATAACTTTATCGATATTCAAAATATCATAGCGATTGGTGTAACTATTTAATCATCGAAGTGGTGCCTCAGCAGAATCTAATTTCTTCATTTTTTATTTGATTAACAGAGAAGTCCACGAAAAAAGAGGACGAAAAGAAGAAAGAAGGTAAGCATTGCATTTGTAAATGTAATTGTTTTGATCATGCACAAAAATATTGAAAATTTCTTTACAATACAGGAAAATCAGTGCGAGAAGACAAAAAAAGAGGTTAGTCACACTGCATCAGATAGGTCTTATGAAAAGTTTTAAGCTATCAATCTCTGTTGAATTAGTCATTCATGTACCCCTGCATCATTGATATTTTACACAGAGTTTTTTAATTCCAAGGTACTGTCAAATTAACTTTGATATCTTTTTATTCATTTTACAGACAAGTCCTGGGATACGAAGGACAAACGAAAGGATGAACGTAAGAATCACATTTGTTAACACTGTTAATATCACTTACTAAAAAAAATTTAACTTTTATTGTCTTTCAGGTAAATCAAGGGATAAAAGCTCGGCAACCGGTTCGTAAACTAAAACAAATGTTTTTTATATATCAAAAACTAAAATCAGAATGACTTATGAAACTGTTAGACTTGAAGCAGTCGAAATCTTCTGTCCGACTCTTCAAATTTTTTATTTATCTTACAGACAAGTACGAGACAAAGGAGGAAAAGAAGAACAAAGAAGGTAAGCATTAAATTGTACATCGTCTTTTTCATCGTTTACGACAAAATTACAACTTCATTTACATTAAAGATAAAATCGAGCGAGAAACCAAAAAACCAGGTCGGTCACACTATATGAGATAAAAATTACTATACTCTGTTGAATTTCTCTCGAATTAAACCCAGGATCGTTGCTTTACTACACAGAAAATAATAAAAGCTATGACGCGGATCTTAATGCCTTATGAAAAGTAAATCCAAACTTAATTTCAATCCTCGATTTTCTGGGCGCCAGCATTATTTTGAGTAAGGCAACTAAGTTAATTTTCACTTCCCAAGACGGGCCTGTTTCACGAGGCTCTGAGTCGCAAGGGTCGTGGCTATAAAGGTGGACAACCACATGTGACGAACAAACAACAAAAGGTCTACAAAAATAAATAAATACTAAATTAGCTCCAGGAGCAAAGTGATTATGTTTTTAGCAATCTTTTCAAAATACAAATTAGGCAATCAGGAACCTCATCATTTCAAACTCAAAATTAGTTTAAACTATAAGAAAGTCAAAAAATCTTTAAAACTTTATCAACTCAAAATTAAACTCTTGTGCCAACCAGAGATAAAAAAGAGACCTGACCTTAAGTGAGAGGCTTGACTTCTCTCGTTAATTGCGTGGACCTTCTCGAACCTTCTCCTAACGAAATACAAAAAAATAGATCGAACTTGAAATCGCGAACCGTAGTCCAGTGGCAAAAGAGACCGAATCAGGCTGTGCGGGCCTATTTAATAACTCGGACTACGAGAGTCATTTTCCGGATTGAGGCACCGGAAGGACGAGTTGCCCTCTAGTGGACTGCGAGATCTGCTCCTGGCGCTCAGTACGAACATTCTCAACCGATCCTCATCAAGCGTATCCCGGACAGGTCGAGGAGTTTTCCCAGCTCATCACTGCGGTCTCTCCTGGCCCATCCGAGGATTTCGCGAGGAGCCGTGCGTCGCGCAAGCCAGGCAGAATCTCCTTCGCAGTTGGTCCAGATAAAACTCCTGGGCTTGCTCGACTCACGTGCGCGAAGGGTGGTCTCGTCAAGGCCACGGATCTCAGCCACCGCCTTTGATCTGGAAATATTGAACCATAACGAATTATTGTTCTAAAATATGGCACCTGATAACAATTCGAAACATCAAATAAAGCCTAAGGTCCAAATAAGATTTCTGATCAATTTAAAATCTGCTGTTCAGCTCGCAAGTTATCAAAATACAATTAAACAAAACAATTATCGAGGTTCCTGAAAATCAAATTATACAATATTTTGCTCCTTACAGTTGTTGTACAATATCAAAAAAAAGAAAAAGCTCTTTCGCTCTGGACTTTCCGTTACTAATCAGATCATTGTTACAAGGCGTTGCGAACGTCAAAATTAATTATAACACTTTTTTATTTATTTTACAGACCAGTCCGCGAAGAAGGAGGACAAACAGAAGAAAGAAGGTAACCATTGCAATTTTTAATGCAATTGTTTTGTAAAATATTGTAACTTTTTTTACATTACAGATAAATCAGAGCGAGAGGACAAAAAAGAGGTTGGTATACTATGTCAACTCGAACTTATGTAACATATTGGATTCCCAAAATATGCTAAATTAGGAAACCCATATAATTAATATTAAAAATATATAAAATTAAATGAATCTTTTCGGAGCAATGCTCAGATGATAAAACAGTGGATCAGAAGAAAGGGGCCGAGCTTGAGAATAGGGGCGTGGCTTGAATCTCCAATCGATAAGGGCAATCAATAAAGCTCAGGAGTAATAAGGATGGAGTGAGAGCCTCTCACTCGCACTCATGGGTTGATTGCAAGCTTTCGAACACCTCCTGACCTCGTGATACTTTTCTTTACTTTTTCTTTTATTTTTTGAATTTATTTTAGGTTTTTCAATTGCACTCATAAATTAAATGCAAGCTTTTGAATATTTCCTGAGATCCTAATATCTATTTTTCATTTTCTTTTAATTTTGAGGTGATTTTGAGTGTCTCACTCACACTCAGGGGTTGGGTGCGAACTTTTAATTACCTCCTAATCTCCTAATACAGATCTTCTTTATTTTTCATTATTCTTTGAGTTATTTTTGGATTTTATTAACAGAAGTGAAATCTAAAAATACTTTATGATTTCCAGGAAAACCTGATGCATTCTTGGAATTAATTTTCAATTTCATAATTAAAATGAGATTTATTATGAACAATCAAATGACCCAATAATCACTTAGCAATTATGCCAATTAGCAATAATAATTAGGGTCATCATTATTTTCATTAACAATTGCGTATTAATTAACAATTTTGTGTTGATGACGTAATAATCCAAATTATTGCGTCATCCACATTTTTGAATTATTAAATTTACAGTTAAACAAAAGGGTCAGGGCCCCATAACCAAATAAAAATAAAGACAAAGCGATTTCCAATAAAACCCCTAATTTGCAACCCCTGAAAAGCATGAAATTTAACTTAAATAATTAAGAATCAAAGTTCCAAAACATGTTTAAACACGTCACTTTGTCCACGTGTTTTCTAATTAATTATCCTGAAAAACATAAAAGTTGACAATAAGATCAAAAGTTCTCTTATATTTCAAACTTCATTTGGCAATATGTTTAACTTGAAAATTTATAACTTTAAAATTAATTAAAAAAGGGGAAATGAGAGTGGGGACAAAAGGAAATAAGGGGAGAGCTGGGGTCCGTGCCCAGTCTTCAAATTGAGCGCCAGCCTGAGGGCAAATTAGTTCAACCAGCTCAGCTAGCTGAATCGTTCCCTTTAGAACCAATTGGAGGACTCTAACGTTAGCTGACCAAGCGACTTGGAGGTAATTCAATAGTTCAAAAGGTGATCAGGATTTCTAGCCCAAACAGAGCAGAAACCTGACTTGGGTTCTGGAGCCCGCTGAACGGGGATACTCTGAACGCCCGGAGAGTTGCTTCAGCCCGAAAGAGCGAACAACCAATAGGGCCGACATTGTAGACACCAGGAGGCGAGCACTAGAACTCAAGGATCACCTAGAACTCGGTCCGATTATCTAAAGCACCGGGTTGCTTTAACGGCTGTTTTTCAAATTTTCTTTCATTTTTCAGTTCCTAAAAGAAAAAAAAATCAATAATTTGTGTTTTGTGCACCATCGAAGCTCTCCATCACATCATCTCAGCCCCAGCACCCAAAATTTTGTTATTTTGTTTGGCCATTTCAGAACCAGGTATGATTTATAACAATTTTAAGACTAGGGCCAAGATGAGATCAAATCAGTAAATAGCATTAGAGTAGCTTCCCCAACGTCGGGTCCTGAATCCATCTTTGCAATTAAAAGAATTCAAAATAAAAATCAAAATCAAAATCATAATCAAAATCAAATAAACAAAATGTTTTCTATTCTCTTTCATTTACTTTCAGGGTGTCAAAAGCAAATGATGATTGAAAGGCAAATTCGTTGATGACCTTCAACTATGACTCGCCTGAAAACTGATGCTTTCAAAAACACCAAAATAAAATAAATAAACAAGTTTCAAAATCAAACAAATTATAATGAGAAAAACAATTACAAGAGCTTTTGAGATGACGTTGGAGGAGATTTATAGAGACTTGCAGGTTCGGGTACGGAAAATCTCACCTGTCATTGAAATTTGAAATTGTGGTTAGGGATGCCAGTTGGTGCAACCTAACCTAAAATAATAATTGAGATTTAATCAAAATGAGAAAATTAAATAAAACAGAGAAAGCTCAAATGAAATGGAATTCTTGTTGTAAAAATAAAATCGTAAAATTTGTTTAAAAAAAATCAAAAATCAATCAATAAATCAAAATTAATTGCAAAGAAAATTAAATTTGTTAACCTCAATTTAAAAACCTGAGACTTTCGAAATAATCATTGAAAATAATTCAATTTATCCCATTTTATAAATAAACAAACAAATTGAGGTTACAAAATGGCGCCCAACGTGGGGCCCGACATGAGGGAAAGCTCATGCTATAAGATTCTGAAAGACATAGAAAATTAATTTATAAACATTTCGGAGTTTTTATCGTGCATAAGAAAACTAAATATTCATTTTTCACGTTACAGATAAACATAAAAGAGATAAATACAGAAGACGAGGTTAGTTCAACTATATCAGAAATAGTTTTATGACATGGTACAGACTATACCAAACAAACGAGCATCACTGACTCTGAAAACCACTGACTCCTGGCTTTTGAAGTATGAGCCAAGCACATTTTAGGTCCTACATTAAAAGCCAAAGCTGGCACTAGTCGGCCGGAAATGTTTAAAACTTGATAAGTCATATACTTCACGGACCTGGACAACTTATGTATTCGAAGTGAGGTTAGTCGGCAGTTAGGCTGTTCGTCCTACTGACTGAAATTGAGTCAGTTGGACTCAGTGCTGCTAATCTAACTTTCAGAATAAAACGCTACTACTCTTCGTAAGACTTTAGCGCTCTTACGTTCATTATTAAAATTCACAATTGTTTTGCCGACTAATCTTACTTTTAAGTCAGACGCTTTAACTTCATTCGCAGATTTTTAAATAATAATATTTCTAATATTAATTTTTCAGATCATTAGAACTTCCTTGCAAGCATGATAAATATATTAGTGGTACTCCTGAACTCTACATAGTAATTTATATCCTCTATAATTATTTTGTTCTTCTTCTTCAAATATTGAAATGTTAGACGAATTTGGGTTATTTATTAAAGATAATATTTTAATAGGTCGTCACGTGTCCGACATTTAGTAACATTTTTGTATCAAAGACAAGAAAAGGCATTTTTCAAGGACTCAAAATTCGAGTTTCGTTACTCGAGGTTGTCCGAGCTGAAGTCGAGGACCCGAGCGCTTCAAAAACAAAAATGGAAGTCAGTCCGAGAGATAATTAATTTTTTATCTATGATACGAATTATATTTCTCGTCATAACTTATGAACTAAAAGTGCCGTTCTCGCCATCGGCGCAAGACTAGTTATTTTGGGCCTAGAACTGTTCTTTTCGTTCGTGGATGGAAACAAATGCTTTTCTTACACTGCAAAACAATTCACTTTTGCAGCCAGTGCACTGGACATGGCTTGTCAATGCTTGACCATGCCGCAACAAAGTATTCCCTACAGCCAGTCCTAATAGTGCGCCCGTTTTCGTGGCCAGAGCGATTCGCACTGGTAGCCGAAAACGGCGCACTGGTAGCACAGGCTGTAGCTAATGTTTTATTGCGGCATAGAGAACATAAGGACGAAAATTTACACTTTCTACGCAGTTATGACGAAAAAACATTTATAATCATTTTATACCCACATAATTTTTTGATGTATTTATTGGGATCAATAATTAATCGTTGGGATTAAATGTTGATGAGTCTCTTGGCAAAAACCTCCTCGCGGTGAGGCTCGGGCCATGATCTATCATAAAGCATGCAACCTGCGTTATAAAGTTTGTGAAATTCCGTTCGAAAAACTAATAATTTGAACAGAAGTATCGAAATACTTAGTATAATAAATACGATAGTATAATATAATATAATGTAAAATAATATATATAAAGAAGTTTAAAACGTTTATTTTAGTGTTTCTTTTTGTTGGAATCAGAAAAAAGGTGCGTGTGAGCTACCAAATCTGTTGGTCAGGTCAAGAATTCTATCATTCGGCACGTCAGACTTGCCGGATTTGCTAGAAAACACGAACCGATTGTAGTCCGTCAAACGAACCTGACTTATAGTAGCAACAAGTACCGACAATTTCTCCGTGTATCAACCAACACTAAAAAAAGGGTTGAACAAAAATTCTACTGAAATGCCATTTTGCGATATAAATTTTAAAAAAAACTTTTCCTATTTTACTTGATATTTCTGTTCCAATATACTGAAGGATTTTTGTATACGGAATCGTACGGACTTTATAACTCGGCTATGAATACTTTCATGAAGATTAGGTAATGTCTGCCTTTAAACTTAGAACTTTTCTATAACACATGGATATAAATCATGAATACTTAGCTTGACAAATAGAAAAATATAAATCTCTGACCAAATTCACAATCATGAAAAATAAGCGCCTTGAATAAAATTATTGGCTAAAAAAATTTCATTAGATAAGGGAAATATGTTTATTCTAATGTTGAAAAGACTAGTACTAGGTGTCAGAGTTTACTAAATGTTAACAGAAATAACCTGCGCAACGAAAATGTCGAGGATTTACTTAAGGTAAATCCTTATAAGAGTAGACGCGCTGACGCGCAGCGATTCCTCTACGTACAGAACAATACTAGGACGTAAAACTTTTTTTTATTATCACTAAAACGACGGAAATTTCTGACACCCTAGAAGGACAAAGATGACACTTTTGTTCACCCCTCGGTAAACTAACCTTTTTCGATTTTAATTATCTCTTTTTATTTTAATTGTCTGTAATTTAAAAACAATATTGTGAAGTTTTTCAATTATTTTTTATGTGAACAATATTACCCTACTTCAAATATTATTAAAGTAGAGAAAGTCCTGGATCGCAGATGCGAACCGTCTGGACGATTTGCAATGAAAAAAACTTTTATATAAAGAAAGTAAATGTTTCAATGAAGAAAATAACGATCAACATTGGGAATCAAGTTAATTTTTAAGTTATAAATGCTTTAAAGATCATATAAATGTGAAACTTTAAATTCAGCCTTCAAAGTGGACACATTTGTCCACTCTGTCCTTCTAGCGTTAATTGAATCAAAAACAGTGTTTTTGATAACTTCCGATTTCAAAGAGTATTTTAAGAGAATCAAATATTGTTTAAATTATATAATAATTTTTTTTTCAAAACTTTTTGTTCGCAGAGTCTGAGGTCACCTAAAAAATAGAAAAAAGGCATCAGAGGACAAGAAGATGGAGAGGAAGGAAAAAAGGGCTCACCGAAAAAAGTTTAGAGAAGAAATTATCCAAAAAATCGGTGAAGTAAAAGCATGGCTTAAGCTTTCAGAAAAGGGAAAGAAAGAATGGAAGAAGAGAGCTAAGGATGGTCTCAACGTGGCGGTCATGGATAAGAGGGAGGGAAAAAAGGTTCTACCCAGGATAGTTTCGGCGAAAAGAGTAGAGTTAGAAAAGGAATATCCAACGGTTAGGAAGGAATACGGATTTTGGATGAAGGAGGTCCAGCATCACACGAAACGGAAGAAAAGTTTGGAGAAGAAAGGGCAGGAGGAGACTGCACAAATGAAGAATGCCAGAGAAAAAGCTGAATTTGCGATGGAGATGAAGGAAAATCGTAAGAAGAGGATTGTATATGAGATCAACAAAATAATTGAAACGGAAGGAACGTCTTTTAAAAACATCATTTATCCTAGAAAATTCTAGTTTATCAAACTGGCAGAGGAAGAGTTGTTGAAAAGAAATGAAGAGAGGCAAAAAAAGACGAAGAAGAGAGAGTGAAGATAACTGGCAAATAGAGGCTCATACAAGAAAAGCTCAAGGAGGAAGCCGAAATGAAAATCGTCAGGAACTTAAAAAGTCTAATAATTATTGTTATAACTTACCTTAGTTCTCTGAATATTATAAGAAATATAAAAAGCTGCAAAAAAAATATTTTTACTAAAATGCATTAAAAAGTGAGCCGCTTATTTTTGTGAGTAGTGTAGCAGAAAAAGCAGAGAGTGACTGGCACTTGCTTAATCCACAAGTCAAGTGATTAATATTTTCTTTAACTCGTTGCACTGGATAGCGTATCCCCTCCAAACTGAACAGAACCTCACAGACACAATACAAACATACGAATCGCACAAGCGCCATCGTCTCTCTCACCGTCGCGCTAACACAAAAAAAAGTTCCCACGCTCCTCACACCGAGACGATTCAAGACGTATCTGGCGCAAAGTGTTAAGTATTGAAATTTTTCATCAGCTATCCAGAGTAGAATAGATAGAGTATGGAGAAAAAGAACAAAAAATTATGGCTAAGTTGATCTAAAACGACGCTGGTAAGAGCCGAGCAGGTGAGACTTTTTGAGTCTCTTTAGAGGCTTCCGCTAAGACGGTGTTAGTATTAAAAGGTTATGTTGACTGGTCTCTTAGACTGCGCGAGCCTCCACAGAGTTACGAGACAGTGAAAGCCTCTCAAAAAAACTCGGTGGAAATAGCGCGATCGTCATGGTTTTATTGGCAGGACTCTTGGACGGCGCAAGCCTCCATAGAGTTACGAGACGGCGAAAGCCTCTCAAAATAGTTTAGCTGAGGTAACGCGATCCTCATGGTTTTATTGACAGGACTCTTGGACGGCGCGAGCCTCCAAAGAGTTACGAAACGGTGAAAGCCTCTCGAAAGAGTTTAGCTAAGGTAGCGCAAGGCACATAGTTTTATTGGCATGACTCTTGGACGGCGCTAGCCACCAAGTTAGTCGTGAGACGGGGCGAGCCTCCATAGAGTTACGAGACGGTGAAAGCCTCTCGAAAGAGTTTAGCTAAGGTAGCGCAAGGCTCATTGTTTAATTGGCATGACTCTTAGACGGCGCTAGCCACCAAGTTAGCCGTGAGACGGGGCGAGCCTCTTTCCCACGATCTTACCCATTTAATTGCCAACATAGCTGCTTAAAAAAATATTGGCAATAATCTGGGCGAGATCTTTCCCATACCATGGCCAACACAGCTGCTTAAAAAAATATTGGCAATAATCTGGGCGAGATCTTTCCCATACCATGGCCAACACAGTTGATAAATGAGAATATTGGCAATACTATGGGCAAGATCTGTGCCATACTACAGCCAACACAGTTGACAAATGAAAATATTCACAATACTATGGGCGAGATCTTCCCCATACTATGGCCCGTACTTTTAAATTTTCAAAATGTATAATGATATAGCAACGTATGGCATTTGGCCACAAATAGAAGACGAAGAGGCAGAAAATGTAGACGTCGGAGGGGATGCAGGAAAATGCTTATTAAATAACGTTTCTGTGTTCGTTGAGGTTTGGATAACATTCTTAAATATTTACGACAATCAAAAAAAATATTCTCAGGAAATGTTCAATGTAGTGTAATTTCTTTGCAGCCAGTAGTACATTCACCCACAAATATTCTATTTGAGAATATGCAAAACGAAAGGATCAAAGATTGCGATAATATTTCGGAGCTGAGCTCCAAATTAGTTAAAATGCAAGAAAGCATGCAAGGAGACAAGACATCACGAGAATAAATGGCTGATATTATTCTACAGCAGAGCGCTATAATTGCTAAGATGAAAAAAGAACTAGAAACGCTGGCAGAACATAACGCAAAAGTCGATGAGCAGATGCAATTGGTCACGAATTCGATGGAAACGGCTCAGTTACGAGCTCACCCTAGACCATTAGAACAATCAACAGAAGATTGCGTGAGCATAATTTATACTGCAAAAAAATGATAAAAAATAATATCTTCATTCTAAAAATATTCATCGATGAAAATAAACGTCGTTATAGCTGGTTAAAGTGCTGAAAAAATACAACATTTTTTGTAAGTATTACAAGAAATCGCTCGAAGCTGGCACATTTGGAGAAGCTGTAATAAAAGTAGCGAGAGGCTACTTCGGACCACAAGAAATGAAAAACTTCAGAGAAAAAAAATTGGCATCTCCAAGAAGTAAAGAATTACCGCCCAAAGGAGTGCCCCGCGTCACAAGTATGCATTCCGATAAATAGTTGATGTAAAAATGTCAACACATTTTTCAATATTACTTTTTTTTCAGGAATAGTCAGTCGCTATATAAAGAAATTTACGTTTTTCAAAACTGATCCACTCAGAAAGGACGTTTCTGAACGAGAAATTAGAAGCATCATCTTGGGAAGTTGCCGTAAAGAAGAACGCTGTATCCTATCCTATCCTATCCTATCCTACTAATATAATAATACTGAGAATATGTTTGTTTGTTTGTTTGTTTGTTTGTTTGTTTGTTTGTTTGTTTGTTTGTTTGTCTGAGCATCACGTTTGAACGAAGCGTTCGCAAATGATTTCAACGCATCAGGGTGATTCTTTGGACTCTCAGAATCAACGTAGGCTACATTAGAAATCAATTTTTTAATTTTTTTCTGAGAAAATTGCAAAAACATTTTTCCAATTTTTTGAAAATTTTTCAAATTTTTCGTGAACACAATACATAAAGAATTATAAATAGAGTTCGAAAACGTTGTAACGTGGTTTCTTGGATCACGTTCAACAAAGGCCTTTCAAGTAATATCCGCGACTCCGAAAGAGAAGTAAGAGTTAGTCTGGCCTCGAGGATTCCCTGACGACCAGCATAAGTAGTATCGTAGTTTGTTTATTTTAGTTTGTGTGGATTGGTATGTGTGCAATTTTTGATTAGTAGATTTTGGTTTTGTTTTTGGACATTTAGAAGAATTAGTTTGTAGTTGCAGTATGTTGATTTAGTGCGCTTAACTTATTTATTTTTTTTTGTGCGTTTCTCTTATGTTAATTTTGTTTGTAGCTTGTAAAGGGATCCGAAGGTCGGCTAGCCAGGTGTCGCACTCATCGTGGGACATCGACCGCCGGAACAACAGTCATCAGTTCCTGACCTAGGATCATCTCCAGATCAGCAGGAGATGAGCGTGCAAATCCTGGGGGCCTCGGACTGTAATTGCTCAGTGAAGTTAACCCAAGTCTCCTCTCCGAACACCTTCAAGAGCGAGAAATCAAGAGAAAGCTACATCACCGCCTATACCAGAAATCAGACAAACAAATTAATAAAAAAGAAATAACATTAATTCATAATTCAGATGACTCGATTCCCTTTCATTTCTTTAAACAAATTATTGATCTTTCCTTTTCATTTTCATTTTTTTTATGCCAACTCTTGATTTTTCACAAAGTGACAGATGTAAACAAACCGGCGACAAACCGAACCTAACCAACTTTTGAAAACTAAATAACAAAGCAAATAAACATTGCGGCGACTGCCCAAATGTATCAAATTGAAGCTAATTAAATAAGGAATCGAGTCATCTGAACAAAATTGATGATAAATACCTGTAAAAGCTGCTAAACAGCCAAGAAGGCGGACGCCGAGCCGACACGACGCGAACACGACAACCAACTGCCAGCGACTAGGTGGCGTTCGCGTAGACCAACGAAAAACGTCAAAATTCACACTTTCAATTGCTTTTTCCAATTAAACAATTAATTAAACACAAAAAGTAAACTGACAGATCGATTCAAAAATTAATTTCGAATTTTTTCATCTGGTTATTTTTTTTCTTTTCATCGTTATTGTTTTTATTTCGAATTTGAAAGTCGGCGAGACCAACCGACAAAGACATTGTCGATGTTGTGATTGTCGGGGTCGTGTCGGCTCGTACTTTTTGCAACAATTAGCAAATAAAAAAGTGTTGCGGCGACGAACAAAGCAGATCAGGCGAACCGGGACGAGTTGCTGCACAAATTGGTCAGTTTGTTTGCTTATTTCATTAAAATTAAACATGAATAATTTGTTGTTGAAGTGGTTTTGACAGGTCGATCGGCCAGCGGGCTCGAACCACTTCAACAACGTAGAATCAAGCTAGAAAAGCATAGTTTTACATAAAAAATCATTGTATAAGTTAGTTTAATAATTAAAGAACCTGAAAAACATGAAAACAATAGAAAATAGTACTTTTCAATAATGATAAATTGCAATCGAAGAGATACTCGATCCTGATTGGTTCCCGGGAACATGGAAAGGGAAAATGTGCAAATCTCAAACGGAGAGAGATAGATGCAGCGGGAAAAGGACAGCGAACTGAACGCTGATTGGCGCGCGGGCGTCGAGCAAAAAGCCACCTTAGCGAGGGCCGAATCGAGCTTCGGCACCGCTTCTGGTGAGAGCTAGAAGCAGCCAAACCTCTGGTGAGAGCCGGAAAGACTTCCTGGTGAAGGCTAGGTAGGTGAAAACCCTGGTGAAGGCTAGGTACTTGGTGAGAGCCGGGTGAAATAAAATTAATTTTCATTTTTTTTGTGTTTTCCTCCAGTGAGAGCTGGAGAAGACTCCCTGGTGAGAGCTAGGCGAGTAAATTTTGTACTCTTTCCGATCTTGATCAGGGTGAGAGCCCTAATCAAGCCGAAATTCGTGTTTTTCTCTATAGATAAAATTTATTTCGTGTTTTTCTAAATAAGACAGCAAAGATTTCGCAGCGCTCGGGTCGGGTAACCCACATTTTGAGATTAAAAATTTAGTTTTTTGTTTTCTTTCATTTGATTACAATTAAATTGAGTTAACAACAATCATTTTCATTTATTTTCTTTCATTTTTCTGCCCAAAATAAAACTGTTTTTGTTGGTTTCGTTGTTTGCAGCTGGCCGTGAAGCATAACTGAGCTAGCTCAACAACAAAATATTTTTTTTTATTATTCAAAAAGCTAATTCCAATCGTTATTATTCATTTTTGTTTATCGAGGTTTATCGAAATTTAACAGTAGTTTTAGTATGTTGAGTGAGTTCGCTTAACTTATTTATTTTTTTGTGCAGTTCTCTTATGTTAATTTTCTTTGTAGCTTGTAAAGGGATCCGAAGGTCGGCTAGCCAGGTGTCGCACTCATCGTGGGACATCGACCGCCGGAACAACAGTCATCAGTTCCTGACCTAGGATCATCTCCAGATCAGCAGGAGATAAGCGTGCAAACCCTGGGCGCCTCGGACTGTGATTGCTCAATGAAGTTAACCCAAGTCTCCTCTCCGAACACCTTCGAGAGCGAGAAATCAAGAGAAAGCTACATCAGTCTCGTTATCGCCAGAATCCATGATGTTGTGTTCCTGTTCCATAGTGCTGCTACCGGTTTTCGCGAAGCTGCTGCTGTTGCTATCGAGCTGTACCGAAAGTTTATTAAAAAGGACTCGTTCTCCAAGTCAAGGGATGACTTCCCCGGATTGGCCGATCTCTGCCTACTTGATGAGAGTAAAACGTGTGCCTACGACGAGCTTAGAAGTGTTCCCGAGTGGCCTGTCTCGTGGCCAGCCATCCTTGTTTCAAAACCTACAACGAGCCTATAACCTATGGTCATAGACGTACGAATGATTGCATAGGGGCCATAACGAAGGAGTCAGTACCGTCCAGGATAGAGTCTTCGAAGCCAAGGGTAAACGATTGGGACATCAGCGAGAACAGTTTGATGGGAGATCTACCACCGAAACCGACAACTACCACACAACAAGAATTTGAAGTTGGCGCCACAGCATGGGCTTGACTCCGTTGGTGCGATAGCGGAAAGAGGAAGAAGGGGTGCGCGCGCTGAATTTGATATGAGCTACCGGTATCGCAATTTCGCAACGAGGAGAACTAAATCTCTCTCTGAATTCGACCAGCAACCTGTGCGGACGTATTCGACTTTGCTCGAGGGACCTCCCGAGGCCGGACCGTTTTTCCGTCTACCGAACTACCGTGCGAACCTGCGTTGGCCGATCCAAGATCCAGGGCCTAGTTTGAGTTTTACTGCTTTTGATTTTGTGAGTTTGTTCCTTTTTGGTTTTGAGTATGAAAGTTTTTTTTGTAAAGTAAATTCAGTAGTTCAGTAATTTTCCGTTTGAGATGCTACTTGCTGGGTCGTTGACTCGTGTTCGAGTCCTAGCAAAGGTTTAGTTTTAGTTTATCGCTTTGACACTTAATTAATGTAACGTTTTGAATTTTGTTTTATTGAAATTGTAGACTTTGTAAAGATTTTGAATTTTTGACTACCGAATTATCGCAAACCTCTCAGATTATAGCATTTGCGACTATTGACCTGTTTTTCTGACTGTAATGAAATCTGATCAATTTTGTACGAGTCATTTTGTGTTTTTGAGTAATTTATTTTTGTGTGAAGGGTCAATAAACCGTAAATCCGCTTTAATTTCTGTGTTCTGATTTAGTCCGTTTAGCGTTCAGTGGGATCCTTGCCTGTCTTTTGATTGTCAGAACTCCGTTCAGGACCAATTAAGATCAGTTTTTAGTTTTCCGCTTCAACCGGTAGTTTTTCATTAAGTTTCGATAACGCCATTAACATCTTGCTATAAATTTTGGGAATGAATAGAAAGTAATGCAAGCGCAGTGAAAGTGACTGTATGATCCTTTCTGCGTGGTTTTGAGTTTTTGAGTTTTTTTGAGTTTTGAGTTTTTGAGTTTAGGTTTTGGTTTGGTGGAAAGACACGCCCGTAATGCAAGAGGCTTGGTGAATCTTGCTACGTGGAGTTTGGATGTCGAGGCCACCTGGCGATCCTAGACCTTTTTGAGTAAAATCTTTCTATTTTCTTAAAGTTCGTGTAGCTGCCGATATCGAAATCGAGAACTATAACGATTAGCGAAGAGTCTCGTGACCTTGCGCAAGTTGTCACGTCATAACGTGATGTTACGTTTTATATTCTGTAAAATTACCATCCTCCCTTTCTTATTTATAAACAAACGTAAGTATGAGAACAAAAAAAACGTTGTTGTCAAAAAATCAACAACAACGATCCTGCAATTTTTTTCTGAATGCCTGTAGAGGCACAGGAAAAACATATTTATTGAATCTTTTGCTGTCAACTATCAGGAGTCGTCGTCACGTGGCTTTAGCTTTGGCTCCAACTGGTAACGCTTCCACGTTGTTTCAACGAGGACGAACTGCTCACAATGTGTTGAAGTTGCCACTGAATTTGCACCATCAGAAAATCCCATTTTGTAACATCAGCAAAAATAGTCAAAGGGCCGAGGTGCTGCGGTTGTGCAAATTATTGGTGGGGGATGAATGTTCTTCTTCGCATAACCTTGAGAGATATACGGAGTGGCAATCGAATAATGGAAGGATTAGTCGTTATATTAGCAGGTGATTTTCGACAAACCCTTCCGGTCATGACCCGTGGAACCCCAGCTGATCAGCTTCATGCCAGTATCAAAAGTTCAATCTTATGGCAAAATGTAATAGTCCATTGGCTGACTATTAACATAAGGGTATATCTTCACAATGACGAGAACGCTGCCAATTTTTCTGCATTACTGTTGACGGTCGGCAATGGTACGCTACCAACAGATGCCAATGGATATGTTACTCTTCCTCCTGAACTATGCACTATTGCCAATTCTACTGATGAACTGATTGCTGCAGTTTTTCCCAACATCCAGCGAAATCACTTGCACATGGATTATGTGAGAGAGCTATTTCAGCGTCCACAAACGATGTTGTCACTGATTTAAATGAAAAAATATTGGCTACAATTCCCGGTGAACAGAAAATTTACACCTCTTTCAATTCCATAGTACAACAAGATAAAGTGATTAACCATCCAGTTGAGTTCTTGAACTCAATGGAATTGTCTGGAGTTCCGCCACACATACTCACATTAAAAGTCGGAGTTCTTGTTATGCTGTTGCGAAATTTAAATCCTCCTTTATGTATCAATAAATGCCATGATTTTACCACGGTTACGTGGGTTTTTTCTCGCGCACAGGGCAAACTGACTGCTTGAATTATTTTGCATAACTTTTTTCGTTCTTACAATTTGTTTATCCAAACAATTCCGAAAAAAAACCTTAATTAATTCATATAGTGCAGCGAAGCTGACGCCTGAGCGAAGCGAGGGAGTTCAGCTCGTGTCATATAAAAGCAATTTCCCCAAAATTCACAAAGTCATTCAGTCATTGAATTTGATCTGTTTTCAGCTCGTAAAGTTCCGGTTTTCTCATTGAAAATCCACTTTCTCTGAATTTAAGGAGAGTGCTTACAAAAGGACAAGAAAAAGGAAAAGTGCAAAAAGAAGCTACATCGTTCCAAATGAAATACTCAGAACGGCACCGAGGTGAACGGTTACTTCCGAAATAATGTGATTTTGTCCGTATAAAGTTATATAAATTACCGGTCGCGTGAATTATTATTATTCTCCTCCTGATGATCCTATAATTCTTAGAACACACCAAGAAATTCTACAAGACATGGAACAGTCGTACAACATTAGACAGAACGCGCAAACAGGAGAGGATAGATATAAAAGTCACGTAAACGGAGTGAAAAGTTATTAAGCGATGGCGATTTTGAGCGGTTTCAATTTAGCATCTGGAGTGATTGTTGAAAATCTGCACTGCATTTTCGAAGGTGTAACGAAACGATTCCTCGATGTTATATTGAAAGATGGCGGTGAATATCGCATAGGGACTCCAGAAAACATAACTAGAATGAATAACAAGCTACTGAAAATCAAATCACCGACTAGACTTTCTTGACGTACAAGAACTTTAGACGATGTAGCTTTCTGGAAAGGTTCTGAATTTAAAAATTTTCTTCCTTTTTACGCACTGATTGTGCTTCATGACATTTCACCTCCAGCTGAACATCAATTAATAATTAAATTGTGTGAAGCTACATTTTTGTTGCACAAGTCTTCTATTACAGAAGGAAAAACAGTCACTGATAAAAATTTGATCGATGAAATGGCATATAATGTTCATTTACTTACAGGCTAACAGTGGTTTTACATTCGAAGCTTAGAATCGAAGAGTTGTCAATAATGTGAAAAGCGCAAATGATCGAGCGACGCAGCTTGTTAATCGATTTCTTCTTGATTTCTTCTTTTTTGGAAGATGCGTTAGAAGATGAAAATCTTTTGCATGAAGATGCCCGCTCGTTGATTATAAATCGCTTGAACAAATTAGAGTGGGAAATTGCTCCAGACAATTCGACAGGCAGGTATTTTAGAGGGCTACGCTCAATTCGCGAAGAACCCGCGTCCGATACTGAACTCCGATTTCTGCAGGATAATCATTTCTGAGTTAACGCAAACACTTTAATCGCGTCGTACCGAACCGCTTTGCTTCATGGTGCAAGATACGAAATTGAGAACAATAAAGTAAAGGGAAGTTTTTAGTGCACACTACTACAGGCTTCTACACTTGCAGAAATATTATTTCTTTAACTGATGCAAGAGGTACTGATATAGCGGGTATTATCGCTACGCAATTACAGACGCAAAATCCCATACTCCGTTCTTCGTAGATAAAGACTTATCCTCGGCCACAAGAAGGAGAAGAAGAAGCTCGACCCGTTAGATTGCATTTTATTTCTTTTGCAAATATACTGTCGCCTGCCATTTTTATGAGTTACAATGATGACAGAAATGTTATAGTACCTTTGCCGAACTGTTGGGAAACAGACTAAATCTCCCAATAAATAACTTCTTCATCTCTAGAAAGCGTTATATTGTATCAAATATCCTGATGCCAAAAATATAGTCAAGAGATATCGCAGGTTGTAGGGAAATTGTGAATAGAGATTGCATCCCGGGATACCGGGATCCCGAAAACCGGGATCCCGCTCCAATTTTTCTCCGGGATTATAATCCCGGGATCGTGAGACAATCCCGAAATTTCGGGATTAAGAAAAAAAAAAGGTTTCGAATGACATTTTATTGTTTCATTCAAGTCTCGAGGAGAAATTTTCTTTTCAAATATTGTTTCCTAATCTCAACAATACTTTCATAGTTCTAAAAAAAACTTCACGCTCAATTAAGGGGTAAAATTTTCGAAATTATAACAATGGAAGCAAAGATAAGTAATCCTTTTGGATATTTTCAACGAAATTTAGAATTTACGACTTTTACGACGAAAAATAATTTTGATCTTTTTTTAGTATTATTTTTAATAATTTTGAACATTTTAATCTCTGAATTGAACATGAAGTTATTTATAGAACAATAAAATTATCGACGTTTGGAAACAATACAATGATATAGGAAAACTTTTCTTTCAGACTCGAATGAAACTCCCATGCCGAAATTTCAGCATGGGCAAATAAATAAAAACAATGAATAACAAACAAACATGAACAATTGCAACAAATTAAAACATCTGAAGAGAACTAATAAAAACAAAAACTGACGATAAAATGCTTAACAACATAACAAAATAAATCAAATTTGACGAACAAACATGAACTAATCTAATAATTTGAAACAACTAAAGTAAACAAATAAGAACAACAAACTGACGATGAAATGTGAACAAATAAAACAAAATAAATAGAATTTAACAAACAAACATAAAACATTCTAACAAATCGTAACAATGAAAGTAAACAAATAGGAACAACAAACTGACGATAAAATGTGAACAAATAAAACAAAATAAATAGAATATAACAAACAAACATAAAACATTCTAACAAATCGTAACAATTGAAGTAAACAAATAAGAACAACAAACTGACGATAAAATGTGAACAAATAAAACAAAATAAATAGAATAAAACAAGTTGAATATGAACAAAAAAAGTAAACAAATTATACGAACAAACGTGAATAACTATAACAAATGGGAACAACAAAATGGAAAAATAAAAACAACCAATGATGTAAAAATTATAACAAATCATAACCAATCATAACAAACAAACGTGAAGAAATAACAACCAACCAATCAGAATTGAAATTTAAAGAAGAAAATCTGAAGGTGAACGCTTCAGTCTCACACTGGACGAGTGGACTTCCAACCGCAATAGAAGATACCTCAACGTAAATATTCATGCTGGATCAGAGGTCTACAACTTGGGATTGGTTCGAGCGAACGGGAGTATCACCGCAAATAAGTGCAACGAGCTTCTTCGGAGAAAATTGGCTCAGTTCGAGATAGATCTGGATACAGACATCGTTGACGTGACAAGTGATGGAGCTAGTGTCATGAAGAAGCTGGGAAAGATGATCGACGCCGAACAACAACTTTGTTTTGCGCACGCGATCCACTTAGCTGTTCTTGGAGTGCTGTACAAATCCAAGTCCAAAAAATCTAAGGGCCAAGACCAAGACCAGGACCAGGAGGACCAGGACCAGGACCAGGACCAGGAGGATGGGAACGAGAGCGAAGACGAGGATGATGAAAACGACGACTTATCAATGGACACTGAAAACGAGGAGGAAAATACTTTTGGTTGTAGCCGACTCGACAACTTAATTAAAAAAGTGCAAAAAGTCGTAAAACTTTTCAAGCGCTCTTCAAAAAAAACGAAGTGTATCTCCAAAAGTACGTGAGTGCCGAGTTTCCTGGGAAAGATCTTGTTCTTTGCCTGGATGTCAAAACACGATGGAATAGCTTGGTGACGATGCAGGAAAGGTTCCTGAAGTTACGACATTGTGTTCAGAAAGCCCTCATCGATCTCAAATCAACCATCACATTCACCGAGGAAGAGTTCCAGTTGCTAACGGAGACGATGGAAGCCCTTGCACCAATTAAAGTCGCTGTAGAAAGCCTATGCCAGAGGGATGCGAATTTGCTGACAGCGGATACAGCCATCGACTTCATGCTGGCAGACTTGGAACAACAGCAAACTGAGATAAGTGCGAAGTTGCGAGAGGCCCTTATCGTGCGAATTTCCGAACGACGCACCGACTTATCTTCAGTATTGCAGTTTCTTCACGACGGAAATCAAGATGATGACTCGCAACTGGGCAAGAGATTGACCAAGCCAGCAATCGCTAAGATTCTGGCAAAATTTATCCGCAGATTATGTCCGGATCAAGTCTCATCTTCCGAAGAAGAAACTGGAAGTTCCAGTGCTGAAAGTTCTTCAGAAGATTCGACTTCTATGGTATGATATAAATATATTAAATCTAAAACATCTTTCAAATAATATTGATACATATAACTTATTAATCTAAAATCATTTTTGATTACAGGTGTCTGAAGAACCATCATTGAAAGAAAAGCTTCAACGGGCAATCCAGGACAAACTCAACCGAAACATCAAAACATCGAAAAGAACCAGCAGCCTAGAACAAACGATCCTGCAAGAAGTATCCTTCTTCAAGGATCATAAGGTTCGCGGACCTAATCTTCAAAAAGCGTACAACTTTTTGAAAACAATACCGCCAACTAGCGTTGAATCCGAGCGAGCCTTTTCTACGGCCAACAATTTTTGTAGCAAATTGCGAACTCGACTAGGCGACGACAGCATCGACAAGCTATGTTTTTTGCGAGCGTACTTTCTGCGAAAAGAATCTGTTAAGAAATTATGTATATAAGCACTATATAAGTATAATTATAAATGTATAAAAATAATGTTTAAGAAAAAAAATGTATAAGAAAAATAATGTATTAAGACTGTATATTTTGTACAATAATTTGTAAATTTTTCAATTCGAATATAGAATATAAACTCTGAAATTTGATCAGTTTTGTGCTCTTTATTATTGTTTTTTGCAATTGTTTGTTATTTTTTATACCTTTGTTTGTTTGTCGAAAAATGTTTTAACAAAATCGACTCGTTTTGTGCTCTTTGTTATTGTTTTTTGCAATTGTTTGTTTGTCGGAAAAATGTTTAAACAAAAACAGCCCCGTCCAACTCGTTAGTTCCAAGAGAACCGTAATGACCAATGTTTTGTGGCGCTGTATTGCACTTAGTGTAAGGGGTCACGTGGTCAACTCTGTCACGTGGGTCGTGGTTTGTAAATCAGCTGATTGTTGAGTGACAACAATTAGAATCTCGTGACAGGTTAAAAAATAATTTACTTTGTTCTGGCAAAGCCAGTTTTTTTTATTAAAAAAAAGTGCGGTAAATGGTACAATGACAAATTGTATCGTGAAAGGCTGCAATTCCGGACAACGGAATTGTTTAGAAAAGAGACATTTTTCAAGCATTTCGTTTGTGACAAACATTTCACACCTTTTGAAATAATACGACAAAGAAATTTATTGGGACCTAATGGAGAAGTTTTAGGAGTTGTAAGTATCGACTATATAAAATATTTGTTCGATTTTCGTCAATGAAATTTGCAACGAATGACTTTTAATGAGACTTCCTTTTGCATTCTCATTTTATTTTTGTCAATTAAATTCAAATTATGAGTTTTATTACTTATAATTGCTAACGAATCACATTAATTTGATTGATTGAAATATATAGAACAATTATTAATTGAAATATTAAATTTTTTAGTCCACTTACAAAATCCCTCGACTTCAAGAAGGTGCTGTTCCAACACAGAATTTCGGGCCAGTCAGTGTTCAAAATGAAAATACAGATTGCCTACGTGAGAAGGAGAGCATTCCAGCGAATTTTCAAATCTTCGCCGAAAATGTAATTAATTTTCATCAGATATTTTCAATGACTTTTTGCCTTCTCATTTTATTTGTGAAAAGTGAAACTTCAACCGATTTTACTATGACTTTTATGTTGTTTTGATTGATTGTATATAAAAAAAACAGTTATTAATTTGTCAATTTTATATTTCAGTCTGCGAACAAAACCGCTCGACTCACAGAAGGCGCTGTTCCAACACAAAATCCGAGGCCAGAAGAAAAAGATGCTGTTCCAACACAAAATGTCGAGCCACTTAGTGTTGAAGATGAGATAAGAGATCACCCGCGTGAGAAGGAAAATGTTGCAGCGAATTCTCAAAACTTTGTTCAAAACGTAATTACATTTTATAAGACCTTTTTTACAATTTTTTTGCCTTCTCATTTTATTCGTAAAAAGTGTAAAGTTTATTCAATTACTATGAATTTTGTGTTGTTTTAATTGCTTGCATATAAGAAAACAGTTATTAATTTATACATTTTATTTTTCAGTCTGCAAATAAATCCGCTGGACTGGACAAGGTAAACGAACCGATCCATCAAGTGATCCAAGAGCAAAAGGATGACGGTATATTTCAAGAAATTCTCACAACAAACAAAATTCGTGTACCAATGGGGTGGTCGAAATTCGTGTGGAGAGATGATTCTCAAAGTCCAAAAAAGGTTGTCTTCAGTCAAATGAATCGAAGAAGCATCGATGGAGTCGAAAGATCAGTACCAGATTTAGAGTTGAGCATATCTTCAGACTTGACTTTTGAGATAACTGTCATGGGAAGGCTTTTCAAACCAAGTACGATCGGCATAAGTTTCAAAAAGATGGGGGATATTTACTACGTTGAAGACACATTGGAGCTGCTGAGTTTGTACAAAATCTGTTCTGGTTACGACAGTTGGTTCAATTTCAGCTCGTCTGTAGCTGTTTACGACGCCGGTGGTTTATTACGTCACGAGGACTGTCAACTACTGTTAACAAACAGTAGCAGATGCTGCAAATGTGAAAGTGTAAAAAGAAGCGAGAAAAAGAAAATGCAGCAAGCAGAATCTGGAGAGAGATTGTACAAAAGGATAAGACTTTGTGAACGAGCAATGTCTGCTGATGATGTGGCCAAAATAAAACTTATGACTGAAAATTTAAAATCGATGAAAAAGCAAAATGAAAAAATGAAGAAAGAAATTGAAAAACTGAAATTACAGTTATTAAAATTGAATGATGAAATTGCATCGCGTGACACAAATTCAGTTGAAGATTTGATGAACAAATTGAAAGTGAGCGATCATCAAAAAGAAGGTGTTCGAAACATACTCATGGCTGCTAAAAGTAAAAGCCCCAAAGGAAACCGATACTCTGAAAATTGGTTATTATTAAGCATGTTGATGCATATGCGCTCTCCGAAAGGATACAGATTCATCAGGGACAACAACATTTTGCCTCTACCAGGCATATTTACAGTACGAAAGTTAGTTCGAAAGTTAATTGATATAGTGAATGCTTTGTTCAATTTATGTTTTAATTAACATATAATTAAATTGACATTTTTGAATAATTACAGGTATTTATCTCTAGTCAAAATTGATTGTGGTTTCGACGAACAATTTTTTGAACTACTGAGGGTTTCATTTGAGAGCAAAACGAATAAACAGAAGCATGGCATACTATTGCTGGATGAAATTGGAACTCGAAAGGATGTTGCTGTAAAATCTCAAACACTGACATACAACGGTCTGATGGACTTCGGTGATGAGACGATAAATGTTGATGTCAAAGCATCAAAAGCAAAGGATCATTCCACGAGTAAAGCCTCAGGAACAGAGGAAAAGCTGTCGCATCTAGCTGATCACTGTTTGGTTATAATGTTTCAACCGTTGTTCGATGATTATGCGCAACCGATTGCAGTTTTTGCATCTCAAGGACCAGTAAGCGGTGTTGTTTTAAGTCAGCTGGTTCTCAAAGGTAATATCGATCGTTAGAGTTGCTTCAATAATGGAATCAAATGGGTTGTGTTTATTCAGATTCATCGTTATCAATAAAAAAATTTATATCTCATTGCAGCTACTAATTGCTTAGAATCTGTTGGGGCTAAGGTTCATGGTGTTACTACAGACAATGCTACTACGAACCAAAGATTGTGGAAGGAATTTGGTATCAGTGGAAAATTGAATGAAACTCGAACCTTCATGGAACATCCGCTAGATCCGGACAGAAAATTTTTCGTCTTTTCTGATCCACCCCATTTGATAAAAAATATCAGAAACAAGCTGTACAATGATGGTAAACTGCAGGTAAATAATTTCTAAATTTATATTTGACATATATGTCAAACATATGTAGCCGTATATGCAGCCATATATATGTTTGTTATTGTCTGGGTTTTTATCAAAGTGAGTGGGTGAACAAAAAAAATGAACCCATTTATAATAATATTCATAACTTCGTCAGCTAATGCCGAATGAACCTTTTGTAACTTGGGATCACTTCAAAAAATTATTCAAGGATGACACTGCCTTTCCCGGACGTCCTAGAGTATGCCCAAAACTAACTCTGAAGCATTTAGAATTGAACAATCCATCCAAAATGCGTGTCTATCTCGCTGCTCAGGTAAACCTTATACAAAATTTATAATACTAGGGGGCTCCGCGCTTTCAGCGCTGCGCCCCCTGCGCGCCAACCTCAGAGGGGGGCAAGCCCCCCGGGGCTTCGCGTCTCCCCCTATGATGTTGTATTGTGTAAAAGAATCCAATTTTCTTGAGGATTAAAAAAAATATCGCATTCAATTTTACTTCCAATATTTCGAAATCTATTTTGTCTTCAGGTTTTTAGCAACAGTGTTGCCTCAGCACTCCAGTTTTATCAGCAATATGTCCCAGAATTGCGCGATTCTGCAGAAACGGCGGGATTTTGCAAATGGATAAATGACTTATTCGATGCACTACACATCCGCGATAAGTCTGACGGTTTATCAGAAGAAAGCAAACACTTTAAAGTATAATTTCAGTACTTCAATGAAATGTCTATTTGGAATTACATTTCATATTGAAACGTGAAATTTGATTTTCCTTTCTTTTCGGTAATACAGGACTCCATTTCGAAATTAGACGAATGGGAAACGTACGTTCAGAGGAAAGAAATCCCGTCTGAATTTTTTCTCACCAGACAAACTGCGGCAGCATTGAGAGCGACTCTACATTCAACGATAGGGTTTACGAAGTACATGAAGGAGAAGTATAATTTTAACGTAATTTATACGTATAAAATAAATCAAGATTCTCTTGAGGTTCGTTTATGTTCAAATATTTTCATACATCTTAATGAACAAACTTCAGTTTGTGCTCATATTAATGACATTTCACTATAATTTCCAATATCTTGTGATATATAATTGCTAATCTTGGGGCACTTTTTTAATTTCACATTTTATTTCTTTTTGCACGTTATTTTTTCAGAAGTTTTTCGGTACTGCCAGATTAGCTGGAGGTACCAACGATCACCCATCCACTCCAACATTTCTTAGCACCAAGCGAGTCGGATAGGCCTGAACAAAAACGACTCGTTTTGTGCTCTTTGTTATTGTTTTTTGCAATTGTTTGTTTGTCGGAAAAATATTTAAACAAAATCGACGAGTTTTGTACTCTTTGTTATTGTTTTTTGCATTTGTTTGTTTGTCAGGGAAATCCCGGGATCAATCCCGGGATCCCGATATCGCTTCGACACGATCCCGAAATCCCGGGATTCAAAAAACCCGCCGGGATTGCAATCTCTAATTGTGAAGTCGAATCTTTTCTGCGGTGTTTGGTGTGAACTTTTGTGTTACACAGGAGTGTATATTATTCTTTTTATTAATTAATTTATTTACTTATTCATGTATTTATGCATTTATTCATCAATCAGGTCGATTCGTATGTAAAAATAATGTTTGTGAGATTATGAAATTTTGTCAACAATGCCGCACTTAAAGAATGATTTTTGTAATCTTGGAGGATTGTTCGTGGTTGAATTATTGGAAACAAATTATGTTGTACATTTTATGGATATTACTCAAAACTGAAATAGTTTCGTTATTAAACGTTGAATTGTAGTTAGAATTACCTTTCTTATCAAACTATTATTATGATATCGTGTGTAAATAAATTCTTTATACTTCGAGCAAGAATAAGACCTAATTTATTTATTAGTAACTAAGAGGCGCATTAAAGTTGTTTCATTGTTTATTATTTAAATTGCAACGATCTACTTCAAAAAAATTGAAAATAGATAAGAATGTGGAAAATGTAAGTATAATATAAATAAGTATGATGTATGTGGCAAATGTTTTTGTGAATTTCTAAATGTTAGCTTCGCTCCGCAACCATGGATCCGCTCCGAAGGCGGGACGAGCAAATCGAAGGGGGGCCGCAATAATAATACACACTGTGATGATAAACGAAGATGGCGGCTGATGACAACTTAAATGAGCGAAAATAAAAACTTTTTCCCAATATCCGTGCAGCGATTTTTATCATTTTAAGTTGGCAATAGCCGCCATCATTGTTTATTATTACAGTGCGTATTATTACACGTAAAGATTTATATTTTTTTATTTTTATAATTAAATAAAATTACTTCTATTTTTTATTACATTGTTTATCTTTTCATTGATCATCATATTTTATGTCTGTTATTCACACTATGTTTGAATTTACAAAATTTTGATTTTACACTGCTTGCCATGATTTGTCGTTTTTGATTGTTTTTAATTTTACAGCGCTACTTTTTGAGCTAATCATCTTTTTGTTGTTTGTTTTTACCGTGATCGTCATAGTTGCTGTCCGTTTTTCACTCCATGTTTGAAATTAACAATGATTAAATTTAAATTGCTCGTTCGAATTTGTCGTTTTTGATAATGTTTATTTTTACAGTGCTTGTTTGAGATCCTCCCCACAAGGCATGCAGTTACGACTTTATTGTATTTTGAACAAATTCTCACGAAACGTAATGTATTGTGGTCGCTCTGAAATTCGAAGGTGTAAGCGGATCTCGTAGATTATTTTGTCGATAACAATATCTTCGCCTAACCTCTTCAAATTGTCGGTAATGTCGGTAGCTTTGTTTTTGGTACGGCACAAACCATATCCTAGTGCTATGTTTTCGATAAAAAACAAAGCTTTGTATTTAAAACAACGATTCATCGTTTTTTATTCGCGTAGTATCATAATTATAACTTTTTATGATCACTGCAATTGCGTTCTATTGATTTTCTTTGATTTAATCGTTAAAAAAGATATGGGAACGTTTCAGGGATGTTTGTGGAACGTTTTAACGTTCCAACTTTTCCGATAGGGCGCGGTTAGATCAGTTAATGATTGTTACCTTCGTTATTATCAATTTGCATTTGTCAATTCGAATGTTTCATTGTTCGTTTATAGCTTCTGTTTGCGATCAAGAATCAACGAACATTTCTACCATCAAACATCGACGGGTGATGGCTTGAATAATAGAACCAAAGAAGAAATTGAAAAAGGTATAACAACGTTTCTCATCGATGGAAAAGAAGTAATCTCCATGTTCGACCCACCAAACATGATCGAAGGGATTCGGAATAATTCGCTTCATATTATGAAAGAAAAAGTGAAGCGCACAGACAAAAAATTGCACTTCGAGATTACACACCCTGATAATAAAAAAAACCGAAAAGAATTTTTTTTGAGATTCTTTCATTTAACTTACAAAAAACAAACTAAAGAATTAAAATAAACGAATTAATCGAACTCAAAATTACAGAATAAGGTAAGCACTAAGAATAAAAATTTATATTTACAAGAAAATTTTAACTATTAAAATGGCGCATAGTTTACAGTTTAGGACTTTTTCCTTTATTCGTTATCTTTTAAACCATAGAGTATTTTGCAGGGTAAGATAGCGTAAAAAGAAGTTTCACAAGGTCGAATCGCATATTACTTTTGTCTAATCACGAGTGTGTCCCGCCGATTTAAAGAATTAAGGAGACACATTTGCATTTAATTTCTACGGTGTATTTGCAAAATTATCCAAGTATTTCAACAAAATTCTGCACAATGTTTACTTTTTTTCAATGTCTAGATGATTTTTACAGTTTTTGTTTTGGTCAATTCATTTTCTATGTAATAAGTAATTTTTTGTTGACTGACTTAGATATATTGATTTAGAAGTGCGCCATTCTTTCATTTAAAATTTTCTTGTAAATATACATTTTTTTTCATACTGCTTACCTTATTCTGTAATTTTGAGTTCGATCAATTCGTTTATTTCAATTTTTTAGTTTGTTCTTTGTAAGTTAAATAAAAGAATTTTTAAAAAAAAATTTTTTATTTTTGCCCCAAGACTAAAAATTAAGAAGTTACAGTGGCATAAGCCAACACGCAAATAAAACTTTATAAGAAAACAAATCAGACCTTAATATAAATATGTAGTACAGTAAAAGGAATTGACAAACATCGAATTTGTGGGAATTGCCAGCGAAAAAAAAACATTTCACGATTATTTTCTTTAAAAGTCACATGATTGTAACAATGATATTGTAATTTACTAACGTTTATAGTTTAATTAACTATTTTTGTTACTTTTTTATGAGTGAAAACAAACTGAAATTTGACATATTGACAACGTGAGTTAGCTATTCGTATTAAATTCATAAAAATCTAAGGCGAAAGGGGTGAACGAACTGAACATGTGTTCAAATTTTCATTAAGATTGATAAAGTTTGAGTATAAAAATTTTGCATTGCAAAATTTTTGTACGATGTGCACAAGTTAAATAAAAGAATTTAAAAAAATCATGGCAGCCCGCTAGGATGAAATAATAGCAGCCTTCATCATAAATAAATAGAGGACTAACAAAGAGAGGAAAAAAAGGTGGAAATTAACAAGAGCACATGTTTCTGAAGACGAAATTCCGAAAATGAAAGTGAAAAGAGCGGCCCAAGTTTTGAGTGATACTGTGTCGGAATTTTTGATTAAAGCGTCAGCGGGAAACTTACGTATGTTTTTGATTTTTGGTTTTTGTGCCATTTCTGTTAGTTTGATTTTTGTTTTGTTTATGTTTTTTTGGGCGGGCAGCAGCAATAATTTGCGAGTTCTTCAACGACCTGTTTGACTCCTTCAACACCACCGGAGATAAAGATAAGTGTAAGTTGCAAAATCTGTCACGCCAACGTCAACACACGTTCAATTCTGGAGAGAAACTCTACCTTTTCGTCGGGAGATAAAGATTTTCGTGGTGGCAAATGAAAAGGAAAAAGCATCCCCCGCAGTTACTATAAGAAATTGGATACTTACTGTTGAGAATATACTCAAGCTGCGGAAGAAACTTCAAGAGGATTTTGGTTTTCAAACTCTATGTACAAAGCGTTTGAACCACGATCCTTTCGGACACTTTTTTGGTCATATAAGAGGTCACGGAGTGAGGAACATTAATCCAACTCCGGCAGATTTCAAACATTCATTCATAACACTTCTTTTAAGTGATATTCCAAATACAACAATAGCAGGCAATTGTGAAACAAACAACGATCTTTTACTTTAAACATTATCAGAATTATATAAACAAAATTCCAATTAATGTACTCATCAGGTGACCAATTCCATTGACGATTTTTCCACAGTTTGTAACATTGTAATACCCGATGTATCAGTAACGTCGTCCCATTTTGATGTTACTGAAAGTGTTACGATTGCGACTTGTCAGATTTTGGGAGAGGTGAAAACATGTGTTGATTGTGTTGAAGATATTCAAGATTGTTTAAGTGCACATTTGAAATCTTATTTACAGGAAATGAGCTCGTCTATGCCATGGCGGAGTTGCGGAGTTGCGAGAACCATTTCAACGAGTTGCAAGAAATTGTTATTGGGAAAGTAGTTTCAAATGTCATTCCTATCTGGTGTCGTACTATGAACATGGCAAAGAAAGAGGAAGAAAAAGAAAAATTGCAAAAAGAGAGGAAAAACGAAAAGAAAACAATGGCACCAACAGCAAACTTGAATGTAAAAATAAGAAATTAAAAACGTAATTGCGTTAGCGTTTTTTTAAAGGTGTCGAAACTATGTATTATATTTCTTTATTGTATGTATGTACTCATTGTTATAATTGTTGTATTTATTTATTGTATGTATGTATTTATTGAATGTGTTGAATGTATGTTGTAACGTGGTTTCTTGGATCACGTTCAACAAAGGCCTTACAAGTCATATCCGCGACTCCGAAAGAGAAGTAGGGGTTAGTCTGGCCTCGAGGATTCCCTGACGACCAGCATAAGTAGTATCATAGTTTGTTTATTTTAGTTTGTGTGAATTCATATGTGTGCAATTTTTGATTAGTAGATTTTGGTTTTGTTTTTGGATATTTAGTAGAATAAGTTTGTAGTTGCAGTATGTTGATTTAGTGCGCTTAACTTATTTATTTTTTTTTGTGCGTTTCTCTTATGTTAATTTTGTTTGTAGCTTGTAAAGGGATCCGAAGGTCGGCTAGCCAGGTGTCGCACTCATCGTGGGACATCGACCGCCGGAACAACAGTCATCAGTTCCTGACCTAGGATCATCTCCAGATCAGCAGGAGATGAGCGTGCAAATCCTGGGGCCTCGGACTGTAATTGCTCAGTGAAGTTAACCCAAGTCTCCTCTCCGAACACCTTCAAGAGCGAGAAATCAAGAGAAAGCTACATCAGTCCCGTTATCGCCAGAATCCATGATGTTGTGTTCCTGTTCCATAGCGCTGCTACCGGTTTTCGCGAAGCTGCTGCTGTTGCTATCGAGCTGTACCGGAAGTTTATTAAAAAGGACTTGTTCTCCAAGTCAAGGGATAACTTCCCCGGATGGACCGATCTCGATGAGGGTAAAATGTGTGCCTACGACGAGCTTAGAAGTGTTCCCGAGTGGCCTGTTTCGTGGCCAGCCATCCTTGTTTCAAAACCTACAACGAGCCTATAACCTATGGTCATAGACGTACGAATGATTGCATAGGGGCCATAACGAAAGAGTCAGTACTGTCCAGGATAGAGTCTTCGTAGCCATGGGTAAACGATTGGGACATCAGCGAGAACAGTTTGATGGGAGATCTACCACCGAAACCGACAACTACCACACAACAAGAATTTGAAGTTGGCGCCACAGCATGGGCTTGACTTCGTTGGTGCGAGAGCGGAAAGAGGAAGAAGGGGGGCGCGCGCTGAATTTGATATGAGCTACCGGTATCACAATTTCGCAACGAGGAGAACTGACTCTCTCTCAGAATTCGACCAGTGACCTGTGCGGAAGACTTCTGCTTTGCTCGAGGGACCTTCCGAGGCCGGACCTTTTCCCAGCTACCGAACTACCGTGCGAACCTGCGTTGGCCGATCCAAGATCCAAAGCCTAGTTTTTTTGAGTTTACTGCATTTAGATTCTGTGAGTTTGTTCCTTTTTTTTGAGTATGAAAGTTTTTTACAGTAAATGAAATTCAGTATAGTTCTTCGTCCTACTTGCTGGGTCGTTGACTCGTGTTCGAGTCCTAGCAAAGTTGAGTTTTAGTTTATCGCATTGACATGAAGATTTACGTAACGTTTTTTATGATTTGATGAGAATGTAGATTGTATAAAGATTTTAAGTTTTGACTATCCGAGCTTTCGCAAACCTCTCAGAGAATTTAGCGCTTTGCGATTGTTGACCGGTTTCCTCGTCCGTATCGAATTATGGTGATTCTGTATGAGACACTTTTGTAATGTTAAGTAATTTAGTTTTTGCAAGGTCAATAAATCGTAAATCCGCTTGAGTGATGTGTTTTGATTTTGTTCCTTGGTGCTACTCTAAGATTCTTGCCTGGCTTCTGATTGTTAGATTCCGTTCAGGACCACGAGTGGAGTTAGTCCGCTACAACCGGTAATTGTCCCGAGTATCGCTATCGCCAAATAACATCTTGCTATCGGTTAAGGGAGAAATAGAAAGTACGTAAGCGCAGTGCAAGAGGCATGGTGAATCTTGCTGCGTGCTTTTAAGTTTAGTTGAGTCATTTGTGTTGAGTTTTGAGTTTGGTGGAAAGAACACCTGGCGATCCTAGACGTTTTGTTGAGTAAAATCTTTCTGTTTTCCTAAGGCCCGGGTAGCCGTCGATGTCGGGAGCGACAGTTATAACGGTTGGCGAGGGGTTTCGTGACCCGCGCAAAATTGTAACGTCACAATGTATTTATTTTGTGTACTTATTTGTGTATTTATCGTATGTATTTATCGTATGTATTCATTGTATATATTTATTGTATATTTTATACATTCGCATATTGTTGTTATATTTGTAGATTTTTGTAATTTTTGTTATTTTTTTTTGAATATTTGTTACTCATTGACTTTGTTGTTTTTATACAAGAAACTTTTTGAATGGTGTCATTGTTTTCAGATTGTATTATATATGTTATAAATAAAGCCCAAATTTCAACTAATTTTGTTTTCTGTTGTTATTTCATTTTATTCATTTTTATTCATTTATTTAGCTAACAATTTCAATCGTATTTCCACCTTCATTTTCCAACCAGTGATGAAACACAATAAAATTCTTTGTCATTTTCTTGTTATTTGTTAAAATAAAAAATATTTTATGGGTTTTGTTTCATATGTGTTTAGAAGAAATAGTCGAATCTTCGCGCTCGTATTCAGCGTCGCATTAATTCATAAGTACTAAACCAGGCGGCGCGTCGGTCTAAAAATTCTCTGCAGCGAGCATAGGCAGTTTTTACCCCCTGAAAGAAGCTCCGAAGCTTTAGAGCTTCGGCAACTGTGTATAGCAAGAATCAAATAAAAAATTTGAGACCTGAAAACCCGTATACCTTTGAAATCGCCTCAAAAGCTTCGGTTTTGTCCCCGGGAAAGGCGCGTCCACTCGGATCTCACCTGGTAGACAAAAAGGGAACCCCGCACCCTCTAGGTAGCGGCCACCACGCTGCTCCTAGAATTAAAGGTCGCCAAGCAGTCACGGCCCGACGACAGCAGATGGCGCTGCCACTCGCACCCCCTCACCCCGAAAAAGTATTTTCATGTATAACATTGGCGAGTTTGGCTTGAGGTTGTGGCGCGAGTAGAACAAAAAATACTGCTCAAGTCTTTTGTTGAAAAAAATTTTTTCTTCGACACAGCCGCGCGAGTTTATCGATCTGGCTCTTTTGAGAGAGTTCGCTAGTAACTCTGCGGAGTTTTCCATTGTCAACAGTGAGGTTTAAATAACCTATCCGCACTTTTACTTTTCTTTAAACAATCCCGTTTTCACCAGGTAGATCACACAATCATGATAAATGGAGATTAAAGCACTACTACACCGTCACACGACGCCTATACTGAGGGTGCCCATGGACCTTATAGAGTGAGGGTCAAGGACGTCGACAAATCAAACCATTTTGACATTTTTAGAATTGGAAAAGTTATTTTGGGTCAATACAAGTCAATCGTAGAAGTTAAAACAGATGTCCGCTTTCAAGGGGTTACATCTTTTTTAAGAAGAGAGAGTAAGCCAACCACGCTTTGCAAAATCCCATCTTCACTGCACACCGTATGTATACATTCATACCCGGCTTCAGAAAACAGAGAAGAAGCGTTCTAAGAGGAATTTCTGTTGATATTTCTACAGGGGAATTGCAAGAGAACATTGTTTCCTCAGCAAAGGTTTACAAGGTGGTGAGACTCAATAGGAAAAACAAAACCGCAACTTCGGAGGAAAACAGATGAATTCCAACGACGTCCGTCTTAGTCATTTTCGACGGAGATCAGCTTCCATCTGAGATTTCATTCTTTTATGTGAAATTAAAAGTTGTTCCATTCATTAGTAACCTTCGTCTTTGTTTCAATTGCTTTAGTTTTGGGCACTTGGCCAAAGTCTGTCTCAACCAAAAGCACTGCCCTATGTGTGGAGAAAAGGAAAACGTAGGCGATTGTCAAGGCATCGTTCCTAGTTGTCGCAACTGCAAAAACTCGCATAAATCAATCGACAACAAATGCCCGATCTACTTGGGTAACCGCGAGGTCAACAGAAGTATAGCACTGGACAACATCTCATTTTCTGAAGCGTATTAAAAAGTGTTCAACAACGTAGCACCCCCGATGAAATCGAGGTCTTAATTCCCGTCTATACCAGATAAGAAAGCTGAAAGCACCCCATCATTCAGTCAAGTGATTGAACACAACCTCAGGAACATTCGAGACCAGACATTGCCACCATCAGACGACGAGAACGAGAACGAAAAAAACACCAACAACATAACCTGTAAGACAACGCCAGTGGAGCCTGTACTTCGTGCAAAGGAAATCCAACAGATGAAGGCGAGTCGCAGAACATCGAAACGCGCCAAATCCAGAGACGACGTCAACGAGGAACAAAACACCAAGAAGAAGATGGCGCTCGATCCATCTTCAATGTCAACCCCATCCCAGCTGAACCTGTCAAACATAACTACACCGTAAAAAAAGAAGTAGAAATTTCAAGCAAAATTGCTCTAACTCAAGTGCGACTAAATTTCAACTTCATCCAATTTGGGTTGAATAGAAATTAAGGTTTTGAAACAAAAAGGTTCGACGTTATTTGCAGTTCTTTCCAGCTTTACTCAAAAGTGTCTTCGACAACGATAAATTTAAAAAAATCATAAAAAAAATAATTAATCACAAAGGAAAAGTGTTTTCAGTGTGACGTTAGAGGTTAGGTTCTTTCTTAAGCCGAATTTTAGGCTTAACTTTCAATATGTTAGAATAAAATTCCAGTAAAGAGTTGAAAATCTGATCAAAAAAGTGAAAAGGTCAGATTTCAAACTCTAAGTTGAAAATTACAGCAACTTTGTTCGACTTTTAAATTGCGACGACAAAATTTGAGCAAATTTGCTCTAAAACAAGGTTTAAAATTAAACTCTTTTTTTACGGTGTACTAAACTGTCAGATAAACTAAAACAAAGTCAGAAAATTCAAACTTACTCAAGAAAAAAAGGTAAATATACGATAGTTTTTTTTTCGATTCTAGTTAAAACTTTACTCTTTTTTCTTTTTATGGATTACAACTGTAACTCTAATGATAATTGTAACAAAAATAAAAATTTCTATCTTTTGCAATGGAACTGTCGCACAGCTAGGAACAAACTGATAGACTTTATTATTATTTCAGGCAATTTTGATATTATAATTCTTATCATTATTATTCAGGTATAAGTAAAATTACAGATATTGTTTACAGGTGTCTTGAAAGTATTTTATCACAGTTTATTACAATACTTTTATACCTGTCATGAGAGTTGGTCTCATGACAGGATAATGTTAATCGAAACAATGCTTAAAATAGACGATGAGTTTAAATCAATAGGTTTCAATGTAGTTAGATTTGACAGATTTGACGGACAGTATAGCGATATGTGTTCGAGAAGGTCTAATTTTTGAAAAAGTTAATTTAGATATTAATATCAACTGTTTGGAATGTGGATCTATACAAATTTGATCCAATTTCGGTAGCATTTTGTTGGCAACTTGTTATAGAAAACCGTATAATAGAAATAACATACGCGAAAAAAATGGAAAGACTCTACGAATGAAATCAAAAGACACTAAAAAAGTTATTTTACGAATCTTACTTCTTTTCCAAAAAAAATAAAATTTGGTACCAAAAATACAACCCGTCCCTTCGCCACTAGCCAGCTAGCCAACTCAACTAACGAAAAGTCAGTGGTCTGCAGGATCGCCAGGAACACATGTTCCACTTGACTAACGACCACCTAATAAAAATGCTGCGCCTAGTGAAGCGGGGCTAGATGACTAGAATTAAAATCCGGACTGAAAAGTTCCCCAAATTTATAATCAGATATGGGAGAAGGAAAAAACTCAATGATAAAGCAGGGGTTCTACAAGTTTTATATTTATTGCAGTTCCGAACAACTAGGCAAAATTTGGAAAATAAAAGCTAGGTTTTTCGTTTATTGGCAGTTTCTTAATTTCAAAATGAAAACTGTATTTTCTGTAGTCGCTCTCTGGTCGTTTTCTACCTAAAAGGACTGGGGTACGTAAATTTTACGTCATTCTACGACAACACATTAAATTATTGTTTTTTAGTTAACAAATAAACAATCAGCTTCAGATATGTTTATGGACCTGTTTAATAATAATATTTGTTATAATAAATTGTTTTTATTATGTTTATAGCAAATTGCGATTGAATTTTTATTCAAAACAAACACCCGGAACGAAAGAAAAGGTCTGCGAAATACCGACGAGTATTGTGGCTTTTTATTAAAAAAATAATTGTTTGAAACAATAGATTAATAATTATGTTAATGAAAAGTTGATTAAAACAACTATTTAAATATAACTAAAGCTCAAATATTTATATAAATAGTTACAACATCAAAAAATCATCGAGGCGTAAAATTTACGTACTCCGGTCCTTTAAGGTATACGCAAATCTTGGTCCTCCTAGTGTTAACAACAACGAACTTCGCACACAACTTCAGTACAAATCTTAGGCTTTTGCAGCAGAAGTTCGAATAGCTTTACCTAATCAGAATGGCGATCAGAGATCCTTTTACGATGCGGTACTCCAATAAATTGATAATAACGATCCTGCTATTTTTTGGCAACGTCAATGAGTTGAGGTTGCCATTGAATTTGCACCAACAGGGGACACCAGTTTGTAATATCAGCAAAAATAGTAAAAAGGGTCGAGGGGATCCGGTTGTGCAAACTTTTGGTCAAGGATGAATGCTCTTCTTCTCATAAGCATGCAGTCGAGGCACTCGAGAGAACCTTGAGAGATATACGGAGTGTCAAACGGATAATGAGGGGAATAGTCGTTCAAAAATAAAAAATTTGATCTTATGGCGAAGTGATACGGTGCACACGCTGACTATTAACATAACTATTAACCTTTACAATGATAAAAACGCTGCCAATTATTCTGCATTACTTTTAATGATCGGCAATGGTACAGTACTGACAGATGCCAATGGAAATGTGACTCTTTCTCCTAAACTCTCGCCTATTGCCGATTCGATTTGTGAACTGATTACTGCAGTTTTTCCCAACATCCAGCAAAATCATCTGCAGATAGATTGGTTATGTGAAAGAGCAATTTTAGCATCTACAAATGATGTCACTGATTTAAATGAGGGAATATTAGCAACTATTTCCGGGGCAGACAGAATTTACACTACTTTCAATGCCATAATGAACCAATAAGAAGTGGTCAACTATCCCGTTGAGAGTTGAACTCGCTGGAATTGTCTAGAGTTTCACCACACGTACTGAAATTAAAATTTGGAGTTCCTGCGAAAGTTAAATCCTCGACGTTTGATTTGTCTACTTACGTTCATCAAAAAATTCAGCGTGTTTTGACATGATCAATCCGCTGTACACTCAAAGTAACATCAAATGAAGCAAATCGAATATTCAAAACTGATCGAAATGGTGGTAGAAAAAATCAATTAGCCCTTTCATGAGAATGTAGTTTATTTATTAAAATTATAAAAACATACAAATTTACTGTCAATTCAAGCATTCTCTGTAAGAACCTTCAAAATCGCTTTAGTTTTTTGAACCGAATTGTAATTTAAAAGTTGATACTATGCACTGATCGGATAGTGAGATTATGCGAATAATTATTTACTTTAAAGACCCTTCCTATTAGTTTCTAATGTACACAAAATGTTATAATCAATGAAGATTAATTTCGACACACGAATATATCTTACTTGATTTAGGAGGTTTTTCCTAGAACGACAAAAATTATATTTTGAATTCCAGCAACATAAACACAAGATATGAACTTGATTTTAATAATTAACTGAGCTTCCTGAATACTTACGCTAGTTTATTACAAGTAAATTTCATTTATGTTTGCTTAATTGTTAGTTTCTATTTTGTGCGTTTATAAATCAGAAAACAAACAATAGTCATCGAAAGTAAGGGATAGACATATTTAGAGGAAGATAGAAAAGTAGATCAAAAATCTTTTTTTTTACAAGAGCATTACTCAAAAAGTAAGCGAAAGAGAGGAAATTCAGTAGAGTTTGTTTATTTTTGTACATATTAGTCCTTAATTATTTAATTTTATTCAAGTCATAACAAACAAATTGACAAATTTATTCGTTTTTTAGTTCACCGCCACGAATACTGCACGGTTACAAATGCAGTGCAGGGTTATAGATTTTTGGGGTTTTCTTCAATATTTTTATCATTTCTTCAATCCTGACGCAGTCATTGTCCACGAGCATAAATCATCTCATGAACCGATTGTTTTATAGTCTTATATTCACAGACGATAAAATCGAAAATCGAAAAAACTGTGGCCCAGCAACCTGTTCGCGTAGAATTTTAAGCGTTACACATCCGGTGTAAGCTACATTTTTAATAGTTTGAAGGCCTCCTTCATTTCTTGAATTCGGACGTTTCCGCCTCGTCATCTTCTCAGATTCGGTCGTTTCTGCCTAGCCCTTTGGGTTCGTGCGATTTCGCCCAACCTCCCTCGGATTCGGGATTTTGTGCCTTCTCTCCCCTCTTCCTCATGGGTAACGATTTTTCGTGGCCACAAAAACGTCACAGAAAAATGTCCCCATCATGCAGATGGCAGGTGAACCTAACAATTAATAAGACGCTGTCACGTCAAAAACTTTAAATCGACTTAGGAGGAATTTCAAAAAATTCGCATTATTTTCATAAACAGATCATCTTTTTTAATAACTTATTAGTAACCGCGTAAGGTAGCAGAGGGTATTATGAGCACTTCGAGTATTATGGGCCCACCTAATTACTCAAAAACAATAAAATTTTCAGTTTTTTGATGATCCAAATCAATTTTCCGAGATGAAAACCCCCTAGCATACTTCGTTTACATATAAATTGTTTTGTGAGGAAATAAATCAATTAAGTTACTTTGACGTAGTCGCGTTTTAACGTTTTTTAACGTTTAAATATGATTATATAACAAACAAACAAGCAACGCATACATGGTCATTATTGTTGATAAAAAAGCTAGAATTGACCTAAACAAATTTTTTGCGCAGCCTTGCATTGCTAAACATGATACGGATGCGTTTTGATGAACATGATATTAATAACAAACATCACAAATCTTTTTTGCATATACAATAGAACAAGAAAAGAAGAAACATTGTAGATTTGTTACTTTTTTTCAATCTTATACATTGACTAGTCGACTTTATTCATTATCTAGCATTCACTAGTGACATAACGTACCTTTGTCTCGCACTCTACATCTGGGGCAAACTGTCTGATGACTTAGCGAAATTATTGAATCAGCTTATTTACATTTCTCATGTAAAAAAGAAGTGTTTCTGTTCGTCGGATATATTGTTGTTATTATTGTTGTTGTTGTGGTTTTTCTTATTATTATTATCATTTCTATTGTTATTATTATCATTATTATTATTATTGTTATTATTATTATTATTATTTATATTATTATCATTATTATTATGGTATTACATGAATGATGAAGCAAATAAAAATGATCAAGATTGTTGAAGATTGTGGCTTGGAAAAATTATTGACGAATGGGTAGAAAAAATCATTAGGTAAACTTAAGTCTAAGTAGGGCCCAATTGCAAAATGATATCTTGACGGCTTCGAAGCGTCATGGAAAGTGACAAAATTATTCACAGTGACTTGAATCACGTCAACGCAATGATCTGTCAAGCATCTGGGCCAAGTGAGAGTCGTTTCATTGGAAAATTCAACCCAAGAACCAAGTATCAAATGGTTGTTAGTTCCCTCATATTTGGAACTTGAAGAATGAAGTATGTGAACTTTTAAGGACGTAATCATTTTGTTGCACTGAATTACTTCTTGCGAAACGGACGCTTCGGCTGAATTAACAGGCTCCGCATCCGTAAGAACTTGTACCCAATTAGAAATGCCGGTATCAAAAATGTGCCCATGTTTTAGAACGAAAGTGCGTCGTTTCTTGTCAGTAGAGTTAAAAGCCAAATCTTGAAGAAGAATTTGAAATGTCTTGTTTTGCAGTTGTTGACAAGAACTTGTTGAAAAATTGGTTGTTTTTATAACTACAGAACAGCTGGTTTTAGCGTTCTCTCCAAATGCAATATTGTACCTGGAGGAGATATCGCAATCGCCTGTTTTTGTAGCATAAGCCAAAGTCAGGTACCGGTTCAAAGTGTAGACAGTAACAGATTTTGATTTTGACATCTCAAGAGCTGTGGATTCAAATGTACCGATAATGATGGGTGTCCCTGTGATGTATCCAGGGTTACCACTGCGTTTAACAGAAACTTGATTGTCAAATTCGATCCACTCAAACTCCACCTCGACAAGTTGAAAAAATGGAGAGGAAATATTCGCTAGCTTGAAAAAGGTAGTGAGCTTTTTGATACCCTCTGTGCCGTTGTGGTGAAACAAGTATTTTACTTCTTTCACAATATTCTCACATATTTTGTCACTGCAAAATCCACCTCTACTTTCCCTAGTCGTACAGTGATCCCAGGAATCTGCACAGTAGTATTTCTTCAGGGGAACACAAACAGTACCCGGACAGGTCTAAAACAGTTTAAGTGCCAAATCCGTAAGTACCTTACAAACACAGCTGCGCTCAAAGAATGGGACTGAATATTACACACTGCAGCGTTCGCAAAGTTCATCAAAGTTTGATGAATGCATTTTAGCGGATTTTAAAATCCGAGTTTGATCCATTTTCGATCATAGTTTGATCGATAGACGCTGCAATGTTCAATATTTGATCAAATCGATACACACTAGATTTGCATAAAATTTTGTAAGTTCGTTTTCAGGGTAGTTTTTCATGAAGGAAGTTTTTTTTGTTTAATGTAAGTTTTTACTAGTTACCTGATTAATGAATAATCTCCAAGCACTATTTGAAAACAAAGGCGTTGATAACACGGAAAAATCGATGAAATTTTGCACAAAAAGTTTTTTGTTTTCATTAGAAAGATTTATTTGATAACATGATTCTTTCCAGTTATCCAGATACGTTATGGATTTCTTAAAAGTGCATTGACTTGTAAAACCAGGTTGGGTGAATTCTGAAAAGACAACAAAATCGTAAATTGTGGCTTAAGAATTCCGTTTTGAAACTTACCTAGTGGTTTTAACAATCCACCCTGTATCGTCCAAACTAGGTCTCCATTTTGATACAAATTTTTGACGTCGATCGTAGGTTTTATGTTTCTTCGATTCCAAAACCATTCTGAAGCTGCATTGTCATTGCTTTTAATATTCTTTTTCAAAAGTTTTAAGTCGTACTCTAACTAAAATATTAATACGAAAGTGTGTAAATGTGTTTATATTATCTTGAAAATAAGAATAGCATCAGGTTAAACAGAAATTGAAACTAACGTGATCTCGTGGATTATGAGTTGATGGGAAGTTTTCACGAACTATACAGAATAAATAAGCAACAATTTTTTTGTAAATGTTAGGCGTGTAGTTGCTGACAATCGAATTTTGTTTATAACAGTATCGATTATGGTAAATTTTCATCTCATTTCGTTTACAGTGCGAAAAAACACTCAAATGAAATTCATTACAGTCCTTGTCGCAACAGCAGTTGATATCACACGAAGCGACCTGAAAAATCAAAGATCATACTTGAAGGATCTTAATGGAAGATTTCTAAATGATTTTTTTATAATTATTTACCATCAAGTCGCATTGACAAACATCTGCTTTTATTTTGCGAATTCCAGAATAACGATTTTCTAAACTCCGATTGCTGCTCACAATATACATTGGTTCGGGCATAGTGGTGTCGAAATCAGAGTACTCATCATAATTAGCAGATACATTTTTCATCTCATCATAAATAAGATTTGGTTGCAACAGCCAACCGCTGTTTGTTGAATTGTAGCAACTACTGCCTAAACAATTAGATACAGTACGAGTCGGCCACCCCAACAAAATACATGATTCTACTATTGAAATAAATATAAACTCTTTCCACATTTTTTTACAATTTGAAATGCGTTTTTTACAGCTGGCACCCGAATTTTTCGAAATTTTTTGCCAAGACGTAAAGGTTAATCTCGACACTACCCATACTTTGTGTTGTCAATTCAAATCTGTCATCGCTGTTTACAAGGACATTCGGGCTTTTTAATTGAACAGTCGTTCCCAAAAACTTTTCTTTCAGTTTATCGTTCCAATCACCTGCCAGTCAAGACAAACATTAACGAATATTTTTTTAAAATAATTTTAGGAATTTCAAAAATTTATTATTTTCGTAAGGGTAATTAGAAATGATTATCAATTGATCTGATCTAATGAACAAACTTTTCGAATGATTACTTGTTTATTGATCATTCAATAATTCGACCATTTAATCTATTGGATCATTGGATGGATTGAATTTTTAGATCATTTGAAACATTGATTGATTAATTACTGACATATTTCAGCAATCCCGATTATTCAATCATAGGCCCTTCATTCTTCCTAGTGCAACTTTAAAGCAACGTAGTTTAACACTATGCAAGATCCCCAAAAACACATTTTGATCAAAACTTCAACAAATTTTGTGCAAATCTATTTTGTAGTGATTTGATCAAATTGTGCACACCACAGCGTCCGCACATTTTATCAAAATTTGATCAAATTTTATGTACGTTTTTTTTTTATAAAAAGACTGTATGGAATAATTCCCCGCGTTGAAAGTACCAGGAATTTCCAGCGAAAATCGGTTGAAGGGAAATAATAGGTAAAAATGCCTAGAAATTTCCTGCGATTCAAAGGAAAATTTCACCGAAAAAAAAGTCGGAAAAAGTCTTCGATGGAACTTTCCAGTGAACTTTTAACGCGGGTCAAGTCTTTTCTGAATAGTTACAATATTTTTCTATATGTTAGGCCCGAAGACCGAAAACGATAATTCCGAAAAAAACGACCACATCGCGTTCTGGCTGCCTCCGAATGCCCATGACACGTTTCGGCTGTTTTTAAACGCTCGCAACGCGTTCTAGTAATTGTTAAACAACCGGAACGCGTTTTGTCAATTGTTGAACGCTCACAACGCGTTCTTAATGTTCGAGTTGTATTATCAGCCTTTTTCTACCTGCGTATACGCAGGTAGTTGATAAAATTCATATTGTTTTTATGAAACAAATTGATTTCAATCCATTTTCCATAATTGGATACCAAAAATGGGTTCGGATTTCTCGTTGAATCATTTCAACGATGTTAAATTACTTTTTATTGTTTTTTCAGTTCTAGAAAAAAGTTACACTAAACTCTTATAATTAAGTGTTGAGCATACAATATATGAATGAATGAATGAAATTGAAAAAAAAAATATATAAATAACCTTTTTTTTATTTCGAGATTTCGTCAACTTTCCTAAACAATAGGTATACGGTCATTATAATTGTCATTATAATTATATATACTATTGTTATAAACTGAAGGTACTAGAAATGTACACCTATTATTTAACATTACTCCAGTACAGCATATTTATGATCATTTGTAATTTGTATGATCTTTTCGGAGATTTTATTTTTCGATGACAATAAATTAAGTGATCATGAAGGAGGTCTAGAAATTTTCAACCTATGTTTCCAATCCTTTTCAAAGGAACACTTTGCCTAGAAATTAATTTTTCGAGAAGGTTTCATTATAATTACATCTAATAATCCATCGGGGAGGTATTGCTTTTGAGTATATAATATCTAACTCGACTTTATTAAAAATCAGTACAGTTCTTGTCAAGGTAGCGAGAAGATCAGTCTGTCATCGACTACTCAACTTACTAAAGTTGTTTTAAAGTCAAACATTCATTAAAATGTCTGATAAATCAGCCAAAGAAATTTTTCATGAAAAAGTAAAACCAATTATTGATGGTTGTGACGAGAAATCTATGTTGCTGTCATTTAACTTATTGTGGAGTACAAATAAAACTTGAATTTATGACTTTTGGACTTTATGAGAAACTATTCAATTGTAAACAACTACAATTAAATACAAACGAGAGGTTTTTCGAACTTTCGAGTACTTTACATCGGTGCGTTACTTATTTTTTCGTCTCACTTGAGACAAACAATATTATAAACAACGTGTACGACAAGAACGAAGCTATTCGCACGGCTTGAGTCCCAGCGTTCCGCGCGAAGCTGTTCTTTTCGTACATGTTGCTTAATATACTATTACAAGAACTGTTTGAGTAACATTTTGAATTACATACTATCGTCGGCGATAGTGAATTCATTGCGCACATGAAGTAGTTTAAGAGTCTTTAACATATAACAAATCTAACAACTTCTGCCTGTTTTCAAAACAGCGGTGTAAACTGGAGTTCGGAGTAAAGCGAGAAACATTTCAGCCTGTTTTCCTATTATTTAAATCTCCTTCATTTCACAAGTAACTGACACCCCACTTCATGTCCTTTGAACTTTTCCAGTTTTTCATATTGCAAATGATAAAATAATATGTGACAAATCGTGATAACAAGTTAACAAAATATATCGACTGCATATGAAGTTAACTTGCTACAACAGATCATTCATAACAGATTTTTTCCCATGAACCTCTATTTGATTTTCATGTGACTTTCATTTTCAATTCCTTTAATCCTTTACCCAAAGCAGGCATCATAACAATTGGAGCGCAAAGTCTTGATCAGCCTCCTGCACTAAAACCGCTGATAGAAACGGGAGCTGCCCCTTCTGTCACCAAAGATGCCATCAACAATTTTGACGCAGTTTTCGACCACTCTATATTCTCCGTTCAGCATTCCGACGGAGACGAGAAAGGTTTGGAATTAGTCACCGAGCTAACACCAGAAGATCCCATTTTTTTATACATGATGTGGATGCTTATTTTTAAATTCTTTTAATAACTATTAAAAACTTTTCCAGCTCTTTCGATAATCCGATCGCCTCTGAGTCTCTCATTCCGCCCGAGAAAAACATCCCAGTAAACGCCGATTGCAGATCAATTCTTTCGACAACTTTAACAAGTTCGAAACCTGACTACATGACTATAGTAACGGTAATATTTGTACAGTTTTTTGTAGGTCATTTTGATTTCCTTATTGACCTTTTATCAGTAACAATTAACTTTATTACAGGCTCGCAAAATACAGCAGAGAGTCATGCACCTGCTAATGTCCCGGAGGTATTTGCTCAAACGTTGTTTTGACCAAAACCTAAAAATGCTAACGTAGGAAAAAGGCAGCCAAGACGCGAAATTCCTAGCGTTTCATGGGCTTAATGTCACGACTCAGTCGAAGAAGAAAAAGAGCAAAAGAAAAGGGGAATCAAAAAAAGGAAAACCCAGAAACTTGAAGCTGCACACGGGGAAAACTAAATGGCTCAAACAGACCCGAGTTAGGTTAGTAACAAAGTTATCTACCAACATTGGAATACGAAATAAAATACTCCTGTAACAATGTTGAATTTACCTCTGAAATCGAGGTAAATCGCAAGATAGAAAAAGTAGACTATAACGTATTGTTTTTTTTTATTTTTGATCACTATTATAAGTTTAAAATGTTGTTTTTGAACAATTAAGATAATAATTGAACAAAAATAGAATAACAAAATTTATCAAAAGGATTTTGTGAATGAATTTTGCTTTTTAAATCCACTTATAAGGTGAATGTCCCAATTACCGCTTTGTCCCGATTAGTAACCACTTTCAACATTGAAATTAAATAAAAAAATATTATGTAAGGTAAATGAGCCCCTTATCGTGAGTTTTCCGGGTATAGACAATTTGTTGAAATATATAAAAACATTAGTTGTTATTTATATATGTAAAAAAAGTTTATTAATTATACGGAAGGTTAATCTGATTACTCTTTCGTTATTGTTGCATAAACAAAGGGGAAAATATTTTTGTAATCTCTCACTGCTCGGTTGTGCGCTAAAAGCTTCATTTCTTACATTCTCAACTAAGGATCACCGTCACATGCAATATTTTGTATTTATTACAATTGAAATATAATTACTTCGCAAAAAATCGCTTTATTGAAAGTATCATTAAAAAATAATAAACTACTTGAAATTAAAACAAAAGTATTTTTAAATAACAAATAACGATAAGGGGCACCGCACAAGTTGGCTAGTCTTGTTATGGTGATTGTGTTGACATGACCAAAAAACTAACCTATAAATTTGTTTTGATTTCAATTTGTTGGATTACTTTTATCATTCGTTTAACAAATCTGTAATTCGGTTTGATACTGTTTTAAAAGTAACTGTAAATGCTTTTACGACCAAAACTGGTCGAAATATGTTATTTTATATTTTTCATAACAAAGCAAAATATCGCAGTAAGTGGCACGAAACATGTTACGATAAATGGCGTACGGCAACCAAAAGACTCACGATAAGTGGAACCTACAGCTTTTTTTACAAAATCAAATATTATTAATAAATTGATGGGGTTTCCCAACAATCTGAAGTGACATAAATGTTCTTCAAAAAAATATCTATTGAAAGTATTTTTTTATTTCAAAATAATCAATATTGACTCTAGCATCGTTTCTTTTAAAACTCACAAACTTCTTGAACTCACGATAAGGGGTGCTTTTACCTTAGAAAATTTTCAATTTTTAGATAATTCATTTCAAATGCAAAACCTTGACTGGCGATAAAGCAGGTACCTTGACAATTATTAGTTGAATGTCGATTCAATGTGAAAATGTCTATCCATTCAATTTCAAGCGACGAAAGTTTCCGGTTAAACTTGCTTTTACTATGACGATTAATAAATCTCAAGGTCAAACATTTGAACATATAGGCATTGACTTACGAAAAGGAGTTTTTAATCATGGTCAATTTTACTTGGCAGTATCTAGCGTACGATCGTGGAACTCTTTGAAAATTTTTCTTGATTCTAATAATAACAGCAAAAGTTCGACAAAAAATTATGTATATGAAGAGCTGTTTACATAAATTCTTATTATCACATTTTGAAAGTTATTCAAAAATTATTAAGCATCGTAGCAAATCGTTCCATTTTAATGGTTGTTTTTATTTGCCAACCAAAAAGCTAAAAATTAAGGTGGGACTAACACGGAATTTTTTTTTCTTACGAAATTAATGTAACTTTCAGAAAATGATCTTTAGGTATTCGTACACCTGTTGTTAAAATTTTATAGACATCTTGAGTTCGATAACGAAGATATATAATCTTGAAGTTGCTCTTATTTGTGCAGGAAGGATAGGACAGAGCGATTATATGCGCTCACCCTATGTAAAAGATCCGGCCCGGAATCCGGCTCGGAATCCGTTAACGGATCTGTTAACGGATCTGTAAACTGTTCGTTCGAATTTGTCGTTTTTGATAATGTTTATTTTTACAGTGCGTGTTTGGGATTTTCCCAATAAAAGTAAACAAAACCGCAAACCCATAACAATATCAGTAAACATCTCAAAACAAATAGAATAAAGAGAAAAACTCACGTAAACCATAAGTTACGAAATAACCATTCACCGGATTTGAATTTTTACGTATCAAAATACACAGAAAAAAAATTAACATTTTAAATGTTAAAATTTGTGAGACATTACTTACTAAAATTTAGTATAGCTTTGATTCCAATAAATGAAATCATAATAGATCAAATTTTAACATTTTAATGGAGAATCCCAAACAAGCACTGTGAAAATAAACATTATCAAAAACGACAAATCCGAACGAGCAGTTTAAATTTAAACATTGTTAATTTCAAACACAGCGTGAAAAACGGACAGCAGCTACGACGATCACGGTAAAAACAAACAACAAAAAGATGATCAGGTCAAAAAGTAGCGCTGTAAAATTAAAAACAATTAAAAACAACAAATCACGACTAGCAGTGTAAAATCAAAATTTTGTAAATTCAAACATACACGGAGCGGAAAGAATCTCAAAATTTAACATTTTTAATGTCGGAGTAGGAACAGACTCGAATCAGCTTACATTTTCATATTAAAATGTTAAATTTCAGCATGTTTTGTGCGAAAAAATGATGTTTGAATATTTTAATTTTTCAAATAAAAAAAAGTAAGATTTTTGCTGATAAATTTTAAAATGTAAAAATTTTAATTTTTCGTAAACACCATTCGTCAAATTTTAACATTTAAAATGTTAAAATTTGATCTATTTATGTTTCATTTATTGGAATCCAATGTTTTGAAATTTCATCGGAGCATTTGTTGTTTTTTCGTAAACTCCATTCGTCAAATTTTAACATTCAAAATGTTAAAATTTGATCTATTTATGTTCCATTTATTGGAATCAAATGTTTTGAGTTTTCATCGGAGAAGTTGTTTTGATTGCACGACCAAGTGAACGAGCAAAATCTTTCTCGCAAGTACCTTTTTACAACGCTAGAAGTATATAAGGATCCATCGGCGCTTATTACAAATGTGCGTAATACCAAGTAAATCAATTAAGAAAGGTAGCGCCCTGACACCTCTGTCGAAATAAAAGTAAACAAAACCACAAACCCATAACAAACCAGTGAACATCTAAAAAAAAATAGAATAAAGAGAAAAACTAACGTAAACCATAAGTTACTAAATAACCATTCACCGAATTTGAATTTTTGTGTATCAAAATACACAGGAAAAACAATCAACATTTTAAATGTTAAAATTTAATTGTGAGACATTAATTTATAAGGGAAAATCCCAAACAAGCACTGTAAGAATAAACATTATCAAAAACGACAAATTCGAACGAGCAGTTTAAATTCAAACATTGTGAATTTCAAACATAGCGTGAAAAACGGACAGCAGCTATGACGATCACGGTAAAAATAAACAACGAAAAGATGAGCAGGTCAAAAAGTAGTACTTTTTGTAGTACTTGTCAAAGACGCAGAACACACTGGGTTCAGCGATGATTGCCCTAGGCAAAGGGATATCATTGCTACTCGATACAAAAGGCGAGCCTGTTGATAGAAATGAACTCTTGACGTGTTTGTGTGATACAGGTAAACATAACCTCACAAAGGTTGCTCAACCGTTGTGTTTGCTTATCAAACACAATGACTAGAGTAAATAAATAATAACAACAATTATTAAATAAATGAATAAACACAATGACTAGAGTAAAGAAATTATAACATCAATTATTAAATAAGTAAATGAACAGCAATGAATATTAGTTAAAAAATGTGTCGTTTTTTGTAGGAAAACTGTGTGCAGACGTGTATCACGATCAATCTACTTCAAGGAGAGCTCTCATTATGTCCAAGGTCTCGGACAGGAGATTTAAACAGTTGTTCAAGGAATCTGAACCGGATGCACGTTTGTTTGGGAACGATTTGACTGAGAAAGTCAAATCTTTCCTTTCTTATGACAAAACAAGCAGTAAACTTTTCTCAAATCCTGCTAAAGAAAGGAACGCACCCCCCAAGCAAAACTTTTCGGGAAACCCAAGAGGCCTGCAACACAAGTTCCAGGGTCAGTCTCAGCAGGCCTACGGAAACAAGGACCCGTCGAAGTACTTCAGTTTCAAGACTCAGTCACCAAAATTCAACCCGAAAAACAACAACAAAGGCTCATTCAAAAGATCGAAACCGCCAGAGCGCCACAACAAGAAGTCGTAGAGGTAAAATTCCTGTCAGGAGGACTGCGTCACCACCTTAACGATTGGCAATCCATCACGAACGACACTTTTATTTTGAACTGCGTCACCGGTTTTAAACTCAATTTTTAAGATAAGCCGACTCAAGTAAATTTTCCTACGGTTCCGTTTCTCAAGCCATCTCACTCCATGGAGGACATGGAGTTGGCTATCAATGATCTTCTTTTACTGGGAGCAATAAGACCTTGTACCGCGTCTTCGGGGGAATTTATTTCCTCTTATTTTCTCGTTCCAAAATCAAACGGCGAGTTTCGCTTCGTACTAAATTTAAAAAAACTCAACAATTTTTTGGAGGTTAAATCTTTCAAGTTAGAAGATGGTCGTTCGGCGGCACGGCTGCTTTGTCAAGGGGATTTCCTAGCAAAGATAGATTTGAAAAACGCGTATTTTTCAATACCGGTAGATGAATCTTGTACAAAATACTTACGATTCATTTTCAAAAACCAAAGATTTGAGTTCGTTTGCGTCCCCTTCGGTTTGAACATTGCTCCTTGGTTGTTTACCAAGTTGATGAAGCCGGCTATTAGTTTTTTGCGAACAAAAGGTTTTAGGTCAGTTATTTATCTTGATGATATTCTCTGTTTCGGTGCAACAGAACAAGAGTGTAGAGAAAATGTTAGAGTCAAAACTGAACTTTTGAAAAAGTTAGGTTTTGTTATTAATGAAGAGAAAACTGTTTTTGAACCTGTACAAAAAATTGAGTTCCTAGGAATTATTTATAATTCAGTTGACATGTCGTTGAGCCTACCCGCTCAGAAAAAGAACGAAGTTTTAGATCGGTTGGCTTTTTTCGAGAGTGCTAGTCATTGTTCGATTAGACAGTTTGCCAGTCTTATAGGGTTACTAAATTTTTGTTGTCAAGCGCTTAAATACGGCCGCCGTTATTTGAAACCTTTAGAGAGGGTGAAATTTTTAAAGTTGATTTCGACCAAAGACAATTTCGATGCGAGTATGAGCTTATCACGTGACTTGCATCCGATCTGGCGTTGGTGGCGCTCCAACATCCCAAGTGCGTCAGTTCCAATTAGACGCATGGATTTTGTAAGAGAGATCTTCTCAGACGCTTCAAAATCGGGGTGGGGGGGCTAACTGTGGGAGTGAAAACGCCCGCGGTTTTTGGTCATCCAGGGAAAGGGATCTCCACATCAACCAACTCGAGCTGATGGCAGCTTTTTTTGCGCTCAAATGTTTTGCAAACGATTTGAAAAATTGTAATGTGCTTTTGCGCATCGATAATACTACCGCGATTGCTTATATAAACAAGATGGGAGGGATTCAATACCCTAATTTGAGTCAAGTAGCTTTTGATATTTGGAAATGGTGCAAAGATAGGAATATTTGGGTTTTCGCATCTTATATTAATTCGTCGGAAACATAGACGCGGATCGCGAATCGCTTGTTCAAAATGTTGATACGGAATGGGAGATCGCAAACGGGGTTTTCGAACATGTGGTCAACAAGTTTGGTCGTCCGGACATTGACTTGTTCGCATCAAGAGAAAACACAAAATGCAAAAGGTTCTTCTCCTGGAAGCGGGACCCGGAGGCGATCGCTGTGGACGCTTTTACTCATAATTGGCGCGAAGTAGGTTTTTTCTGGGCCTTTCCACCTTTTTCGTTGATTCTTAGAACAATTCAAAAAATTAAGTTAGATAAAGCTACCGGTATTTTGCTAGTCCCTAATTGGCCAAACCAGCCATGGTTCCCATTTTCTCATTCGATACTTATCTCAGACCTTATCATTATAGAACCGTACACTAAACTACTTTTATCTCCCTGCAGGTCCATTCAACATCCGTTAGCCAAGAACTTGGAGTTGATAGCAGGAGTATTATCAGGAGATCTTTCTTAGACAGGGGCGCTCCGGAAGCAGCGATTAAAATACTATTAGCGTCACTGGCTCCCTCTACCCAGAAACAATACACCGGTCCATTAAATCAATGGTGTACTTTTTCTCGGATCAATAACCTGAATCCGATTCAAGCGGATATACGGGTGATATTCTCCGGTTTCTCACACAAAAATTTGAGGCAGGTTATGAATACGGTTCCCTCAACACGATGCGCTCGGCTATCTCACTTGTCTCGCCATAGGGATCTCGGGAAAGATCCCCTTATCAGCAGGTTTTTTAAAGGAGTTTTTCGCATTCGCCCGCTCAAACCCAAATTTGATAAAACATGGGATATTGAATTAGTTTTAAAAGAGATTGAAAGCTGGTGGCCCTTAGAGAGCCTCGATTTGACCGAATTAACTTATAGATTAGCGATTATGTTAGCATTATGTACTGCGCAGCGGCGCCAAACGTTGGCGGCAATCAAACTGTCTAATATTAAGCGATATGCGGACCGATATGAGATTGAGATCACCGATTTAATAAAGACTTCGCGCCCGGGAGCCTATCAACCTTTGTTAACATTACCGGTTTGCACGGAGCAACCCCAAAGATGTGTCGTCAAAACGTTAGAAACTTATTTAACTGTAACTCGTACTTTAAGAAACGAAAACGATGCTTTGTTTATCACAACCAAGCAGCCACACGGGCCTGCTTCGGCGGATTCTATTAGTAGATGGTTAAGATCTGTTTTGTTGACTTGTAATATCGATTCATATTATTCGGGTCATAGTACACGACACGCTTCGACCTCAGCCGCGATGAGAAGAGGTGTTAATATTAATGTCATTAAGAGAGCGGCAGGATGGACGGAAAAGTCACAAGTTTTTGTTAGACACTATCTCCGACCCATCGAGAACACAGGGGAGATATTTGCGTCAGCGATTCTAGAATCGTAAGTTGTTCGTCGAATAATATTTACGTTTGTTTTTTCTTTTCATAATAATTATAAAGAGATTTAATTTTGTTTTACACTTAGTTCTGTGATTGAAATTCATTTTGTGATTCGTTCTTGGTTTAATAAAAGTTTATTAAGTATTCACCTTAGTTCTGTTTTTGCATCTTTAAAACTGATTCAAATGTTTACGGAAACTCTAAACATCTACATGTTAATCGTGAAGAACGAGACCTGTAATATAATTGAAAAATCAAACGAACTCCTTGTGAAGTTCGATTGAAATTATATTAAGGTCTCGTTCGAACGATTAACATGCCCACCCCTTATAAAACCCACCCGAGAGGATAGTACTTAAAACTGAATGAGGGTTGTTGGCGGGAACCGCCGGGATTGGAGGGTTCCAGGGGTTCCTAAAGTCTTTTACTCTGAATAACTTGTGCGACATCTAACAGTAAGAGATACTACTACATGTTAATCGTTCGAACGAGACCTTAATATAATTTCAATCGAACTTCACAAGGAGTTCGTTTGATTTTTCAATAATACGCACTGTAAGAATAAACGAAGATGGCGGCTGATGACAACTTAAATGAGCAAAAATAAAAACGTTTTCTCAATATCAGTACAGCGATTTTTATCATTTTAAGTTGGCAATAGCCGCCATCATTGTTTATTATTACAGTGCGTATTATTACACGTAAGGATTTATATTTTTTTTATTTTTATAATCAAATAAAAGTACTTCTATTTTTATATCATTGTTTATCTTTTCAGTGATTATCATATTTTATGTCTGTTTTTCACGCTATGTTTGAATTTACAAAATTTTGATTTTACACTACTTGTCATGATTTGTTGTTTTTGATTGTTTTTAATTTTACAGCGCTACTTTTTGACCTGATCATCTTTTTGTTGTTCGTTTTTACCGTGATCGTCATAGCTGCTGTCCGTTTTTCACGCCATGTTTGAAATTAACAATGTTCAAATTTAAAGTGTTCGTTCGAATTTGTCGTTTTTGATAATGTTTATTTTTACAGTGCTTGTTTGGGATTCTCCCAAAAACAACATTGAACCGTATAATGTTTAGGCTTTGTTTTAGCATCATTTCTTAGAGTTGAACATCATTCGGTGGTATTTTTCGAGTATATGTCACTGGTAACATTAAAAGATGTTAAAACTTTTCTCGTTCTATAAAAACATTTATTATTCTTTTTGCTCCGTGTATAAACAGTGAAATGTTCAAATTTTACTATAACAATCACGTTTTCTAAGTGGGATATCATATTTCTCTATAAATTTAACTTTATTGACAACTCTAACCTTAAATTAACCCTAATTGGTGCATTAACCTTACTGAAAAAGTTTTGAAATTTTATATGCCAAAAAACAAACATATCACAAATAAAAATGTTCGAACGAACCTTCTTATCGTTTTTCAAAATTCCATCGCAGATAAAAACTTCGCACTTATAAAATTGTAGTTAAAATTTCAATCAAAATATTAAGAGGTTAGCAAAATGCGTTTGAACCATCGAAATTGAAACCCTAAATTTTTAACAAACCTTCATATTATGCGTAGAAGTTGTTCGTAACCCTCTTCGTGACGACTCTCACTGCTTGTCGCTCAAAAAAAGGAAATCAACCAATACAGTAATCGCGAACGTCAAGTTACGTTTTTTGAATAACGTTCAAGTTTATGCACTGCAGAAATGATTTGCATTTTCCCTCACTATTTTGGTTTTGATCTCATCCAAAACGTCAAAACATTTTTTCGTAGCAACGAGAAACAAAATCCATTTTAAATGTCAATTTTTTTTGAAAGTCTTGTTTAACCCAAAAGTCGTTGAAACGCCAAGAATCGCCGTAAAAATGGCAGTTCTCTGCATGTGTGCGTGAACCAATGAAAACGTGTGAAACATGATGCCTCCTTAGTTTAGAGTGAAATAGAAACATCAACGCACGATTTCTGTTGACTCTCACTATTTTAGGTTAAGCAGAGGACGTTTGTGTCGTCAACGACTTTGGGTTAATGTTTATTTAAATACTGGAATAGAATATAGATTAGCCAGCAGAATGACTACAATCAAAAATTGAAACAATTTTCAAAAATGTTTGTGAATAGCATTGGATAATTTTTCACTTTCGAGCGCCAGGATAAAGGTATATCAGGTTACGAACAACTTCGACGCATAGAGACGGTTTATTATACATTTTGCGTTAAATTTTTCACCTTCTAAACGCATTTTAATGAATCTTTCAAGATTTTGGTTGATATTTCAACTACAATTTTTGAAGTGCGAAGTTTTATCTATAAACATGGAACGTTGACGAATGATGGAAAGGTTCGTGCAAATATTTTCATATGTTCTGTTTATATTTTTATTATTTTTTACTCTAAGTTCAAATTATAGTGATGTAAAACGTTCATGCGTAGATCGAAGTTTTGAATGATAAGAAGTCAGGATTTTTTTACACATCTTATTTGGAACGATTTTATTTCTTGCTCTCTAAAATTGTTCAAAATTGTACAAAAAATATGAATTCTTTCAAAGAATTATATCAAATTGAACAAAAATAATAAAGGGTTTTCTGAGTGTCAGAGAGGGGGAAGGGTTATTATTAGGTGCGTATTTCCCGATTCAGGGGTTAGAAACCTCCGACTCGGAGAATATCGAACACCGAAAAGTTGGTAGTGTGGAACACCAAATTTGGCAGTTGTTGTTCCTAAATTGATGTTGATCGTCCACACCACCGAGTTGTCGGAGGTACCTCACCCACTCTTGTCGGAGGTTATACACCACCGAACTTGGCTCAATGTTGGCACACATAAAATCGATGAAATCCATAAAGATAAATCTTTCAATAAACTTTGATCAAATTTTAATCAAATCTACGGACGCTGCAGTGCGCAATATTTGATCAAATCTCTTGCAAAGCTGTGTTTTCAGCTCGGTTTTCAGCTCGGTTTTCAGGGAAGCACTACTAATTTCAGAGCGTATTTTACGTTTATATTATTCATTCATTTTATATTTTAACGGGATATATCTTCGATTTACAGCATATAGTAATAGAAGTTATAGAGTTCACTGAGACGATTTAAATTTCTCACTGAATGCAAAAATTTTTTTCTGTCAGTAAACATATCCCTATTAGTACATAATATTCTAGGAATATTCTAGGAACATTGAAATTATAATTAAAAATATGTAAATAATAATATTCAAATATTGTTGGTGGAACGTTGCTATAATGTTCTATGTCCTCTTGAAAAATGATTTTTATAATATTTTTAGAATATTCTACGCATATTATTGAATATTATTCGAATTTAATTCAATATTTATAAATATTTATGAATATTTAAAAAATCATATTTTAATTGTCAGAAAAATTATTCATAATAAACTTTCAGATTACTTAAAAATTATATTTTAATGAAAAAAATATTATTATTTTGTAGGCCTTGTACGAAAAGGCGAATATCATCATCAGGAATCGAACCAACAACCCTCACTCTGGCCACACTGAACTTTAACCAGTGCGGCTAATACAAGTCTTGGGATAACTGAATAATAAATTGTACTTAAACGATTCCACTTTTTATTGGAATCATGAAAGTAGAATTCATTGTGTACTTATCTCAAGACTCGTGTTAGCCGCACTGGTTAAAGTTCAGCGTTGAGACATCGAGGGTCGTTGGTTCGATCCCTGATAATGTCACCCTTTTTCACACGCGTATAATATTATATTATTTTTTCATTAACATAAAAATTTAAGAAATTATAAAAGTTTATTTAAAAATAATTTGTTTAAATAATTAATCTAAAATGTTTTTTATTCATTCATATAATATTTTTTAAACATGATAGAAATATTCGAAAAATATTTTCAAGAAGGACATAGAACATTGCTAGGATGTTCTACAAATGTTATTTTAATATTACTGATAATATTCTAGGAATATCCTATGAATGTTACACAATATTACAGAATATTCTGTGCTAATAGGGTATAGAGTACAAGTTTATGGTACTCTAAAAAAAAATTTGGACATTAGGCACACTCTTCGGATTTTCTCACATGCCAGGTGTCAAAACAAGATGGAAAAATGGTGCGGCCCACCTTGAAACAGGTGGCGACATACTTACTTTTTTAATTAAAAAAAAGAAAATAAAAAATGGAAAAAGTTCGAGTTTGTGAAACCCCCATTTTTTATTGCAGATTTGGATTCTCTATCAAAAAAAAAGATTTTATTTTTTTGTTTTGCGCGATAGATGACGCTGTAATTGCGAAAGAACGATTTTTATTAATTATATTTATTTCCTACGATTACAGCGATATCAACACTAAAAAACAGAAAAATGATAGGAATAAAATCGTTTTATTTTTTCATGAGGAATCCGAATCTGTAATAATAGATAGGGGTTCAAAAAACTCTAATTTTTTTAATTTTCTATGGAATCACCCTTAACCCTTTGAGCCCTGATGGGTCTCTGAGCGAGCCACCTAACTTTCAATTTAAAAGAGCCGAAAAATGTAATGATTTCTATGAAAAATAGTGTATAATGGTTTTTGAGTCACTAAACTAAATTCTGACATAAAAATTTTGGAAATCAGAATGGTGGAAACAATATAGCGGGTCAAAAAATGGAAATACAAATTTCTTCATAATATAAATGAATAGAAAAGTGCAGGGGTCAAAGGGTTAATCCGGGTAGGAATTGAGGGGAAAAGGTCGAGTTTGGTATGGTTGTATTAAGTTTAAAGAAGTATTAGGCAAGTATTTTTTGAAAGTTGTGTGTCTTTTTGTACCAACTATACGTATTTTATTGGAAGAAAAAGAGCGATTTACTTAATTCACTCAAATTTTTTTTTTGGTCATAGTACTAAAATTGAGACACAAAAATATTTTGGTACGTCGTTTTTGGCATTTGAATTACTTTGGTAGAACGTACAACACCTCATAATCGATAACAAAAACCTAAAATTTGAAAGAAACCAGTTTTGGAGTTACTTTTTACATGCATTTTTGTTGCTCTGTGGCAAAAATCACTATAACTTCATTTTATTTTAAAAGTATGTCGCCACTTGTTTCAAGGTGGGCCGCACCATTTTTTCATCTTGTATTGTTTTGACGCCTAGAACGTGAGTAAAAAGCTTCAAGAGTGTGCCTAATGTCCAAAATTTTTATTTTTTTAGACCGTTAAGTGGATGTTAATTTTAGATTTGCTCATATCAGACTTTAATAATGTTCTGAAAAGCGCAAAATCAAATATTGAAAAAACGTATAATGATTTTATATAGGAATACGTAAAATTTACGTACTCCGGTCCTTTTAGGTAGAAAGACTTTTTTTCAGAAACTAACAAACAAACTGAAAAAACAATAACATCTACTTGAAGAGCAAAAAAATTAGGAAAAGTCACAAGAGAGAAAATTGTTTCATTGAATCTAACGAAAATGGTGATAAAGTAAAGATTCGAAGACGTAAATTTTACGTATGTGGTCTTCCTAGTGTTAACTACACCTAACTTTTTAATTTAACTGTTTTTTACTGACAATACATAAAATAATATTTTCCATAACTGTACATTTTTATAATGAATCTTGCTATTTAACAATATGTCAGAATTAACTCAGAAATTACTCTTTTTTCTAAACGTGTCGCTTTTAGGGGAAGTCATGAACCTGTGACTGAAGCTATCATTTGTTGCTTTTTGTTAAGACAACTTTTGTTTTCTAAACAAATACTAAGACTAAAAAACCTTCTAAGTATAAAGAAAGATCATGCGAATAACTTTTTGTGATCAAAAAAACTATTATAGAAGAAAAAAATGCTTTTCATAAGTAAAAAAAATCAAAAATGAAAATAGTTGATATCCAATCACCCTGTATTTCGAACTGAAAATGGTGAATTTGTATCTACCCATTGGTTTCCATGTGTGGCAACGAATCTTATGGGATCCGGGTTGCAGAGGAATGGCACTCAATCCATAAGCCAGAAATAATATTCGATTGTAATGGTCACGATAAAATATTTGTAATAATATTTTCGGCGCTCCCTGCAATGAATTCGTGCTGTAATGCAAATCTAAAGGATGATCCCAAACAGGTGCATTTGAGTGACTGTCACAACATTCCTGCGTTTGTCCTTCGGGCACTCCGTTTAAAATTTTCCAACTTGTTCCTTATGTTGACAAAAAATTTGTTTTACAGTAAAATTATGAAAGTAGTAATTTCACACGTATGCTATTAATCATTTTCTTTTCTATGGCACCATTCCGAAGAACTATGACTGTAAGGAGCGAAAAATCAGAGAAAATCGCATCGGGGGCAGTAGAATTTTCGCATATAACGCAGTGCATGCGAAAACTCTATGCTACTCCACGGAACTATGCTACGCGCCCATGGGATAATCTCATGGCTTGCTTGGAACCCACGGGATAATCGCATGGGCCCGTAGCATTAATCCACAACCAATCGTAGAATAAACTTATAAGAAATGTCATGCGATTTTTCCCTGTTTTTCCGCTCCGTGTTTTTGACATTTCTTTTGAAAGTTCTAAGAAAAGCATGAGAAAAAATTTAATGCATGAAAAAAATTTAATGGACGAATAATTTTTTAGTTCATAATAGTTAGAAGTATCAATGTAAATTAGCAATACATTTTAAAATAACAATTACAAGAAACACTCGGATTTTATTGAAAAAAATTAATACTTTTCGGAACGTCACTTAACTGGTTCTTCCAAATTGCCACTGATTTATGAATATTTGTTTTCTTACCAGCATAAATATTCCATTTGCAAGATAATCGAGGCTGAGTGAAATTTTTCACCGAAATGATTTGACCAATGATGTGCAATTCTGCCATTGTCGATATAACACCGGCATTTTAAAAAAAATTACTAACTAATAAAACATTATAAATTTTCCAGCTTGCAAGAAAACTATATGAACGAAAATTTTAATAACTTGTTGCGAAATATACCAACAATTGAACAAACTGTCTGCAACCAAGTTCATACAAATAATACGATTATCTGTTATTACAGCTTTGTTGTGACAACCAGAGGCGATTTCAAAATGTAAACAAACCGTAGGTAAGCAACATTGAATCGAGTGTTCAGCGGAATTAATCTCTAAAAGCCGATTTTGATTGGTCACAGACAAGTGCAGTACAGTATATGAGAAATTTCTTATAAAAGTAAAATAGATAGCCAAAATACTTACCCCAAGGAAATAAACAATTTTAATCTTTATAATAGTTTCTGATTTGTTCGCAAAAAAAAGTAAGAAATAAACCTCGATTCTTAACAGTTTCGTAACAAATTGTTATTAAAAAAAAACTTTTCAGTTTAGTACAGTTGAAAGAATCAACAACTGATTGGGGTCAGCTTGATTGTTTTGGATGAAATGTCGCAACCACCCCAGTGACACGAAGTATACAACTACGTATACCGACATGAGGCCAAAAAATGCCACAAATTTTTGCTACTAGATGGCGCTTATGTGCATCCGTACATGGCTACAGCTGAGTCCATAACCTCAGAATTACAAATGTGACAAATGTCAAACTAAATCAAAGAACAGGGCTTCTTATTATTATCACCGATCGTCATATTTATGTTTCTTGATATTGAAAAAATTAGATGAGTGAAATAAAATAAATTGAAATTATTCGAAATTATTTTTTTACAATTTATTTATCAAAAATATAAAAATATGTCGAGTAACATAATGATCGCTTTTGTACAGTATTTATGTTGTTGACAACCTCGAGAGTTTTTTCTTTGATTGATTTTCTTTCTCTTGGTTCATCTTCGAGATCTGACAGAATTGACGCATCCTCATTTGTATAAAATAATAAACAATGAAAGGAATTACCTCATTTTTATGGCTTGAACATGGGTAAGAGAGAGTGTTTTCACTTGTTATATCAAGCAAAATAAGATCAAGTACATTTATTTTCTGACAATGTTTCGTAAAAACTGTTTCTAAGTACTTAATTAATTTGAAAAAATTAGTGTTTGGATGGATCAAGTTAGAGTGAAAATCAATCGGAAATTCCTCTCGAGTATGCCATTCATGCTTCGTGATTGCATTTTTGCACACATCACAATTCATCCTTTTCAAAATAGTACTACTTATATATCCTGTAAGATAATACAATACACAGTCAGTAACTTCAGGTAACGCATAGTCGTGTTCAATGACTTCTTCAAAGTCCCAATCAGCATCGTTAATGCAAAATTGTAATGCATCTTTAATTTTTGTCAGAGCTGTTTCTGTGGGCTTTGAAAAAATCAATTTCAGTATCAAAGGGTTTTTTTCTTCTTTTTGCACAGTGCAATTCCCAGCAGTTGGTGGGGCAATGATACTGTAAATTGATAATATTTTATGAATTTGCAAAAAGGTTGAAGTAGCTGGAAGATCGTTGGCACCACCTGCAAGTCGCGCTGTACCAAAAAATATCTGAATGAACAAAATAATAAAATTACATCAAAATTAGCGTTTGAAAAAGAAATATTGATTTTTAAAAAAAAAAAACAATTTTATTTCTCAACATGAAAAATATTGAACTAAAAAACATATAGACAGATAAAATAAAAAAAAATATGATCAACAAACGATGCATATCTTTATGATTTTTTAATGACAAAATGAACATTGAATCAGTTAAAAACCATCAAATAGTGATGATTAAAATTGAAATTCATTAAAAAATTAATGAAATAGAAAAAAAATTTTTTAAAACTTGAATTACTAATAATATAAGTCAATCTATTGAATGTAAATTATTATCAAGTTTTTTTGGTTCAAAATTTTGAAAAACCGAGAAGTAAGTCGAACCTCTAAAGGATCTTGATTGACCTTCCCACTCAAAACGTAGTAACACTCATCATATTTTTCTTTCAAGTAGGGAACGAATTCTAACATCGAAGACAAAGTCATTCGGGGAGAATCCCAAACAAACACTGTAAAAATAAACATTATCAAAAACGACAAAATCGAACGAGCAGTTTAAATTCAAACATTGTGAATTCCAAACATAGCGTGAAAAAGGGACAGCAGCTATGACGATCACGGTAAAAATAAACAATGAAAAGATGATCAGGTCAAAAAGTAGCTCTGTAAAATTAAGGGGGTACGACACTTTGAATAACAAAGATTTTACGTCAAATTGAAAGTTCAATATTATGAACAATACTTTTCCAAAACAAATGAAACTTTTTTTATTCATAAATACAATCATTAAACTTCAATTTAACACATGAACGAAGTAAAAACAATTATAACAAAGTATATTTATTCAACAAATGGGTTAAGCTCCTCGCGCAGGCTGGCCGCTCACTTTCCGGGGACATGAAACAACGAAAATGGATTTAAATTCAAGGAGGTTGATCTTAAATACATTGTCTACGATGTAGCGTAGCCGTTTTTTGATTGGTTCATTTTTCTCAAAATGGCGGCTATTTATTGTTAAAAATTTCTCCAAAAAATCGATTTTCGTTTTTTGAGTGGCTGTATTTTTAAGTCGAATAAACAAAATGAAAAATGGCTACGCTACATCGTAGACAATGTATTTAAGATCAACTTCCTTGAAATAAAATCCATTTTCGTTGTTTCATGTCCCCGGAAAGTGAGCGGCCAGCCTGCGCGAGGAGCTTAACCCATTTGTTGAATAAATATACTTTGTTATAATTGTTTTTACTTCGTTCATGTGTTAAATTGAAGTTTAATGATTGTATTTATGAATAAAAAAAGTTTCATTTGTTTTGGAAAAGTATTGTTCATAATATTGAACTTTCAATTTGACGTAAAATCTTTGTTATTCAAAGTGTCGTACCCCCTTTAAAAACAATCAAAAACAACAAATCATGACAAGCAGTGTAAAATCAAAATTTTGTAAATTCAAACAGACATAAAATATGATAATCACTGAAAAGATAAACAATGATAAAAAATTGGAGTAATTTTATTTGATTATAAAAATAAAAAAAATATAAACCCTTACGTGTAATAATACGCACTGTAAGAATAAACAAAGATGGCGGCTGACGACAACCCTATGTAAAAGATCCGGGCCGGAATTTGGTACCGGATTTTGTACCGGATTTTTTGAACAACTACCGAATCTCTATGAAATCCAGCTCGGATTCCGGCCCGGAAAAATGAAAAATTTGAATGGAAAAATTTTTTTCCTTGAATCCAAATTGAAAATCAGAGAAGTTCAAGGATTCGAACCAAAGTTCTCGAGGATGTAAAGCCGAAACTCTAACCGTTGCGCCACAAGACTTTCTCTGAGGTACATACCTGCTAGACAAACACACTCGACTGTCTAAATTTTATTTGCAGAGTGTGTTTGTCTAGGAGGTATGGACCTCAAAGAAAGTCTCGTGGCGCAACGGTTAGAGCTTCGGCTTCATATCCTCGAGAACTTTAGTTCGAATCCTCAAACTCCTCTGATTTTCAGTTTGGATTCGAGGAAAAAAAATTTTCCATTCAAATTTTTCATTTTTCCGGGCCGGAATTCGAGCTGGATTTCATAGAGATTCAGTAGTTGTTCAAAAAATCCGGTACAAAATCCGGTACCAAATTCCGGCCCGGATCCGTTAACGGATCCTTTAACGGATCCTTTAACGGATCCGTTAACGGATTTCGAGCCGGATTCCGGGCCGGATCTTTTACATAGGGAACTTAAATGAGCAAAAATAAAAACGTTTTCCCAATATCAGTACAGCGATTTTTATCATTTTAAGTTGGCAATAGCCGCCATCATTGTTTATTATTACAGTGCGTATTATTACACGTAAGGATTGAAATTTTTTTATTTTTATAATTAAATAAAATTACTTCTATTTTTATATCATTGTTTATCTTTTCAGTGATTATCATATTTTATGTCTGTTTTTCACGCTATGTTTGAATTTACAAAATTTTGATTTTACACTACTTGTCATGATTTGTTTTTTTTTTTATTGTTTTTAATTTTACAGCGCTACTTTTTGACCTGATCATCTGTTTGTTGTTTACCGTGATCGTCATAGCTGCTGTCCGTTTTTCACGCTATGTTTGAAATTAACAATGTTTAAATTTAAAACTGCTCGTTCGAATTTGTCGTTTTTGATAATGTTTATTTTTACAGTGCTTGTTTGGGATTCTCCCGTCATTCGCATTCCTTCTGCAGTGTTTTGTGAAAGAAAGTCATCGGGACTGATTTCTCCACTGTATACTCTGGCTTCCCATTTGTCTAGTTTGATCAAGCCCTGTTTTAAGACCTACAAAGAGACAGATCAGTACACTTCTTTTAATGTTAAAAGATTACATTACATTACATAAATAATCATACTTGAAAGTGAATGCTATCTTCTGTCAGTGCATCATTGATCTCCAGGATGTTTAAAGCGTCAAAAAGGCTATTAATCCATTCACAAAAATCTGCTGTTTCTTTACATCCCTCTAATTCAGTAGAAAAACAAGAATAAAATCTTGAACCGTTCGCCACACTTTCACTAAAAACCTTTAAAATCAAAACTTGTATTGAATATATTTTATAAAGAATAAAACTGCGTAAAAACAACTTTTAAATTAAGTTCTTCTCAACTTACTTGTACAGCAAGAGCAACTTTCATCTTTGTCAGAGTGGTCAATTTGAGATGATGATTGGATAATTTTGTACATAATCGCATTTGTGATGGAGCCTTACAATCAAGTTCGAAAAGTTTCTCAAAATAACTTCACTTGATTTCGTTGCTGACTCATGTCCATCTGAAAAATATTAATTCATAGAAATATACATCTTTTATTGTAAACGAATGAAAACTTGCTATAAATCTTAATATACCTTATAACTTCCTTTGTCGTGGAAACGATTTCTGATATTTTTGATGAGATGTGGAGTATCAGAAAAAACGAATATTTTTCTGCCTTCGTCTACAGGATGTTTGAAGTAACACTTACTTTCCCCAAATTTACCAGAAACATTCAATTTTGACCAGGCTTTGCGATTTGTTTGTGCTCCATCGCTGACTAAGCCTTGTACCAAACCACCTACTTGCTCAATAAGGATAATGCCTAAAAGAAATATACTTTAATTAATTAAAATAATTTTTTTTATTACTAATTAGTACTAAATCTAAGAAATATTCTTCGAAAGTAAAATAAATTTTTTTGTGTATTTCCTGTCAAAAAACTTACTTTTCATTATAAGTTGAGCGAGAACTGTTCCATGTACTGGACCTTTGGATGCAAAAACTGCTATTGGTTGGGAATATGAGTCATATAAAGGTTGGAACATTATGACCAATCCATAATCTGCTTGCAGATTTTCGATTGAAGGACCATCAACATTGTCAGTTTGAACCTCAGTCTTTTTATTTTGAAATTTTTTCCTCACTGTTTGTCTTTTAACAAAGTTTTTGAACACATTCAAGCTCTATTTCCTTATCTCCGAAATCAATCAGCCCATTGTACGTCAGAGACTGAGATATAACATTGATACTTTGTCTTGTCTTCATTTCATCAATCAACAATAAGCCGTGTTTTTGTAAAGCTGATTTTGTCTGGAAAGACTTTTTCAACAACTCAAAAAACTTCGGATCAAATCCGCAGGAAACTTTGATCGTTCCTAAATATCTGTAAAAAATGTAATTTGTTGATTAGGAAAGGACTTAAAAGTACGAGTTATATCTGTTTTTTCAAAATTATAAAATTACCTTCGTATTGTTCTAACACAAGGCAGAGGTAAAATTTCATTGTCTAGCAAAAATCTGTATGCTTTAGGAGATCGCATATGCAATAGAAGACACAATAAGATCCAATTTTCGGAGTACCGAACTGATTTCTTGTTCTTGTATTTCGAAGCAGTAAAAATTTGTCTGATTGCTTCTCGTTCGTGTTCACTTATATTTTAATCGCTCAGACATTCTTCTAGACATTTTTCTGTCATCTCACTATCTCTTTCTGTTTTTGATCCAGTTGGTTTTTGTAGAATTTTGACCTCAGTTTAGCACGTGCTTCATTTTGTCGTATATTCTTGAACCTTGATTTGACTACCTTCAGATTCCGAGAAGTCCAACGACTCCGTTGACTTTGATTTTTAGACGCCTGCAACCTCTCATTTCTCTCAACTAATTTGTTACGTTTTTGATTTACCATTTTTACAATGGTTCGACAGTTAGTACACATCGACCCGCTAGCCAACAACAAGGGACAATTCTTGTGTCTCCAAATGTTAGCACAATCTTTTGTAGTGACAGAAGAGTCGATGTTAAGATCTGTTTCACATCCCTCACAAACATTGTGAAGATCCAGTAACATCAAAATTTGCTCCAAAGTTTCGATGTCTGTGATTTTTTCCGTGTCGATTCCAATTTCTTTTAACTTTATCGGTTTGCCCATTACGTTCACAGCGAACTGGAGATCACTTTTTACAATCAATTCTTTTATTGATACTAGTTTCATGGTATTCTCACATGAACGAGCAGTTGTATGTGTGAAATAAATAATTGAGTTTTCTATACCCTTTTTAATTTCATGATGTTTCATCCACGCAATTGGAATTTTAATTGACGAAAAATTTGATCGCAAATCATCAAATGAAAATGTTGAGTTTCCCCGTCTGAATTCTGCAAAAAAATATCATATATTAATTTATTTTTTAATTGCTAAATAAGCAATCAATATACAATGTTTACAAACTTTGCTTTGATAATTGGCAGAAAATGTTCGGTTTTGATTTGCAAACTCTTCAGTTTCCGGACAAACAGTTTCATCACTCTGTATCGCAATTCCTCCTTCTGACTTCTGAAAAAATATCATATATTAATTCATTTATACATTACTAAATAAAAAACCAACTTAAATTTGAAGTTGACTAACTTTGTTTTGCTGGTTAGCTGAAAATAATCGGTTTTGATTTGCACACTTCTCAGTTTCCGGCCACAGAAATTCGTCACTCTGTTCGGTTTTTTCATCTGATTTCTGAAAAAAATATCGTGTGTCATTAATTTTTTTCATTGGTAATTGAATAATTAATTTGTAGAATTAAATAATGTATACTAACTTTGTTTTGATGATTGTCTGTCACCTGATATTCCACACGGATAATACTATCACAGGTTGATGTTTCTTTCTCCCTGTTTTGTTCCTGCAGTATACGCCTAGAAGACGAATCTTGCGCAGGAATCATACAGAGACGAAGAGGATCTTTCACTGTGTAATTATGATCTAACAATTGAACAGGAATGTTCATCTGCGTGACGTCGTTCTCCAATTCTCGAACTGGTATGGCTCCACGTTCAAGTCGAGGAATTTTGTAAGGAGTCTGTTTAAATAAAAAAATGTTTAGATATTTTTTCAAAATTAATGATAAAAAAGTTAATAATTACATACAAAATATGTTTCTATTAATTATAGAATAAAATAAACTATTAAACAACGAGCTAAAAAATTATCGTCGAACAAGTGAACAAAAAGTAAAAATGAACTGCCAAGTTGATCTTTGTTTATGAAAAAATAACCTACCTCGTTGTAAATAGTCCCATCAGGACCGCAAAACACTCTTTTAGTAATAATTTTACTAGGATTAAAATGCTTTTCGCAGATGTAATGTTTCTCTGAAAGATCTTCTCTTCCAATTGCTTCTCGCCACTTTTTCTGCTTTTCTTTATCTTTTCCTACTTGGAAAAAATAGTGCTTCCTTCCATCCTTCCACATTTGCCGACTACGCGAAGAACAACCCGGTACCGCACACGAAGGCATTTTTTAAACATTCCTTAGCAAAGGTTTTTTTATTTTTCTTTTATGTGTTAAGGTTTTGTTATTGTCGAACACGTTGTACACACGTTTGTTATGACAGCTATTTAGGTTATGGTTGGACGGCCGGTAATTGCTCGACTCACTCAAGCGCCATCTGATAAGATAAAATTGTGGCATATTATGGCCTCATGAAAACGCCGCTCGTGTCACGGGCCTGATTTTGCTCCCACTGCAATCTTTAATTGTGTCGACACTATTCTATAGTATAGTGGAACAAATTTAAACTTTTGTGTTTGTACACTTTGTTTTTTATTCCTGGGGTTATGGCTGTGAAAAGAAGGTACTGACTTTCCTCATGCCAATTGTACACTTTGTGGTGTATAACATTATATGACAGGAAATTCCTTATGTAATATTTCGATATTGCATCGATATGCGACACTTGTTTAACGCCTAACTTCTCATCGTTGCTCCGTATTATGCAAAAGGAAGAATATAAGAGTCGGTCGAACATTCGCAAAAAAGTGTAATTTGTATACGAAAAAAGTCGTCAATTTCCATTAAAATGAATAATTTGCAAAAGATTTTAGCTAATATCGGATGGCGATTGTTCAGACCGAACATTGTGACAATTTATTCCGGTCGTACAACAATAGGTGGTAGGTTTATCTTTTGTTCATAACAATGGTTTATTGTTAACGTATTCAATTTTATCAACGGATATCAACGCAAAGCAACATGTTGAGTGTTGATTGGAGTTTTTTTTTTAAAACGAATTTTAGAAATTTCGTAAAAAACTTAGTTTTATCTATGATTTATTTGAACTACAAAGTTATTGAACCAATATTGAACAAATGTGATAGAACTTTTTTAATTTGCAAAAATTACTTAAAAAAAAGTATTGAAAATTTTCAGAAAGAAAACGGGTTGACAAAAATAAACTCTTCTCAACTGGTTTTTTGTTTCGGCTGCTTTTAAATCTGGTACACTTCTTTCACAAAGTCGCATTACAGTTGTCATTTAATTTTCTACTGACAGTAATCTCAATTCGCGCCATTTTCCAATTCCGATCAAAATAACACAGTCAAGCCAATCAAGTTAAGTATAATACATCGGCACATGATTATCGCAAAAAAACAATATGGAAACTTGAAAAACAAGATTTAATTTATTATAATAAAGAATGATCTTATATATCTCTTATAACAAGTAAAAAATGAAATTGCTGGGTAAAATTCGAAAAAATGTAAAATTTGGACAGTTTCGCTTGATGTTGAAGAGAGGGCGCAAAAAATCAAAAGCAATATCGAAAGATTCTAGTTGGAAATGATAGGGCTACTCCCACCTCGCGGTTAACACACAGTTGAGGTCACGAGGTGTCAGCAGTTGCTTGGGGAGTCGCTTCAAAGAAACGTGAGACGCCGCATCGTCCACAATTTTGCGTTTTTCAACAATTTCAAAGTTGAAGCTAATCAAAGTCTCGTTAATTGTTTTGAAGATTCGAGCAGCATGGACACAGAGGTGGACAAGAACGAGCTGAAGAAAAGACTCACGCCGATACAGTGGCATGTCACCCAGGAAAAGGGAACCGAAAGGTACACTGCCGAGTTTTGTGACATTTATTTATATCTTTCCATTTCGCTTTTCATTAAAATATTTCGTTTTCATTCATACTTACTTTTCAGATTGCGAATAAAATATTACTGTACAACACAGTGTAATTGAATTTCGATTGTAAACATTCAAGATCAGACGTCAATGTCAAGTGAGCGGAAGTTTGTCTGTCATTTGTGACACAATATCACGCGTCGTTTTCGGACTACATTTCGTTTCGAAGATTTTTATTTTTATATCTGTCGTCATGGTTGCAATCAAACACACATTACTCAAATTCCGTTTTACACCATTTGCAAACAAAATAATCAAAAATCAAAACAAAAGAAAACAGATTCAAAAATTAGTTGAACTAGACTTCGATAAGAATTCAGGTCTATTGTCAGGTCTATTGTCATGTTCATTTCTGCACATGTTTTTCAATTGAAAGTTACACGTTACATAATGTGTTATGCAGATTATTATACTCGCAAGTCTTAGACTATGACGAAATTCCATGTCTGTAAAAACTGTCCGTCTGAAGTGAATTTTTCTAAGACTGTAAAAGAATTTTTCCGTAATGAGTTTTTTTATGCAAATTATTCGATTCTGATATCGCAAATAATGGAATTTTAAGCAACTATCGAACTTTATCGATTTTCTTAAATTGCAAAAAACTGTGCAATCGGTCTAAATATCATTCTTCTTTAAATGTCAAATAAAAATGATTCAAATTAAAGAATCTTATTAAACAAGACACATTTTTTCGATTAAAGTAAACATGAAACTTGTGCCAGATAACGGTTAGCAAGAGGTGACAATCATTTTCTAGATAGAAGTTGAGGAACATACTTTCCTGACTATTTTGCATTTTCATGATGATGAAAAATGCTGTTATATTTATGAATAATACGTTAGTCTTAATTTATTAGGTCGATCAAGCTGCTAAAAACTTGTGTGTACGAAATAATTACCTCTCATTATCCTTTCTGTGTTAATCACTTTAATGAAGCTCGGATGTTAAATTCCTAACAGTTTTACTATAATTTTATTTTTTAACCAAAACTGGAACCGGAAATTAACACTGTTATTTCAATTTTTTGACGAAAAATTGCATTTACAAAAACTTGTTGTCATAAAATTGCGAAAACTTATTCAAGCAGAATGCAATAATAAGTTTAGACGACAGAAGCTAGAAATAACTTTTTCAAGTGCATGAGTGTCAGGCAAACATCATGGCCACATGGTTAAAAATATAATTTGCTCTCGACTTCCTGATCATGAAGTGAAAAATGAATTTCTCCAGAATTATAAAATTTGCAGCGAGTGTTAGTTTATTGTGAAAATGTTAAAAATGAAAATGCTTGGTTGTAGGCCTTACACGGGATGCTACAACAAGTTTTACGAAAAAGGAACCTACACGTGCATAGTCTGTAATCAAGAATTATTTTCTTCCGAAACCAAGTATGACAGTGGATGCGGCTGGCCCGCATTCAACGAAGTTTTAGATCAGGGCCGAGTGAAGCTTACCAAAGACACATCCCACGGTAAGTTGACCATCTTTGAGGAATCAAATAATTATTTATAATTTGTACGTTCTTCATAGAATGTTAAATGCACAACTTTTAAACCGACTAATTTTGGCGGAAATAATTTTAGTTGCTTTTGAGATCAAAGGTTTTGCATGAATCGATGTTTTACGCACGGTCCACCTGAAAACTTTGATTCTCTATCATATATCAAATGAATCCTATTCAGGTAAAGCTTTGTAGAAACATTCATGCCAAAAGATAGCTTCAACTCGATTTTGGTCTTTCGATGAAATTGCCTTTTGAATACATGTATACATTTGTAACAAATTAAAAGCTTTCAAATTATTGGCCCGTGGAAATTGAATGTTGCTATTGTACCTGGATACTTAGAATCTTTGACTACCTTGTTCCGTACAATCCTACCTTATGTGTACCTTCTTATTAACCTTCCACGACCAAACATGTTGTTGAAAACATGCTAAGAATAATAATGACAGACCAATTTAAATACCTTACGAATAATACTTTTGCAATATTCAAAACTAATTTCTTTCTTTTTTTAAAAGCATTGGAATAAAAAATTTGTTGATTGAATGATTTCACAGAGTAAAGCATTTGCAAAAAATTTGGACGAAAAATAATGTCATATCTAATAAAATCCCAAACCATCCCAGCATGCCACAGCTTAGAGTGTGATTGTAATAGACTTACATCATTGGCGTATTAATCAAACAGCATTTTGTACATTCAAATGAAATTATGATTTTGTACATTTTATACAAATTTACGATTTTTAACATTCCTCGCTGTCTTACCAATCATTGAATCTGTCGGAAACCTTTCTATCGATCGTTTATTTTGATTATTTTGTTTGATTACATTTTTGTTAAACTTTCGATCTTACTTGATGATCTAATCGTATATATTTTGTATTCAAATAGAGAAATGAAGACTGCATGATCATGAACAAATAATAAATGATACTAGTTTTGGAAAGATTTCGAGGATGGATATTAGTAAATGAGATAAATTAATTTAGAAGAGTTTGAGAAGTGTAGTTTGACTGAGAAAATAAGGTGTTCGTCTGAGAATAATCACACTCTATTGTTCTTTCCTTTTGCCTTCCCATCGCTCCATTTCATTTAAAAATGAAAATCGCGTCGACGTATGACGCATAGTCGGTGGCAATCTACTACTGCTGATCGCAAACCCAGATATGGTGCGGACCGAGGTCACGTGCTCCAAATGCAACGCTCACCTAGGCCACGTCTTCAACGACGGACCCAAACCAACAAGAAAGCGCTTCTGCATCAACTCGGCGTCCATCGGATTCCACGCCGCCGGAGAGGAGAGGAAGCCTATTTCTTAGTTCTTCCAGTCAGCCCGCAATTCAACTTTTTCTCAACACTTGGATTTTCTGTTTTCATTGTAAATACAACCTCAAGTCCAGCGACACTCTACTCTTCAATTTCAAGTCTCGATTCTAAATAGCTCCATTATATTTTGATCTAATTTGACAGGCTGTGATTTGTTTGAGAAACACGGTATCTAGCGGTAACAATGTATTTCAATCAAACTCTTCTATTTTGAATATTGAAACTGTTGAATTTCCCAAACTCTTTGCAACTTGTACGCCGTTTATCCGACTATTTTGCAAAACGTTTTGCATTTAACTTGTAAACATACAATTTTTTAACGCAGACATTGAAATATAAATGTAAAATTTCAAGTCAATTTTTGATATGATTTGTACATACCAATTGCTCTCATCGTATAACATTAAGGGCTAACAAATTTATGTACAAATGAAAAATCTTGTCCCTTCGTCCATAACAAAAACTTGTTATTTTTGCAACGCCTTTGCCATAATGTGTAAATAAATACAGCTAATAAAAAAATATATTGCAACGTACTTCGCTGATTCGAATTAATTTACTTTTACTCCGCTTTTCTTGAAACTTTATATGTATTTTTTTAATGTTCCATTTGAACTTGGTTAAATTTATGAAACTGTAGCAATTGAAACTTTTAAGAGAGAGGCTAAGTGTATCTTAAAATAGATTGAAGCAATCTGAATACTAAAATCTAGATAAATGATCAGAGTGCTGGATTGGTGATGATAGTAAATTTATCTTTACAGAAAGATTTAGAGTAGTAGGCCAAACAAAACGAAAATATATCACTTTTGCAGACAATTCAGTGGACCAGCAGCCAATCAATCTGCCTATATGGAAAAGCCAAATATAACAATGAATTAATGTTTGAAAAACCAAGATAGCACAAAGGGAGCAGGTAAGATTTCATTTTGTAGGTTTCAAAACTATGTAACGCAGAAGATTGTTATAAAATGTTTTCTTATATTATAACAAACTGAGAGATTACAGTACAATGTAAATACGCAAAAATCTAGGCATACTCTTTACAATTTCATTTGTTTTCAAACAACATGTCGTTTCGGAATCGTTTTTAAATGCTAAACCGACGTTTGTTACATCAACTCCGTTTATAAACAAAAAATTACACCGTTTTAATGTACCTTTGTTTCATTTTGTCTGCTGTAAAAAACGAAATTCATTCACTCATATTAGGCAGTAAAAAATCAACAATGCGGGGATAAAATATCATAAAAATCAAACTTGAAACGAATAGTATCAAAGTTGACGTAACATTGTTGTGTTCAGCGTACCACTGAGGCTCGTCATATCAGTTAAGTTCTGCATATCAAAAAAAGTTAGCTAAACTAATATATTCAATCAACGAAGCAAATTTCGTCGATTTGACTGATTTTGTTGTCAGTCTAGTAGGCCTAATATTCATATACGAGATCGCAAAGCATGTTTTTAAAACAGAGAAGAATGAAAAAAAGATTAAGCAATAAAAAACGCAATGTAATGATATTCGCACGATCAAATTGCAATAGGAACCCATCTTACGTTACACAAAAACAACAACAACCATAAATATTTTACCGAGAAGTTGTGAAAATAATTGAAACTCAATTTATTTTTCACAACTTATGTACGCTCCACATCGGTTAGTTAATTTTCACCAAGCTTATTGATAGCTGCTTATACTTTGTAACGTAAACATTAAAATAATAAGTAAAACTGCTGTAACAGAAGTACTAAAAGACACATGGACAAGTATATATTCTGACTGAAAAGTTTTAAAAAAACAAACAATTCTAACAATAATAATATTGTTAGACAATAAGTTACATTTAGACTCATTCCGAAAGCTTAAAAATATTGCAAATTCGTATCTCTGACACTTGTCCACATGCACAATTAATGGGACTTATTTGAATTAACGCTTAATTGATGACGTCACAGTATTATTTACAAATCAACATGACGAAAAATGTACAATAATTATTGTCTAATTGAATAGAATCGTTGAAATGTTTTACTATCTGAGAATGAAATTATGAATGATAACAAAAAGATAAAAACGTAAATGCAGAACCTCTTCTCAACCTCTTCTTTTTTTTGCCTGTCATGCACTCGCAGGCATCCACATTTCTTTTACATTCACATTTTATCCGGATCCGTTGATCGAGTATCATTTATATATAATTTATACTCCGTAATACTATACGTGCACAATGATCATGTCAAATATATGCTACCTCTGACTCGTCATTTACATTCGATTCGGAGCAAGCCCTTCCTTTAATTCGCATTCAAAATACGCCTATTTAGCCTCACGATAAAACTGCGAACGCTTGCTTGGAATCAAGGTAAAGCCACGAGTTTTGTATTAAACTGAGCCACATCAGTCGTTCATTTTATAAGACATCATTCACGTCGTTCCACTTTTATCATAAAAAAACTAATCAGGCTTCTGCGATGACGATGCTAGAAATTACGATATTTAAATATGTTGTCGTCTGACAGGTCGCTCGCAGCCATGCCACACAAATTTTATATCTATTAGTTGCTTTTTATACACACACTGATTCGTCTTTCTTATTTACAAAAGTTATCATCTTACGAAATCAAATATAGTTTTTATTTAGATATACATCACAATAACTTTTATTAATAAGACAATAAACAGTTCGAAATGTATGTTATCAGTTTTTTTCCTTTTTCGTATTTATTAATATTTCTGCGAACGACCCATTCCCTTTTCATTTGTTTTTTTATGAAATTAATATATTTATAATATATATTTTTATATGTTATATTCTGAATATTTTTTCATCTGTCTTCATTTCATATTATACTCTGACATCTTGTTTTTATATTTCTTTTCGATATATGACAAAAAGACTATAAAAAAGATAATAAAAAGTTGTATCATGAGCCAAACTCGCTCAACGCACAAAAAATGATTTCTTACTTACTTTTTTATTTTTACATTTTCCAGATTGCCAAATTCTTGAATTTCACAAACTTTTTGTTTACTGTCGTGTTACCTGTTTGAGATTCTTAGTTCTTTTACAAGGATTCTTTCATTGATTTAATGTGTGTCTAAACATCACAAGACAGGCACTTTATAGTGTCACAAAAAACTTTTTTCTATCGCTCATCATTTTTTTTTCCTTTGCACCTACTCATCAAATGCTATTATATTTAAAACTGCATCAGGGAACACGCGTGATTAGATCACAATTCTCATAGTAAATGCTCGACAATTAAATTAAGGCTCGTAGCAAGAGAAAGAAAATGTCATAAACTGCCTTTGACGTTGGTTAAAAAGCATGGAATTTCCATTCTTCTAACGAAATGGGATGATTACATTGATTTGCGAACAAAAAATTAGCATGAAAAGTACATATCAACCCATAGCAATGTTCCTTCCTTGTAAATTCACCTCAAAAATGGAATATTTTCATAAAAACTTGTTACTCGATAAAGCGCTAAAATCTGGTGGACATCTTTGATTTATTCTTTGATAAAACTATCAAGTTGATAAGAACTAGCTGGTATTATGAACGGTCATAGATAACATTCCAATTAGGCTTCTCCAATTTCATGCTTTTTCATTCAAAAAGTGGAAAAGTATAGCTAGATAAATTGATTCTATTCAATTTATTTTTAAAGAAAAGACTTTATTGAAGTATCAAAGAAAATACCAAGCCTACTTTTTTGTATGTTCATAAAATCAATATTGCTCTTGCAACTTGTCTCCATTATTATTATTATTATTATTATTATTATTATTCTTTTTCATTTAAAAAATATGATAATGTGTGACACGAAAATCTGCTCGTGTCTTGTATTTTGTTTCTCGATAATTGCAATAATACATGGTATTAGAATAGACACTTTCTATTTACGCATTTATACCAGCTTATCAAGCTTACATTATAAATCTAATAAGGTTTTCTTTCTCACCGCTATTTGTAATATGTAATTTATGGCCAACTTATTTGTTTCAATAGTACTCGTTTTGTTGCATCGTTAAAAAATAATCGATAGTGATTTTTGAATTTCTAATAAAAGTCAAAGCATAACTTGTTTTCGTCCGACGCGGTGCAATCAAAATTAATATTAGATCAATTTCTATCGTATTTTATTTGGTTAAGCAAACGGTTTGTTATCAATTTCTCATCGCTTTTTCGATCTAATAATAAAATAGTGATTGTGACTGTCTGATTGCGTTAGACGTAACCGATTGCCTAATACGAGTAATTGATCAATTATTATATGCTTGTCATTGCACGAAGTCGTCGTTATTCTTGAAACAACCTCGCAGAAAATGAATTACATTGTTTCTAAAAAAAGTCGTCATGTTTATTTCAAAATAACACTTGTACAATGAAAAATGTACCGTTAAAGTCATACTGTTAAAACAACCAAACAATGGTACTAGGATGACAACTAAAATTAAAACATAAAAACTAAAATTTGTTCTTACTTGAGAACATCGGTGTAATTCAATAATGTCACAAATATACAATTAATAAAAACTTGGAAAAATTCATCCCAGCTTAGACTAAGCTGACAAAAAATATGTACAATCTGATTGGACCGTGAGACTTGAGACATGTGATAACGTAATTGAAAAGTCACTGATTCTTTTCATAAAATTCGGATAAAAGCTTGAAAATTGATATAAACCAAAAATTTATAAGACAAAAATTTCAGAATTCATTTTTAGCTACGAGGTGACACTCTTAAACAGTTCGATGTTATTCTCAACTTGCTTTAGGCTACGAGTATCCTGCCAATGTTTCGTGATCAATCTTGAGCCTCACAATAAATGAGGATAGATGCTTTACAGTTTGTTCAAAATTACTTCTCGATACTGAACGGTATCGATTATGATCTAGCTAACTATCATCTAGATGCTATTATATACGTTTGCAATTTCGGCCTTTGAATGTCACTCAGCAGTCAGAGTTTTCAATATAAAAGCTTCCGACTCGTGGAAGAAACTGCTACGACTTAAACGTATACGATTTTTGATTTGACCATCTTGTCAACGCGAAGATCCAGCAAACATATATAACCGTCTATATATCGTTATTTATTTATATATTATTGAATTATTGTGCCGTTACTATTTGGGAGGGTGATCATGTTAAAGGTAAGGGTCTCGTTACCTTCAAACGGTATCGCGTTTTTTTGTTTCTATCAAAAATTTCTCAGACAAATCACGATGCCGTCGCTCTCTAATTTCCTTTCGCGGCTTCTTTTGCTGCCATTATAAGTGGTGTTAGCGATGCTAATGGCCTTGCTAATTTCAAAAATGGATGCTGTAAAATACACAATCATATTAGTATTGACACGATACCGCACAAACAAAGCCAAAATTCATGTTTACTAACTTTTAATAATTCAGAAGCAGAAGAACGTTTTTCAACTTCCACTTCCAAACATTGATCAAGAAAGTCCTGAAAGATGCCGGATAATTTTTCCTTTTCTTTGATATCCGGTTTACCGTTCGTAGCAATCAAGTAAAGGGCTCTCAAGGGGTTTTCATTTAGATACGGCGGTTCTCCTTCTATCATTTCTATTGCCATAATTCCGAGTGACCAAATGTCCACCTATTGTATACAAAAAATAACATTAAAATAAATACAAGTTTTGCACAGAATCGCCAATTTTCGTTTAATGAATGACTCATTTTAAAATATCGTCAAAAAACGTCTCACTTGTATGCTGATTCAAATGATACAGTATACAAGTGTAGAGCATAGACAGTATACAGTAGACTGATGACCAATCTCATGTTCGTAACGTGTAATGCTACAAAAGTGACATCACAAACTTCGATTTTCATTCTCTGATGCATTTAATTTTACATAACATCAGATGAATTGAATGGTTTGAACGTCAATACTTTGTTCTATCGCCCACAACGATCCATCTTTTCACTCTTCCACGATCACCACGAACAACTACGATTCTATTTTCAATTTCAAATACCATCACGGAGATCTGATAATTCATCACTATTATTATTATTAAATTCAAGCATTTATGGATGTATGAAAAAAGGGAAAAGTTTGAAAATAACATATATTCAATGGAGTTGTAATAAAAAAAAAAAGAAACAAACAAACAAAAATAAAAAATGGTACCTTAGGTCCGTACTGCTTGCGCGTGACAACTTCTGGTGCCATCCAGTAAGGCGTTCCGACCATGGTGGTGCGTTTGCTCTGCTCGGGTGAGATTTGCGCACAGAAGCCGAAATCCGTGAGCTTGACGCCTCCGTCCAAACCAAGTAAAATATTGTCTGACTTGATGTCCCTGTGTATAACTTGGTTGCAATGTAAAAACTCGAGCGCTTGTAGCACCTCACGACAGACCGCCGCGATCTGACCTTCGTCCATACACGTCTCTGTGACAACGTCCGTGAGACTGCCACCTGGCAAGTACTCCATCACGACCCAGAGCTCTTCGCCAACCAGATAACTGTCCAAATAATTAACCACGTTTTGATGCTTATTTTCCCGCATCACTAGGATCTCGTTTATGATGAGTTCCTTTTTAGGTTGCTGCGCCAGATTCATTTGCTTAATCGCTACTTCCATGCCCGTGGAAGTCTCGATGGCTGTGTAAACTGTGCCCGAAGCTCCCTGCCCAATTTTCTCCATTTTCGTGTACTTTCGATTCGGATCGCCTACACTAACTATTGTTCGAAGACGTTCGAGAATTTCATCGTCAGACATCTTCTTCTTGCGCTCTTTCTCGTTTGGCTGTCGCCGCGACTGCTCGGTCATTGTCGACGTGGGAGTTGCTTGGTTCTTGTTGCGATCCAGTTGCGATTGGTGTTGCTGTATTGGCGTTCCATTTCGTTGTGGCGAACCCAACGGTGCTGGCAAAGGAGATGCCGGCGGTTCTTCCTTTATTGGTTTTGTATACTGAAACAAGCATAGTCAATCAATTTTCAACATTTCTTCCTTCATATTTATTATTACTATTTTTTATTTTATTAACAAATACAAGTAAATCGGTCGAAATGTTTTAGTAGCGTTTTATACTATTCTCGTTTATCTTAAAAGCTAAATTTAATTGACATTCTATCTTTCTATTTATGCTAAATAATAATTATAACTATAATTATAAATACACGTAAATTAAACTTTAGAGTTAACTGTTTTGGTTATAATAAAAACTCGAAAGTCCAGAACAATGACTTGGTAAATAATTGATTACGATCGACAAAATTATAACAAGTCACAAGTGTCGCTCTGGTGATTAAAAGTGAATGCTAATTCTATAATGCTGAATGCAATCACGACTGCAGCCTACCGGATATGCTTGCTATGGATGTTTTATTTATTCAAATTGACAAAACTTGCTAGTCTGATTATTATGTTAGTGGAATATTTATCATAAAATAAACACGTTACCGAACATATACCATCATATTATGCGAGATCAAATTTTTCATCAAGTGATTCGTTTTTAAATCAAATATCCGAACAAAAAATTTTAAATGAACTTACAATGGATTTGGTGTGTTCCGGCCGGGTTGAAATGGGCGGCCTAGGAGGTTCATCCTCCTGTTCGGAACTTGTGGCACAGGCATCCGTCGGTGTACTACTAGGACTACTGCTACTTATTCTGCAACAGTGACATTTGTTTCACCAAAAAGATACAAAATGAGTGAAACGAAAGCTAATATTTCCGAGAATGTAAATCACCTGCTCAGCGAGTGCTGTGAATGGGAACTTCCGGAGGCCTGGGATATCGCCTGCGCTCGCACGTTGCTCATGCCAATGCCTATATTTCGTGGACTGCTTGCTCTATCTATGGGTGCTACCAAATTATTTGTGTTTACAATCAAAAACTTGAACATCCAATCAATTATAACAAAAATATAGAATTATTAAGAAGAACGCGCTTACCGATATTGCCAACCATCTTAGATGTAGTCATATATTTTGCCTCCTTGCTGCTGTTGTCATACCAGTTCAATACGTCGAGCACAGCCTGTGGATTTTTCTTTTGCTCTTGTTTGCTGATGTTGCTGGACATCAGCAATCTGGCCCACGCTTCCGGCATTCCCTGTGACCAAAAACTTTGTTTAACACGCAACCTTATATTCGCTATCAAAGTTTCCATAAATTTACAGTGTACTGATTAAAATCAAATTTAATTTTATCGACAGTTAAAAAAATAAAATTTGTATTGAGAACAACGTCTGATAAAAGTGCAATAAAGTTACTTTTATGATATGCGATCAAGACGGTTGTAGGTATATTAAATATAAATATTCGAGTGCAAATTTTGATGTGAAAATTGTCTCAAGCAACGTCGACTAAGCTCATGGGTGGAACTACTAAGCAAATCCGCGGTTTTTTCTAACGGGGTCAATATAATTTCATGATAGATTCAATTACAAGAAATTAGAGAATGTATCAAAGAAAGAATAATTAATAATGAAAAGGATAAAGGAACGAAAATAATCGCAACAAAAAAAAACAAAGAAAACAGACAAGTTGGAGGTAGAAAAGTGAGAGCAGGCAAACTATCTCCGTGGTCACTTAAATTTACTTACTTTGAGTGGCAGCTTGAAAGAAAATACGTGTCAAGTTAGTTATTGATGTGATTCAGAAATAATAATTAGAAAAAGCACGAGACAAAATACGAATTTACTGCACCACAATCGCTATTTATGTGAACGTGTGTTTTCATTTGTTTACTTTACTCGTCAACTGTGGTACCACAGTCCAACATGCTCGTCTTCTTACGGTTCTTTCACGCAGTCAATCCTTCACAAATTTACTTGAAATTCTACGCTGTTTTTCACTTAAAAACGTTTTGTTTTACGACAAGTAGAATAGGATTATGTTGTTAATTAGTACAGTAGTTTTAGGTAATGTTTGTAAAAAAAGAGTAAAAAGGATTGGCTGGAAAAGTGAAGTCGAAGTTGGTCTACTGGTTCCATGATGTAACTGAGCAAAAGCGGCAAGCGAGTGCAAGTTGAATAATAGTATAGTGAGAGACAGATAAATAGGTGAAAAACAATACACACCGTGAACTCGCCAGTTACAGCATCGAATCCGACGTGAACCGTGTGTTCAAAATTCGTTGGGTAACTAATGTTAGGCTTGTCCTTGGTCTCCTTTATCTTCATCTTGCTCTTCTGAGTCTTCTTCTTGCGCTCCTCCGAGTCTGGCTCCTTAGGCAGCGGACGCATGTCCACAGGTAAATTTGGCGTCGATTCACCCCTGAAACCACGAATCAATTGTTTTACTTATAAAAGCCTTAATATTTCTTATATGTTTCAAGATCACAGACAATAATTTGATTCACGCGCATTTTGATTTTGAATGGACTATGTTGCTTATTAAGTTTCATTGAGCTTGAACAATTAAGTCAAAAGCGACAAATTTTTCATGGACAAACTCCCACCCCCTGTACACAGTCTGAGCGGTGCGATATTATTTTTAGCAACCACTAAATTAGTGCCTCTTCCTCTATTTTTGGGAGATGGAGTCTATCCATATTATAAAGAAAATAATAAGAGATGAAGCTAAGCCGTGCGCGTACCAGACTGGCATACCGAGTTGCCAAAAGTGAACGACCAAATCGCGTCTGTTTCTTTACATTCATTACATTCAAAATGATCATGTCAAAGGACCTGATAAAACAATCGCTTCATTTGTTGCTACCAAAACTCATTCAATATTTTTCTTTGCAAAATAACTTTTTTTTAATTCAAAAAATTCAAATTTTGATCATGCTGCTTTTAAACAAGTAACACAAAATTATAATTTTACAAGTTGTGTACATATTTTGGTCCAGAAAAAGTGATTAAACTCAAGTGGTTGGATTACAAACTAGTCGAATTGGCACATGGCGAAAAAATGCACGCACATGCATGATCAAACGCCGGGCGCGTGCGCCGATCTGTACATTTTTTTATAGTAGTATATAGTCAACGATTGCCTGCTCTATTCATCTTTTTTCTTTTTTAATTGTCCTGCTATATTGAGAAAGCTTTTCAACGGATCTACGCATTTTCTTATGTCGATTTGATTCAAACAATATCTTTATAAAAAAATGTATACAAAATAAATAAAACTTCATTTCAACAATAAAGTTACATACAACTAACATGAATGAAAAAATAAAAGTTGTATGCGAATAAGTTGTGTTAGATACACTTGATAAAACGCGATGATTCATTGTTGAGTAATGTCTCTTTAACCTTTGCAGAAAAATGGAAATTGATTCTTGTGTATTTTATTTGCAAAATTTAATCGTTACTTTCTATGGCAAATATTACGAATATATGATCAAAACATTTTAAATTCTGAAGAGGAAGGATCAGATAATCTTGAATAAGCACTCGATATTAGGTTTGTCTTTGAAAGTCTTTCTAAATTACGCACCGCCGCAATATAAGTCCATACAAATTTCTTTCTAGTTGCGCTCCTATATCACTCAGTTGGTATTTACTCAAACCTTGAGATCAAATGTAAACTCGTAAATAACTCGCCATGGAATACTCGTCTGTCGATTATAAAAAGTTGCTTTCAAAATATAAAAAACTAACTCTTTTCAAATCGATTATCGCGAACCAAAAAGCAACCAGCGACTGTGTACAATTGTCACGTGCCATCTTATACATTCAATATCGTCTTGAATCAGCCTTCGTAATAAGACAATAAATTATTTATATTTCTGCCAAAAATTAATCTTCAATGGAATTTCGTCTGAAAATGAGTGGAAGTGGCGGTTAAAAAACGAATAAAAATAAAACTATTTTGGATTCATGAAAAGGGAAGAGGGGGTGGGTGAGAGTTTCAAAATAATGCTTCGATTAATTTTAGGGTTTGATTATTTATCGTCAATACTTTAAATTTGAAATTAGAGGAAAAAATTTTTTGGATTTACAAAGCTTAAAAATGTCCTTTAGTGAATCCTTGGGCTTTATTTATTTCTCTAAAGGAACAAAATGTTGAATTTGACAGATGTCAAGAATGTAAATAATGGAATGGGGCTAACAATGAACAGTGAAAAAAAATGAAAGGAGAGGAAAGAGAGTTGAAAAGTTTGTTTGGTGGTGGACGAACAAAGGTTGAGCATACCTGTTGGAAGTGAGGCGCACCGGGGGCGCAGGGGGTTTGTCCTCCTCGTCCGACATGACACTGGTGCAGGTATCAGCGTCGCGTGAGCGCCACGTCAATCGGATTGTGTGCGCCGGCGACAACGATGCCACAACCAACACTGACAGAAGACGACATGGGCCGTATTCACTTCAGCCAGCTCGTCCCGTTCTCCCGTGGCAAAACCAGATTCACTCAGACAGAGACCTACCACCGAGCGGACAAAGACGGCTATAGAGGCACTCGGCTATAGAGCACGGTACCTGCGTCCAAGCGCGACGCCGTGCCGCCTCGCACCGCACCGCACCGCACCAGCCTTTTCGACCCTGCGATCACGATATCACCAACCATTAATTGCGATCAAACTTTTCCAACTCTTGTCTCGTCTCGAGCTCGAGGGAGTCGCACGCACGCACCGCCGTCGTCGCTACGGTCCCGTCACACACATACACAACACAACACATATATATCACACACAGCCACACACATCACGCTACCGTAGCGCCCCCTTCAATATAGACCCAAGTACCCTAGTTATAGTAGTAGCGCCATCTCCTGACTATCGCCTTTTAAACAGTACATATTTAAAATTGTTAAAATTGTATTTGCGTGAGCGACTGAATAATGTAAACAATTAACAAATCTTCTGGAATTTGTTCAACATAATAACACAGAGGTTAATAACAGTGTTCTGCCAATTATTTGTGTGTCAAAACACACACATTTGCGTCAGTGAACTATACTTTTATGAAAATTTATTTTTCTACTTTTCAGTACGTGCTGTACTCGTTTTCCATACTATTCAATCTTCAGTTTTTACCACTATATCACTATATAAAAAAAGAAAAAATTGTACCTTAAAATTTCCTAGGGACTGAAAACTTTGATGTAATTTTAATAACTTTAATAATCACCTTATTAGGTCGTTTATTCCTTATATTAGCTTTGGCAAATTCAAATGTAAGATAATTTCAATAAGTTCGAACGCAAATCTTGCAGTCCATGACGTATCAGGGTTCGTTGAAATTATTTAACAGGTTTTATAAATGCTCTTGTTCTCGTCATCCATCATCACTAGCTTGCCGCTCTTGTAAACGCGAAGTTGTCTCATCTCGCGAAACTCCGGAACGTAGGGATGAAGCACGTACTTCATCAGTAGCTGTAAACATAACAGTTTCTAATTGTGATTAGACATCTCAGATTAATCTGCAAACTTGATGTCAATCTCGATAATTATTTTAGAGAAAATAAGGGTTCAATTAACAGTTGGATAAAAATTTATTTTGCATAAAGTGTAAGATCAAAAAATGCGACATTTGTTTGACAAGTAAAATTATGCAAAAATCTGATCTGACCCTAGCTTTCGAAAGGTCACGATGAAGGTCACAGCAATTTTAAATGGTTTTTTAAATATTTATATATGAATTAGTTTGGGTGGAATAAAGAGTAAAAGTATGCGACTTAAGATGTAGATTGCTTAAGAGACGATTCAAATTTAGCGATGGGCGTGGATTCAAAAGAAGCAGTTTTGAGGGTTGAAATAAGGGAAAATGCACGGGTGGTGCGCAGAATCTAGTATTGGGGGATGGAGAGGTTAAACGGCGCCGACGTAAATATATGGGGCGAGCAAAATGTGGTGTAGAGTCGCGCGCTCTCACGACTGGTTTCGACCGACTCTGAGAAGCAAAGCAAGTGCGCGTTTCGAGTGCGGTGGCATGCGACATGCGGCTGCTCGGGTCCAGAAATGTTAAATCATTCCGATGTTGCATTTAACCAAAAAGTGTTGACCTCGATGCGCAAAACGCGTTTGCTACAAGACTCGATCAATAACGACGTTTCGGCTTATTATACAGTCCACATAATAAGCGTATTCATTCAATAATCATAATAGCCAAAAGGTTCGATCATTGCTTATCACGCGCATTTCTGTTCCATGGGTTTGACTCGGACTCAGATCAGTGATGGGCATCAACGTTACTTTGTCAAACGTCGAAAAGGCACTCTTTCAATTTTCAATTACTATTTTCAATCTCATGCAATCGTTTTGTAATTATAAAAATTATTCTCTTTCTCTCATACAGGTCCATGCTAAACTTTGCAATGGAGGACATGTGTAAGATTACCTTTTCTTTTTTATTACCTTCTAAACTTACTTATTCAAAATTAGTGCAATTTTTATGAATTCAATATTTTATGAATTGAATAGTTGTTATTTGTCTGGATTAGTTGCTCATCGCCAAAAGAGTGCTGTTCCTTGGGGTGCTGTTACGTATACCCTCAAATGGGCACTCCAGTTGCTGAAATGTTCACGATTTTGATTTGGACTTATTGGTATTTGTGGTTCGTATTCCATCAGATTCCATATTTTTCAAATGTTCGTAAAAACATTCAAACATTTTTGAAAAAAAATTTTTAAAATTTGGATTACATTTGAAATAATAAATTGCGAATGCAGGGCTGCAGTCCTCGTGGGATTAATTGTATCAGCAGTTTGTGGATGCTGGTTATGGAGACGGCGTCGATCAAACAGTTCGGATGATTATGCACCGTCTGACAGGGCTTCCACAGGTTCCTGTTATTTTCCACCTCATTACAGTCGATGTAACTCATTTGTTCAAAATTTACCACCCCCATATAATGAGGTATGTATTATTTATATCCCATTTTTTGCTAAAAATTAGACAAATGATTTTCACAAATAGAAAGTCTTGCTATACGGGTACCTGGGATGATTGTGACATCGGATTTGCGAATATTAACATAACAAATATTTAATGTCAATAGGGAATATTGTTCTTTCGTGTGTCAGGAATAACACATATTTTCATTCATCAACATGACAAAAAACGTTGATCAAAGGTTTATGAGTTCGAGCCAATGTTGCTTTTTTACTATCATAACTTCTGGCGGAGAGTTCACATATTTATTATATATAAATCCATCGACGATTGTTATTATAAACTTTATTTTAAGATAAAGTCTTTTTCAAAGTGTCGCAAAGTGCCCCATACCCGTATAATATTCTTTTCGTTTTTATGCAATAGCAATATGTCACAATAACAATAACAATTGATGCCAAGAAACATTAATTTTGCATTCATTTTTGACTGAACTTCATGAGGAACCCTATCAGTGGATAAAAAATTATATCTTTAGCTGCGTGCGAGAAATATTAAAAAAAATTTGTTTGAAAGCAATGGCAACAAATGGGATATTTAACAAAAGACAAATAACGAATTGGTTATAAATGAGTTATATAATGAGAGAATAATATGAATTGTTGTAGGTGACGTCAAAGCCTGATCTGTACCCGTTGGTGATCGGTTATGACGACGGTATGGGTAAACGCGCGTCGGGTTTTGTGATGCGATACTTTCGGTCGTTGTCGCACGCAAGCACGCTCGACTCGCTGAGCTCGAGTTTTATGTGCAACGTGGTAAATGAGGCAAATACGATTATCCCGCCACCGTATTCGTGTAACAACAGCATCGACGAGTTGACCACAATGGGTTGTGATCGGGCCGACACCGGGTCCGCTGTTTCTCTTACCAACAACCGAACCACCTCAGATGTCTCTAGTCTGGCTGCTCAATCGCCGTCCTCGCCGCCTAGAGCAACTAGCCCAACGATAGAGGTTGCTAATCGATCATTCAAACACATTTCGATTCAAGCAAAAGTACAACAATTGCATTAACATTAACATTAATTTTTTCAGTTACGTGAACTACTGGATAAAATTCAACAACTTCCACAAATGCCAACAAACGCAAGCGCAGCGACTCAAAATCGTCCGCAATTTCTGTGCCCAACAAGTTCGGATGCAAACTGGATGTACCCGGGACGCCGAGTGCGAGGCAAATATATGCCTGTCGGACGCTTGAGCTCGCGGACCAAAGCTAAACGATGGCTCTCGCGATCTGCTCCAACCACTCCATCTGGTAACATCCCAATGTCATTCCTACCTGGACAGAGCAGAAGGCCCTCGGATGCCGGCAGTAATCAGCAGGGCGTTCCACTGCTCTCTGAGCAGGATGAATCCGAAACTTCGAACAATGCCAAGGATCATTAATGCTTGCTAGATTTAATCGCACATGTAAAAATTAGATGTAAATTCAAATCGGATAAGGGCTTGTTCAGAGAACTTTGAATGCAATTGTACTTAAGTTGTGATCGATACAACTTTGTCGTCTTAATTGTTACTGTCAGTCAAAAACTGATAGTCATTTGCAAAATTTGTTCTTTTTTTGAATCCTTATTCTTAATTACAACTTCATTCAATTTATATTCAAGCTGTATTTTTAACTGTATTTGTTCCTAAGATCCCCTTGTATGACGATTTGTTCAAAGTTCTCTTATTTCATAATATATAAATGGTGAATTCTATATAGATATTAATGAATAAGATTACAACAAGAGCAACGAGAGCTACTAAAATAAAAGAACGGTAACCATGGATAATTTAACGACAATTTGTATTGTTGAACATTTTTTTGTATACAATAAATGACACTAAACCGTTTAAATTAGTGTTAAAAATCACATGAAGCTTTTAACGTGAAACAAAGACTGCTGTTACCTCACGTGTAGCGCACGTATGTTAATCGATTTTATCAAGGAGAGAGCTTGCGAAAATATATGTGTAAACTTTATAGGCTGAACCAACAAAAAAATTGTATTATTAATTAATGATAACTATTTATTCGGGATTGTTTTTTGATTCACTCAAAATGATGTTTCAAATAAAATCAATTGGTCCGATAAAGTAATAATAATTGGCATGAAAGTTTAGAATTGAAATTAGGTAACGAAAACGATTTAATCTAATTTGACCTTATTACTTTTGTCTCAGTGTAATTCAATTTTTGCTCCATTAATTAATTATATGACCGTTGCCTGGAATTTACAAGACGTCGGAGCGATGCAACGTTTTTTATACGTGATAAATAATAATAATGATAATAATAATTATTATAACTATAGTTATAATAATATGTAATTTAACAAAAATCGGATAATAATGAAATACTCTAGCTGATATTATATTTAGATTGTCCTAAGGAGGAATGGTGCCGATATATTAATTCCTCGAGGATTGAAGTGTTTCAAACGTCACTTATTTGTTTGAAGGTTTTATGAAGTATATGTATCAGGAAGATCTATAGTTCTTTAGTATTTAAAAATATGCGTTTTTCAGGTGATATAGGATTAATTATTAATGTTTTGCCATAATTCCGAGCTCTACAATTTAGAATTGTCAAATCTCATTTCATATTTATTTTATGAATGTTAAGCAAAATTATTCGATTCATAGAACAACAAAGCACAAGTTCTGTAATATAAGTTATAGTCAATTTTTGAAGTACAAATTTGTATAGAGAAATGATTATGGATTAATTGAGAATTGTTTTAACAAAATTATTATAAAAAGTCTCCTGTGTGCATTTGCACATGCGTTTGAACAAATTTGCGACTCGTGCTTGGACTCGTGATTGAAAAAGGCTTTGAAACGATATTCAAGTTGATTTTTGATGGTAGCCAAACTGGTTAATTGCATCATGCACGCGTACTATGTATACACTACATCGCGTACGTATTTTTTTATGAAATTCAATAAAAAGCTTTTTTGAAAATCAACGAAACACCTGTTTTATTTGTCTCTTAAACATTCGAATTTGCCGCCATTTTTAAAGTGCACCACATCACACCACCTTCTCCCTCTCTTTTGACAGCTGACTTTATCCAGGTGTAGGTGTTCTATCTAGACTTATTTACTTTTTTAGTAGTTTGTGTTGCAAACGCAGAAACAAAATCTTGTTTGTTGATGTCAGTGCGCGAAAAACAGTCGTTTCACTTTTTGTTTACGTCAAAAGCAAGGCGTGGTTAATGGCGTACGAACAATTATAATTCGCCAAAAGTTCTAATGGAGACAATAACAGAGCTGTACTCAACAACAGAAAGTCAAATTTTGGAGCATTTGCGCAAAAATGAGATAAGTCATAGGTAAATGCAAAAAAAACATGATTGACATCATTTTTAACATAACCTTGTGACGCAAATAACAATTTCACCAAATTAAAAGTGATTCCCAGTTTTTGCATAAATTTTTACTTTCAAAACATTCTCATAAGCATCTATTGTTATGTAAATAATATTTCAATGACAGTTTCAAGTTACGGTAAAAAAATTAAAACAAAAAACAGGATTAACGAATAAATATTTGACTTATTTTACGATTCATCGCATTGTTATAATTATGATTATGATTGCAGAACAAAAACAAGTGCAGGATTATGGCTGGGGCCATTGGCAGGCTTGAGTGCTGCAGCAACTATTATGAAGGAGGATAACAGTTACTCTGAGATTTGTCTGTTGCTTGGAATAACAGGAGTAGGATTAATTGTAGGCTGTTTGTGCCTTTACGCTCGTTTGATAAAAAAAGATGTTGCTGTCAAAGATTTCCATTTATTGTATTTCCTGCCAGCAATTATCACGTCAACATTGTACCTACTCGTAGCGAACAAAGGTACGTCGAGACAAAATTAGATTGCACGCAATCATATTCAGACCGATTATGAATCATGATTTTTTGATTGATTTATAAAGTAGATTCTGTAACGAGTTGGTGAGAACTGACACTTAAGCTTGTGAACAATTATCGAATAAGATGAGACATGAAAGTCAAATGAATTGATTATACTAATTCAGAAACTAAAAACCTATTCAAGTGCAGGACTGCTAGTGAGTGTAGCTTGGGGCTTGAGCGTTGGAGCGTTGTGCACATGGGGTGTGATCCAGATTATGTCTCACTTTCCTCACTGCTTCACACTCGGTGAGGCAACAGTTGTCACGCATGGGATCGTTCTCTTTTTGCTCTCCGTTTTCACTAATCTTCCTCTTCGGTACCACTTACCTCCAATCCATGATAACGATATTATCACTGTGATATTACAGGTACGTTATCGCCCTTTCTCCGCAAGATTATTTCTCAAAGTATAACTTTCAACAATCGTCTTTTTTCAACCATTTTCTAGGTCGGCATTTTGTTTATTGGCACCCTGTGTATTTTAACAGCCAAGCTCCCAAAGTTACGAGAACCGATCAATTTTTATCTCACATTTGTTGGGTTACTCGTCTTTGTGACTATTCCAGTTTGGCATATTTTGCTTGATCGCAGCCCCCTTCTTTGGATTATTTTGTTTGTCTTTAGCACGAATCAAAAGGTGTGTTTTTAATTGATTATAAACATTTGATTCCAATTGTATTTGAATATATTTTCATTTGAACTTTGTATGATTGCAGATATCGTTAATTTTGTATTGGACATTGTGTTTGGTTTGTGGAACTAGCGTGTTACTATATAAGTCGTTTATTTCGAACTCAAAATCGGACACTGCTATACGAAAGGCTTATCATGTTCTCGCTGTCCTTGTGTACATCCCAGGCCTCATGTTGGAACCTGTTTTGTTGTACCTCGCCAGTGGTGTTGTATTTGCTTTGTTTATTTTCCTTGACGTAAGCACATTTTTACAGTGATCAATTTATTTAAAAACAATGTGTATAACATATTATAAAAAACGAACTTTTTTTAAAGGTACTTAGAATACTGAAGATCCCGCCGTTTGGTAACATACTGCAGCAGGGCTTTGACACTTTTGCTGATTCAAAAGACAGCACGGTCTCTTTAACACCGCTGTATTTATTGAGTGGATTGTCTCTTGCATTATGGATGCCGGTGGAGAAGATGCCTCTTGTAGTACTCATGAGCGGTGTTTTGTCGATCGGCATTGGAGACTCCTGCGCGAGTTACGTTGGCTTGCATTATGGCAAGCATAAGTGGGCTAATCAAGAGAGAACTATTGAAGGCACTACTGCTTGTATTCTATCTCAAATTAGCACTTTATTGCTGCTAGCCTTATTTGGTAAAATTCAATATTTTGTTCGATTTTTATTTAACTCAAACATATGTTTAATGTGTTTTTTGATGTTGATTTTATAGGATGGATAGACATGGATTGGGTTCTAGTCAAATACATGTGCGCAGTGACAGCAGTGTCAATGGTCGAAGCTCGCACCGAACAGATCGACAATTTGGCTTTGCCGTTCTTAATGTACCTGTGCCTTTTATGGTGACGTGTAACTAAACATTTCACGTGCATTGTTTTTATATCTCGTAAACTGTTGTTTTTTATTCGAGCATCAATATAAATGATGTGTAAATCAACGTTGAACAATCAACGCGACCAATGTTTTCTTTTGTTTATGTGCAAAATATTTTCAATGACAACTGTACGCGTTACTGAAATCAGATGATTATTTTACAGTGAACGATAAAGACTTATCAAAATGTTAGAAAAACATTGAAAAAATTGTTTTGCTAGAGATTCCTGCAATTTCATGAAAAAGATAGATCAGAATTGAATGTTAAATATTTATCGATTTATTGTCTTCACAACTTGAAATTGAAATTTGACTGACAATTTTAAGACAATTGTGAATTCCGTTTCTATTCGTCGCTTTTCTTTGAGTTTGCCAAATGATTCCTAAGTTAATAACATAAAAATATGAAGTCAACATTTAACGAAGCAAATTTAGAGCATTTTCATCTAGAATTTGAAAATTGTGATATTGCAAACAAAATGTACATGTTCTTATTTTTAATATATTTTTACTGATATTGTAAAGGATGACGAATCATAAGGTTTTCTTAGCAGATTCATACTATTTTCTGGTACTGTGATCTATCAAATATTTGATACGAGAACAAAAAAACACGATAGAAATGTAATAAATGGACAAAATTTCTAAGTCTAAAATGTATAAAAAGAATCTGTGAGTACGATATGAATAAAGTTATTTTTCTAGATGTAGGTAGATTTCATTTATACAAAACCAATCCTTTTTTCAAATCACTTTATTGACTGCACAGCCTTAAAATCTGCCCACACATTACGAGCCGTTCGCATTTCATTTTTGCAAACTCTGGAATGCCTAACAAAACATATCTGAAATATTGACGAAATGTAGCAACAAATTTTCTTAGTCAAAGCAAAATATACGGGCAAAATTAAAATAAACATCTACTTAACGGTTCGCAAAACTCCCAACTTGGATTTTTGTAATCAACATAATGTACTGATCACATTTTTTGCAGTTAATGAATTTGAAAAAAAATTTTCTTCCGGTTAAATAAATGTAAAATATTAAAATGTAAGAAAAAAATACATTCTAATATTTTCTATATTTGTCCCTATATGTGTTGTTCTATATATGTCTATTAACTGGACATAATTTTCAGATTTGCTTGTACAGAATGCTGTACAATCGGAACATAAAATGTATATTAAAAAATCAACAGCGGTGTCAACTAAATTTACAACAAAATTGAAAAAATGTATTATCAAAGGTTAACGATACTTGATTGCACTTGCCCTTTGCGCGTGAATATTTGACAAATATTCGATGTGTAAGTTTTAGCAGACATGAAAATTGCCGTAGTTCATCCGTCCCAAAACACGTTTCAGTTAACAAGTTGTATAGTACCGACCGTTGCCAAACACCCGAGATAAAGCACAATTCGTTCTAACTGTGAATATATAATGTGCTACATATATATAATATATTCAGCATGCCTTATTTTCTTATCATTATATTGTTTATACCTTCAGAATTAACTTTTTCCCCAAGATTTACTAATAAAAAGTTTTATTTTATTTTCGCAACAAAAAATGTTTGTATAATACGATTACTATATAAAATGGCCTTGGAAAACGAAAAATGTTAAACTATTTCGTATCCACGATGCATGCCAGTATAAATTTTGAACTTAGACTGTTGATATTCAAGTCAATCAATATATATTCAAAATATTCATATAGAGATTATGTACAATGGTTGGATTAAATAAAAACGTTGTACTGTTTTCTGCGACTATTTAGATGAACAATAAATTACGATAAATACGTTTAGCCCAGAGCTATATGAAGTCGAAAAAATTAAGGGAGATGAAATTTGTGATAACATTTATTGCATAACACTTAACTTTTTGGAGGCTGTTTCGCGCAATCATTAACACTTGTTTCAGTTTTTTCTTTTTTATAGAGTCCATTTCTTTATTTTAATTTCATTTTTATCAGTAAAAATGCTAGAAGATCGCAATGTTCGTGAAGTCCTATACGACATCAAAGGCATCGATCTTTAGTAATGACAGATGTAATAAACATTGGAGTCTGAACAAAGTCTTAAATTAATTAATAACTAAATAAATTAAATCTTATAATTCATATTTCACGATTGCGTCAATTTTCACAGGTGACATTAGAATCACTCTATGGTATTTTTTCAACTTGTTTCACCGCTCAACACGATTGTGGATAACAAAGATACCTTTTTTTCTTTTATCTTTCCGGATGAAGAAAAAGTTGTTTTTTTTTTTTTTTGAAAAAAATTAATACAAGTAGTCTTAGATCATAACGTACTGAAACTTAACTGACCGTGTTGATTAATGCGAGACAATGGTAGGGCAAGGGAGGAAGTTGTGACAAATCTCGGAAAGTGATCCTCACTTACACTGTGTGCAAATCTTGTTTGCTTCGCTGATGTACAAGTACTCGGCCAGTAAGAAGGCTTTCTTTAGGTAAAAAACGCTTCTGCTGAGAGTGCATCAATCAAAGATGCGAGGCATCACTTGCCCAGATTATTGTAATCTGCAGCACTGGAGGAAACCACCGAAGAACAATTTTTATGTAATTAATTACAAATTACTCCTGTAATCTGTACCAGTCGGCGATCTGACGCTTCGGTGAGTTGCAAACTTCGTTCCAATGATTGAGAGCGTCTTTTTGACAATCCGGGCCACCAATTACTAACCGACCAATTGTCTGCGAAAATGAATTCACATTTATTTGATGCTTCAAGTTAAATATTATATGAAATATTATAAAATGAAGAAATGTAAATGACCTCATTTTTAGTAACTCGATCCCAGTCTAGCATAGCAAATTCGAGGCTGACTTTGCTCAGTCCCTCAGTACCATTGGGGATTTCAAAAGTAAGAGATTCATTGAAAATGGGATTAAGTGTCCGTTTCTTCACATGGGTCTTTCTTTTCGAGATACGTTGAGAATTGTACATCAAGTAGATCTTGACGTAGGGATCAGCCGATCCTGAGATGTCCATCTTGGGAAGATTGCGTGCCTTTAGCACAACCACTATCAGTTTGCTATGCTCAGGGTACCAGCAGAGTGAAACCAACAGTTCTCCTCTGCCTTGTGATTGAATCTAAAATATCAATATTCATTCAAACAACTATTCAAACAAACATATAAATAAAATGCAAACACAAATAACTTTACGAAATACTCAAAATATTCAAAATACCTTCAAACTCCGCGGATGAATCTCCTGATATAAAGTGATTTGTTGGTTGTTAGCGATTTCTGAATCAGAGACCGATGATAGAACGTAGACGACCTCTCCAATGACGTTGTCCCTCGAGTACCTATCGAAACTCATGATGATAAAGTGCAGACTTGTTTTCTGTAAACGAAATAACATTAAAATAAGCTGTTGGTGAGAATCGACGGAAAAGAGGATGTGTGGGGGTACCTTAAATTGAAGAGGCGTAATGCCAAAGAAGGTAAAATCTTCATCAAAGACGGGATCCGTAGTATTCCTAAAGACTCTAGTTTTAGCATGATGTTGTTTGTCAGGTAAGAGTTGGAGTTTGACATAAGGATCACTGGTAGCCTTGTGAGATCCCCTAGCAGGCAGACCCTTGCACTTGACCACGGTAACGACAAGCGAATTCTGATCGCTCAGATACCTCAACTTGAAAACCAGCTGGCCCAATCCGTCGGACTTAGCATGCTGGCCACTTGAGTGGCCTCTGTCTGCGAGCTTCTCACTCTTCTCAATCTCAGCCTTATCTCTTTCATTTTCAATATTCAGGGTAACGTCAATGGAGGCGCCAGTTTGCATCGGCACAGACGTTTGATGCGGACTTGCCAGCTGCGAAGTAGCCTCGTTCGAATTCGGACTTGCCTGCCCGCCACTTCCAGGCGGACTTTTCGCCGGCCCTGTCGGACTCGGACTCTTCTTTAGATAATGACCCGTGCTGCCCGGGCTTTTGACCGCCGTAGGCTTCCTCCGCGGCGGTGGTCTGAAAGCCAGCGACTTGTCGCTGCCCAATTTTGTGTGCTCCCAACGACGACGACATAGCCATAAGGATACCAGGATGCCACAAAACACGACTAGCGCGCCGACCAATAAACCCACCAGAGCGATCGTCGATGCTGCAAATTCGAATCATTTTTGTATTACTTCTTTTATTTTTGACTGTTTAACATTATACAGAACATGTGTCGCAGATAACCGATGTGCTCTCAGCTGACCATTTGGGAGCACTTACCAGCGTCGACGGGCGTGATGAGGGGGCCATCGCTCAAACCCCCGTCCATCATCGTGGCCGCCTCGTTCAAAAATTTTGACTCCACGATGACTTTTCGTCACTCGTTAATCCAAACGATCCAAGATTTTCAGCGTCACACTACGCGTTCAAGACCATCGTCGGCCATAAAACGACGAAAACGGATCAATAGCTCTTGTGAGCTTGCGCGCAACGCGATATCACACACTCCGATTTTTATCAGGCCAAATTAATCATTGATTGCGCGACGCATTTTTTTTTTTTTTTTTTTCAATTCAGCTCATCTCATAATCATTGCAATACTAATAGCTCACATATAGATTTTTATTATTTCAAGACAATTAGAAATTACTTTGACCACGAGCGCATGTAAGATTTATGTTTTGCAGTGTATTTTTGGTTCCTTAGCGAGTTTGAGTGTTGCGTCACACTGACAGAGTAAAACTTTGCAAAGTTCTTAGAACGTTTGAGTAATGAAGTTTGTTAGCTGATAAGTGTGAAATATTATTACTTTCAAATTAGTTTTAGCCGCACGTCTCGTTTGATGTTATCCAATTTTACTTGCAATGTTTGATAACATTAAGCCCACTCAATTGTGCAATTTTGCGATGATGAATATTCAATGCCGATACGAAATTAAATAAGTCAAAGAAAAATAGAAACATTTTCTGCAAAAGAAAAATGTTCAACATTACAAAACTAGTCATATGAATGTTGACAATCAAAAATTGATATTGAAAGTATAGACTACTTATTGAATCTATACCTGGATCTGATATACAAATAAACAATAGTAAAAGTTAGTGTATGTATAGGCTAAGATCTTGAAAAAGTTGACACTTGTACGAAAGGTCACGCTATTATTGTAAGCACTTAAACAAAAAGTAAACTAAAAGAGTTTTGTATTTGCGCACTATATGAATCGGAATTGAAACGATTTGAGTGTTATATGAAATCATGGGCTTTAAGGAGCTGGAGATACTTTTTGATAGCGGCAAGAATATGTGGTTACCGGGTCAAATTATATCCGGACGCGTTTATGTTATGGCAAATAAAGCTGAAAAAGTTCGCAGTATGTATATTAACGATACATTATTTCTGTTGCAATTCGCAAAAAACAGTTAACTACAATTTTCAAAAGTATCAATAATTTCTTTCATAAAAAATTCACATTTTTTTTATTTACATTAATATACTTTGAAATTATCCTTATAATTGAGTGGAACGTAATTGAGCATTCTTTTGAGAATTAAATAACTGGTTATTACAAAACACCACAGAATTTAATTCTTTATTGTCAATTTTGACTGTTGAAGGTTTGAAGCTATTATTTAAAGGAGAAGCCAACACTCGGTGGCAATCAAATTCTTCGACCAACTTGTCACACCATCAAACGATTGCACAACTCAAAGCACCAAGGAAAGTACTTAAAAGTAACTTAGAACGTAGCACCGATGTCTATGCACATGAGGATTATTTTGAAACTAAATATTTCTTGTTCGGCTCTGAAGCTGACGGTAACGATCCTGAATGATTTTTGTTCTACTTATAAATAAACTATAATTGTAACGTTCTTTATTGATTCATATTTAGTTAGTTGTTGATAAATTTGTATAATTTTAGATAATGAACTGACAGATATAGAGTTCGGAGAACACTACTACAAATTTTCGTGTCCCTTACCAGGTAATTTGCCTACAAGTTTTGAAGGCAGATATGGAAGTGTTAGGTACACCCTGCGTGCGATTTTGGATCGTCCATGGAAGCTTGATAAAGAGAAAGAAGTCAGATTGCTCGTTGTAGATGAGTTTGATCTGAATCAGGATGCCAGATGCTGTGTAAAATTTTGTATATCATAAACTTTCGTCAACTTTGCGAATCAATAATTCTATTAAATTATTTTTTTAGGAAAAAATACAACAAGAGAAAAGTAAAAGATTTTGTTGTCTTTGCTGTGGAACGCAGCCGCTGAAATTATTCATCTCAATACCCGTGAGAGGATTCGTCCCCGAACAAAAAATACCTGTGAGAGTTACCTATGACAATATGTCGCGAGTTCAAATAAAAAAAATTAAAGTTCAGCTGACAAAGGTGCTTAGTTATTACAGATGGTTATAAAATTAATTGAAACTGATTTATATTGACTGATGATTGAATATCCCTTATAATAAGGTTTTGAAATTCCACGCCCACACTCCAAAGAATGAAACCAAGGAAGAATCAACGATAATCGTGCAAGATGTGCACGTTCCTCAATTTTCTGGCACTACCGACGATTTTATCATTCATCTGAGAATTCCATCTTTCAATGTGGTCAACTTGCAGAAGTGTCGTATCATTGATTTGAATTATTACGTTACAGTCATTGCATACATGCCATTTTTGTTAGCATACAATTTCCAATATCTATAAATAATTATTATTCGATGGCTCTTAGGAAGACTGTCTTATTTCAAAAAATCACTGAAAACTGTCTGCTCATCTCTATATTTTAAAATCATACAAAATAAAACAGTTTCAGCGATATTTTGAAACAAGACAGTCTTTGTAAGAGCATCGATATACAAATAAGATGAAAATCATAAAATACTGATTTATATTTGCAGCTACCCAAACTTTGAACAAAAAGTTATGGTCTTCATTGGAACTACACCGCTCTCAAATTACGACACAGAATATCAAACGAATTTCAAATTTGTCTTTCCTTCAGAGAATAGAGGTTTTGAATGCAATAACGTTGCGCCAAATATTGCCGATTAAATGTATATGTTGAATAATATTCGAATTATAAAATATAATCTTGATTTAAACGAAACAAATTTTACATTAGTACACAACAAGAATCGAGCTAAATCAGTACCTTACCTGTAACATTGTTTGTATTTGTACCCGCGGGACCGTGGAGGCAGGGCGCATGCGCCAACAATCACACTACTGGGTGTGCTCCAAAATAAGAAGCTGAAGCTCTCACAGTCTCACAGTCAGCTCTCAGTATAATGTGGTATAATGTAATAATTAGGACGAGCATATTGGACGTTTCCCTGAAGTTCATCTTGGACTGAGAGAGCAGACTCAGCAGACGTGTTGTTTTGTACTGGCAAGCCCAGTTTCTTGTAATCATATCGTTCATTTAAATTTGTTTCTTAATTTTGTTCGAGCCGAGGAAAAGAAAAATAATGTAATAATTAGAGCCATAGATGGTCTTAGACCAAAGAATGCGTGCTCAAATAACAGTACGGATTTGTTTACTAACTTCATCTAATCTGCCTCAATGAAACAATGGGTATAAACGACTTCCGAATTGTATTTGATAATTCTCACAACACCTACTATGCTGGACAAAATGTCACTGGCAATGTTATTGTCGATGTTGACAAACCTAAAAAAGTACGCAGTGAGTAATTTTCAAAAACACATCTATAGGTGATACGAGAATGTTGAATGTGCCGTTTCATATTTTTCTATCAATTTTTGTTGTTTGAATGTTTAGATATTAACATCCATATAAAAGGAGCTGCCGATACTTGCTGGGCAGTCGACAAACAAGTATTGAACAATGAAGGCAAATACGAGGATGAAAATCAGACAGTAACTGGTTATGAGGAATATTTTAATGCAAAATATTACCTACTTGGATCCGCGTCAGGTATTTTTTGTTCACATTTTTCAAAAAGAAACGTTTGCTAGATGTTTTTTTGCAAAAAGTTGAACTCCGACACTATAAACTCCGATGCAAATAAAATTGTATACAAAAATTGGGGAAAAAAAAATTAATGAAAAAAGTTATTCTTTAAATATAATATAAGGTAAATGTACCCCTTATCGTGACTGTCTCTTTTATCGTGATTTTTACTTAAAAAATACATTCATAAAACGATAGAAAGTAATAGTTCATAACATCATTAACTTGTATTACAGATCAATTATCAGAGCCACAATTAGATTACATGTAATTTGTTATTTTAAATTTATTATTCATAAATAGACACTCACGATAAGGGGGCTTAAAGTCACGATAAAGGGTACATTTACCTTAGTCTATAGACCTTAAAATAAATTTGAATTATAAAATATTCCAAGTGATAAGAAAATGAGTTTTTGCGCAAAACTGTTTTGTATGTTTATAGAAGTTATAGGTATATTTACATTTATTTGTACGCGCACTAATTTTCACGATCATTTTTTTTCACGATCAGGCGGCGAAATTGAGATACCTCAAGGACAAAACGTTTATCCCTTTAATTGCACTCTGCCTCTGAATTTACCAAGCAGTTTTGAATCTGATTATGGGCGCATTAGATACACGGTTAAAGCAGTTTTGGATCGACCCTGGAGATTCGATCATGAAGCAAAGTTAGCATTTACAGTTATTTCACCGTTGGACCTAAACCAAGAACCTGGAGCCTCGGTTTGTCAAAAAAAATATTTTTTATTAGTATCAATAATATATTATATTATCAATAATACTTGCAATTCTAATTGACGGATGTCTTAGGATCCTGTAAAAACAGAAATGAGCAAAACTTTTTGCTGTCTGTGCTGTGCCTCAGCCCCTCTGGCGATAAACGTTTCTTTGCCAGTTCGTGGATACGTGTCGGGTCAAGAGATTCCGGTTAAACTCAATGTCGAAAATGGATCTGGAGTTGCGATAAACCGAATAAAATTAACACTTCGAAAGGTAACGTTGTAACATATAGAATTCGCACTAGTGTACCTTCCACGGGTTAAAATTATTTTTGAAACAATTTCTTTTGAAACATTTTTATAGGACATCACTTTCTATGCAAACCAACCAACTTCTGAAACCAAATATGAATCAAAAGTGATCTCAGAAGTGTCAAAAGGACCGATTAGTGATAACGAGGAATCTGAAATGAAATTAAGCGTTCCTCCGCTGCCACCATCTAATTTAAAGAATTGTGGCCTCATTGATCTGTCTTATAAGTTACATCTTGAAGCTTGTGTAGATGGATGGTAAGATCATTAATTCAAAATCAACAAATTCATCGCTTAACAAATATTTTGTTTTCTTTTAGGTTTCGACCAAACTTGAACGATGATATTGGTGTGATCATTGGATCGGTTCCACTTTCTGTCTACCAAACCAACATAACTGCGTATGCTGAAAAAACTCCAAGTCCTCCACAACTTGGTTTTGTTCTCCCTGAACCTTCTGCTCCGCCTATGGAATTCCCTATGAATAATATTTATCCTAATTTACGTGAGCATCGTTTAAGATTTGAACAAATAAAATAATTTTTTAACTATTACATAATTAATTAGCTTCGCTTTTTGCAGCTCCTCCATCGTACACTGAATCAATGTTTACTGCACGAAGTTTACGAGACAAAGACGAATCTGACTTTATTTATGGCCTAAATACGCAATTTGCGCCGAGATACCCTGTGTACAATTTTAGCCCAGCTAAACAGTAAATTCACTGTTTAATACTTTTGGTGCTATAAGATATGAACAAAGTACAATTATATTGTACAAATTCTAATTGTTCTTTAAGTCCAAGATTTTTATGAATTTATGATGATGCAATTAATAATGTATAGAAAAACGCAACAAATTTGTTAATTGAGTAACTTCCATGACGATTTATTGAAACTTTTTTTTGCAATTTTGAAGAGGGAACACCGAACTGAGTACATATTATATTTGTTTAATTTCACGTGTATACAATTTGACAATCGTTGTATAACTTTGCTCTATAAAATGTCTTCAAATTTGTATTTAATTCATAGAAGCATATTAATTTCAATGATACTATATAACCTGATAGAGTGGAAAAAGGCTATTAGGAATTGTTTACTACTCTACTGCTCAAATAAATTTTACATCGTCAATAGGATAATTTATAAGTATTAAGAGATCTGAATTGATAAAACGTCAAATTGATTGTTAACTTCATTTTTGTCAATAAAAAGTGTTTCAACAACTTTCAAAATGTAAAATTATTTTTAATTTAAACGTGTAATTAAACAAAAATCAAATTTCTAGTGCAGTATTGTGAATTAGTTGACACCTACATCGTAAGATGGCAGTATTGAGTGAGAAACACAATAATATTTTGAGTTGCTTCTCTTTTATTTGCAATAAGTTGGTGAATGTTATTTTTGTGATGAATTAAAAGTAATTAAAAGTCTATCGATATGCCCAAGTTATTATGTCACAAAAGTAAACGGTCCTGAATCGTTGTGCGTCTGATCAAGAATTATCGTTTCAATAATAAACAACAATCGTTTTTGATAAAATACATTTATTAACAACAAATTAATTACTTCTGATAATGATCCAGAAGAATACAGTTCAAAAAAAAAGAGTAAACAATATAGTTTGAGAGTTTCGCGGGAATAATTCGCGAGTGGTCCATTATAAATATTGGGGATTTATCAGTCTACGTTCGAAGATCAAAACTCAGTGACATAAATGCGGTGATATGGAAACTTGATCTTTGTTTAATTAAAATAATATTATGCCTGCCATTTGAAAGTTATTAACAAACGACTTTGATGCCGATTAAAATTCATTGCAAAATTTAAAACTCGTCATCTGTGAACGAATTGAGTTTCTATTACAGTAAGATTCAATATTGCTGATGTATATGTTTTTAAAGTTTCTTAATAATAATATTTTCTTGTTTGTTGTACTATAGAACTTTCCAGAAACTAAAGTCTACATATTTTTATACAGAGTATTTTAGAAAAAAATGAGCCGTACTCAAATAAAGTTAGTGCTTGACAATGCCTCAAAAAGTTATTACAGTGGACAAGTTATCAGCGGAACTGTATCCATTCAATTGAAGAAAAAGAAGAAATTTCGAGGTATTACATTGATAAGTTTTATTATACAATAATTTTCTTACGTCAAAAAATGAAGCAACAATATGTAGTTACTTTCGTACTTACTTATGTGTGTTACTTTCGAAACGTCTGTATGGTGGATTAATCTATATAAAATGTAATGTACAATTTAAAAAAGTGACATAATTTTGTTTAAAGAACTTGAAATATTTATATAAAACTAAAAATACCTAACGTAATCATAATAAAGATGGATTTGTAATTATTATTGAGTTATGGATTTTATATTAGGTATCCGCGTGGAGTTTGAAGGAAAAGCAAAGACATCATGGACTGAAAGAACTCTTTTAAGCACTACTAATCATCGAAAGACAACATACAGTGCAGAGGAAGAATATTTTAATCACCGCCAATATCTAAGTGGTGCAGAGACAGGTATTTGAATTTAAAAATTCTAAGCTAATAGATCACAGTTATTTGTGAAAACCATAATTATTTCATCATTGATTACTACAGGTGACGGAGTGGAATATCCACCAGGCAACTCGGTTTTCAGATTTGAATACACATTGCCACAAAATTTGCCAAGTTCATTCAAATCAAAAGTAGGCAGTATAAATTATAGCGTCAAAGCATCAATATACCGTCCATGGAAATTCGATATTAGTGAAGAAGTACCTATTAAAATTCTACCAGTCATTGACCTCAGTCAAGACCCTTTTGCTAATGTAACTAATTTTTGAAAGTTGAGTGATAACTAAAATAGAAAATTCAAGATACAGTATAAATAATGAAAAAAATCATCATTTTCAGACTCCAATTGAAATGGAAATGTTCAAAACATTTTTGGGCCATGAAAATCCTTTAAATGTCAGAGTTTCTGTTCCGTACAAAGGGTTTGTACCAGGACAGGACATTCCAGTCAAAGTATCAGTTCAAAATAAATCCGACGTCAGCATATCAAAAATTAAATTATCATTGAAACAAGTAAATATAATTTTTCCATGAAAGCTGATTATTTAATACTAATCAAATATTAGACTTATATATTCTGTCTTCTAGAAGTTAACGTTTCATGCAAAGAACCTCTCAAAAACAAACATTCAGAAAATGCTGTTAGCAGAAGTTTCAAAAGGACCATTTGATGGCGTTGGTAATGCCGATTACGTTCAAAATCTTGGAGTTCCCCGGATGGAGGTTTGCAGCTTTCATTTCTGTGGTATCATCGACGTTAACTATTATCTTAAAGTAGAAGTTTGTGTATGTGGAATGTAAGTACATATCTATCTTTACAACAACGAAACTATCCTCAATTAAAAATTGACATACAATAAAAAAGTATCTATAATATAATTTTGCAGACATTTAAACTTGAAGGATAAAGTGGAAATATTTCTGGGTACAATTCCAGTGGGATACAATCAGATGACCATGCAAACTCTTGCACAATCGCAAATTCAGATGATGCCACCACCTCCGATAGGATTCTTGGTCCTGCCAGAAAATCCTATTACTCAAATACAACCGTCGGGTAAAAAATAATACAAATTATATATGTAAAGAAGATTTGAAAAAGCATTTTAAAACTCATCGTTTAAAATTTTTTCTATAGCTCCACCATCTTACGAGGAAACTGTACTTAAGTCGCCCTCAAGTTAATAAAATGGAAACACACCACTGTACCTAAGGAAAGAAATATTTATCTGATGAATAATTACTTGCAACGTTGCAAGTAGGAGTTTTAGTTTTCAATGAACCTTACAATTTTGCAAAAAACATAAAATGATATTAATATAAATGAGGGTCTTGTTAAACTGCAATCAAGAATATGTTTTATGAAAAAAAATTAAGTCTGTCTTGCTGCTTGCACAACAATTATCTTGTAATGATAATAATTTTCTAAGATGAGATTAAGTTCGATGTACAAATGTTTTTATTTTTTTTAAATGTTAATATCGTAAACACTACAAGAACTGTAGTTTTAGCGAGTGATACAGAGCTTGAATCTATGGTGATTTCCAATGGTCAGTTAACTGCTTCTCCCGTTTTATATAAGAGGTTTCAGATGAGCGAAAAAATGCACAATTTTTAAAAAATTAATCCTTTTAAAACATCAGTTAACGGGTCGTGATTTTAAATTACCATCGAAATATGTGTATATACATAAATGTCTGTTGATGTTTTCTAAGCTGATATTTTATTATAACTATTTGATAATATATCTTTATAATTGAAAATAAAAATTGATAATTTTATTATAAGAAAATGTTATTATAAAATTCAAGTTTCTTTTCATAAAGTTTTTTATATAAAAACTAAATTCATATATTGTATGGGAGGATTTGCATGAATTTTTTCTAAATTCCAAAAAACCTTTCTTAAACTTGAAAATGAATTTTCCAAAACTTTCACGTTCCAAAAATTTCATATTTTCCTTTATCTTTCACAAATACTTACGCAAAAATCTTATCGGTGTTAGAGGTCTGTGCAAGTTTGATTTAAAGCATTTAGTATATATCTTTTGTGTACATTTTTTTGTTACAACAAGGATTCCAAAATTGGAATTAGTTCATTTTGATCTAAACTCAGTTGAAGATAAAAAACCGTATCTTCGCGCGTAACAATCGAAATAAATAATTGTACGTTACTATACGCAATGGAGAAATTCAAGGGCGATCGCTTCAAAATGTGAATATAGTCATCTATAAATAGAAGTTATCCAAAAGTTATCGAAGTATTGGTTTAAAACAAAATATTATACACAATATTTTTTATGCAAGTTATAATTTCACTTCAAACTTGTTTTGTGCGTCACGACTTTAGTATCAAAATTAGTGCATATTTAACTTCCATCCATTTATATTATTTATTTTGACGATTCACAAAACATTAAAGCGGAACAGTATAATCTTATCTAAGATCAATTATCAGTCGATTAATCAAACATTTTCTTGATCAATGAATCTTTGCTCCCACCATTACATCACTATACAATGCCGTTAAAATTTGTGATACACCACGGCATTTTTCAGTGTGACCACATAAAATTGTATGACCTCAGCTCAGTCCTTGGCTCAGACCTATAGACATATGTACGTGTCAAAATGAGTGGTACTCAAATAACGTTAACGCTTGACAATCCGTTAAAAACTTATTATAGTGGACAAGTTATCAGCGGAACTGTATCCATTCAATTAAATAAAAACAAAAAATTCCGAGGTAACACATAAATATATTTCTAATATTATATTATTCGATATCATAAGAGTGTCTTCATATCGCCGGTAAAGCACTCGACTCTACATATTTCATACGCTCACTTTACCCTCGAAATAAACAAAATTGTTTCCCTCACTTGTAGCATAATATACCATTGCTTAGTAACGTTCATTATTACTTTTTGTCAATTTCCCAATCGTTCAAAATCGATTGAAAAAAAAAACACACACACTTTTGAAAATACTCAATCTGGAAAAGTAAGGTTATCTAAATATACTTCGGAAAACTCGAATGGTTAAAGCAGGTTCAAAAGTTTCAAGTTGAGTACTGCGAATTCGATTGCATCTTGAAGTTTGCATAACTGAGGGAAAAATCCATACCAATATATAAAAATGAAATTATGCCTGTCCGTATGTGTATATTTGTCTATAATTGTTTGCTTGACTATATAACTGAAAAACTAAGAATTGGATCTAATTTTTTCCGCATATGCGTGTTTCTGGGGTCCGTAACGCTGTATTAAAGTTTGAAAAAAGCGATAAATAATAATAATGAAAAAACAAAAATTTTCTAAAAATGTTTAAATAACTTTTATTGATGCGAACTTTACTTTGAGGGGCCTTGGAAAAACGCTTAATGTGCAAAAAAATCAAATCCGACGATAAAACTTTGGGTTTTTAGGAGGGGAAAAAAACTAAACAAAAAAAACAGATAGACATTGGTTGATAAGTTATGTTTTTTCTAATTCGAGATGAGTTGTCTACATCAGTTGAAACGTCCAAATTTAGGTGATTCGTGCTGCACTCTCATGCTGAGTAGCCTGTGTGGAGCACGGGTTACCAGCTAGGAATGTATTGGAATGTATCCATTTTCTGATTTTCTTCATTCCATTCTAAAAAAAATCATCCATTCCAAAAAAAATCACCGGTCTGAAGTTAGCTGTACACATCGCACATCATTTATTATTCGAATATTGCAAGAATATTGTTATTTTCTGAACCTCTCGATGATTAATGATAGAATGTTGCATGCACTGTTTATAATAACAAACAAATTAGCTTGAGAGCTTATGCATGATTATGAAAATCAAAATGTAAATAAATAATTTAATATAAATAAATAAATTCATAAAATTATTTTCAGATTAATTATAGAATACTGCTTGCGTTTCTAATAATATATAACAAATAGGCTTATGCATATGCATAATTATTAATTTAACAATAACATATGAATAAACAATTAAATTTGTAAAATTTTTTAGATTATTTAATAAATATATTGCATACAATGTTGGGAATATGAAAAATAGGATTGAGCAGATGCATTTTCATTAATTAACATTAAAATATGAATAAATAATTTATGAAAATAAATGAATTCATGAAATTATTTTCTCAAATCAAAAATTGATTCTTCATTAATGCATGGAAGGATACCAAACAAGCACTTTAAAAATAAACAATATCGAAAACGACAAATGCAAACAAGCAATTTAATGTTAAACATTGTGAATTTCATTCACATTCCTGATCATTTTTTTGTTGTTTGTTTTTACCGTGATCGCCATAGCTGCTGTCTGTTTTTCACGCTATGATTGAAATTCACAATGTTTAAATTTAAATTGCTCGTTTGAATTTGTCGTTTCCGATATTGTTTATTTTTACAGTGCTTGTTTGGGATCCTCTTTTTAAATGTTTGTCTATTCAACAATCTAACATTCTATTATAAAAAGGATTATTTGAATGTAACTTTATGAATTTCGTAGGTATCCGTGTAACGTTTAAAGGAAAAGCCAAAACATTATGGCGTGATAGAATTAATTCAAGCACTAATAAATCTAGTACACAAACAACAAACTATGCGGAGGAAGAATATTTTAACCACCGCGTATATCTCAGTGGTTCGGACAAAGGTATTTTTATCTTAAAATTCTATCATAAAACGTTACAATTGGTAAAAATTGTTAGAATTCCTATATTGATTTCTTAAAATGTACAATTACTACAGGTGACGGAGTGGAATATCAATCAGGCAACTCGGTTTTCAGATTTGAATACACATTGCCACAAAATTTGCCAAGTTCATTCAAATCAAAAGTTGGCAATATAAATTACAGCGTGAAAGCAACTATAGATCGTCCATGGAAAGTCGATGTTAATGACAAAGTACCGATAAAAATTCTACCTGTCATTGACCTCAGTCAAGACCCTTTAGCCAATGTAACAAATTTTTGGATGCTTAGTGATAACAAGAGAAGAAAATTTAAGATACAGTATAAATAATGAAAAAATAAACATTTTCAGACTCCAATTGAAATGGAAATGTTCAAAACATTTTTGGGCCATGAAAATCCTTTAAATGTCAAAGTTTCTGCTCCGCACAAAGGGTTTGTACCAGGACAGGACATTCCAGTCAAAGTATCAGTTCAAAATAAATCCGACGTCAGCATATCAAAAATTAAATTATCATTGAAACAAGTAAATATAATTTTTCCATGAAAGCTGTTTATTCAATCCTAATCGAATACTAGACTACTATATTCTGTCTTATAGAAGTTAACGTTTCATGCAAGGAACAAAAAAAACATCCAGAAAACTGTGTTAGCAGAAGTTTCGCAAGGACCATTTGATGGTATTGGTAATGCCGATTACGTTCAGGTTGTTGAAGTTCCTCGGATGGAGGTTTGCAGCTTTCATTTCTGTGGTATCATCGACGTTAACTATTATCTCAAAGTAGAAGTTTATGTATCAGGAATGTAAGTACATATCTATATCGTTACAACAACAACAACACTATCCTCAATTTAAAATTGATCTTATACTTTGGCAGGCATTTAAATTTAAAAGATAAAGTGGAAATATTTCTGGGTACAATTCCGGTAGGATACAATCAGATGACCATGCCAAATCTTGTACCCTCTAAAATTCAAATAATGCCTCCACCTCCGATAGGATTCTTAGTCCTGCCAGAAAATCCTATCGCCCAAATACAACCGTCAGGTAAAAAATAATAGAAACTATGTATTTAGAACGAGTTGACAAACCATTTCGTAACTAATCGATCCATTTTATTTTCGACAGCTCCACCATCTTATGAGGAAACAGTACTTAAGTCACATCAAAATTAGTAGAAAAAAGCATTATTTCAGTTTACGAAACAGCAATCAAAAATATTATCAACAAAAATGTTGCAATTTTACAAATGAAAGTATTATAATCGCTATTTTTGAAGAGCGTTCTAAATCAAAAGAATATTGGGAAAGTAATTTACCAAGGCGGGCTTAGCGGTGCTAGTGCGCCCAAACAAAGATGGCGACCGAAACGAATTGCATGTATTGTAACAACACGGGAAAAACTAAATGGCTCGGGGTACGTATAAAAAACCCAAAAACGATAATTGTAAAGGGTTCGGCGATTGTTTTCCGAAACCAAAAAAAACTGCTGATATGAAAAAATGACGATTTGAGAGAAAAAATATATTTTACAAAAAATATTTTTTCAATATAGCTCAGCCTAGATTAAATGAATACGAAAATCTTAGTTATGAATATTTGGTTTTAATTGTTTTAATTGTTTTAATTGTTTTGTTTGCTAAACAACATGTCTCATGAGAAAACAAAAACAATCGTCGGCCCAATCTCTTAGATTTAAAAATTCTATACTGGCCCTAGTAAATCATCAAAATAGGGCTCAGATAAGGTGCTAATCAGGTTGTTTGATGTCAATTACACTGATCTTGAATCTATTCAAAAATTTTTCCTTGCATCAATTACATGCCACAGGATCACTCCTGTAAATATTTGAGTGGAGTTGCGTGACGGATAAGTAAATTTTTCAATTTTATATTTTTTGTTCATTAATAGTACCTTACGAGTGGGAAAATCGACCGCTCTCCCACAAGTGAGGTAAATAAAATTTATTTTATCCTATTTTTGTTTTAAATTATTTTTGTGACCATAGAAAAAATTCGACAAGCGTGCGCAGGAATTTTTTACTTTTCACTCTAGGAATAAGAGTGAGGGCAAGTAGGCTCTGTTCACATAGGTTGCACTCGGCTTGGCCTGGTGTAACTAAATTATCGATGGGGCAAAATTATTAAAACAATTTTAAATAGACTATGTCTTTATTTTTGTAAAATGTAATTTTTTACTAATTTGTAACTAATAGTTATAAATTGATCGCACAATCTCACATTATAAGAGGCCTTGTACGATGAGGCCTGATATGGCTAAGTCGGACAACTTGATCAGCATGCTGAAAGAGCCTTATTTTTCACTTTTTATAAATGATTCAATTATAATATTATGAGTGTAAAATGCAACACAAGAACAAAATACCTGTAATAGAGGAGAATTTTGAAAAAATTAAGTACTTGAAACATTTTATTCAATTTTTAATTTGTTTTTAAACTCTACTGTTCATATTTTGAGTGTAAAATGCGATACAAGTAAAAAAAATATACTTGTTGAAGAGAACAAGTTTAGAAAAAATTAAAGTTCTTAAAACATTTTATTTTTTATCTATTTATAAGCTTAAATTAAAATTAGTGAAAAAAGCAGAATTCAAGCAGATTTATGCAAAGCTGTCCTACTACAGCATAAGAAAATATATTATATTTGAGTCGTTACATAATTTAATCATAAATGCTTAAATATAAAATGATTGATGAAACTTTTGAAAATATATATTGACTGAGGAAACTTACAGACGGAAAATTGGGCCGACGATTGTTTTTGTTTTCTCATTTTAGACATGTTGTTTAGCAAACAAAACAATTATTCGAATTAAAACAATTAAAACCAAATATTCGTAACTAAGATTTTCGTATTCATTTAATCTAGGCTGAGCTATTGAAAAAAATATTCGGTGCAAAATATATTTTTTCTCTCAACTCGCCGTTTTTTTATATCTGCAGTTTTTCTGGTTTCGGGAAACAATCGCCGAACCTTTTACAATTATTGTTTTTGCGTTTTATATCACCCGCGTTTTTTTGGTTTTCACGAAATTTAAAATACTCGTCCATAACCATGAAAACTATTTCATAAGTTTGTTTAGAAATGTTCATTTGTTGATAAAGGTATTAGTTAACAATAATAAAATCATAAAGAATTTTATTAACATTTTTTTATGGAATTGCATTTGGTAACTAACATTTGTTTATGAACATTTGTTTACATTTGTTTATATAATTGCATTTGTTTACTAACGTTTGTCTATAAAATTGAATTTGTTAACTAACATTTCTTTATAAAAATGCAATTGTGAACAAACATTCGTTTATAAACATTCGATTGTTAACTAACATTTGTTTATAAACATTTTATTGTTAACTCACATTTGTTTATAAACATTTGATTGTTAACTGACATTTGTTTATAAACATTTTATTGTTATCTACTATTTGTTTATACAAAATGCAATTGTTAATTAACATTTGTTTATAGAAAGTGCAACTGTTAACTAATATTTGTTCATAAAAAATGCAAGTGTTAACAAACTTTCTTTATGAAAATTCAATTGTTATCTATCATTTGTTTATTTAACAAATGATATAACAAATGATTGTTAAAATAACAAAAAAGCATTTGTTAAATAACATTTGCTTATAAAAAATGCAATTGTTAACTAACCTTTGTTTTCGAGTAACATTTTTTTTGTTGTTGTTTATGATTGGCAACAAATAATGTTATGATCATTTAATTCAGGCCTTTGTTAAACAATTTACAAATTTTGCACTAACATTTGCTAATTCTTTTATTAATAATTAAATTGTTTATCAGCACCTCTACTAGTTTTTACAAATTGTTTTTAATTTTCATATGTAATAACAACAATAATAATATGAAATACATTAATTTGAAGAAAATTAAATTACACAGTGTGTATATCTATAATCATTCTTATAAAAATATCAATTTGAACTTGATATTTGAGAATAAATTGTTTGCCTTTGATTACATTCAACGTTTGAAATTTCCCTTTAAAAAGATGTGAAATCACGGTCTTCTAATTTTTAAGATTTATTTTTATTACATGAAAACATATAAATAACTTGACGTTACCTCAGAAAGGTGTATGGATAACGAGATAAGATCCTGCTCATCCTTCCGAAATACACAATTAATTTGAAACTTTAGTAACAAATAATATGAAATCATTATTGCTATCGAGACAAGTGTTTTCCCGAAATAATATATTTGTGTCACTTTAAAGAATTATAAGTCAGATAAAATAAGAGTAATGAAAGATATGAAATCATAGTATAGTCTTCGAGACAAGTTTTTTGAACTCGCTATATTCAAAATTATGTTTCTCAAATAACTATTTTTTCGAGTTAAAAAACACCTAAAATAAATAATAAGATAATATCTTTGAAAAGCAAAATAAAAAAACATTTCTAAGTTTGCGAATCGATATCATTACTTTCTTTGACTTACAAAAAATTAACATCGTTTGAGAAACCCGCGAATTGAAATCGACCGAAAGAGGAACTAAAGTAAAATTGGCTGCTCTGGATTCGATTCGATTAAATACAGTAGCTAATTCAGGAGGTCATGAACTTTTCTGTGGGATCTCTGTGGGAAAAATGGGATGGGATGGGATGGAAATAAAAATAATATAATAGAAAAGGAGATTTTTCATTGCATCAAAGCCTGAATAATTGTTAATTGTTAATTATTAATGATTATGATTATTATTTATATAGAAAGGTATAGAAGATGAATACATAATGATGAAATAATCGAAAGAATGCTGCTAAAAGGAATGAATGAGATTGAATGATTTTAAAGTAAAACACGAGTGACGTATGTCAGCGATAACTTCATGTGTCATGATCGCTGGAATAAACAATGTTATGTGCAATTTGCAATTTTAGACTGTCTATTTTTTTTAAGAATGGAGAATGGAATGGATGGATGAGAAATAAAAATTTCTATACATAGCACTGTTGTCGTAATTTTGAAATCATAAAAAATGACTATTTTTTAGATAATTCTGAATATTAATAATTGAATTATTTACTTTCAATGATCTGATTATGAATAAAAATGTGTAAGTCAACTTATTCTCATAAGTTTTTTATATAAAAAAAACATTAGGGGGAAATGACAATCTTATTGTATTTACATATTCATGTCGTACTTGAATTTTATTACCTACGCTGCTTGTTTTAGAAGTAACTCCACTTGATCGTACAAATTTGTACATGGTTTGAGTTCAGCATCAGTAAAATTTAAATCCGTTTCCTCATCAGCCCTGAAGTATACAAAAATACAATTTCTGATACAACTGAACAATAGCTATAAATCGATCATGATAATTTAAGCTTACATGTAGAGACAGTTGTCGTTGAGGGTAGAATCGGACAGGTGATTTCTTTTGTGAACGAAACTATTTCGAACCATAGCAGTGTGCATCATTGCAAGATCGTCCACAAGGAATTTTTCGCCGTCTAATTCATAAAAGGGAGAAATAAAATTGCATCAGTTGAATAATAATAAAGCGCAATAAATATGGATTAATGAACATTACCTGCATATTTGCTTATCAAAGTATCGAGGATGCTAGAACGAACGCTGCTGACTGAAATGCCGATACGTTGAAAGAGAGTTTTGCAGTGCCACCGATCTGGCATTAAGTTCAAAGTTGTGGGTCTACGTGGGAGTGATTCTTTAACTAAGCTCTCCCAATCAACACCTAATGCATCTCCTAATCCCTTACAACTTGTCTTAATTTCTTCTTCCAATTCTCCATCAGATATTTCTTCAAAATCCATCGTCTCCATATGTTCATCATCCATTTGTTTTATACTAAAAATAACAGATTGTATATCATTGTTCTTATCAATAAATTGGTACAAACAGATATGATTTGTTTTTTCATTACCTATAAGAAAGGGATTCGGAAGATTCTTTGTCCTTATGAAACACTTCATCGTTTGAAACTTTTGATGGCGAGTGACAGGATTCTTGATTTTGAGAAGTCACACTGTCGCGTTCAGGATTTTCTTGGCCATCGTTCGAAGTGAGCTTTGTATCAGGGATCTGCAAATGTTTGACAAAAATATACGAACACTCAAATCTGTACTACTTTTTTGTTTAAATGAAAGTTTACAAAAAATTAACTACCTCATCATCCATATTCATTATATCATCAGGATCATCGCTGATGTCGCTCAAATCACTTTCTGTATGGATGCTTGGTAAAGGTTCTTCAAGACAAGGTCGCTTAGCTTCCGGAGGAATAATTTCTTTACTGTCAGAATTGTCTTTGGACAAAGCCGGAGTTGACGGTTTGTTTTTGTAACTCTCAGCAGACTTTTCTCGACTCTTGCGACATTTTCCTTCGGCAAGTTCCATCAATTTTTTATTAATCGGTTCCTCCTGCATACTAGCGTGCAATGCACTTTGCTTTGTTGATGCGTGACTTGTATTTTCCTCTCTTACCTCAGGTGTATTGTAAGATCTGCGTTTTCTGCAATTCAAATTTGAAAAAAAATTAGAATAGTCACCACAAACCCCTAATCTTCCACTGCCAAACAATAAGATACAGAAAACCAATGAAATTAAATGTAATTCGCAGGTTATAATCGAAACAAAAGAATTGAAAATGTGTATGCAGGAAACAATATTGGAGTATATCAGGTAAATTATAAAATAAAAAATAACGATGCAATAAAAATTAAAAACTCGTTGGTTTTGTCTATTTTCACTTACACTCGAAACTATTGTTCTGCATTTAAAAGTATAAACAAAAAGCGACAAGGTTATATGTCGCTGATATATACTCTTGCACATTTTGTTTGCCACAATAGTAAAATGATATTTGTTATTTTTAGTTGTTTGTTTTGAACTTTTGGTGAACAAATTGTAGTCTCGTTGTAACTATTATTAATTCAGAGTAAAGAATTGTGTTTTCAAATAAAATATTTATAACTGAAAGTGCTATTCACCGGATTCGTTTATTCTTTTTATTAGCATACCCATGTACTGGTTCTGCTACATCCATTTCCTTCAAGCGCTCATTTCTATAAGAGCTGCGCAAATGCACAGAACTGCCTTCTGTCCACTTTCGTGATTCATTAAGCTTCCAATCGGCTGTCATCGGACTGTCATAGCGACTTGACCAATCTTCTTCGTGAGCGTCCACAGATCGAGGTAAGCTATCTCGTTCCCACAAAGCTCGGCTTCTCCATTCTCTTTCTTCCCATATATGCTCTCGCGGAGCATGTTCCAAGTCGTGATGCACGTCCCAGTTTTCCTCCACTGTCTCATCCCTAGATTAACCAAGTCCAAGATTAAATGCAATTCAATAAAAAAAAAAAAAAAAACAAAACAAAACAAAACAAAAATGAAAATAAATGAACCTTATTCGACTCGGTCGGAGTTTGTCTGCGGAATACATAGGATGGTGCAAGTCATCGAAAGGTCGTTCGTTATATCTTGACTTGCTTCGGTCATCTTTTGCATGTCTCTCATTGAATGGGCTGTACCTGCGGGGCTCATCTGCTTTTCTACGATCATCCTCTCGTGCATGATGATCTCGATGATCTGGACGAGGAGCAGAAGGAGCAGCATCATCATGCTGTTCGTCCCAGCGTTCAGCAGCAAGTCTCGGATAGACTCTTTCAAAATTCCTGTCAAGATCGATGCTGCGATGGGGACTTTGCCTTCGATCGATCTTGCTCACCAACTCCTTCCTTTCGTGATCTCGTTCGTACCTAGTTGCGGCAAATCTACGATGCCTGTCCCTATCATAAACTGTTTCCCTATCGACAAGATGGTCTCTCGAGGATGACGAAGCTGCATTCTTATCAATCATCCGTTCAATGGATCTTTCGCGTATGAAGCGATCCCTTTCGACCGATTTGTGTGCTGCCTCCTTGTCAGGGTACCGATTGTCAAACCTCTGTGAACTCCTGCGGCGCTCTCGCGTTCTGTCCTTGTCTTCCTTCTCGACTCGGTCACGACTGTAGCGCGAACTTTTGTCCGAGGTGTCGCGTTTGTCCTTGTCTCGATCACGAGATCTGTCTCTAGGACGACGCTCCGCCAGCTCATCGCGTTCGGTTCGAGTTGGTCGCGAGTGACTGCGCTGCTCCTTATCGCGTCTTTCTTTACTACGCTCTCGCTGACGACTGCGATCCTCCACATCCCGCGAACTCTTACGATTCGTCGCGCCTTCTTCTTGGCTTGCACTCAACCGGGACTTGATCCTGCAATCTTTATCCTTGCTGCGCTCTCGTTTGCTGCTTAGACTCTCTCGCTCTTTTTTGTCTAACTCGCGGCATCGGCTTACTCTACGCGGTGCTTTCTCTTGGTGTCTGCTGCTTTGCGTTTTACAAGATTTCTCCGGACTTCGACTTTGTTTTGATTTGATTGGCAAAGCAACCTGCTGCTTGGGTGTCCTTGAACGACGCTCTCTGTCCCTTGATCTCGGTTTTGATCTAAAAGACAAACAGTCAAATCAATATCACTTAAGTCAGCACAACGAACATACTAAATATTTTAACTTTCGTCGCACCTCACACTTTTCTCCTCTGCCGAATAATTTTTGCTTTTATCAAAATCATTTTTCATTTTTTCAACAGTTTTGGACTTTATCGGGTCTTTACAAAGGACTGCAGGTTCACGTGACTTTTTCACGCGTTGTCGAGCTTTTTCAGCAATCTCTTTGGCTTTGACCTTGGGAGATTCGCTTCGGTTTCGCTCTTTTGACAATTTGCGTACAGAACAATGTGGTGTCGTCAAACAAGGAGACTTGACTTGCTTTTTTGTCGGTGAACTGCTCGCTTTTTTTACTTTAGGGCAAACAACGTCCTTTTTGTCTGCAGTATCCGCTTTTCGCTTTAGCTTCTTGCTCGCTTCTTTGTTATCGCTCTTTGTTGCTCCAAATCTTTTTAGTTTCGATCTGAAAATAAAATTGAATGGTGAGTTACCCTTGTTTTGAACAATTCAAAAAAATGAATCAAACAAAATTACTTCTTTTTTCGTTCTTTATCATCGTTGTGAGGCGAGGTGCTACGGTGCTTGAGTTTCTTAAACTTATTAAGTTTCTTATGAGAATCTGACGTAGAACTGGAAGACGAATCGTCGCTACTTGAACTGCTGCTGCAACTTGAAGTGCTAGAAGTGTGAGAACTGCTCGAAGTACTGCTCATCACTTTCTTTTTGTGCTTTATGATTTTGTCATTGCCCTGCACTTCTTTGTCTTTCTTCATTTGTAACTCAAGCTCTTTCTGCAGGAGCTCGCGTCGCTTTTCTAAAACGTTCTCGTCTTGGTATTCCAATTCAGTTTGATCCCACTCTTCCAAGTTCAAGTCCGGGCTGGTCTTAACTATTTTTGAACTCAGACGTTTAAATGCCTCTTCGTTAAACTGTTCGCAATCAAAAGTTTTACATTAAAATCACACAATTATATGCGCAGTCAATAATTTCGGAAGCTTCACTTCAAGCATTATAAATTTTACTGCACATAAAATTGTGTGTAACAATTTTCAAAAACAGGGTTTTTAAATTAGCCGTGCAAAGTGCTCGAAACGGGGGGAACCCGAACAAAATTTATCGTTTTTCGTCTTAAATTTTTTGTGACGTTTTTAATTTTTTTCGTTTCTTTTGAACGATGAAGAATAATTCTAAAGAATAACTATAACATACCAGCACCAAAAATTATAAGTAAATAATATATTAACAATAAATTAATAAATTAGTGTTTTTCGTATTTTATTTTAATTATTTTTATTTTGACCAATCAGTCGCTAGTAACTGTTTAGTGTTTGAGCGAAAGTCCGGTTCTTGGATCCGGCCCTTCAATTTTTGTAAGTAAAAAACAATGGTTTAAATTGAAATTTCAGTAGTTTTTTATTCTTCAAGATAAGCATAAATTTTAAATGTACAAAATACATATAACATTGTCTTTGTAAACTCAAAATTCAAATTTATTTTGAAAAATAAAAAATCATCTTGTTACTGCGATATTTATTTTATCGCTTTCAAGCTTTGCTCAAAATGAAATTTCTCAAATTTCAATTTGAATCATAGTTTCCACTGTAAATAATTTGTTTGAATTTTTGTTTAGCTGCGGTGAAACATATAGTGCTTGAATTTCAACTTTCAAATGATTTAAATATGTTTCCATTTTTATTATACTCACCAGGCCTGACTTAATAGAAACATTATCCTTTTTCGCTCTTTTAGACGGGCTTATTAAAGTATGAGTATTTGCATATCTACAAATAAAAAAATCAACATTTTAATTTATCTGGTCGTAATTTAATTTTGCGTTTTGTATTTAAAACATTATCTATATAACAGATGTTTTTTTAATATTATTAAAAGTCGAAAATAATGTGAGCAAAATGTACCCTACAGAAGTGATAATAACAAAAGTGTCAAGTACATAAAACATACTTGCAATTTTTTCCATACGAACAGTTGCCATTCAAAGCCCAGTTTCTACAATAATCAGAGGTATTTTGAGCAGCTGTAGAAAGTGTAGGTTTCGTACCCAAACGTTCAAACACACTTGGTCGTCGAGAATCAGTATTACATTTCGTTTCAGCCGTTATTTTTTTTGAGTTTGATTTTGACATATTATCACCAGAGAATAATTGTATATTGAGAATGTAAACACATAACTACAGCGGCAACGTGATCTCTTGTCACAAATTGTTGCCTCGAGTCATCAACGATCAAGTACGATCAAGATGGTAAAAGCTTGCTACGTGTGCCTCTAACGTTCAACTCAATACAACAATCATCAAATCAAAAACAACACTATATCAAATCGTATTCACTTATTATCAATTCAGTCTAATCTCACATCTCTCAACAATGTGAAAACAAATGCCAAGCCTAACCTAATCTAGCGTCGCTGTCGCTGCTGCTCGCTTGGTCTTGATACCGCTTGGCCCAGCTTGGCCTTCCTATTGTCCAATTATTGTCTTATTTGAGCAAATCTCTTCCTTTCCTCTTTTCTTTCCAAAAAATATATATATATCAACCATGCCATTTCTTCTTCTCTCTCTTTCACTCAGTGTCGTTTGATCTTTGATCATTATAACCTTAAAATAATGATTGCGCATGCGTATGCGTCTAATAGTACTGCTTGTTGTTGCAGATACTGCTGCGAGAGAGCGTTTCGTTCACCGTTTGTGTGTGAGTGTGAGACAGTGTGAGAGACAGTGTGTGAGTGTGAGTGAGTGTGACCAAGTCACAAGCCAGGCAAAGAGCACCATGAGGTCGCGTTCGATGCACTGCAAATAAATGTATACATCAATTTATTGAATTTGAGACAGCAAATCCGTTCATTTTAACCAACAAATCGTACCAAAAATGTTACCACGTTTCAACAACGGCGACAACTCAGCCGAGTTCTGCGATGGAACAAGCTCAGGTTCGTAATCAAATCATACAAGCTGTTGCTATAATTCTTTCTCCAAGTCAATTTCTGGCTTTAAATACCTTCAAAACGAACCTTTTTCATCCAATCAATCATTTCCTGTCGCTTTGAACTTAAGGCTCACTTCTGTAATTGCATTCCTCATCACAGTAGATAATAATAAAATAAAAACATCAACAACACAACAATCAAAGTAACAATAATAAGCCTGACACAAAGTTTGTAAGAGTAAATTTTTATATCAAAATTCTTTAAATGCTTCACAGATGACTTTAAGTGTTTCCACGTGAACAAGGGCCACAAATACCTTACCTTGAACCAACTTCTCCCAAATAAAACTGACTTGAGGTGCGATATTTGTTCGGAAATAGATGAAAACTCAAACGGCGTGGTCATTGATAAGGTAACAAAAAATTTCTTAACAGAATACACGTATAAGTTAATACAATTTGGTATATTTTTTTACAAATTGTTTACTGTATGGGAATTTTTGTGTTCAGGATGCTAAGACCAATTTGCGAATGTGTTTGAACTGTAGCAGTTTCAATTGTGCAAAACACGGCAAAGATCATGCAAAGGATCATTCAAAAGGTTCTTCCAGCGAATGCCATTGCCTTGTCCTCGACACTACAAATTGGACCGTCTGGTGCTATGAATGCGACCGCCAAGTTGATCTTGACAATGAGTTAGTGTACTGAATTTTATATGCAAGCGGTTGAAATGAATTGTCATGATAATCATTTTTTCTGCTTCTTTAGGAGTCATTTGAAAAACCAAGTGAACAATTGCTATTATCAAGCGATTTCCAATTTATCTAAAAAATCGAACAGTGACTTCAAGTGTACACATGTGAAGGAGGGTCACAATCATACGTATTTGAAGGAAGTTTTGAGAGATAAAAGGAAATTTCGATGTATCATGTGTTGCAAAATAAATAGGAATTCAAACGGCGTTGAAAATGGAAAGGTGATGAAGAATCCCTATCACACTTTGTGAACAATTTTTGTACAATTATATTCTCTCAGCAAACAATTGATGAGCATTTTATTTTTGAATGTTTTTGTTTAAATTGTTGATCTAAATTGGCAATTATTGCTGTGCATACAGAATGCTGAAGTCAATTTGTGGATGTGCTTGAGGTGTGGCAATTTCAATTGTACAAAAGATGGCACAGATCATGCAAAGGATCATTCGAAAGGTAATTTCGCCGGTTGCCATTGCCTTGCCCTTGACACTACAAACTGGATCGTATGGTGCTATGAATGCAACCGCCAAGTTGATTTAGACGATGAGTGAGTATATTGTGAATTTTGAATCCTAATCTTTCAACTAGATTGATACGTAAATCATTTGCTTCTACTTTAGGGATAATTTAAAACACGCAATTAACAATTACTATCAAGCGGTGATTCCCGAATTATCACAAAAATCAAACGTTGTCTTCAAGTGTGTTCATGTGAAAAAGGGTCACAATTACTACTATTTAAAAAAAGCTTTGAACAATAAAAAAAACTTGAGATGCACAATCTGCCAAAAAATGGATGAAAACTCGAACGGCGCTGTTAACAAAAAGGTGAAGAATGATTATTATGTCACTTCGTAAACAGTTTTGTTGTTATAACAATTCATCGTCAAATATTTGTTTACATTTGTTGCACTTGTTGTCTGTTAAGAGTGCTGAGGTCGATTTGTGGATGTGCTTGAACTGTAGCAGTTTCAATTGTGCAAAAGATGGCCAAGGTCATGCAAAGGATCATTCCAAAGGGTCTTACAGTGATTGTCATTCTCTTGCCCTTGATACCACAAACTGGATCGTCTGGTGCTATGATTGTGACCACAAAGTTGATCTAGCCAATGAGTAAGTTTTAGAGATATTCAATATTTTTACCTGTTGGTATCAGTTAATTGAGTTAATAGTAATTGATTGATATTTGTTTGTATTCAGATTTAACTTGATGATCAATGTTGATCATTACCGTCGCACGATTCATTCATTATACAAAGAAATGAAATGTAACTGGTATAAATCTCCAGTTTTGTGCCAAAAATCTACAGCAGTTAAATATGCCGATGAAAAGCTGAAGGTTCAATTTCCTAAAGTATCGGTAAATCTTTTGATATGAACAAATACTTGTTAAATCCCCTAAGATATGTTTCTTTTGTAACGCTTCTCTTTATTACACTGTTATTATTATTTTACTATTTTTTTGTATTTCAGGGTCTATTTAATTTAGGAAATACGTGCTTTTTCAATGCTGTGTTGCAGTGTCTTGCTCAAACGCCATTTTTAGTTCAAGTTTTAGATGATCTGAAATCTTTGGACGTTGATTTCGTCTTACCGGGTGGCAAGTGCAAAATAGGCGCTGAAAAAGAAGAGGAAGAAATTGAATTGGTAATTACAATAAATTCCGTCGTATAATTTTCTTAATCACTTTTCTTTATAGAAAATTTGGATTTAACAACACGTTGGGAGGATCCCAAACAAGCACTGTAAAAATAATCAATATCAAAAACGACAAATTCAAACGAGCAATTTAAATTTAAACATTGTGAATTTCAATCATAGCGTGAAAAACGGACAGCAGCTATGACGTTCACGGTAAAAACAAACAACAATAAAATGATCAAGTTAAAAAGTAGCGCTGTAAAATTAAACAGAATCAAAAACAACAAATCATGACAAGCAGTGTAAAATTAAATAAATATTAATAAAATAAAAAAAATTAAATAATAAATAAAATTTAATAAATAAATAAAATTAAAAAAACGCTGTATTGATATTGGGAAAAAGTTTTTATTTTTGATCATTTAAGTTGTCATCAGCCGCCATCTTCGTTTATTATCACAGTGTGTATTATTTTAAGTAGTGATTTATATTTTTTTTATTTTTATAATCAAATAAAACTACTTTTATTTCTTTATTATTGTTTATCTTTTCATTGATTATCTAATTTTATATCTGTTATTCACGCTATGTTTAAATTTACAACATTTTGATTTTACACTGCTTGTCATGATTTGTTGTTTTTGATTCTGTTTAATTTTACAGTGATCGTCATAGCTGCTGTCCGTTTTTCACGCTATGATTGAAATTCACAATGTTTAAATTGTTTATTTACAGTGCTTGTTTGGGATCCTCCCTTTGTTTGGCAACATTCATTGTTTGTAGTTATACTTATTATTTTTCTCTTCATAATTGCATTTTGAATGCAAAGTGCTGTCCCCTCGTGGCGCTTTTGGGAAACCGACCCGATGAGAATAAAATGACAAAATTGAGATATCCAAAATCTTAAAAATGCATGAAATTGGATGAATAACGAATGTTTACGTATGAAAATGAATAGAAAATGGCATATTATTAAAATTATTTAAACTTAATTTATCGAAATAAAACCGAAATTATCATAATTTTCATGACTTTTAGTACTTGCTTATTGAGAGAGCGCTATTGGATCGGTAAACATACGTTCGTTAGTTATCGTTCATGTCATTTCATTTCTTTTACATTTAAATTTAAACATATAAAATCATAATAAATTGAAAGGGCGTTATTGAATCGGTAAACATACGTTCGTTAGTCATTGTTCATGTCATTTCATTTCTTTTACATTTAAACATACAAAATCATAATAAAAAAAATCATACGGAAGTTCTAACGAACTTCTGGATTATACTTACTAAAAAGCGTATCAAAATTCGCGTAATAATTTTTTTGCTGCAAAAATTTTAGCCGCCAATTGAGGGAAGCATTGAGAAATTAGGCTACAATACAATAACTTCTGTTTTATGCCAAACACTCACGGATATGCAAAAAAATAGTCAGTCGACCATTAGACCTGACGAGCTTCTCAGTGCAATCAGAAAGAAATCTATAATGTGTATGGATGGTGGGCAGCATGATTCTCACGAACTATTGAGACACTTGCTAGAACTTGTTCGCACTGAAGACCTCAAAGTATGAAATTAATTTTGTTGAATCTTGAATTGTTTTTTTAATGTTGTTTGTTAGATTGTTAATGATGAATTGATTTTTAGCGATACTATAGAGTCATTCTAGACACGCATAATCTGAAAAAGGGATCAAATACTTTGATCGAAACTGTTGATAAGGATTCAAAGACTAGAATCAAATTTTATGGCCAGCAAGCCAGCTCCAGATTACTAGGTCCTGAGCGCGTTTTTCAAGGGATTCTAGTATCTACGTTGGAGTGCTCTGAATGCCACAATACTTCGTCTAGAACAGAGCCGTTTTTGGATCTTAGTTTACCTGTTATGATTGCCAAGTAAGACTGAGCTATAACAAATCCTATTATTGGATTATAATAATTAAACAAAAATTGTTCTAACAATTCAATTTTAGGAAGGAACAAAATAGTTTTGACGATGAACCACCGACCAGTTTGATAGTCAATAATATTCCAAATAGCAATTCATCATCCAACATGAGTCGAAAGAAACAGGCAGCACTTGCAAAAAAAGAGTTAAAAGCCAGAAAAAAAGCTGCTAAGAAGAACGCAAAAATGAAACATGCCAGCTCGTACAATGATAATCTTCCCAACGACGATAGCATCAGCGAGAAGAACAGCGTTTGCGATGGTAATTGTCTTTATAAAAGCAATCAAGAAATGTCAGAGTGTTCGTTTTAATTAATAAATGTATGAATTCTCATTGATTTGTAGAAGAAAGCGATGCAGACGTCGAAGACAATATAGAGACCGAAAATGTAAACGCACCCGAGGTTATCGAATCTGGTTATAGTTCTGAAAAAGCATCTGCGGTGGCGAGCCCGGTGTCATTGAACGAAAATCCAGTGTCTATAATGAATAACGAACTTAACGGTGCTTTGACGATGAACCTGGATCTTTCTTGTCATGAGAGCCCAGAATCTGAGTTGATCTCGCAACTTGCCAATGACAATGAAGAAAATCATCAAGCTGTTAATAGTTCACCGAGTCCAATTGACGTATCGATGGCAGATCTGAGTCAGGAAAAAGGGATTGGTAACAAATTCAAAAGCTACTTGCAGTCTGACTCTCTTGGAGACTATCTGCAAAACACGCTTACGCTTAATTCAGAAGCACTTACTAGTTCCGAGGGTCAAACAATAAGTCCTGCAAGCAGTTCAATCAGGTCCAAAGAGAGTCCGACAAGTCCTATTTCCAGTGGCTCGGTTGGAGACGAAAGTGATCCACCTGTTTTGAAACTGTGTCAAGAGAATGCAAAGCTTTGGTAATTATTAGCATGATTCTTTGATCATTGATATTTCTTATTTGATTCAATCATATATTTATACTTTTAACTTGCAGGAAGGCCAACGAAAAAGAGTACGAAGCTTCACAAAACGATGAGGAGAAATCGTCCTTAATTGAATCTAGATGTGATTTCAAAAATGCCAATGATAATGATCTCAGCAACACAAATTCCAAGTACAAGACAACTAATTCAGTGTCTCCAAAAACTCGCTACTTGACAATCGAGGGCGAGTGTTCTGTGCTGTCTTGTCTCAATCAGTTTACTGCTTTGGAACTGATGACTGGTAGTAACAAAGTTGGTTGTGATGCTTGTACAGCGCGAGAAAATAAGGTGCAAAACTACTCTTTTGTTTGTATTATTTCTATAATATGCGGTATTTAATTTTACATTTACATTACAGGGTAAGGAAGGCAAAAAGGTCTACACAACAAGTACAAAACAATATCTTATCATGCAAGTGCCACCTGTATTAATACTTCATCTGAAACGGTTTCAAATGCAACGACGAGGTTTCAATAAACTCAACAAACACGTCGAATTTCCCTTACTCTTGGACTTAGCTCCAGTTTGTAAAGGCATTACGAAACCAAAAATCTATGCTTTGTACGGTGTTGTTGTACACCTTGGCACTTGTTCTGGTGGACATTATGTCTCTTACGTCAAGGTAATTTGTACAATTTATTTCTATTTTAATGATATTGTTGCGAGTTGAGATACACAAATAATACTCGTTTATAAAAAGACTTGTGCACGGAGAGAAAAGCTGTTATATAAATTATCAGAAATAGACGAATTTTTACCGAACTGTTCAGTACGGCAGTGCCCAAATACATTTATGTATATGTCGTAGGCCGATTGAATTAACCGCAATGGTATTACCATTTTCGTCAATTTGCCTGGAATCTAGAATAGAAAAAAGTATGTTTAACGGTCAACGTACTAAATTAAAACACGGGAGTTTATGTTGCAATATTTTATTTATAAATAAAACAGTTATTTTCGCCATTACAGTTCTTTTTTTGGTCTCTTAATTCATTTATTACAACAATTACCACTATTATCACTGCGCGAGTTGCACAAAATCCCAGCTTTAAAACTTATAAAAACATATAAAAATTATACAACAAAAATTATATTTGATTTTCTGTCGGTTCCTTTATAGTTGCAAAAAAACCCATCGAGACATCCCGTGACCAATCGAACTCCGTACGAGGCCATCTTAGAACCAAAAAAATTTAAGTTGCGACATTTTTTTATGGGATAGTATCCGACAACATTGCAACATTTGTCTTAATAAACTCCCGTGTTTTAATTTAGAACGTTAAATTAAAAAATTTTAATTTTTTGTAATTAAGACCATCGCGGATAATTCAATCGGCCGGCCGATTATAAACCGCCTAGGCAGATTATAAACGGCCTGAATTGACAATCGGCCTACGACATATATATTTTCAAACAATTTGGTAAAAATTGTAACCTCCGCATTTTAAAAAAATTACCAAACTTTTTGATAATTTTTTCTTGGCGTGTTTACTAATTTTATGATAATACATTATATTAGTTGTTATTTAGTAACAAGTCTTGTTGTACATGAATTTTCTATTTGCAAGGGGGACGACTCGTACTTTTTTTAAAAATAATTTCTTTATCAATTTATCGAATTATTAACTTTCAATCATATACTGATACACATGATCATACACAACTTTTTTCACCTGCCACCTTCATAACATGTACAATTTCTCATCGAAAACCAGTAGTACTGTACTACTTTATGGATGAAAAAAAGGAATTCAAAAACAGTTTGGTAATTTTTTGCAGAAGTATTCGAAAAAGACTACACGTTTCTCAATAAAAAGTACATATAAAAGTGTTTTCGGCACTGACTTCCCATTCGATTTGGTAATTTTATTGTCACTTTTGTTCAAACTTTTAATTATTAAATTCATCGTAAACGCTTATAGTATATTACTTAACTGGTTGGCGGAGCAGAGGCTGAGTTACGAAAGTGCATGACACAACTCTTTGTCACACGAGTGAGACAGCCATTGCTGCACCTTACCAGTTGAGTACGATAGTTTTTTCTCAAAAGTGGGAAAAATTCTTGTAATGATATTAATGTAATGACATCAAAAAAAAAAAAAAAAAAAAAAACGATTGTAACATTTAAATCGAAATGCAAACCCCGAGCCCCAGCATGTAGCTATACAATCACGAGAAATTCAATTCCTTATGCATAATGGTACACGTTTCCTACTTTTTGGTTTCAGTCTCGGATGCCTCTTGCAGCTGATGATTCAAGATGGTCATTTGTAAAGAAAATGATAAACAGTGAAACAGAGGAATCCGAAGAAAAGTTGCCGTTAGAGGATTGTTTAGCTGATGAAAAATCGCTGCAAAATATAGAACCTCCACCTGGGCAATGGTACTACATTTCTGATTCAAGGTGGGTTTGGATCATTTTGTTGTTGTTTGTATATTGTATTAAATGAAGAAATTCCACTTAAAATTTAAATTTACAGTGTTTCCGAAGTGAGTGAATCAACAGTTCTGCAGAGCCAGGCTTATCTTTTATTCTACGAAAGGATTCAGTGAACCTGTAAACGTTTTTCAATTACTAAATGTACCAGTGCATTTTAAATGAACTTTTAATGTACGATTGTTCAAAGGTGCGGTGCGCACTGTGTACAATACTTGCCAACTTGTAATGATTTTTAGGTGATCCAATTAATTCGATAACATTTTAGGGTTTACAATAAAAAATGAACAAACACATCACTCTAAACATCACTGGCTGATCTAGTGCAAAACGTTTGATTCATTTATTAATGCACATGAATTAAATTAACAAGTGATTAATTTGCAGTTTATAATGTGCAACGAAATTCATGATCATGTTAGTTTTATTGTGACTGCCGTCTGTTTTTTTTTTTTTAATATAATATAAATAGACCGTGCTGTAAGAGTCAGTAACTGCCAATTTGTAATTAAAATTGATGTTTTTAAGCTGTACCTTTGATGAAAATACTACGCTAATGGATCAAAGTAAATATATAAAATAGTCAGTCAACGAAAAACAAAATTTTTTTGCCGAAAGCACATTCAACCCTTTTTTTAAAAAAAATAACCTGAATCAAAATTTCTGTGGCCTCAAGAAAATACTATAAGTAACTCAACTCTTCAAAATAATAAAAAAAAGAAACAAACAAAAAAACAATTACAGGAACAATGGAGGAGATCGACACAAAATTGTCCTGATTTTTTTTTTCAATAAGAATTCATATTTTAACAAAATTTACTGCAATATATATATAAAAAAAAGTAACTTTTCTCATTGATAGTAGATACAAATTATGTTTGTATGACATGTTTGAATGACCCAGTAAAGATCCCTTCTTGCCTTCCAAAGTGATATGATCGAAATTTTGTCGAAAATAGATCTATTAATTTTGTAAACTTCATAAACTTATTGTCTTTTCCTATATTCATACACAGGCCTTGCATTAAAACAATTGTCCAACCAAGTAGATAAAAATCAAGAATTTTCCGATTCCGTGTGTCTGAAAATTAATGTCAACAAATCAGAATTACAAATATTGGTAATAGTTCAATTATACGAATGATTGTATTAGAATTTAATGAACAAATGGCGAAAAAAACGTACTTGCACTTGGTGCACGTATAAAATACAGTTTGGCCCTCATCAGCAGATCTTAGCTGCATGGTTGCGTATGACATTTGGTTATTATCGCAGCGAGAACATTTTCGTTCAATAACAGGTCCATCCACTTCTCCATCATTTTTCTTGTCCTCTTCATAAGATGATACTGTATTAAAAATTAGAGGGAACGTCGAAGACATCCCATCAAAAACTAAAAACGATACATTTGTTTATCAAATATGGAAACGAATAATTCATGTTAACTAATTTAAAAAAAATTTTAAAAAAATTTATGTATACATGTTTGATTACAAAGAAATTTACCGCTTAGATCCCATTTCTTTTCACACGTGTAGCAAGTCACTCCAGAAGATGAGGTTGGTAAAGGCAAAACAGTGCCACAATCTGAACAAAAGCCAGGCTGGGCTTTATGATTCGATTCCATTTTATCTATTTATTTATTACCTACTGTTATTAATTTTTTTAATTCGGATTTGTTATTTTAAAAAAACTTCCTGCAGGAATGCTGCAAAAATGTAATTGAATTTACTTTGAGGTTATGTTGGGTTATGATTATGTATGTCAAAAAAAATAATGCCACTAGCGCCATGTACTTTCCGGCGGTCATCCACACAAACTAAAAACATGTTCTATCCATCATATATTATGTGTTCATATGTGTAGACAGCAGTAGACAGCAACAGACAGCATTTGACAGCATTCTAATTCTACCTACAGTGACAGAATTGATAAGTGGGCTGAGTAAAATGCAAAATGTAACAATTAACAGTTTTTATTTTCGAAAAATTAAATAATGTGATTAAGTATGGAGTCAATCAAGTCGGGAAACTGTCATGTGTTTTGCTGTCACCCGCCGATTAACCTTTAACATAATTTTCCGTATGACTGTCGGAGGTGTCAAATAACCCTTATAGTTTTTTTCTCTCTCACTACATTTTTTTTTCAGTTTGTTCTTACACATCAGTAATATTGTGTACAGATCAAATCACATGTTAAAAATGACGTGACTCAGATTTAAGCCAATTAAAAGTTTGACGCATGTGAAAGTTTTGACCTTTTTTGTTTTGTTTACAAATTCGCTGTTTATCGTGCCATTCCAATTTTACTTAATTATTTTATCAAAATCAATTGTTTTATTAAAACTCACGCTGAGTGTCATCAAATTAGTATAATACAGAATGTTGGTCTTTAGATTTTATCAAAATCAATCAGACTTCATGAGTGCAAGTTAAATGAAAGGATTTATAAAAATATCGTTCTTTTTATTTTGTTCTTAGTTTTATAATACTTTAATGTTCTCATCAATTACTGAATTTCGTTATTCATAAAATTCTTCTTCTATTTTTAGATCTGGAAGATTTGAATTAATTTTAAATAAAAACTAAAAAACAATGGAGTCTTCAACAAAGACCAAAAAGTTGAAAGAAAACAACCTAGTCGGTCAGAATGACGGTTCTGACGCAATCGAGGTGTGTATACATTTCTACACACGTGTCGCATATCGTATTTGTTAAGGCGGAGTCATCAAATTATCAAATCTTTCATATTGATGAATCAAACAATTACAATTTTCTTTTTAGGTTGACAATTCTAAGACTGTGCTGCTAAAAATAGCCACACTTTATGCAGCACGTCTCATGAATGATATCTGCCTTGTCGTAGATGGTATCGAGTATCCTGCACACAGGTTGATTTTGTGTGCCTCAAGTGATGTTTTCCAGGTACTTCTAAAAATCCATTTTGTTTCTTAAAACTTTACCTGATGTAGATCAAAAAAATAGTACTCCTGGGTGTTTTTTTAAAAAGACTTCGATTTCAAAGTTAAAGTCCTTCGTTATACTTAAAATACTTTTAATAACTTAAAAAAGACTACAAAATATAAAGTTTTTGAAGTATTTGTAACAATTCATAATTCGAGTCTCTCACCTTAAAACAATCAAAAAGAAATTAAAAACACTTTTAACGACGCAATCTATTTATTTTTTTTGTTGGATTCTTTTTTGGGTCATAAAAAAATAAAAGTAATTCAAAACTTTTCCAAACCTTGCCAAAAATATTTCAAAGTATATTAAAGATATTGTTGCATAATTAAGGCAATGTTTTAGGTGATGTTAATGAGTCCACAATGGAGCGAATCGCAAGAAAGCAGAATAACACTATGCGAGAGCCCGCAGTGCGCACCAATCTTTAGCGAATTTCTGCGATACTTTTATACCGGGCAGATAAGAATAAGCCATGCAGTGGTGCTGCCAATCCTGTCTCTCGCTGACAAGTACAATGTGCGAGACCTAATATCTCTTTGTCTGGACTACATGCGCAATCACATCGCCGTTGCTGCTATCCACGGGACATTGGTATCCTGGTTGCAATACACCCTCAACTGTGGTCACGAGCACATTAGCCAGGCCTGTCAGAATTTCATCAAATGGAATCTTGAACTCGTTGCGCGAACGCAAGATTTTGGCAACTTTGAACTCGACGCTCTTGTTTGCCTTTTGCATCAGAGCAGTTTAGTTATCAGAGATGAGATGACCCTTTTCAAGGCTTTGGAGTCCTGGCTGAACCACCAGGCTGAAACTTTCAAGCCCCAGATGAGTGCAGCCCAGCTCGACTCAACGCTTAAGCAGCTTGTTGTCACAGTCATGTCGCTGATTAGGTTCCCTATGATGTCCCCTAGACAACTCGCCCAACTACTCTTGTGCCCACTTGTTAAGAAGTATAAGGAATTTTTCGTCGAGCGAATGGCAATTGGTAATTTTAATTTTTCACTTTTTCTATTTTCATTATGAAACTGCTTAAATCGAAAGTTGAGTTTGAATAATTAAATTATTTATTGGTTTTAGGAATGTCTTTCCACTCAGGCCAATACCAAAGGGTAAAGGAAGTAATGAAAAGCGACGAAGACGGGCCACTTCTGTTTGAATCTCGACTATACACAAAAGACACCTGCAGTTCTCTCTTGACTATTGAAAATTTCCACTGTCTGCAGTCTTATCACACTAGAACTCTTGTGTTTTCAAGCTACTCCCATCTGGCAGACTATGCCGGCGACAAATCTTGCGAGTGGGTGGTCGACATCTATCCCAAGGGAGTTTGGTTCAAAAAGTGTTTCCTAATAGACTGGCAGGGCACTGTGGAAATTCCAAGCCACGTGATACGATCTGTCAGACTGTCTCTGACTTGTAAAGAACCACCCAATTGTAACTCAGACGTTAGAGTCAAAATTGGAGTGCTGATTTATGGCCTGCAGGATGGGATCGAGCATATCGTTCGAGTGACAGAGATTATTCACAGGTTTAATAACAAGGAACGGGTTTTCAACTTGGACCATCTGTTGCCTTTTGAGGAACTTAATCCTCAGCAGGGTACTGGTGAGAATGTTCCTTCGTTGTATCTAGTGGGACCAAATAAGGACACTTTGAAACTTCACATTGTCATCTTGCCTGCCAATATCAATGTTTGGGAACCTTTCGAAAGTACTTCTAATGGATGAAAACTAATTGAACAAGTTTTCTGACAATTGTTAATGTGAATGTTAAAGTGATGAAATAACTTTAGCGACCTTTTGATTATTTATTTTAGATTTTAAATAATTTTTCATTTTTCTCTTTTTTATAGATTTTTTAGATATTGAATTATGAAACACGTGATAAGAGCAGAAAACTAAACTTTGATCAGAACAAAAATTTTTGCTTAATAAAAAAGAGAAAGATATTATTTCACTTCAATGTTTTGTTTACGAACATTGATGACAAAATTCAATCCCAAAGAATGAATAATAATTACAGTTTCGTCACTTTACGAAATGTAATAAATATTTTCAATAAACTTTTATTGAACTATTAATTTCTCATTAATTGATGTTAATTTCGGACTGCGCATGCTCCGATGTATCCTAACCAATCCTAACCTATATTTTAACAATCACATCAAAATCTTGATTGAGTTTTCTGTGAAAGTGATTTGCAGCAGTGTTTTGGTCACTTTTTTTCTGAAACGACATTCTGTCAACGACTTTAATGATCCTCTTTAAACATCTATAACTTGCATTCAAGGTATCTAAATTAAATTTCAAACAAACTTTTCAATATAAAACTGCGTTTCAATCTCGTCTGAATTTGGCTCATCTCGGCTTTTTATCAAAGTTGCTTTTACATTTATTTTCTGGACTACTTCTCGTCTCTCTTTTATTGTTGTTAACTTGTCAAGTTGTGAATTTATAATCAACGTCGTTTTTTCAACGACTCAATTATTGATTTTTTAATAAAGCTTGTTAGATAAAGAATGTGCTATTTGTTTTTAGGAGAGGAGAAAAAAGGAATGCAAGATGTTTGTTAGACCTCGCTGTGTCGTTTTACTACAAAATGGTTTAAAACAAGCTCCTGTTGTTTCTTATAATCTATCATCCCTGTCAAGATTGCAAACAACTGAAAAAAAGAAAAAAAGTGAATGGTTGGAACAAAAAAGATTTGTCCGAAATTTTGGACACGGCAAAGAAAAACCAAATCCTGTTTACACCACCTATGTTACTGCTGTATTTTTGGCAATGGGTCTTATGTTCTTTAATTGGGGAGAGTAAGTTTTTTATCATATACAGAATGTTTTTTCACCCATATACCTTATTATGACTGATTTTTTTGATTTTTTAATTAATTTTATAAAACTAAATTATTAATTCTTTTAGAGTTTGGAACCGGCTTGTGTCAATTGTCAAAGCTGCTGAAATGTTAGACGAAGAAGAAGATAATGAAATGCATGTCGAACAGCACGACGATCAGAAGAAGAAAAAGAAGAAACAAAAAGTGGGATTTAGAGACAGGAAGGTATAACCAATCAGTTCAAAATTAATTCTTCAACGTTTCATCATTTAGTTAACACTTTTATTCAGTTTCAATTCAAATTATAATTTATGTATATTTATATATTATGTAATTATAATTACTGTGGTGATTAGGAAGAACCAGTTAAGTGGTTTTGGGACTTGTCTTTTTGACAAGATTTTCGGTCAATTATAATACGAAATATAAATCAAATTCCACAAAGTTGAACTTTCAGAAATACACGCAATTTTTGCATAAAAATTGACGCTTTTGAAAATGCCACTTAACTGGTTCTTTCCAATCACCACTGATTTGTGATAACATAATTTTAGTTTACAAACTAGTGGATGTCAAATTTGTTTTTTACGAAAAATAAATATGGTCGAAACGCAGAGTATTGTTGATCAAATTCTTAGAGCTTACTTAAAAACGTAATTTAAAGTAAGAAACAAGATGAATTTATTCAAAAATTGAATCTATTCAAATGTTCTAATCCTTTAGAATAACATTCTGATCGCCTCTAAACTGATTTCTGACTAGTTGCGTAATGTTCAATTTGAACTCTTTTAATAAAAGTTAAAAGTATAAAAAAAATAAAATCATTCTAAAAAAATTGCGATTGATAAGCTGTTTCGATTGAAAACGGAGTGACTTGTAATTTGTATAAAACCATGGCCAACCAAAACACGTTGAGAAAAATTGTTGCAGATCATAGAGTATGAAAATAGGATGCGGGCATATTCAACACCAGATAAAATCTTTCGGTATTTTGCTACGATAAAAGTTGTTAGTGCCGAGGGTACAGAATTATACATGACACCTGACGATTTTGTAAGAGCCATAACGCCTGGTATGAAACAGCCGGATGGTAAAGTTTGTTGCAATTTTAATCGTGTGCCGATCCAAGTAAAACTCATCTCGTCATGAGAAAATTAGAATGACTAACAAAAGTATACTAACATGAGTAGGCCCCCTCCTATTTATTTTATTTTTTATTCCACAGCTATTGTATGATTTGATTTTAATTTATTATTTTAAGTAATTTTTTTCAGTGAACAAGTATTTTCAAATTTGTATTTTTTAATTTTTATAACATGTATTGTTTCATTTAGATAATTGAATACGAAAACCGTATCAGACATTTTTCAACCCCCGAAAAAGTATTTCGCTACTTTGCTACTCTAATGGTCGTAAACCCTATCAATGACTCGCATGAAATTTTAATGACGCCAGACGACTTTTTGAGATCATTAACTCCCGGTGTGAAACAGCCTGACGGTAATCAAAGTTGACTTCTAACATGCGTGCATGCATCTTTTTTTAAACGTTCATGTTTAGTTTGGATGTGTAACTTAAAATAAACTATCTTTGTCACCAACTTCAAATCTTGCTTTGAAAATAAACTTATTGCTTGTATTAAATTGTATTAATTACATTAACGTCACTAACGATTTGTAATTAATTCTTTTACTTGATCGTTGTTTCTGTTGATTAAGTAAAAGAAAAAATATCTAAGATCAATCAATTCATTGCAGGATTAGGATTAGACAAGTACAAGCGATTTGATCCAAAGGTAAGTAAATCATTTTATACATTTTTATTCATAATCCGAAATTGATACATTCATTTTTTAATTTTACAGAACATCCATTCAAAAGTTGATTTAGAACTGAATAAAGACAGTATTTTTTACAAGTTAGGAAGTTATGGCCTTATTACTTTTTCCGATTACATATTCCTTCTCACTGTACTATCGAGTAAGTAATTGCCTGTTTTTCTTTTCAAAATTGTAATTGAAATTTGCATTATCATTTTATTTGCCAGCTTCCCGGCGACATTTCGAAATTGCATTCCGAATGTTTGACGTTAACGGAGACGGAGATGTGGATTCGGAAGAATTTAACAAAGTCGCTGCTTTGATTCGCCAGCAAAGTTCTATAGGAAATAGACACAGAGATAATATTGCGACTGGAAACACATTCAAGGTTACAAACAATTGTTAAGAAAAACGTTTAGTAAATCAGATGTGATGATTTTGACAAACAAAAAAATTTTAGGGAGTTAATTCTGCTTTGACAACATACTTTTTTGGTTCCAACATGAAACAAAAGCTGACAATCGAAAAGTTTTTAGAATTTCAGCAGGAGCTGCAGAATGAAATTTTGAATTTGGAGGTAAAGCTAAAAATTCTAATTTTAAAAGTTTAAGGTCATATAATTCTTTTTAAACTGGTTTTATTAAAATGTAATAATTTTAGTTTGAAAGAAAAAACCCCGACGAAGATGGAAAAATCACCGAGGTAGACTTTACGGAGTTGTTGCTTGCTTATGCTGGATATCCAGAGAAGAAGAAGACAAGGATCATAAAGAGAGTGAAAAAGGCGTAAGTTTCAGTTTGGTTCATAATCTGAAAAACGAAAAGTTCATTATGTCGAACATATTATTATTTATACATTTTTGTTTTTAAGGTTTAAAAACACTTCGCAAGGGATCAGCAAAGATGATTACATGATGTTTTTTCATTTTTTAAACAATATCAACGATGTGGACACTGCTCTCACTTTTTACAATATCTCTGGCGCTTCTATAGATCCTGGTATAACATATCAAACTAAAAATAAAAATAATTAAACGAACAATTGTTTGAATTTTCATTATAATATGTTTCAAATTATTTTTTAGTAACACTAAAACATGTTGCCAAAACAGTAGCACACGTAGATCTGTCAGACCACGTTATGAACGTAGTTTACACGATTTTCGATGAAAACAGTAAGTTCATTTTGCAAATTCTAATCAAAGTTATTATTTTTTTTTTTGGAAATATTTACTAACAAAGAAGATTCCTTTTTTTAGTGGACGGACAACTAAGCAACAGAGAGTTCGTTTCCGTGATGAAAAATCGTGTTCTACGAGGATTAGAGAAACCAAAGGATACAGGTTTCATCAAACTTATGCAATCTATCATAAAGTGTGCCAAGCAGTGTACATATTAATTTGAGTTTCCAGATTGTTCTACAAGATTTTCATATTTTAACATTGAGATGATTGGAAAAATCTCCGATTGAAGTATACAATGCTGTATTCGAAAGTCATCTGAGTGGATTGTTTATAATATTAATTTATTGATATTGCCACGCATCCTCTAACTAGCAAGAAATACGCTTACCCAATTTTTTAATAACAGTTAATGACTGAGATTATTTTCCCAGTTTATCGATCTTATTTAAAACTGTTCCATGGGCTGTTATGTAAATATGAATTCATCATAACAAATAAACTATGTGTCGTTTTCTCTAATATACAATTTTTAATTATCCGAAGTGTTTTTTTCTGTTATTTCAAATTAAGTTTTTGCATTGCTTTTTTAAAGCACATGACGCCTCCTTCATAAATCTTGAAAGTAAATTGTATTTGTTCCAGAACAGCTGAACTCGACTGATTTCTGTAAATTAAACATTGAAAAATTGCAAAAAAAAAAAGCGGAGGAAAAGTCAAATTTTAATTTTGATAGTTAAATTGACAGATAAATGTTGTAATTTGAATTATCTGGAGAAGTTTAAAGGTTTATTGAATCTTAGAAGAGCATCATTCTGGAAGTCCGCAAGATGAGCCTTGCAAATGCAAGCACGCTGATGCTATATAATATTTATTACTTTAAAATCCTTTGAAATTCGAAAATTGTTTTTACAAGCAAAAGTCCACAAAAATAGTAAAGTTACAAGTAGAGTTGTCCCTCTTTAATTTTAATTACGAATCCAACTTGTTTGCTTTTGCAATGAAATTGGAAAAAAATAAATATTAATTTTGATAAGTTCAGTTTCAGATTAATTTTGAGTTTTTTTTTTCAATTCAAAGTTGTTCAGATTCTTCAATTTATTTACTTTGGATTTGAAATTTGATCTAAAACATTTTAGATTATTTATTTAGCGTTGGAACATTTGTCTCCCCTCGAAGCGTAATTGGGTCTCTGCATCTTGTTACAATTGACCTGTTCGGTTGGTTCACATCCCAGTCGTTGATCTGACTAATCATGATGTCGTCGCTCACCAGGTCGTTGAAAGTGAGTTTATTTTTGAAGCTATTCCTTCCTGAGATTATCGTGTCGCGGTATCGTAGAAAACGGGATCGTTAATAACATTATTTTGTAGTGTCTGGGTCTGAACGTAGAGATGACGCTTAAACACCCTATCAAGACCTTCGAGCTCAAAGTCACAGGAGCATGAATCATCTGATCAGAATCTCTGCTAACTCTGTTATTCAATAAATTCGAGACAGATGTTTCAAGCCGGAATCCCATTTTCGGTCCCAGGAAATGTTTCCGACTACACTCTCAAAGGCCTCGGTTTGCTTTTACTCAATTTTTCCAATCAATTTTTCAAACCTCAACAAGTCTATTCAATTTGTACAATGTTTATTTGATTTTTTTACTTCAACTTATTTATCATTTTTTTTTTGACAAAAAAATATTCTAGATCAGTTGTACACCGCAAATTTGTACAATATCAGTAGAAATACCGTTTCATGCAACTAACCCCAGAGTTGCAATAACATTTTTACAACTTGGAGTCAGTCAGATAAATTTACATGAATTAAAACTATGCTGAAAGTCGATTTGTAACATTAACTTGACAAAAAAATTCAGCCGCAAGCATTCAATCGGGTGCCAGAATTTCGGGTGAGAGTTTGCTCGGAATAAATACTTACATCTTTTTTTAATTTTTGTAATGACGTTGGTTAACCGACGGATGGAATTTTATTGAAAAGAAAAATTTTTGTATCATCGAACGAAAAAATATTTTGGATACAAACGAATAAGTGCAAAGTTTTTATTATTTGTTTATATTTATTTTTAAATACAAAATTCAAAAAAAAGTTGAAGAGTTTAAAGTTCTATTAAGACAAAATTAAAACCGAGATAGAACGTTCACGTTTAGATTCTTTTATTTTTCAATCACTCTTTATCTTAGTTTTGTGAAAGGGCCAAGCCCTTATCAGGTCAGAACCTCGTTAACTGCACTCTTTTCTCAAAACCTTTAGTGGTATCTTGTTATCGGTGACGTAGGGATATTTATTCGACGGCAATCCATTTAAAAAGTGACTTTTCTATGATAATACCCTTGTTGACTAGCGTCAATTTTAACCGGAACATAGAGCTTATCGAGAAAGTGTTTAAAAGTGACAACAAACTTTGAGATGTTTTTTAAATGCGATTCTTGTGTATTTGGTTGTGAATAGATTGTTCAAAGTGACGGTCCCTTTGATTTTGACGCTTTGATAAATCTGGACTGAATTTGCTGTTATAGATCCGTGCCACTTTCTACTGGTAGTGTTCTTTTATCATCAGCTTTTCATATGGTTTACAACCTGTGAAAAATTTTTCAATTACTAGGGAGATGAAGCGCCCCCTACGGGCGCGCCGTCCCAAACTTCGATATTTAATTAGTTTACTTGTTATTTATTTATACGTCCCGCCCCGACCGATTACAAAATTATATTTTTTGCAATATTTCTTAGTTTCAAAATTTTTATAAAATAAATTCATACATTATACATTAGATAAGCAATAAAAAGCGCCCGTTGGGCGCCACCTTTGATTAACTCTGTGACACACTTAATTTTTTGTTCTGTGAACAATTTTAATTTTTTTGATACTTCCATTAATTGATCCCGAATTACACATGAACAATTGGCAATGTGACAAAAAAATATTATTTCATGAAAAATTCATCAAAATTAAATGCTGCTGCTGTTTTTGATACAAATATGAAAATGTAGAAGTTGTTATCGTTACACCTGCATGCGAAAAACGCTTTCGCGCTCTGAAAATCGGATTGCGAAGAGTCACTTTGTCATATTTATCATAATTTATTGCAGTTTAAATTCATGCAATTTAATCATTAATGAAAAGAATCAATTTTCGATTTGAAAATGAGCTTATTGATTTATTTATTCATATTATTAAATTATATTGAACTATTCATTTATATTTCATTTTTAAGTAGATTAACATGTTCATGCTTAAGTCTATTTGTTATTTTTTTGTTATGTAATAATGCATGTGATATTTTATGATTAATTAAGTTCAAATTAACATTCATTAAAATTTGATGCATTTTATTCATTATTCATTATTGTTAAAATTCATGCATTACTAAAGAACCGATTTTCGGTTTGGAAAAAACTAACAAAAATTCATGAATTTATTTATTTATATTAAATTATTCATTCATATTTTATTGTCAAATAATGAAAATGCATATGCTCAAGCCTTCTTGTTATATTATTAACAACGCATGCAATATTCTGTAATTAATCTGAAAATAATTTTATGAATTTATTTATTTATATAAAATTATTTATTTATATTTTGTTAATTATAATCATGCATAAGCTTGAGCTAATTTAATTGTTATTATAAACAATGCATGCAGCTATCTCTATCATTAATCATCGAGAGGTTCAGAAAATAAAAATATTCAAATAATAAACGATGTGCGATGTGTGAACAGCTAACTTCAGAGCGGTGATTTTTTTTAAGAAATGGAGAAATCTTTTTCATTTGCATGTTTAAGTTGATGATTCTTTATTTATTTTGTTTCAAACTTTTTGGAATAGATACGTGATAAGTGTTGATTCTAAATTGCGAAATTGGATAGATTCGCAGTTGCTTAGGTCAGCTTAGATTTTGGCAAATAAGCCGGAGATGTTAGCTTTGCATAATCGCAACGACTGAGAGTTGCTGCAAAAAAATTTTTATTTTTATCCATATAATGATAAATATGAGTAAATAATAATATTTATGTGAATTAATGAAAATAAATTTATGATGCCAAAAGGGTACTAAATCAAAAATCCATACTATCAATTTGATCAAACTGATGCTCATATTGGAAAATTGTACAAGAGATAAAAGGAACTATTTTATTTTTTTAACTTCAATAAAGACGACCACATGTCCCGCAGACGCTTGGGCTCATCCGTCATTTGGATTTCTTTCAAAAATTCTGATGATTCCACGCCATTTTTTAAAAAATTTTAACACAAACAATGCCAAATTACACTCTGTTCCAATTTTTCCTGTTTAATAAAAATAAATAATTGACTTAAATATCCTTACCTTGATTTACTATATATATACTCTTTGAAAACATTCAAAGTTTTACAAAGTGAATTAAAATTATTGAAAGTAATATTGAATGAAGTTATAAATGTTGAACGTCAAATGTTAAATTTCTATTTGCATACGAAGAAATAACATGATATGATTTTCCTGTAAAAAAATACACCTAGGGCGTTTTATCAAATGTATACTCATAATGTTTGGTTTGCTGTCTGAATCGGTTTATAGTGACGCGCCGCAATGTCTACCTAATATAATCATTGTCACGTTTTGAGACGTGTTGAAATATCGAAACAAATATCTTTTTTGATCTGCCGTGACCGATGGGTCAATATTTCAATAATCACTTTGTTTCTACAGTTTTGCAATGTGACGAAATCTTCAAAAAATATCTGTGGTGATTAGGAAGAACCAGTTAAGTGGTTTTAGGACATGTCTTGTTGAAGTTTTGAGTATCGAGGAAATACGATGAGTGACACGAATTTTCGTGAATTATAGTACAAAATATAAATTGAATCCAACAACTCATGTTCAAAAGTTAAATTTTCAGGAATACACGCGATTTTTGAGAAAAAATTAAGGTGAATGCTCAGCTCCATGTCAGTTTCTAAAACTCTGTTCCGGATAGAACATCAACAGTTTTTATAATTTTTAAACCAAAACTGACCCAGCAATTGAGAGGCAATAGATCTACTGCTGGGTTGATTTGTGAGTCAAATTATAAAAAACATTTGGAGTTCTATCGGGAACGGTTGAAATGTATATCTAATATTTAACTGAGCAATCACCTTAACGCTTTTAAAAATGTCACTTAACTGGTTCTTCCTAATCACCTCAGATATGTACATCAATCTCAAAAAATCTTGTCAATCACACAAAATTGCAATGCAACAAAAAAAACATGAACTGTTGATATAAGAAGAAAATAAAAATTTTTGATTGTTGAAACGTTGAAACTGTCAAAATAGTATTGACGACTGTTTACACTGTTTACGTTCATTGAATTTACCGATATATCATCCAATTTTGTCTATCAACGATAGTCTTTGATGAATCTTTGAATTTAAGGTTTTTTGTCTCAAACTCACAATTATTGTGGCGAATACTTGAAAGTGTCGAGTTGAAACATTATTTAATTTCGAGTTTGTTTTTAAACGCTGAATTTCTATAATTTTTTACGTTTCTGTTTTGTCTAATATTATACTTTCTTATGATTTGGGAAATGAATGGCTTCGAGTTTCAATTGTTGGTCAATAAAGCTTTAAAGCATCGGTTTTTTTGTATGATTTTATGGCAGCTTTTAATCGCTTAAATTTTCTCTGCAAAATTAGATACAAATCAGATGTTGTTTCGTTGTTTCTAAAGTAACTTTGATATATCTTGATTTGCAAACAAATCTGCAAGTTCTAGACGATTGAGTATAAACCCTTTTTTCTGTACTTCTTATTACTTTACAATTTCTCGCTCTCACTTTCAAGCAATAAAAATAACTAGTAAAAAAAAACAAAATAAAGATAATGAATATTAAAGATAAAGTGAAACTAATATAAGGTCAAATCCTTGGTCAAACCCAAGTCGAATCCAACATATTCGATTTTACACTTTGCGAATCTCAAGCCTCAAACATAACTAAAAAATACAGTTAAACTGAGTTAAACCCGAAAAAATAATGACATTACGAGAAGCGCGAAGAGATTACAAAGCCAAAAAGCATTCGTTCCTGAACGAACGCGTTTTCGGTCTTTGTCGCCCATGACTCATCGCGGAGCCGGAAAACAAAGACGGCGCACCGATGATAGGTGGCGCCAGCGTGCACGAGTACACGATCCAATGTTGCATCCTCTTTCAGCAGCATGACCGGCTACATTGACTAGAGAGAGAAAAAGGATGTAAAGGAAAAAAAATGCATCATCAGTGGTCCGCGGTGGTGCTGTCACGCACCACACAGCACACAGCACCACACACAGCAGGCATCGTATCGCCCGTGTGTTCCGTGCGTGGGCACGGTCGTCGAAGAGCGGTGACTCCTCCTGGTGGCTCATCGGCGCGTTGTTCGCTCTAGTGCGGCGCTGGTCAATGACTGGCTCGGCCACTGTCGAGAGTGCGCGCCATGTGCTGCTGACGGGCGACGCGAAAACGCGCCCTCCGAAACAAACAAAGACCCGCGAACGCCCTTTGTTATAAATAATCCGCACGATTGTTTACACGTAGACCGTCTGGCTGTTTGTTTGCGTGCGCGCGCGGTCTTGTGTGTTTTTTCTGTGTGTGGTTTGTTTGTGTGGGTGCGCACAGTGTGGATGTGGATGTGTACGTGCGCCGTGTCAGCCGAAGCAAAAAAGGTCGATAGACGATAGTAGAGCGCAATCGAGTGCGCCCCAAGCGATACCAGCTGCCAAACCGAGCGCGATAAACCAGCCGTGTCAAGATGGCGCATAACAATTTAACGCCGAGCGTCAACTGCTCGCTCGACGACATCGACTTGAACGCCTTGAAGGTAACCCGCCCGACGTTACGTACCTGGCCGGCGTCGCCATCGATACCGGCCATTTAAATACCCCGAGGGCCAACGTATCCCCTGGCCACGTTTTCCACCCGCTCACCAGTCCAAGCACCTGCCAACATCACGTTTTTTCAACGTTTTTTATTTCCAAATCACAATATTTACCATTCAGTTTTGCTTTTTTTTCCTTTTGATGTGCTCCGAAAGTGCGGTTGCTGAGAGACAAATTAGTTCCGTTATGACTTTCTTGATAAGTTCTCCACGAATTATTATATTGTTTTTTTCTCAATTTTTTGTTTTGTTTTGTTTTTTTTTTTTTTTTTTCATCCAACTTGTATGTTGGTTTTAGTTGGAAACACATTTTTGACATTTCTGTTCATGAATTATCAGTTTCGTTTATTTTGTAACAATTTTATTTGTTTGTTATTGTTTATCTAGCATTTGTTTTGATGATCACAGTTTGTTCCTCTTTTTAAAGAAATGAAATGAATAACTTAAAGTGACACCAAACCCGAATATTTATTTAAATTGTATTTTGGACAAAAGAAGAGGATTGTAAATAGCTAATTGACTTTCTGTTCAAATTTTAATTATATTTCTAATAAAATAACTAATGTTCATTCCATTTACACTGAACCTACATAAGAACGTTATCAACTTGCGCACTTTCGTCACAATTATTTATCTCTAGAACAATAAAAATTGTTCAGATGAAAATATACTCTTTCTGGTTATCATTTGATTCTTACTCGTTGTAACTTTTCCTTCACGAATAAAATTCAACTTGTTCATTCAAGTTTATTGAAAAATAAAAAATATCTAGTTTCAATGTGTTTTTTTTTCATTTAGTAAGGATGTATCAAAAAATATTTTTATAGTTTATTTAGTAGATTAAAAGATCAATTTTTCTTGTTATTTTTTTGTTACACTGTGCAAAAAGTTGTTATGCCAATAAGTTTCCACTCTGTTAACTGACTTAAATAAATAAAACGTATGTTTTTTATGTTCATTACATCTTCATTTTTTTCTTTGCTTTATCTCCGTCTTACTCTTCTTTCGTCTTCGTGTGAGAGCGTGCGAGGAAACCGTCGCGTGGGAACTTTTCAAAGAGTTTCGGCTTGATTGTTGAACAACTTTTTGGGTTTAATTGGCACATGTGACGGTTCAATAAGTGATTACTTTTGTTTTCGAATTCACAGTACCTCTCAATTTCTCAAAGTTTTTCCCACATAGATTAAAAAAAAAAGATTAAAAGAGTCTAAATTGAAATTTTTTTTGAATCTTTGATTTTGCTTCAATTTGAATTCTTTAACGATGATTATCCATTACACTAAAGTCTTATCAACAATGATTTCAGGCTTCCAATAACAGTCTTTTGTTCGGGCTATAAATTAGTTTTAACTTGGATCATCAGAATTTCATACTTTGCTCTAATATTTCGTAATTCAAGGTTCATCATTGAAATTTCTTCAGCTTGAAAACTTTTTTTAAGAACTATATGACAATATTGGAAAGTTTCTATTTCTATCGATTTGCAAAATTTATTGAATATTGGAGCAAGAAGCATTGTCATTTGTTTGTACTTTCAAAACGGTAAAGGATATAATTTTCTAAAATGTAAAAGTCATTTTCAACGATCGAAAATGAATTCTCAAAGTTAAAAAATAGAAAAGAGGAAATATCGAATAGAAGGATACAAAAAAAAATTCATTAATGCACACAGGAAGTATTTCAGAATTTAATTTCGCGCAAGTGTTACACGCCCTGTTAAGGAATGTATAATGAATCGAAAAGAAGAAAAAAAAGTGCTCAAGACCAATTTGTAAAATGGAGCTAGACGATACCGTTAATTGATGCGTATCTGTTATGCTCAATGAAAAATGCCGCGTTAAATTATCTGTTTTGTCGTTACCTTTTTTCGGTCATCAATTTTACTTGCATAGAAAGTTTATGAAATTTTGGTCAACCACTTTTTCAATTTAATTTTGTCGACTTTACAAATCAAATAAAGTTACGAAACATGGATCATGCTTCACGCAACAATTGTTTAATAAGATTATCTAGACTGTTTAAAATTGCATGTTATTAAAGTGATTTCAAACTTGAGATCTTGCAAGATTTATGATTCACATGAATCACCGACAGAAAAGATTTGATGGTAAAAAAAAAAAAAAAAAAAATAAAAAATCAACTTTTCATAAACAATGGAAACGATTTGATTGTTTGTCAATGGCATGTCGTGCTGGATTCTCATCAGTTAACCTTGCAAAATTATATAAAACTTAATTTTTTAACGTAAAATAATAGTAAAATGAAATGTGTCTTTCATGTTTGATTCCAGGACCCAGCTGGAATTTTCGAGCTCATTGAAGTCGTTGGAAATGGAACGTACGGTCAAGTCTACAAGGCAAGTGAAACAAACGATGAAATGTTAATTAGCAGAACATTATAATCAATTAAATTTCGCAATTACACTTTATTTTTATTCTAAAACTGTCAGAAATATCAAACGACGTGTAAACTTTTCAAAGAAAACCTGCATTAAAAGCTTGACTTTTCTTTGGAATGAAAATGTGACGCAAAAAAAAATTGACGTTGACAGTTTGCGATTGTCCAGAGTTCAACTCTAACTGTAAAAATGTAATTAATTTTCTGCTTTTCCTTTGTGCAATTAGGGCCGGCATACAAAAACTGGTCAACTGGCGGCCATCAAAGTCATGGATGTCACGGAGGTACGAGCTCGCTTAATTTAACAGTTTTTTTCAAAAATCTTTTTAATTAATACAAAAATAAATAAGAAAACATTCAAATGGAACAGTTGGTTTATTATATTGACAGAAAAAAATGAACTGCTTCGGAATCTAGATTTATAATTCATCTTTGTCTCGTTTGACACATAAATTTTGTTGGATAAAACGTTTGAGCATAGCAACCCATTACTATTTAAGCGGTAGTGCTATAAAAATGCACCTCACTGCTAAAGCAGTACGAACGACCTTCGAGTCTGCTATTTCAGGAAGTCTCGACAATTATATACTCTTATGAATTCTTTCTCTTTTTCTTTTTTTCCCAACATCGCATTACATTTGTTTTACGTTTTACACGTTTAATTAACTTCAGATAACCCGTGCAATTCAATTTCGTTCTGTCGTACTAAGTGCAACTTTGTAAAAAGTGTACGCCGAGATAAATGGGCGACAAACTTTTGTATTTGTTTTTAACCCCTTTAACTTTTCATTATATCATTTGTCTTTTCCAGGACGAGGAGGAAGAAATCAAATTAGAAATCAATGTTCTGAAAAAGGTACAAAACTTTCGGGCCAGTTTGTTTGAATCACTTTCAATTTACTGATTGACTTTTGTACTAATTTTGATTTGCATTTTTGTAGTATTCGAATCACCGAAACATAGCGACCTACTATGGGGCCTTCGTTAAGAAGTCACCGCCAGGAAAGGATGATCAACTGTGGCTCGTGATGGAGTACTGTGGAGCGGGCTCTGTGACGGATCTAGTGAAGTCGACCAAGGGACAGAGCCTGAAAGAGGAATCGATCGCTTATATTTCGCGAGAAATTTTAAGAGGACTTAGCTATCTTCACAGTAACAAAGTCATTCATAGGGATATCAAGGGACAAAATGTTCTGCTCACTGACAATGCCGAAGTTAAATTAGGTCAGTTTCTATAACAAAAATGAAATAAACTTGCATAACTTGGAAAATAGAGTTTTATTACTTTATTATTTGATTTTGCAGTCGATTTTGGTGTAAGTGCACAGCTGGACAGAACAATTGGTCGTAGAAACACGTTCATTGGCACGCCTTATTGGATGGCACCCGAAGTTATAGCGTGTGATGAAAACCCGGACGCGACTTACGACAACAGAAGCGATCTTTGGTCGTTAGGAATAACAGCCCTGGAGATGGCAGAATCTCAACCACCCCTCTGTGATCTCCATCCCATGAGAGTGAGTGAAAATTGATTACAACTTTTGGATGAAAGAAAAAAAAGTTGAAAAGAACTGCGAAAGTAGTGAAATTGGAGCGCAGCTTTTTGATTAAGGTCGCGTTATTGTTATTCGTTCGCAGGCATTATTCCTGATCCCGCGTAATCCACCGCCTAGACTCAAATCAAAGAAATGGGGAAAGAAATTTCACGGGTTCATTGAGACGGTATTGGTGAAAGACTATCACCAGAGGCCTTACACGGAACAACTACTTAAGCACCCTTTCATACGAGATCAGCCTACGGAGCGGCAAGTGCGAATACAGCTCAAAGACCACATTGATCGGTGTAAGAAGCGTAAACAAGAGAAAGGTAAGTTCTTTCTTTTGCCAACATTATTATAATCCATTTTTACAACTTTGAATTCACATATCTCTCTTTTTTCTCTTTTTTAGAACGAGAAAATTATCCATACAGCGGAAGCGAAAACGAGGACGAGGAACCGGCAGTCGCAGGTGAACCTTCGTCAATTGTCCAAGCCCCAGGTGGCGACACTCTTCGACGTAACTTCCAACAGATCCAGGAAGGCAGGACGCTGTCTCAGGACATAGAAAACAATGTTCCAGCCAAGGACAAAATCCCAGGACGAGCTCCGCCTGACCAGGCACCACCTTCGAGACCAGTGATTCCGCACCGACTCATTGGTAAATACCACGGACTCATCAACCAGCCACTTTCATTGCCAAACTCCGTTGTTATCTCCCCGCAGAGCAAAACACAAGAAACACTTTCTTTTTCAATATAATTTCAACTTTTTAACTTGTAGTTGTACCAGATCCACAGCCACCATCGCGACCGTTGCCGCCTACTCCGCGGGATGACCCTCGACAGGGACACAAGGTTTCTACACCGCCCACCAACCACCAGGCTTCCTCTGCCAGCAGCGGTGGATCTGGCGCACAACCTGCCGGACAAAGGAACAGCCATGTTTTCAAGCCAATGGTAAAGTATTACCAAGTTCGGTTTCTATTTTTTGTTAGGTCAACTTTGAACGCACTTTCTTAAAAACTGTTGCCAAATCTTTATGGTCTGAACATTGGACCGGGTTCAATTATCCACAGTACTGTAGTTTGCATCTTTGGCATGATTTATATCCACGACAACTATTTGAAGCTTTGTAAACATAGTGAAGGATTTAGTGAACTCTTTCAGTCTCCGAATGTTGTATTTATTTGATTTCCTTTTTTTTCTTTTCATGTTCACGTATTACGTAGCTGCCACCTAGAAGACCTGAGGTAAGATAGTGGACTGACGTGTGAATGTCCATAATATTAAACCTTTGTCTACTTAAGAATTTTTTTAAATCAAATATATTTCTTTTGAAATTGTTTATTTGAAACCGCACTTAGTATTTGAATGTAGGATCATGCATGATTTCAATAACACAGCTTTGGTATTTCAACTGCTCGTATTATCAGACCGAACAAACGAATTTAATGGGTACGTTAATCACTGGGCTTGAGATGGATATGAATATGGAACTATGTGCGTTTTGCCTCCTTGCCTTCATAAATTCACACATCGTGATTTTTTTCTTTTTCATTTGTTTTTATAAACAAATTTAATGAAAAACAATGCTTTCAAAATAATCATTACATCGTACTGAACCAAATTTTACTTTTAAATCTTATTGAATTTCGATTAATTGCAATAAAAATTTCGCAATCGACATTTCTGGCGTTATTTCTTTTTTAGTTTTCATGTTTTATCAATGTTCAAACAAATTCATTTATATATATATTTATTTTCGTGAGAAAATTAATTACAGCATACGGCTTTTAAACAACTTAACATTTTTCAACTGAATTCAAATTATTACTAACTCGATTAACCGAAATAGTTTGATAAAAAATGTTGTTTACATTGTTAGCATTCAGAGCACTAACGTTTGTTTCTTGTTTCTCTTTTTATTTTTTCACGTAATTTCATTTGGCTTGGTGATACGGTGGCGGCATGATTTTGGTGATTGGCGCACTATCACTTTCGGGGGAATGTGTGTGGGTGGTAGGATTTGGACGCGCTGGCTGCTCAACTGAACGAGCTTGGTGTGTCGCAGGGCCCCGAGGCCCCGCCAAGGCCCAGCCGACAGCACAAGAACTCTGTGCCAACTCCGGTGACGAATATGAGCCAGCCGACAGGCAGTGGTGATCATAACAGCAAGGCCAATATCCTCGACCAAGTAAGCGTACGCGATCGTCACCAAAGGCATGATATTTATTTTATCCTTCACACGTGCTTCTTGCCCTTCTTCTGTCTTAGATCTATTTGCACAACTGTAGATCATTTTGTTGTCATAGCATTAATATATATTTCTCTCAAATTATTTTTAAGATAGATTAAGATAATTTTGAATTTAAGTACAAAATTTGACTCATGAAGAAATGTGAAAATACTAACGTTTAATATTATGCGTACTAAAAATTCATATATCATGAATTTTCATTGAAAAAAAAGTCGTGAAAAAATTGTAAGAGGTGAGAAGTTGTTTTTCGTTATATTTACTCGTGTTGTTCTATTTTTTCAGGCTTTGGCAGTTGAAAGCGACAGCGACGATGACATCGAAGACGTCAGCGGAAATAACATGAGAAACGACGGCACTCTGCTCGCTAGCGATCCGCCGAAACCTTTGTAAGTGCGCGTCGGAAGCCGGCGTCATAATCTTCATAAGGGACGTAATAATAAGATCAATTCCAATTTTTTTTAAACTCAAAAAATTCTTCTTTTCAACTTGAAAAGAATAAAAAACATATCTATAATTATTATCACGTTCCAACTCGCCTCATAATTAATTTTCATCGTGCTATCACAATGACTAATCTCATCATTTCATCTTTCATCAATCTTACCCTTGGACGATTTTTTCTGGCCGACTGCAACGTCTACAAAAACGTCCATACGTAACGTAACACCGACGATATCACTCTTAAACTCACGTCCTCTGCAGACCCGAATTTTCTCCTTTCAGGCCGTCGTCGGACTCGTCATCCTCGTCCCACAATAACGCTCACAATTCGCATCATGAAAACAAACCAAAAGGTGAGTCTCAACTCATAATTGAGTCACCCTCAAGTGCACTAGTCACCTATAGTTCAGTCAATCTGGCAAAAAATGGGGAAAAGAACCCTGTGACGAAACTTGGGGGATTGATAAAGAATGGTGCGAGAAAGACTTGAGTGCGGTCGGCCACCCCCCACCTACTTAAGGTTTCGAGAAAACTCAAAAAAAAATTTGAATTGCATTTATCTCGAAATCTACGCATTTTTACAACAAAATTTATGAGAAAAAAATGTAAAGGACATTGAGATCTACAATTTATCTCATTGCACCAATGCTGTACGACAAAAAATGCGCCCAGTAGGTGGCGCTAAAGTTTCAAAAAAAGTGTTTTTTTACTTTTTTGCCCCTAAATTTTCATTTTTCATTTACAATTCAGAAAGAAAAGTTGTTCCTTATAATTTTCAAAACAACTTTTATCTGAACATTTCTTATGTACGACTTACCGTTTCGAAGTTATAGCTTAAAACGTATAGCGCCGCGTGGACAGCGCAGTGATGCTAAGGGTAAGTTTCAAGTCAAAATTCAGCTGTTACCAAACTGCCAAACTGTTACATTCTTACAAAGTATAAAGACATGAAGAATTAATGAAAAATTAACAATCTTTATTACTTATAACATAAAACTACTACAAATTAATATTGATATTAGACTTTTATCGATAGCTTTTTATTACATTTTAATTTAAATTACTAGGGAGATGAAGCGCCCCCTACGAGCGCGCCGTCCCAAACTCTGATATTTAATTAGTTTACTTGTTATTTATTTATACGTCCCGCCCCGTCCGATTACAAAATTATATTTTTTGCAATATTTCTTAGTTTCAAAATTTTTATAAAATAAATTCATACATTATACATTAGATAAGCAATAAAAAGCGCCCGTTGGGCGCCACCTTTGATTAACTCTGTGACACTTAATTTTTTGTTCTGTGAACAATTTTAATATTTTTGATACTTCAATTATTGATTCCGAATTACACGTAAACTATGTGACAAATAATATTATTTCATGAAAAATTTATCGAAATTAAATACTGCTGCTGTTTTTGATACAAATATGAAAATGTAGAAGTTGTTATCGTTACACCTGCAAGCGAAAAACGCTTTCGCGCTCCTGAAATCGGATTGCAAAGAGTCACTTCGCGCCCTAGTGTGCCTTTTGTCCGAGTTCATCAAGCCCTAGTGCTCTGAACACAATAAAAATACAAATAAAATATAAATCAATAATAATCAATAATAAATTCATAAAATACGAATTAATGAAAATAATGAATATAAATTAACATATTCGTATTTGAGTGATTACGCGCAATCTAACCAGATCGATATTCCGATCAATAATGCAGTTTACGTTATTTTTCAAGTTTTAAATTTATTACGTCAAATCTGATTAACTGTAAATTTTGGATGATTTATTATAAGAATTATTCATTTAATTGTAGAATTTGTGAAACGATAATGATAAAAATAATGAAAAGAATATTATAAAGAATGAATGATTAAAGTAAAACTCGAGTGACGTGTCAGCGACAACTTCACGCCAGTGAACGCTGGAATAAACGATGTTACGTGCAATCTGCAACTTCAGACGGTGACTTTTTTTTAAGAATGGAATGGATTTCAATTAAAAAAAAACCAAAACGAAAAACTCGTTGTTTTTTTGAATCCCGGGATTTGTCTGATAAACAAACAAATGCAAAAAATAATAATATTGAGCACAAAACTTATTAATTTTGTGAGAAATTTTTGATGACAAACTAACAAATGCGAAAAAACAATAACAAAGAACACAAAACTGGTTAATTGTCAAAAAATTACTTGCAAAATCAACCAGCTTTGTGCTCTTTGTTATTGTTTTTTGCATTTGATGTTTCTTGGTCAAATTAATTTTTTCACGAAATCAACCAGTTTTGTGCTCTTTGTTATTAGTTTTTGCATTTGTTGTTCGGTTGGTTTGTCAGCAAAGTTTTTTAAAAAAGTGTATACAACATTTTAAAACTTTGGACAGTTTTGTGCTTTTTAAATTCTTTTATTTACCTTGCACACCGTGTCGTCAAATCTTGCAATGCAAAATTTTTATACATAAACTTTATCAATCTTAATGAAAATTTAAACACATGTTCAGTTCCGATGACAATACATGTTAGTCATGTTTTGGGGATGAATCTACCCCTTTCGCCTTAGATTTTCATGAATTAAATCGAATAGCTAACTTCACGTTGTCAATATGTCAATTTTCAGTTTGTTTTCACTTATAAACAAGTAAAAAAAATAGTTAAGTAAACAATAAACGTTAGTAAATTACAATATCATTGCCACAATCACGCGACTTTTAGAAAAAATAATCGTGAAATGTTTCTTTTGCTGGCAATCCCCACAAATTCGATTTTTGTCAATTCCTTTTACTGTACTACATATTTACATTAAGGTCTGATTTGTTTTCTTATAAAGTTTTATTTGCGTGTTAGTTTATGCCACTGTAACTTCTTAATTTTTAGTCTTGGGGGGAAAAATAGAAAAAAATTTTTTTAAAAATTCTTTCATTTAACTTACAAAAAACAAACTAAAAAAATAAAATAAACAAATTAATCGAACTTAAAATTACAGAATAAGGTAAGCACTAAGAAAAAAATGTATATTTACAAGAAAATTTTAAATTAAAGAATGCCGCACTTCTAAATCAATGTATCTAAGTCGGTCAACAAAAATTACTTATGACATAGAAAATGAATTGACCAAAACAAAAACTGTGACAATCATCTAGACATTGAAGAAAAGTGAACATTGTTCAGAATTTTGTTAAAATACTTGGATAATTTTGCAAATACACCGTAGAATTTTATTGCAAATGTGTCTCCTTAATTCTTTAAATCGATGGGACACACTCGTGATTAGACAAAAGTTATATGCGATTCGACCTCGTGAAATTTCTTTTTACTCTATAACCCTGCAAAATACTCTATGATTCAAAAGATAAGGAGTAAAGGAAAAAGTCCTAAACTGTAAACTATGCGTTATTTTTTTAGTTAAAATTTTCTTGTAAATTTAAATTTTTTTCTTATTGCTTACCTTATTTTGTAATTTTAAGTTCAATTAATTTGTTGATTTCAATTTTTTAGTTTGTTTTTTGTAAGTTAAATAAAAGAATTTTTAAAAAATTTTTTTTAGTTTTTTTTGCATTTGTTTTCGATTAAGTTTTTTGTTTTTATTTGTTTATTATTGTTACTGTGCATTTTAATTTGTTTATTTTTGCATTTGTTGCAAGTTTTTATGTTTGTTTGTTCAATTGTTTGGTTGTTCAAAAACTTTTTTCCCCGAAATATCGGGATCGTCTCATGATCCCGGGATTCTAATCAACGTTTTAAGCTACTAGAAGAATGAAAGCGCGCCCTCCGGGCGCGCAGATCTGACAAGTTGTGTATCGATAAAATTAAATTAAAACAATACGTTAATTGTTTGATTGAAGAATTATATAAGTATAGCAAAATGTTTTAAATCTAAAAATCTGTATAGATGGATTGGTTGCTTCTACCTGAATATAATACAAATTCTTACGTTAACTATTAAGTTTTGAATATTTGTTTTTTTTATTTCTTGTCGAATAAAAAAATAATATTCATTTAAACGGAATATGAAATGATTTCAGGTTTAAATTTTTTTTAAAAAATAAAAAGATTGAATAATCTATTAGAAATATTAATTAAATGAAATTAATTCACAATTTAGTTTTCGGAAGATATTTTCATTTTCATTTGTTATATCATTAATACTATTATATCATTTTTCCATATGAGCAAATCCAAAATTAACATCCACTTAGCGGTTCAATAAAATAAAAATTTTTGGGCATTAGGCACACTCTTGAACAAGATGGAAAAATGGTGCGGCCTACCTTGAAACAGCTGGCGACATACTATTTTAATTAAAAAGAGAAGAAAATAAAAAATGAAAAAAGTTCGAGTTTGTGGAACCCCCATTTTTTATTGCAGATTCGGATTCTTCATAAAAAATAAAAAGATTTTATTCTTATATTTTTTTTGTTTTTCACGATAGATGGCGCTGTAATTAACGATTTTTATTAATTATTTATTTCCTACGATTACAACGACATTTATCCTAAAAAACAGAAAAATGATGAGAATAAAATCGTTTTATTTTTTCATAAGGAATCCGAATCTGTAATAAAAATAGGGGTTCAAAAAACTCTCATTCTTTTAATTTTCTATGGAACCACTCTTATCCGGATAGGGAGTGAGGGGTGAAGATCGAGTTTGATATGGTTGTATAAAGTTTGAAGAAGTATTAGACAAATTTTTTTTGCAAGTTGTGTGTCTTTTTGTACCAACTTTTCGTATTTTATTGGAAGAAAAAGAGCGTTTAACTTAATCCACTTAAATTTCTTAGTCATAGTACTAAAGTTGAGACACAGAAATATTTTGATACTTCGTTTTCGGTATTTGAATGACTTTGGTAGAACGTATAACACCCCATAATCGATGAACAACGTAAAATTTGAAAGAAACCAAATTTGGAGTCACTTTTTACATGCTTTTTTGTTGCTTCTTTGGCAAAAATCACTATAACTTAATTTAATTTTAAAAGTATGTCGCCACTCGTTTCAAGGTGGGCCGCACCATTTTTCCATCTTGTTTTAACACCTAGATCGTGAGAAAAAAATCCCAAGAGTGTGCCTAATGTCCAAAAATTTTTATTTTTTTGAACCGCTAAGTGGATATTTATTTTGGATTTGCTCATATATTATAGTTTAATTCTTAGCTTATTGGTTGTCAAATAAGAACAACCATCAAAATGAAACGAATTGCTGCGATGCTTAATAAGGGGGTAGCGGGTTAACACTCTCCCGGTGCTAGGATTTCGGGCCCGCGTGGTGGGGATAACAGTCTGTCTCGCTCTGATGCCTTATTTCGTTGGTCAAAAGAAAAGGAAACAGCGCCCCCCGCACTCATTCATAGCTCGCGTCACGTGATCTCACGTATAGAGGAATCGCGACGTAGCACCGGGAGAGTGTTAAGAGAGGTCTGGCGGCCCCCAAAGGGTTAAAAAATATCAACCCAAAATTCTTGAAGGGGCCCAAAAAAAAATTTTTCAAGATGTGTCGCGACCCCCCACCCCCCACCCCCACCCCTGGGATCGATAAAAACATGTTTTTTTGATGTTTTAATATTTTTAAGGCTTTCAAATCAATATTAAAACAGGTTTAATGCCACTAAAAATTTATTTTGGATGTGTAGACATTACCTGAATTTTTTCAAATTTTTTCGTACAGTAAAAGCAAACGAAAAGTAGCTTCAAATGCAAAAAAATCGTAAAAAATCGCCATTTTGCATGATTAAGTCCACTGTATTTCGGATTAGACTGTATCAAAAATTGCGGCCTAAATAGAAGTCAACAAGTTCAAATAATTTTACTTTTTTAACTTTTCCAATTTTCCGTGCAAACAACAAATTCGAATTGATTTTTTTAGGCGCCCTCTATCGTCAGCTGTTGACAGCTGTCAAAATTTGTTTTCAAAATGAAAATTTTTCATTTACTATTTTAAAAACTTGTAAATAAACCACATATAATGATTGTGTTTTGAAGAAATCGGAAATAAGGCCATTTCCTTAGTAGTTGACAGGATTTTTGACAGCTGTCATCTGTCAAAACGTGTTTTGACCTCAAATTCGAGTTCAGCGACCCAAAAAACCATATAGGAACATGTTTTTGTTTCTTTTATTTTGATTTTTAAGTGCGCCCTTTTTTATGTATAGGCCTAAATAGCATATCTTTAAAATTCGATTTTTACTAAAATTGGATTATCGCGAGCTACAAGCGTCCAAATCGAATCCAACCACCGCCATTTTGAAGGGCTATAAAATATCTTTCAATGCTATTTAGGCCGCAATTTTTGATACAGTCTGATCCGAAATACAGTGGACTTAATCATGCAAAATGGCGATTTTTTACGATTTTTTTGCATTTAAAGCTACTTTTCGTTTGCTTTTACTGTACGAAAAAATCTGAAAAAATTCAGGTAATGTCTACACATCCAAAACAAATTTTTAGTGGCATTAAACCTGTTTTAATATTGATTTGAAAGCCTTAAAAATATTAAAACATCAAAAAAACATGTTTTTATCGATCCCAGGGGTGGGGGTGGGGGGTGGGGGGTCGCGACAAATCTTGAACAAATTTTTTTCGGTCCCCTTCAAGAATTTTGGGTTGATATTTTTTAACCCTTTGGGGGCCGCCAGACCCCTCTTAACCCGCTACCCCCTTTGTGAATAACTTTCAAAATGTGATAATGTTAATTTATGGAAACAGCTCTTTATATACATAATTTTTTGTCGAACTTTTGCTGTTATTATTAGAATCAAGAAAAATTTTCAAAGAGTTCCACGATCGTACTCTGGATACTGCAACGTAAAATTGACCATGGTTAAAAACTCCTCTTCGTAAGTCAATGCCTACTTGTTCAAATGTTTGACCTTGAGATTTATTAATCGTCATAGCAAAAGCAAGTAACCGGAAACTGTCGTCGTTTGAAATTGAATGGATAGACATTTTCACATTTAATCGACATTCGACTAATAATTGTCAAGGAACCTGCTCTTTCGCCAGTCAAGAGTTTAAATTTGAAATGGATTATCAAGAAATTGAAAATTGTATACATTCATTCAGTGACGTTTAAAAAAAAACTTTGAATTGTAAAAAAACTTATTGAATGAGGGTATATTGAGGGTGTATTGAGGGTGTTATGATGACTAACGCGAATGACGGATTTAAACGAAACCGCGGGTCAAAATCGATGGATCGAAGTGCGCACGCATTTGATGTCTTCGACGACAACTTCAGGTCGGAATGAACTTTTTAGGAATGGATAACTTCGAAACGGTAAGTCGTACATAAGAAATGTTCAAATAAAAGTTGTTTTGAAAATTATAAGGAACAACTTTTCTTTCTGAATTGTAAATGAAAAATGAAAATTTAGGGGCAAAAAAGTAAAAAAAAAAACACTTTTTTTGAAACTTTAGCGCCAGCTACCGCGCGCATTTTTTGTCGTACAGCATTGGTGCAATGAGATAAATTGTAGATCTCAATGTCCTCTACATTTTTTTCTCATAAATTTTGCTGTAAAAATGCGTAGATTTCGAGATAAATGCAATTCAACAATTTTTTGAGGTTTCTCGAAACCTTGAGTAGGTGGGGGGGGGGGGGTGGCCGACCGCACTCAAGTCCTTCTCTTACCATTCTTTATCAATCCCCCAAGTTTCGTCACAGGGTTATTTTTTTCTCCACTAAGGCCTCTTTTTCGCCAGATTGACTAAACTACTAGTAAAACTTTTTTTTACCACTTATACAATTAACATATTGGAAAAGGTTGCTCTTGATGAAATTACGAAGTGTTAAACAAATGCAGAAAAGCAAAAACAAATTTGTTTTACATTAAATTGTTAACATTATAAATAAACTCGTCAAAGTTAGAAATTAGTTTTAAATTTCATTTTTGTTATTCTTAAACGTTTTTGTACAGTCAACTATAATAAAAGTAGGTTAATAAAATAATAAACTATAACTCGTTCGAAATAAATAACAAAAACTTAATTGTGGCCGTGTTGGTTCAGTGGTTAGCGCGCTAGCCTCGGAAACAACACTGCTCAGGGGCCGTGAGTTCGATTCCCGGCGATAATAATACTCTGGGTTTTTTCGACGGAAAAAGAACTTATCGCTAGCCCCAATCGCTCTGGGGTAGGTTTTTCCCCGGAAAGTTGCCTTCAGCGGACTTTCTTGGTTGTTTCTCTACTCCACAAGGATCCGCTAGGAACCTTGGGCAAATGCGAAGCAGGTTAGGGCTGGGAGGAGACAGGGCAGGAAATTATAGGACAGAAATAGCCGACCCGATACACCTTCGTGATGTAGGGAATGCCAGCCTTACTGGTTAGAGCAGGGTTACCTCATGGCCTAGCAAACCATGGTTAAGGGTAACCTCTTCTGGGAACGCTAGACAGCTGATCCGATGCGCAACTGGGGGCACAGGGAATGCCGGCCTTACCGGAATGAAGACTGGCACCCCGTGGACTTGCAATCCACGCCAGGGGCTTCTCTTCGGGGACGCTAATGAGGGAAAGAAATGGGCTATAAACCCCCACACATATGTGGTAGGGGTGCCCCGCTGCCAGGCCAACTACACGGAGCGGAAAGAATCTCAAAATTTAACATTTTTAATGTCAAAGTAGGAACAGACTCGAATCAGCTTACATTTTCATATTAAAATGTTAAATTTCAGCATGTTTTGTGTGAAAAAATGATGTTTGAATATTTTAATTTTTCAAATAAATAAAAGTAAGATTTTTGCTGATAAATTTTAAAATGTAAAAATGTTAATTTTTCGTAAACACCATTCGTCAAATTTTAACATTTAAAATGTTAAAATTTGATCTATTTATGTTTCATTTATTGGAATCCAATGTTTTGAAATTTCATCGGAGCATTTGTTGATTTTTCGTAAACACCATTCGTCAAATTTTAACATTCAAAATGTTAAAATTTGATCTATTTATGTTTCATTTATTGGAATCAAATGTTTTGAATTTTCATCGGAGAAGTTGTTTTCATTGCACGACCAAGTGAACGAGCAAAATCTTTCTCGCAAGTACCTTTTTACAACGCTAGAAGTATATAAGGATCCATTGGCGCTTATTACGTATGTGCGTAATACCAAGTAAATCAATTAAGAAAGATAGCGCCCTGACACCTCTGTCGAAATAAAAGTAAACAAAACCGCAAACCATAACAAATCAGTAAACATCTCAAAAAAAAATAGAATAAAGAGAAAAACTAATGTAAACCATAAGTTACAAAATAACCATTCTCCGAATTTGAATTTTTGTGTATCAAAATACACAGGAAAAAAATTAACATTTTAAATGTTAAAATTTGTGAGACATTACTTTATAAAATTTGGTAGCTTTGATTCCAATAAATGAAATCATAATAGATCAAATTTTAACATTTTAAATGCTAAAATTTGACGAAAGGTGTTTACGAAAAATTATCATTTTCACATTTTAAAATTTGAGGCATTACTTGATACAATTTTGTAGAGTGTTTATATTATACTGTGAGATTTCGACGTGTCGAATTTTAACATTTCTAATTCTAAAATTTCTGATTTGAATAAGAAAAAAAAACATTGAACCGTATAATTTTTAGGCTTTGTTTTAGCATCATTTATTAGAGTTGAGTATCATTCGGTGGTATTTTTCGAGTATATGTCACTGGTAACATTAAAAAATGTTAAAAATTTTCTCATTCTATAAGAACATTTATTATTCTTTTTGCTCCGTGTAGGCTGCAGCGTAATTGAGATAAAAAAAAACAAAAACTTAATTTTTTCAGCGATAAAATTTGATTCAAAAATTTTTGTCAAAAAACAAAAATTCTAAATTTTGTTAATTATTTTTAAACAACTTGCGATTTTAAGGTTCTGTCAGTCCCAGACCATGCACTTGAAAGTTAAGATCAAAATGACTTTTCGATTAATTAATTAATGTTAATTTTTTTAAATTTCAATTAAGGTGGTGCTCCGAATCGGCCACTGCCGCCTACGCCAGATGAGGAAGAATCTGGGGATCGTACACTAGTCATGAAAAGAGTGAGTATCATAAAATCAACCTCTGCTAGTGAATGACCCATGGATTCAATTATTGTGTAGATGTTCTAAAAACAAAATTGCTGTCTTTTTTAATGTACTTTTTATATCACGGTCGAATTTTAAAACAAAAAAATCAATAACAGATTTTATAGTTTTAAAATCAGAATTTTTAACACCATATCTAAAAGATAGGTAATGAAAACGACAATGTATTTTAGCCAATCAGACCTGCATGCAGTTGTCGAAACAAAAAGTTTGTCCACAATTGTGTGGAACTGTAATATAAAAGAGTTTCAGAGTTGGAGTCATTGAGACTGTCTAGTAAAATCGAAGGTGTCCGTTTGCCTGGCCTAATCACCTAAATTTTAATCATGATTCGCCAACAGCTTTTTGGAAAGCTCATCAGAAACCGCACTGCCTGGCACTATTTAATGTCTCATTTTTTATTTTTATCCATCATTTTTAACTCTCGTGCAGCACTGAGTTGCATTTTGACTGGCTGCGATGGGCCACAGGTGCACAATTTTGATCACCCCCGCCCCCCCCCCTCAACGTTTTACTTGCTCAAAGTTTTTTTTGCTCCTGATTTTTATCACTGTTTCATTTGTCACCGTACGCGCGTTTAGAAACATAATCAGTCGGACGAAAGAGCCGCTATTGGAAACAGACGTTCTGAGATCGACGAGCAGCTGCTTCTCAAGGAATGGGATTTCACCCGTTTCTTCCAAGGATTCCAGAACGACAAGATCGCAGAACGATCGTCAGACAAAGCAGACGATCAAAGGCTCTCCAAAGATGAGAAACCAAAGAAAATGGAGTTGCAAGCAAGAAACAAAAAGCCTGACTTTTTAAACCAGCCCAGGCCACAGCCCAAGACCTCACATCGTCGTCAGGAGTCCGATACAAAAATCGCCAACAGCAGCGTCTTCGCGAGGGCTTTCCGACGTGAGAATTCCGACTTCTTTCCCTCGACGAGACACTCGGCTTATCTACAGAAGAGCGACTCGTCGAGGGCAAGTATCTTTGCGAGCGGAAACCGTCGAGGCAGTGAAATCACAGTCGCTGGTATTGTGGGCAAGAAAAATGCTGTTGGCGAGCCGGTGCTCACAGACTTCACGTTTCGCGAGACCCCGCCTTTCCAAAGGCCCAGGAGGGAAAAAACAGAGAGCGAAATTGTTTTTTCGAATCGCGCACCGGATTTCGGCAGACGGTTTGAACTGAAATTGGACGAGAGACGCAGAAGCTACAGGGCCTCAGATGTCGCTAAACCAGACAACGGTACTATAAAATCGACCGCCAGCACCGCCGCGAGCGAGTACAGTCCCATTATTACCCAGGTCAGTTGCGACAACAACCCCCTGTCTGCGTGCCTGCCCTTTTGCCATTCCTTCCTTCGCGAGTCCATCCTGGCGGATGTTCCGGCCATGACACAGCAAGAGATAAGAGAAAACAAGTTTTTAAGTACAGTTTCTTTCTGATTTTTGTCTGAATAATTAATTGAGGAAACTGATTGATGGGACACAAGTGAGAAACGTAATCAGAATATTGATTACCGATAACTCAAACTTTTGTCGCAAACTGTTGGACTAAAAATAATGTTGACATTTGATACAAATGAACAAGGCCGATTAAAATAGCTGAATTATTGTAAAATCAGAGCTTTGTTTGGACAGCTTGATTGAAAATGTTGTTTGAAAAATTTTTTAAGCATGAAAGTAAAGTTTCTTTGGATTTTGACTTAGATCGCAGAACGAGGCTTTTCGGTCGTTTTACATTTTGAACAAGTTCAATCTCTCTCTGCTGTGACGCGATCCTGAACCATTCCCACGTGAACTTTTTTCTTATAATCAAAAACTTGGCCATGTAGATTGAAAAGCTAAGACGGTTCAAAATCGAATATCAAAGTAAATAATAATGATTTATTCAACGTTCTAATTTCTTATTTCTTATATAGTAAGCTAGAATTCAAGCCTAGAATATATGCCTCTCCCCGAAACGATATCTCTTGTTAAGTAGTGGTAAAAATTGAAATCGCAGTACAAATACTACTATCGCTAAGAACACATTTTTATCAGTAGATCCGTGACTTTTCTTAACGAAAACGCAATGCTGGTAAGAATTCTCTCTATCAACCTTCTAGCTCCAGCATCATTAGCTCAATTTAGCAAAGTTTCTTCTACGAATTTAAGTTTCTTATTTTACTTTTCAAAATCGAGTAGTTGAAATGATGCATTTAGACAATTCTCTTTAGAAGATGAAATAAATTCAATGAGGGGAGAGGAATTTTTTTTAATAGTCACTTGTGAAAATCCTTTTCGACTCACTCATGATTCCTCGCCAATCTTTACCCTGTTCTGAGAAATGTATTAAACAAGACGCGCAGGGAGGGTTGAAATTCCTCTGCGACAACAATCTTGTTTGAGGCCCGGCCTCAGCGGAGGACTAACCGCATGGAAATTGCGTTGGGGACTTTTACATCTCGTCTCTCCATAAATCAAGGCGTGAAGAAACTGCACGTTATATGCCGCTGCTATCATCGCCGTGACGAAACGTCGGAGGATGTATGGAATTGAGAGTGGCTAAAGATTTTGTTCCAACAAATTTTTAGAACACCCAATTTACTGTTTTCTTTAATTTTTATTCATTTTTATTAATCTTGTCGTCGAATCGTTTTTGATCGTTAAAAAGTTTTGTTCAATTACGATTTTGTTGATCGAATTATCCAAAAGTAATACCTCGATAAAAATTGACAACTAAAACCGACATTTCGCCTTTCGACGATTTTTTCTTTCTTTCATCATTATTTTTTCTGACCTTTTGTACTTGTTTTACGCTTGCTTGTTTCATCAAAGACAAAAAGTAAAAACGTTATGTTACTGTATTTGTTCTGACGCTTTTGTTATTTGGAATATCATCATGTTGCGTCATTTTGTCACTGCACCAGTTCATGCTTTATGTGAGTTATGTATATATGTTTTTTTATTTGGTTTCAAGTTTTCCTAATTTGATATCATTTTTTCATTTTTTAAGCAAACCTTTTTAAATGAACTTGGCAATGACTTTTTTTCATAATTATAAATTTATAATTGATTAAAAAATAAGGTTCAAATTATCCTACTGAGCGTGCATTTAAAAAATAAAAGAAAAAAAATTTGCATGTGCACGTGTTATGAGATAGTTTAACTATGAATAGACAAGGACATGTTCGTTGATGTTATGTATACCTGTCAATAATTTATATTTGTCATTTGTATTGTGACTGTGTATCGCTACTAACTTGTACTTTTTAACATGTACAACATTCAAAATTCCTATACCTTCTGTGATGAACTTTCAATTTTTTTAAACTTTTACCAGTTACAGTTGTAGCAATTTTGATCTGTAAATTTTTGTTACCTGCACTGAATGTTGTTAGTTTGGAATTTGAATTTTGGCTTATTTTTTAGCCTCACACGAGGCTGAATTGATGTTGCAATTTTTATTTTGCTTCATGTTCTTGTTTCTCAAAAAGAAAAAAAGTATGCGAATTAGCTATGTGTCTATTTTGTATGCCGTTTGATGTACATGATTTTGTATTACTGTGTCCAGTCATAGCTTTATAGAATAGATTGTCATAGATTTACCTTGAATAAATTCCGAAAAATGTGATTGAAAAAACGTCACAACAGGTAAAGTTGTGAAGCAATCGCAGTGAAAATGAAAAAAAATGATTGTTTGCTTTTGTCGTTCTCGATTTTGTCATTTTTCATTGCCATTTAATATCCGCTTGATCGTGCCTTCGGCATGATAGCTTTAGTGCAAATTTCAATCGTCTCACTGTCATTTTCTTTTCCATTAAAAATACTTAAAATGAACGTTCAACTTTTTAAATAATGGAAATCAAAAATTTGCATATTTGTTTACAAAAAAGAAACAAAAAATTAATTGGAAAGGAAAAGAAAGTAATCTGAGATTTTTGTCCTCAAAGATGTGATATTCTTGAAGTTTTTTTTTAAGAAATGATAAATAAAATTAAAAGAGAAATGAATTGAAATTAACTAATTGAAGAAAATTGTATTTCAGAATCGTGATGGAGATCGTGCTAGAGGAAGTGGTACAGGAAGTGGAGGCGACTTCCAAAGATCGGACTCGTCACCAGGCTCGAGACCCAGCTCCGTTTTGCCCGACCTTTTGACATCGTCACCGGGTCAACGACAGGACAAATCCACAAGCGAGGAGGTCAGCAATTCAGTCGCAAGTTACCATTACACTCTCTGCAATGCTTGTCAAAACATTTATTTTGCAAGTGTCAAGTGCCGTTTTCAATGCTGTTCCGTTTCATTCAAGTGTTTATAGGCATTAATCTAACCGAACAGACATTCTACCTTCTTCAGTACTTTTCAAATTTTGATAACGTGATCTCTTTATTTTTTTAAGCTTGGCTCGTTATAAATAACAGCTCAAACGGAAATGAAAATTAAACATTTCAATTTCAACCGAAAATTGACAAAACATCAAATAAAGAGGTCATTAATATTGATCTAGATAGACTAGGACTTTTTTCTACTCATTTTTTGACTTTATGAACAAAAATTAGCTGCATTCATAGTTTAAATGAAAAACAATAGAACCGTAGTTTTTGGTAAAATGAACGACATTTATTGTTAATTACAATTTGAAAATTAGTGAGAGTAACATTTGTATTAAGAAGACCAATTCTGATAATTAAGTTGAGGGAAACGAGCACTTGCACTTGAAATTCGTGTGTCAGTAATTTGCGAATGTTTCGGTATCTCATCTTCCGTGCACTGTGTTGCGTGGTGAAATCATTGTTGTAATTGCAATTGTTCTCGGTTGTAGGAGAGAAAGCAAAGTTCAACTGAAGACATCTTCGTTCAGAAAAACGAGAAAGCACTCGCAAATTTGACTGACACTAGAAATGCAAAAGTTTAAAGATGACAGTGATGAAAGATAAAAAATAAAAGCAAAAAATAAGAAATACATATTTTTTTTAAACTGGTTTTTAGCTTTAATCCAATTCGTTCATTGATAGTTTTGCTGCTTTGGTACTCGTACCAATATGTTTCTTTATTTTTTTCTATCTTGCCAATCGTCATTGTTTGTCTATGAAGAATTAATTTATTAAAATTTTATAGACAGTTGCTTTTTTGTTCACAAGTCTTTGTTCTTTTATTGAAGTCCAGTTGAACGTGTTGTTTTTGTTAAAAGAGAGAGAGAGAGAGAGAAAGACAACACTTTGAATGTTACTTTATGGAAAAATCACAATAACCAAACAGCACTTTCTGTTCCACTAACTCTGAAATTACAAATTCTCTTCTAAAACGAGAAAAAGAAGGCAGATTATTGATAGAAAATTGTCTCAAGTTGAACCAGGTTATTCTCCGAATTAAACAAAGTTACTCTGTTCACGAAAATTTGATTTTTTTCTGATCGAATTATCTTTGTGACTAAAATTGATTTTTTGCTTTAAATTTTCAAACATTCAAGTGAACATGTTTTAAAATGATATCAATTTGGTATAAAGATTAATGTTTGATTTAATTATTGAACTTGATTGTCATTATGAAAAATGAAATAGAAAAAGAATAATGACCACGAAAATGATCGTGACTAATAAAAAATTGTTATTTTGTGGTTCACGCGGGAGCTCTAACTAGAAGTGCAGGGCCCCTCTCTACTGACAACCCCAATCCCAATACTAATTACAATGTAAGTATTTATTCATCCATCTAAATAAGTACAGTATTGCTTCTCTCCTATCGGGATCTTTTTAAGAGGCAATTTACACTTTGCACTGATCTCATATTGTACCTAGATGGAATGCCTAATTTTCTTCAACATTCTCCCACCAATTAACTATAAAATTATTTGTTACTTGTACTATAAATTCTCCTTAGTTACTTTTTTGTTTCAATTTAACAATTCCAATCTTACGGTGACCTTCTGAACGCCCTGAGCATGTTGCTGTATGTTTCCTTTCTTCTGTGGCTTTGAAAAATAAAACCGACACCAACCGTTTCCAACCACTAACGACATCAGTATGTGTGTATGCGTGAATTAATACAAAAAAGAAACATTAATTTAAATGGTTTCAAAATTAAACATGGCATCGGATCTGCGGATCCAAACTAATCCAGCGAACGATTCAATAAAAGAAGTAATCACTTACTCAATAGGAAGTAAGCGTTTTAGTTTGACATTAATTAGACCAGAGTTAGAGAAAAAACTTAGTTGAGTAGCTTTTGGTTAATCACAGGATTAAGGCATGTAAAGATTGTCTCTTTTCGTTAAGAGTCCTGAGGGATTTGGTGCATTCTAAGAATCAGCTAAAATGACGTTCCATTTTTTACAGTACCGCCAAGCCGTTAAATCGCCACCTCCCTATGCACTCCAACAGAAACAACGTTCGTTCCTGACATTTGGCTTCGGTGCTGGACCAGCCAGAAGAGAGTCCCATGTCAACGTGAACGTCACGCCAACCAGTCACGACCTCACCTCGGACACTCCTGAGATACGCAAATACAAGAAACGCTTCAATAGCGAGATACTCTGTGCTGCATTATGGGGTACCCATTCATTCACATTAATCAAACTCATCAACAAGAAATTTCAATGAATCAGGTGCTACATAATTATTATGTTGATTTAGGTGTGAACTTGCTCATTGGGACAGAAAACGGTCTGATGCTACTGGACAGGAGCGGACAAGGAAAAGTGTACCAGTTGATCAGCAGGAGACGCTTCCAGCAAATGGAAGTTTTGGAGGGACAGAACATCTTAGTCACCATCAGTGGAAAGAAAAACCGAGTTCGAGTCTATTATCTGTCCTGGTTGAAGAGCAAGATTTTGCGAACTGATGGTCACAGTGACGTATGTCTTGAATTATTTTTGATTATTTCACATTTTCACCCTAAACGAGTTGTAATTTAATTTTATTTGTTTGTTTGATTTATACAGCAAGTGGAACGTCGCAATGGTTGGATAAACGTAGGCGACCTACAGGGAGCGGTGCACTTCAAAATAGTCAAATACGAGCGAATAAAGTTTCTGGTGATCGCACTAAAAGATTCGATAGAAATTTATGCTTGGGCGCCGAAACCCTATCACAAATTCATGGCTTTCAAATCGTTCGGCGAGCTTGCTCATCGACCTCTGCTTGTGGACCTGACCGTCGAGGAAGGTAGTAGGCTCAAGGTTATTTACGGTAGCGCGGACGGTTTCCATGCCGTCGATCTTGATTCTGCGACGGTTTATGACATCTATTTGCCGAAACACGTGAGTTTAATTAAATTGCACTGAGATGAGATTCAAGTTAGGACAACGACGTTTAAAATTGCTTGCTTGTTTTTAGACTCAAGGACCCATTTGCCCGCACTGCATCGTCGCACTGCCAAATAGTAATGGCATGCAACTGCTGTTGTGTTACGATAATGAGGGTGTTTATGTCAACACCTATGGTAGGGTGTCAAAAACAATGGTGCTACAGTGGGGCGAGATGCCCACGAGCGTCGCGTACATCGGCACTGGACAGATCATGGGCTGGGGCAACAAAGCCATCGAGATCAGAAGCGTCGAGAGCGGTCATTTGGATGGAGTCTTTATGCACAAAAAAGCCCAGAGGCTCAAGTTCCTCTGTGAACGTAACGATAAGGTATTCAAGACTGAATGATTCAAATCATTATTGTACATATCTCATTTTCTGAATAACTTAGCGCTTACTTACTTAATTTTTTTGTTTCCAGATACTTTGTTATAAATGCTAATAAGAACTCAATATTTGTTATCGTTGTTCTATAGGTCTTCTTCTCGTCAGCGAAAGGTGGAAGTTCATGGCAAATATACTTTATGACTTTGAACAAACCCGGGATGGCCAACTGGTGATTACGAATGAGGCCGCAGGAGGCCGAAGTATCGGTGAACGCGCGGACACGGTACACCGCGCGCTTACCGTATAGCCATCGTCGTTCACTGCCACTGTCACCATGCGACGCGACTCGCAATGTGTGCACACATCGTGCTCAATATTGTCATCAGCCAGTTCATCGCGACGGACCGATCCGATGCCTCACACGTACCCTCAACTTTGTCAACGTGCTCGTCAAAAGGTTCACGTGTTTCCTCACGTGCCCTGCCTGTACCCTCTCATAACTTCGATTATTCACTAACCAACCCCATTCAAAACAATTTTTAATTATAATAACCAAAATTATTAATACTCGACCGTTTTGTCAAGCTTCGGGCAAAGCTTTCTTTTTAACGATAATTGTTAATGACATTGATTGTGCTTCTGTTTGGTTTACTGGTTGTATTACGTTATTGTCGTGACTGCTGTTCTTTTTATTTGCGATGGCGCATCGATCGGTCCGTTTTTGCGAGAACGAACTAAGTTGATCAACGGAAGTAGAAGTGTATCCTGACATAAAGTTATTTATCGAGAGAGGTGTGAGGCCTGTACAGTATGCGTGTGCATAACAGCTTTCGTTTCTGTTACAACATAGCCAATTGGTTCTCTCTAAGTTTTAAATTGATGTTTAATAACGCTCAGTTTCGTCTGTCGTCAATTATTTTGTACTTTGAGAAAAAGCAGTTGATTTTTTTGTTTAATCTTATAATATTGATCTTAGTAGTTTCGTCTTGATTAGATGAACGCAGTGATTAAGCTATCATTACGCTGATATAAACTTAAGTAAGATAATTATAATTGAAGTTATCTTATTAACTGTATAGAAATAGCAGCTGAGGTGGTTTCTGTATCGATAGCGATGTCTTGATGATGCATAACGTTTTTATCAAAAATGCACGTTTCTCGCGACGGCTTATGGTTTCTTCACCCCAAGTCTATAATTTTTGTTTTGTTCATCATAACTAATTGGCTCATAAATGTTTTGACGTTGCATTTTGTATCTGATCGTAAGCTTGATCTCGATTGAGGGTCACCCAGTTCGAACACATTCCTTGAGTAGAAAGACAAAAACATTACAATACATTTTTAGATAAAAAATATACGTCGGAAATGTTTGTTTTTGGTGAAAAAAATTTTTGCATTGGATATCAGATCAATGAATGAGTCGGGGCGAACAGAATTTTATTTGAAAAGCACGTTTTTACAATTGTGGAATGTAGACATGTGACGTCATAGTAACAACTTGTATTTTCGTAATTTAAGCTCTCGCTGATTGCGCATTTGTCTTTTTATATAAAATAAAAAAAATAACAACCGTGACTGAAAATTAATATTTTGTCAATGAAATTGATGATGCTGAGATCAATCGATTAAACATTGCATATTGACGTCTAACAATTCTGATGAATCAGAGATACCTTTAAGCGGCAGACACTGCCTTATTTCGCACACCATCAATATCAGAAATTTTGTTATATCTTATAGCTTTAAGGCAATCAAACAGAAGTTTCTTGTCATGCAATTTCAATATCAACAAAAATTGAAAATCCAGTGATTCATTTTATGCAACTTAACGACTCGGATCGGACATAGTCTAGTGTATAAAATGCGCAATCATACAAACGTAAATGGTATGTGTAAAATCTGATAATTACGAGTACCAATTGCAATAATAATTAATTGATTGGCATATTTTGTTTTTTATTAGCGTAAAAAAATGGATGCAATAATTTTATGTACGGGAAATTGCGTTTTGTAAGAATTGAAAATTGAAACCTGTTGATTATAACGTGCCAAATTATCCTTTGATATCATTGTAAACATTTGTTTCACATTGAATCGAAAACGTAGCATTTGGTAATTGTTCTGACATACGCTTGTTTTTTTTGAAAGTTATAATACATTTTAAGTACTGAAATGGACGATGTGTTCACTGTAAAGCACAAAATTGATAGTGTTTTGATATCAACTTTTACACGAGACTAATTGTAAACGAATTCATCATTTGTATGACTAATTTATAAATAAGTGTTACAACAAAAAATATATATACATTCTTGATTTAAAATAAAAACAGTGGAATTTATCCTAATTAGGCGTATGACATGCGCTGCTTTTTCAATAACAATTTTTTGGTTCTTGCTCGGTCAGTAACCGAACTGAATTTTTCAACTAAGTTTCAAAGCAGAAAAATTTTATATATATACAAAACAATGATTGAAAACCAAATTATTGGCTGATATAAAATGATTTTATTAACGATATACCAAAAATGTATAGATAGATTATAATGCAAATTGATTTGCAATCTGTTATGCGGGGCTTTGTAATTTGATGCTTGATTGTAATAACGACCTGTAATTATCAAGTTTTTTTAAAAACCATGATAATGCGGGATTGTGTAACGACTTTTGTAAAGAATTTCACGAATTGCAAAATGATAATGAAAAAAAAGGTCATCATTGTAACAATAATTCGCACTTGAACCGACTATACCCATTCTTCCTTATATAAGTATGCTATGTCATTTTTGTATGGGATTAGAGTGAGCTGGGACTACTCTGAATCTAAACTTGAAAAACAATTTTTCATAGTTAATATCAATTTTGAATCGATCAAATAGTCCCCGGTTACTCTGCTTGAGTTTTTCTTTTCAAAAACAAGACTACCAATTTTGTAATCTAACAAAGCGGAATATATACGTAATTTTAATGACACAAAGTTATCCATTTTTTAATATGTTAATTATATTGCAATATTGTTAGTGATACAAATTAAATGAACAGGATTGTACTCAATAAACGAACAAATTTTATTAGACCTTAGAATTTCTTTTCATTTGCGTCACTCTTTGATCGTTTTCTGGCTTCTTTTTTCTAGTTAAAAATATTTTTAATCGATTGGTTTTAAATAATTACTTTTAATTTTTGCTGTACTGTTTCTGAGGTTGATTTTATAATTTCGTTTTGATACAAAATCATTGACAAATCTGAAAATTGTGATCTTTTCAAGAAAAGATAAGAGTGTTTTCATATTTTTCCCTCCACCATAAAGTTCTGTCGAGTTTGTCAACGAGCATGCGCACTAAGCACTAATCTTAGCAAAGCATCCAACTCGCGCTCTTCCAGATCATTTTTCAGAAATGTTCAGAAACATTCAGAAACGATCAGAAACTCAGGTGTGGCGTTGATGGAAATTGTTGTGCGTGGTAAAAGCGAAGACGTAACCGGAATTGTATCAAGTAAGTATTCAATTACAATGTTGAAATAAAGGTATTATTAATCTGTATTGTACCGCCGGTCCTGTACCGTAAAACCGTGGAAATTAAAGCGGTTTACCTAAAAGAGAAAGCAACTAGTGTTACAAATATGTAAACAAAAACTATTTTTGTTCGGTATTTTGTCGTGAGAAAAAAGCGTTTTTGTGACAAATTATTAAATAAGTAATAACTTATTTATGAATGAATTACATAATTTAATTTTAGTTGGACGGAAAGTAAAAATAAAAACATATAAAATCATAAAAAAAATCATAAGGAAGTTCTAACGAACTTCTGGATTTCTTTTCCAGAAAATCTTCTAAGAACGTATATAGACATGTAAATAGTCTTGTTCAAAACAAGGGCGTTTATTGTTTTAGCTCATAAGATTTTCGTTCCAAAATGTTGGAACGATCTCATCCGATGTCGAAACGTTTTTGAAAAACGAAACATTTTTTTATAACATATGTGTTGTATTGAGCTCGTGTCAAGAAAATGAGACTTATTTTTGAGGCATAAAATTTCTCTTGAAAAATCACGTTAACCAAATATTATGAATAAAACCAATTCAAGTGAAAAATTGATAGTTATCTAATCAATCAATCACTTTTGAATGTTTTTCACAAAGATACAATTCTGAGATACTAATATAAGTTATTTTTTCAATGCAATTATTACTGTACTTTGGATCGTTTTTGTGAACTTCGAAGCGTCTCGTAAAATGACTGAACAATCAGAAACTCTGCACTCCTATTACACATCAATTATTATCTCAGAAACGGAACCTTCTTAGAATTTGTTCCTTGCCTTGAAATGATAAAATAACTTTGACATATTATATATATAATTAAAACATCGCACATATCAAATTTTTCATCAAAAAATTAAGAAACAAAACATCATTTCATTCACAAGAACTTGACAGAAATAGAGTATTTGTATCGTAAATATGGTACATAAATGGGCCCGAGATGGGCCATAAAATGTGAAATGTGTTCGAACGTGAAAATAAAGTTCAAATAATTCGAATAGTCACGTTCTGAGAAATCTTATTCAGAGTCTCATGAAACGAGCGTGTAGTAAATCATATTCAAACTGTAAACAAAAGATATAGTGAAGAACAATAAAGTATATAAATTACAATCAAAATTCATCTTGTAAAGTTGATTTTTGTCTGAAAAATTGTAAAAGGAAATAAAAAAACAATTTGAAAAAATGATGTGTCTTTTTTATCGATAATTTTTTTTTTGGATATGAATTTTAATAATGTAGGTATAATTTTTGTTAAAGTAAAATGGAGAGCAAGGCAGATACAAAATTGGAAATAAAGCCGGAGCCTGAACTTGACGATCACTTAAATGGTGCATTTCCTGATGACGATAACAATGATTCAGACACAGACACGTTGTGTGGTCCAGAACGAGCCGCTGAAATACAGGCTGACTTGCAAAACAATCAAGAAGCAGAATTTAACGAAAACGATAGAGCAGTCAACGAATGCATTGACGATGTGACAAAAGCGCTCTTATTTGAATCATCATGTTACAAAGTTCCTCTTGCTTCTCTTCCAGTTGTGTCGCCAGTTCCAGTTCAATTGCAAGAACAGGCATGTGTCAAAATTGAGAGCGAATCAAATCCAAATTTGCAAGTACCTCAACTGGCGGAGAATGAAGTTCCGTTCATCGCAATTACAAGTGAGGAGGATTATTTTGAACGTTTGTACAAGGAAAGAGTGAGTTTTATCAAAAAAATTTTATTTAATTTTTTTTATTTTTCATGTTTTATGAACAATAGTTTTTAAGATGAAATTAAAACATTTGTTTACGTGATTACAGTTGCAAAAGAAAATTAAAGAAGCCCGTGAGAACATACAAACGTTTGCTGAAACTGTGAAATATCAGTATCAACCTTTTATGAGTGTAATAAACGAGAACGAAAGAAAGCACGAAGGTTTCTTTTGTGAATTTTTGCATCCTCGACAATGTCCGATCGAAAAATCGTTCTCTGGAAGGTGGAAATTCAGACGTATGCCAAATTATATCTCGCACTGCTAAATGCTTGGCCTTTTTTTATTTCATTTTACTTTTATTTTTTTAATGAACTCATTTTTTATTATCTAGTAAACAAAATGGTCGTTGCAATTGGAGATGGTAGAGGACCCTTAACTTCTGCAACCAGCAAAGTGACTTACACAGTTGGCAGAACCGTCGAAGGAATAAAAGAAGAAGATGGGCCAGACACCGAAAGTGATCTACCTCCTCACATCCAAAGTTTTGTAAAAGTAAATTAGAAACTCATTTTGACAATTATAAACAATCGTTATTTAAAATTAAAAATTTTCAATTTCATTCCTTAATTTCAGGAGTTTGAAAATTTTTTAAACGAGAATTCTGTGGTACAAAAAGAAGCGTCCCGTGATCCTGGTGCAACCAAGAATCAAAAGAAAGAGTTTTATGAACTGCATTTGCGCTCGAATTATAAACTCGAAATCATGGCAATTGTGAACGGATACAAAAATGTAACTAACGAGATGAGAGATGCTTTGAAGGAGTGGACCAGATTCGCAGGCCTACAAATGAACATTGTGTCTGTATTTTTGAGAACCTTCTCAGGCAATAACAATAGAAAGTTTAATACAGATCACCTTTATGGTGGACGATCGATGATGGAGTACGTTGGTCGGTTGAGTTTCAGCATCACACCGTCGACCAATTTTTACTCCAATGTCGCTGGTATCGAGCTCTTTTATGAAACTTTGATTGAACTCATGAAACCGTTTGAATACAATTCGGTTGTAATGATTGGCAGTGGGTTTGGACTAGTGCCTCTACTTTTGGCAAAAGTACGCATACGGTTTTTCGTAATAATAAATGTCGATTTTCTTAGCCTGACTGTAACATGCACTCATTAAATAGAGTTGGAAATTTAAATTATTACATTTTATAGGATTTCCAAGACGTGGTGGGGATAGAAGAGAAGAAGATGCTGACAATGGACGCAGAAACCATCCGGAACACCAACGAAGTTCACAACGTGAGATTCGTAGAGTTCGAGGAAGACAGAAAACTTAACATGATTTTGGATGATATAAAAAAGGAAAAATTTTTTGTTATCATTGATAACAATACCAATTGTGGACGAAGTACGTTGATTCAAAATTTTCAAATAGAAAATTTTGATTTGAAAAAATTTTCATACAAAATCGTTGTGTTCTAGGTCCGATGCTATTGGAAAAATTACAGAATATGATATCGCTGAAACACATAGTCGTGATGTCGACATTTAAGATGACCCACGCGAAACCACTTGCCAGACTGTTCGAGCCCATTGATCAAGAAAACGGTCTGCCGTTTTATCCCATTAAGGGTTGCATCGTCGATCCGACCCCGACCTCTGGTCACTATCAAGCAGTTGTTCTTCTTCAGCGGTTTGCTATCAAAAAAGTTACCAACGAATTTAAAACTGAGACACGAATGTCGGACAGTCCAGTTCCTCGATTACTAAACGAGAACCAAACATTACCAGAAAATGTTCTCAAAAGTCTGGGAAGCACTGTATCAATCGATTCTCATCAAGGTAGATTATCTGAGAAGGACGAGGGTTATCTTTTCCCTGAAACAGAAAGCGAGGGTAGCCCAAGCCCAAGTCTGGGTGAAAGAGGTAGACGGTATGGTTACTACAGTGATCGTTCTTATGAACAATATAACCAATGTAATAGGCCGAGCAGAGATAGAATTAGATCGGATGATGAGAGATCGTACAGGACGGATCAAAAAAGAAGAGAATTAAAACCTGCGAGAGAGAGAGAAAATTCTGAACGTGATGACAGACCCATCAGGTTTGTGTAAAATATTTATAATTTACCCTTAAAGACACAGTTGGCCACGAAATGACAAAAAATTTTACATATTTTTTACGAGTTCATTACTTGAGCAAGAATGATTGAGATCAAAGTGTTGCTTAAAAAAAGGAAGATCTGTACTTGGTGATAAAACGAAAAACATTCAGATTAATTTGAGAGAACATAAAATTTCGTTTTTTAATGATAAATCTTAGTAAAGATCAGATGCTTTTTTTATTTTTTATACCGTGAAAACCCCAATTTACAAGCAATTTCCAAGGCAATTTCTAAACAATTGGGATTGAATTTTCAACTGATCGTTTTAGGATAAAAAATGTTGAATTTAAATAAATCATCTGTAGTGGCTTAAAAAGCCACGATTTTATTCAAAACAATTAATTGAAAAAATTTGTTGCAGTTCACGTGAAAAACTGCCAAAGACATTGATTGAAAGTGTGAATATCCTGGAGGATTGTCTTAGAAACATGCAAAGAACAGTAAGCGAAAAAGGAACGGAAAGTGACCAGAGATTTATGGAAACAGCATTTGACGAGCTGAATTTGATGAAAAAGTGTAACTTCGGCGGAACTAGTTCGGGTAATGATAAAAAAAGGAAATTTAACACTGAACCTGAGAGATCAGCTAAAAGGACTTTTATAGAAGATCGACAGATTAGGAATGAAGATAAGCAGTATGACAGTATCTTGCCAAGATATTTTGGCGGTCAGAAAAGAGGTACAGTTCCAACGATGATTGCGGCTGAGGAAGTAGATAAAAGAGGAACTAGAAACTTAGGAAGCGGACGCTGGCATCGGAATAATCAATCATATCATAACGATTATTCGTCCCGAGGTCCTTATTATTTTCGAGAATCGAGCCAGTATAGATATTAAGGTTCATGCAAGCGCCTTTTGCTTGTCAGTAATTATATTTTATTTTTGGTGAAAATTAGAACACCCTGTAGAATTACACATTTTTTACTCAACATCAAAAAATATTTACATTGGAATATTCATTTTCCAATTCTAAGTCTCTTTTTATTAAGCAGCGAAAATTTAGTTTTTATTTTTTCTATGCTTCTATCATTAATCAAAATCATTGTAACATCGAATTAATAAAGTTTATACAAAATGACGACAAATGTCTTCAACCTTTAAATTTTTTATTTTATAAACAGTGAGTATGAAATAATTGAATACTTTTTATATAATGATCGTAAAATGATGTATCGTATGATGATGATGTTGATCGTACACTATGCTGAATTAACTTTTGCATTTCAATTAAATGATAAAATAGAATTGGCTTATGTAAATATTGTTATAAGAAAGTCAAGTACACCTATTTAGATAACATTTACAATAAACATTTTTTGTTACGTCTTTTTGTATCGACGTTATTCACTTCATTGTCACGCCACTTCAACATCAGTTAAACTGTAAACATTTTCAATTAATCATTTTCCAAATTGTAAGAAATAAAAAATGCCATCAGGCGAAATCATGGGCGAATTGCCACAAAACGAAATCAATGAAACAACAAATGATACGTTCTGTTCGACGGAAAGTTTAAACGATTTTTGTGCAAACGAGGGTGCAAATAATCACAGCAAGGTGGAATTTATCGATGAAAAAACAAATGACCAAAATTTTTTTGAATTCAAAACTCCCTTAATCTGGCAAAACATCATCGCGATTTTTGCATTGCATGCTTTATTTGTGTACTATTTTTTCACGTTTCCTTATTTAAGCCACATCAAAACAACACTATTCAGTGAGTATTGTTCCATTTATTTAATTCTCAATCTATTTTGAATCACTATTTCTGTTGCCTTTTGTAGTTCTGATTTTTGGAGACTTTGCTGGTATCGGAGTAACAGGGGGTGCTCATCGTCTTTACACGCATCGCGGATACAAAGCTAAAACACCACTTAAAATCATTCTTCTGTGGGCCTTTTATAGTTCAGGCGAGGTAATATTGAAGGAAACCTTTTGTAATGTTCTGAAATTTTTTCATTAAAAAGTTTTTAATCATTAAAATCAAATTTCCTGGAAAATATTGAATTTCAGGCAACTCCATTTTTAAATTTTATACAATATTCAACTCATACGTTAAATGTGTTTGTTGCGTCAACAACGTTTTATTTGTATTTCACTATTTTTCATAATAGTTAGAATGATGAGTTGTCACGTGAAACAAAATTAAACAAATTTAGTAGGAGACAAAAATTATTACAATTTTGTTAGAATTTTATCTTTTAACAATTCGATTGTGGAAATAATGTGTCTAGAATTCTTTGTATGATTGGACTCGAGACCATAGAGTTCACCATAAGTATTCAGAAACGGATGCCGATCCTCATAACAGTAAACGGGGATTTTTCTTTTCCCACGTCGGTTGGCTTATGATGAGGAAGCATCCGGAAGTGATAAGATGTGGGCGACAAATTGATATGAGCGACATCACGAACGATCCTATCGTCGCGTGGACGGAGAAGTAATTGTTTAAATGTTTAATTTAACGAATGATTATATTTGTCATCTGAAATGTATTATTGCAATTCACAGGTTCTTCATACCGATCAAAATTATATGTGCCTTTGTAATACCGATCGCAATTCCTATTTTGTTGTGGAATGAGACCTTCTACTATGCGTTCGTTTCACAAGCTATTCTTCGGTACGTTTTTGTTTTGAATGCAACGTGGAGTGTCAACAGCTTTGCTCACATGTACGGTTCAAAACCGTATGATAAGTACGTACTTCAATATTTTTTAACATCAAATTAATTTTTATTTTTAATTTTCAATTGTTTAGTTTGTCTTAAATTTATGCCTTTTTTTAGAAACATTGATCCTGTACAAAACATCTATGTTTCAATTGTTAGCAATGGGGAAGGATGGCACAATTACCATCACGTTTTTCCTTGGGACTATAAGGCGGCCGAGTTGGGTTCCTACAGAACAAATTTGACAACTTGGGTGATAGACAGTTTCGCGAAAATTGGCTGGGCATACGATCTAAAACAACCGTCCAAAGAGCTCATAGAAAGTACTATGGCAAAAAAAGGAGACGGGTCGCACCAATTAGCTAAAAAAGTTGACTGAAGGGTTTACTTATTTAAATAAAATTCGTACCGCGAATGCAAATTGGTATTTCTCTGCATTTTTAAAGTACTGCAAAAGTTTTTCAAGTAAACTTTTTTTGTTATAACTATAATAACAATTCTCCATTGTTATCTTCATTGTAACAACAATAAAATGTAAAATTATAATACAACTGCCTTATCATGCCTTATCGATGGTAATTGCAGTGTGTTTTAAGTAGATGGAAGCACGATCATCAGCAGCAAAGTGAATACAAACTGCGTCGATAAAGAGCCGATTAATATGTATGATTATATTTTGAACATTTCGTTGAAACAATTTAAAACAAATTGTCTGTGATTGCAGTATCAGTGGAGTAACGCGTGTGATTAAAAAAACGGTTTTAAAACGTAATCTCGAAATTATTTGATATGAATTATGCAATTTGATGCAATGCGTTTACGATGTATCCGCGAGTAGCATCATATCCAATGCAATTCAAGTTATTGCAGAACCTTATTAAATGTCTTAAACGTCGTATTATGGAAGACCGAGATCCGTGAAAAAGTGTCGCAACGTGATTAAGCAAACTGAAGGGATCGCAATTACACTGAACTGAGCAATGTTTAACAATATAATATCGTCCTCTCTCTTTTCTTCTTATAATCTATTCTTATGCAATCGTAGTAATGTAACCAAATGTATGTAACGCTTGCATAAGGCATTTTTCTCGTACCGCCAACGACCAATTCGGTACGCCGCGCTGTAATCTATTGTTTCGTCAACTATCAGCTCGAGAAGTGTGAATGAATCTTTTTCATTTTTTCCAATCATTTTCAATCAAAAATTTTGATTCACAAGAAAACAACACCTTTTAAACTCCATTTGTTTGTTTATGAAATATCAAAAATGTGATTTTTGTTGAAACATTGACATTTTGTATCATCTTCTAATTGAACTTCATGTCTGATTCAACGAAGTTGAGATTGCAGTCGATGTCTAGCTCAAAAATGTTTCACGTCTGTCGATCCCACAAGAATTACATAATTTAGCTTTCAGAGCTAAGCGCAAATCTAAGCCGGTAAGCTGTGTAACTTTCACGTTAGGCCGTTGTCACACCGTAGGAGTAAGCTGTAACCGTATTACTTCATTTAGTCAACACTACGTTCAAGTCTATCCTAGACTGATGAATGTTCCTTTCTATCTAGTTAAAAATTTCAGTAGCAGTGCAATTATTGTCTAACGCAAGCGTAGGTGCCTTATTCAAATTTAAAATTTTTTCAATCAAAGGCACAAAATAGAATTTTTATTTGAATTTTTGAAACTTTTAATGAAAAAAAGTGACTAGCAAAATTGAATCTCGACTCGAAGGATAACGTCCTGCAGGTGTGCGTTGCATAACATGGCCATGAATTGATCGATTTTGCTCTCCGCTGTTTTGTTGGTACCTAATTACACAGATGTATCCTTAGACTGCCTTTTCGTTAGTTGATCTCAAACGTACGATAAAAGAATGTAAATCATAAAAATTTAATATTGTATTTTACGGTATGCCTACCAATTACATAATAAACGTCTCAACTCGTTTTATTTGATCACAAAACGTCTCGAGCTATTATTTCTCAATCGACGCATTTTTTCTGTACGAGCTAAGTTACACATTTATGTAACAAAAGAGGACAAAGAAGAAAAAAATGAAAAAGGGTTCCTCCATTTATTGTTAACAAATTAGCGAAAAGAAAGGATTTCTTTTAATCAGACTCTGATTTATCTGAGGGTGAAATTTTGTTCAGAGGAGACCTTTACACAACTCGCAATCGATTCGTGTCAAACAAAACTGTTTGCTTTGAAATTCGCTACACCCAAATGGGTAAGGATCAAGTAAGGATGTAATTTTTTCTTCACTTGACGAAGAATGATGTTTTACAAGGTGTAATTAGTATGTCCTAGCGTCGATTGAAGTTTTCGATAGATGGTTTGGTAGCTTTGCATGGGTCCCGATCTTAAAGTTGTATGCAATCCTCTACGATGCACAATTTCGTCATTACAGTCTCTGACAATAGAATCGCGCATAAAAGGTTACGTATTTTCAACAGTTATGAAATAAGGGGTAGGGCCCAAACCAATATAGCTAAGATTCTAACTTCGTTCATTGACCGATCTGTCTCGTAATCTTGCAAACTACGACCCAAATATTGTTCTTTCTTTTTTGAAAATTAAAAAAATATACAAACAAATTTTTAGAGTCGTTTTGTAATTAAATTACGATAAACGAACAAAAAAGTTGAAGGTTAAAAAGAGTGCAGAATCGTGAATCAATGATTTTTGATGTTAACCTTGATCTTTTTATTGATATAAGTATACCTTGAATTCTTAATTTCATTACGTAATTTTTTGTTTTAATAACTACAGAGAATTTTGACCCTTTCACTCTGTTACATAACTGCCAAGATTCGATGAAATTTTGTTTCTGTATAAAATAATGACTGCGAAGACACTCGCGGCTAACGCACAGTCGAGAGAACCGCGGTTGCCACAAACCACTGGCTCGCGTCCGGTCTCATTTCCCTTTTGCATAAAACTACTTTTAGCAGTACAACGCAGCGCCGAAGCGTGTCATATCAAACTCAAGCGAGCTTTAATCGAAATTCATAACTATGCTATACTAGTCAAAATATACCGAGATGCTGAACGGTAAACGAATAAACGGTGTGCTAATTCTAGAAAGTTTCCTCTGGAAATTTTGATTGGTACTTCAATTTAATTAAGCTTCAATTAAAAGTTGAACTTTTGTTCATTTTAAACTAGTGAAGTGTTTATAACGTTTCCTGGAGAAGAAAAGAATATTGAATGTTGAAAAATTTCGATGCAATAATGAAATAATTGTGGAGTTTGGTTGCAGTCACAAGTTACAAGAAATGAAAATCAGCCACACCCTTCGACAAAAAACACGAGATAAGAGTTCGATTTGTGGATAGAATATGTTGCAACGATAAACGAATATTGCAAAATATAAATAAATACGTAACCAATTGTGTGTACCATGTACCGGTATATATGTATAACGTCGTCTTATGTAATAAAGTTGAGTCCACGTAACCGAATACGCGTCATTGTGAGGTCATCGAAACGATCCAGACACCAACAAAAGCTATTCCACGACATTTGAGTTAGTCCTTAGCCAACAAAATTAAATTCTTTTCATAAATTCTTACTATACCACAAATCAAACTTCATTTATAAAAGCAATGTATAAAAATAATATAAAACACTACAAAATATTGTTTTGTTATTGCAAATCTAGATTACAAAAATTGAATAAAAAAATGTAAAAATGTAAACTTAATTACGTTAATTTTCAAAAAAAAATTTAATGGTCGACTGAGACACGAAGTATTTTGCGAAATGGTTTGTTGATTATGCATCAAATTGAAAATCAAAGCGTGCTAAAATAAGCTTACAAGAATTATTGGTCTCGAATTCTTGTGCGAAGACGAAATTACGCCGAGAAGCGCGGCGGTTTGAGAGCAAAGCGTATCCGGCGCTCTCCGAAGGAGGCATAATCACGCTATTTTCGTAATTGCATTATTACGAAGGTAGCGGCGGTACCTACGCGTTGTGCAAGCACACCTCGGGCTTATTTGTTACGTCGCCTTCTAAGTAAATAGTCACCGATACATAACGCCGGCGACGTGCGTTTGTTTCATAAATACTATTTATTCTTACGGAAATCCTTGACGAACTGATAAATCCTCAACGTGATTTCAGTTCTAATCGGACGCAACCTACGATTTAGCAATTTCAGCATTCTTCTCATTCATATTATTCATTGATTCACCAATAGTTCGTTGTATAAGATTTGTCTTTAAGACACTCAAAACGATGACAAAACAGACAAACATTTTGGTGAGCAATAAAGTCTCAATTAATCGATTAAAAAGTTATCAATAAATGTGTGACAAGGACATCTCGATCACGTCCGTAACCCAGGGTCGAATTATGGTCTTGTAATTAGTGTACCCAATAATCATATCATTTAAACCTTGCAAGCTGCAATCGGTTATGTAATTCATTGAACGATATTAAAACATTTTGATTGTTTTGATTTTTGCACCAACAAAATCTAAATTCTACATTTCTAGAAATTCTAAAATTTTGCTCTTTTCAAACTGTGAAGTTTGTTGTTTTATTTTAAGTTTAAAAACAAGCTCAAAAAAGATAAGATCAGTTTGTCTAAATATGGTTTGGATGAGTAATGTATGCATATAACATTTAGCCAATGAACGATAGAATTGTCAAAAAAAAAAAAAAAAATCGTAACGCATCATTACGTATGCGGTGTATTAATTGAAAACGAGAAGTCTTATTTAAGTTGTGAGAAATTGATTCATGTAATGGGCGAAGAAATTGAATTCAAAATGAAAAGCGTAATCGAGCGACGGATGGGAGGCTTGCAGTAGAGTCTCGTTGGTTCTTCGCGTTACGGGGGCACAATGACATAACTTGTTGTTCGATATCTGTTCGACAACAATGGTATCGTGATAGAGCACGCGAAAGAACAAGAAGGACGGACCAACTCATTTAACACAATCTTCGATTACATAAACTGTGCTCTCAATCTCAACATAACGCCCGACTTGTGCACTGCGATTGGCCGCGAGTGTCGTCGAGGGTGTACGCGTCTTATGTAAAGTTCAATCCGGCATATGGTTACGCCCAAAACAAAACTAAACGTTAACACAATCGCAGGTGATTTAAAATTGAACAATCCTCAAACTCCTTCAAACTCTTAAATATTCATATCTTTTATATTTTACAAGAGACTCTTTAAAAGCAGTTTTTAACTTGAAAAAAAAAGAACATTTGCAATGTTATTGTTTTATGAGCAATTTTGAAAAAACTAACGAAGATTGTAAGAGCACAGTTACAAAATTGAAATAAAAAAGGAAATAAAAAGGTTTGGAGGAAAAGATCAGTAGTTGGATGTGATAGTTTTCGCTTTCCTTTTTGTCACATCTTTGACACGCGCCAACAAATTATACAATGAAAACGAAGAACGATCATACATTTGAAACAGCGTATAAACTCGCTACTTGGCACGAGTGCACTCTCGTTTCTTAAGCGAGACAGACATTCTACACTGAAATTTGGTAACATTTTGCAGCGGGACTATGTGAAACGGGGTCGACCTTTCCCAACGTGAAAAACTATTATACAACCAACTATGACCATAATTTTACAATAATGTTCACCTTTGTTATCAATTGTTTTTCCACTTTTTTCCACCACCATGTTATGTCTATAGATTTATCAACATTAAAATTAGATAATATTTAGGAAGTTTTTTAATTAAAATAGAATTGAAATAAAAATGACTTTCTGGAAAAAAGTGTTTCAACAATTTGCACTGAAGTATTTAATAAATTCTATTGATAAATATGGTGCAATGTTGCACTGATTGTTATGTAAATCTACAATGAAATTCAGGCGGCTCATTACGTAAACGTCGTGTTTGCCTTTTCGGATGAATTAACTACAAGTCAAAATTCAACTACCAAGCATAGACAAATTTTCATCCTTGACAAATTAAAATTTGTTTTTTCAAAATTTGGCTTCAGACCTTGCGATTAAATGTAATACAGTTTTTCCATTTGATTTGATTAAATTTTGAGACAAATCTTTTTTTGTCAATTATATGCAAGTGGAAAAAAATCGTTGAAAATGTTTATTTCATAAATGCAAGTTTTATATAACAAGTTAACGTTGCAAGATACAACATAGTACGAAGTGCAAATTATATGACGAAGTATAGTATAGTCTGAGGGTTGACACAATCATTCTACCAGTGATATGGTGCGTCAATTGAAGCTCATATTCATTACATAAGGGCTGTCGCTATTTACTGCAAGAATCATTTTATTTTTAGTTACACTCCGTACGCACGGCTCTTTATGCCGCGATCAAATTTACAGATCTTAGTCGAGTTTTCGTAGCTGCCAATTTTTAAAATTTTCTTTGCTATTCCTTTGCTTTCAAGCAAATCGAAAAAAAACTCTCTACCAAGCTGACTTTTTGGTATAAATATATCTTAAAGTGAATTATTTTTGAAAGTACAATGAATTTTAGTCGTAATTTATTGAAACTATACAGAAGAGATAATTGACCGGGTTGCGCGTGCAAAACTTGGTCTAACTCGGTCAAATCAAATTCAAGCCAGAACTTCAGCTTTATTTGCGTAATTTTTGTTCTCAAAAACGATGAACATAATTTTCCTAAATTCGCTTAAGGCTTTTTCATAATATGAAATTCAGCAGTGACCAGAATAACATGAATTATTCGATTCTTAATGACTTATAAAGACTTGAATTCAAAGCGAGGGCGACTGAATGCAAAACATGTTACACGATCAATCCGAGGCGTTCGGCCGGACAAAATTTTGCGCGACGTAAATGCTTTACATAACAAGTGTGATACACGATATTTCGATGATGAACAATTTATTTTGCGATTGACAAAGGTGACTCTTTACGCGACACAAATATCTTATGTAACGGATAGATAAATGCGCATACAAAGAAGGATGGAGCACTGCTTGTTTTGTACGTGTTGAATACTCACACGCTTTCCAACATTCGCTTTAATATTTTTGGGATGATGAAATTTGACAAATCACAGTTTGGATAACAGCTTAGATGACAGTAAAGTTGACCATTCAGTTGCTAGGTTACAATTGGTTTCATTTTGGCAGCCAAAAGAGTTTGTAAATTCATATGATACCAGACGAAATACGTATAAGCTGTGCAAAGTTGATTGCATGATTGCTATATTTTTGCTAGAACGAAAAGTGAATTGTGATCTAAAATTTGATGTCAATCATCGAATTATAATGTATCGTTTTGACAGCCAAGTTGAATAACAAAAAATGAATTATGTAATAAGTGTAACATTTAATTATCATTTTGGAGTAATCGGGTTATTTAAGTAGCACACGTATATACTCATAATAATTTGAGTCGAACTGTTAGATGATTTGAATCACTGAATTCTGAGTCTTTCTTTTTTATTTGAACAATCGTACCAAAAATATTACTTATGTAATGTGCTGACAGAACTTATTTTGTATCATAAATTTACATACTTATGTAATGATATAAAAAGTACGTTGTAAACATGAATGTATGAACAAAATTTTTCATATATGAAAAATAACAGTATATTTTTATACTGAATAAAAAACAGAATATTAAAAATTCAAAGAAACATCAATGGGCTTCAAGTCTTGTTTCAAGGCTGAACATTGAAATTGTCATAGTTGATATATTTGTCGTTTAAAAATTAATCATGGATATCAGAAGAAATTAGACAAATTTTGTAACACTTTTTTTCTTGCTTTTTTTTTTTCATATTTTATAACTTGGTTCAGAAAACTCAAAAGCAAGGTTCTGATCGGAATGTTTTGTATATGAAAAAAGTACAAACTTCTTTGATGTGTAACGAAACCCTTTTTTTCAAAACATTTTAAAAGAAAAATAAAGTTTATAATCTTCAGCTCTTCATCAGTCCTTCTTTAGTGTAAAAAATAATCTTAACAGAATTTGAAGGTGATTTTCGGTTGTTGATTGTTGGTTGTAAGCTGAAGGCCCAAAGTTGCGAACGCAGCTCAGCAATGATGCGTTAAGCTCGCGCACAGTGGTTGCGTCCTGCTCATGCGTGTTGGTAAAAGCGTCGCAGGGCCCGGCACAACGAAGCTCAGCCGAATAATTGATCCAATCGAAAGTCAGCAAGCTCCCGCCACTGGCGTTGTGTACCGCAGCGCCTTCCCGCTATTGTGCAAAGTGTCTTGTCTCGGGCAACGACCAGCCTTTTGAAACGCGAGCTTTCGGCTCGCGCCCAACAAGCGATGATCTCAGACGTCGAATCAACACAGCCGTAATATCATCTCGCTTTGGCCCAGACTAATGCGTGCGTCATCCAAACAACACCACCAACAAGTGTCTCGAGACGTACGCCCTTGCTTGACCCCGTGACCTTGTCACGGCTTCATCCCGGTCACGCGTACGTTGCGTCTGCCGGCAACTTTGCGAACCAGTCCCAACCATCAAGTTCATCTAGCTATTGCCATCCTCAACAATCGCATCTTCACAGCTGCTGCAACCTCATGACTTCAAGGTCTTCAAGAGCTTTCACTCCACAAAAGTATTTGCTTGGTATTTGCAAAAACATTAGTCATCTTCTTTTTCTTCCATTGACAAACCTGTCGAACCTTAGACGGTTCGGGTTTTCATTTCCTATATGACCTGTGAACAAAAAACCCGAATTACAAAAGTAACGCTGCAAATTGCGCATGCGTTTGAATTGTTGCACAGCGTACAACCATTACACAAGGATTGGTCTCCTGACTCTCCTGACGAGTCCCAAAAAGAATTCTGAAGCTGACTGAAGCGGTTTCACATCACTGAAATACGGTGACAAAAAAAAGGAAAAAAGGAAAAAGTTTGATCATGCCATCCAAGATATGTCGACATGGAGCTTTACTTGATCTGGTGAGAATAAATCTAGTGAAGAAGAATAACAAGTCGTGGATGAGATACGGGCGAAGAAGAGGAGCAGAAGAGTTGATTGGAAAATGTGTGGAGGTGAGGAAAGAAGTAAATGTACGGGCAAAGAAAGAAAAGGAAATGATGAGATGCTGAGAGTGGTATGAGAAGGACGCGTGTACTCGGAGAGGTGATGCGTTGGTCGGGTGAGAGGTCGCGGTTGGACGCGCGCACATCTCGGCGCAGAGCGCTGCAGTCGGCGGCTGCCACCACCACGCGGTAGCGGCTACCTCGTGACTCGTGACTCTCGCCGGCCGAGCGCTACGAGAATTGTTGACAGGAGGATACAGTCAGTTGTCGTGCAAACGCCGCGGCATTTGTACGCGCGACATCACATTCTGAGGGTGCGAGCGCGTGCTCGGCAGCTGTCAATCACCAGAGGATTACCTGATAGTCTGACAAGTGCAAAGTGTTAACAGAGTTTATATAGCGTTACGATTTGTTTCTCGGCATGCCTCTTTAAGATGACCGAGATGGCAGAGGAGGCTTTTGCCTCGCACAACTACCTGCTGGCAGTCGAGATTTATGAGCGATGTCTCAAGCAGCCGGGATCCAACCTGGAGGTCCTCTTTGGGTACGCTGACTCGCTGGCAAAATGTGGGCGCATCCGTGAGTCGATCGATGTGTTTGCCCAGTGCTTTAGCTTGGGCCCGGTACCACTTGAGAAACTTCGGCATTTGGTCAATGCGATACTGGAGGATGTCGGCGGTGGTTGTCCCAGAAGGAGGCTGCCGGACAGCTTCGGCTGTCCCGTCTGCGAAGGCACACTCTTCCAGCCGGTCACTGGCGCCTGCGGACATACTGCTTGTAGGTCCTGCCTTGAGATCGGCAAGAACTGTCGCGTCTGTGGACATAAGATCGAAACCGTCAGTGAAGTTAATGTACTTGTGCAGCGACTTGTGGAAAAGTGGTGGCCCCGCGAGGCCGAGGCTAGCAGGGTCAGACACCAGGCGGACCTACTCATGAAGCAGGGCCACGTTGCACAGGCACTCGAGAGATACAACTTTGCTGTGCATCTTGGTAATTTTTTTGCGTTTCTAGTATCACACCGATAGAAGGAGTCAATCACAAGTGAATTTAGTCTGACAAAACCGAACAGAGGTTCAAGTTCGTTTTTAACTACTTTATTCATTTTTCTCGATTTTGTCAAGTCGATTTTTGTCGATTTTTTGTCAAGTTTGGGCCTTCCCGCTCTTCTAACACTCCGATATTCCTTAAACAACACCCTGATAAAACCACTGTTCACGTTTGTTTACGAATGTAAATAAACGAGTTTGTCAGATCCGTAGAACATTTCATTAACTATTTACTTGGGGGGTTACAATGTAACAATAACATTTGTCATTGTTGACAAGAGACTTCGATGTCTTTGTTTGGTTGAAGATAATTTGCAAAAGCATTTGTCATCTTCTTTTTGCACGATTGACAGATCCGTCAAGTCTAAAACAGAATTTTGAAACATTCATCTTGGACACGTGACGTGAACTACATTGTAACAATAAAACAAATGATAATTTAACCAAACGAAAACATTATTCTAGTAATTTATATTCAGAAACGTGATAACGAGATAAATGCAAGATTAATTTATATCTCAGTTTTCTTGTGATCTACAAATCAAAATCAGATTGTTGCATTAGGCCCTCGGCCGCCCTTGGCCACTTCGACCGACTATAACGGAAATAGGCCACCTAACTCAAAATCAATTGCGCCATATAAACTTTGAAAAAATTTTGCAAAACCTTTATTCCAATAGTATAGTTTGTCAAAGTATTATTAAAGTGCATAAATAAAATATGCCTTGTTTCTGCGCTCATTATTTATGGAAGTTTTTTTCGTTGAATTATAATTTTTTTGTTGGATTCGTTTTTCTGCGTTTTTATTATAATGTTATAAGAAAATGTTTACGTGATTCGGATAAACAACTATAAAACTCGGTTATAAAAAATGAACGTCCTACAATATAAATTAAATAATTGTCCAATAAATCTCAATGATCTAAAGTAAAAAAACAGTGTGCTGTAATTTAAAGTTGGAGGATTTTTTTTGTTCTCAGGATGCTTATAGATTTAGAAAACATTGAACGATAAAAACAAAAAATGGTCACCCTGATGACCTTTTATATAAGATTATACACCAAAGTAATGGTTTAATTTTATAATTCGATCGAGAGAGGTGTACGATGTTATAAATACTAAATGCCTATCGACCGGCTGGCACTAAATAAAAATAGTGTGACAGTTAGATTCTCAATTTTTCTCTATATAGTTTTTATCTTCACTGAAAAGTGAGTTTTCGCAAAATTGTCAAAAAATCAGAAATCTTTGATCAAACAACGCAGCCGAAGATACCGCGAATAAATCTTGACTATCTATTTCAAGGCAACTATTTTGGTAAACATACGCACCGATCATTCTTTGATGCAGTGCTCTCTGTCACGAGGTAAATAAACTCTTAATACATCCTTCCTCTCTAGTGAAGACTGAGTCGAAGACTGAGACAAAAGTATCCGAGGGTTTCGTTTTATTTGCAAAAGTATCGTCACGACCTCAGATCGTTTTAATCACCCCTGTCAGCCAGTAGACCATGGCTGACAACCCTGATGCAGATACCCCCCTTGGAAGGTCTCCTTTGTTCGGATTCCCAGCCGACCAAAATACCCATCTTTTTGCTACATTGAAATGACGATGAGTCATAAGAATCTGAAACTAAAAAAATTATTACAAAGTCTTCAAATCATTTTGTGTTTTGTTATGGTTGTAAATCGTGGGAATTTCATTCTTAAAAAAAAAAAAAAAACAAAATAAAACAAAACCAAAAGCAAGATTTAAGCGTAAGGCTTAAGTTTGACTATAAATTGAATTTCAATGTAAAATTTCATAGTGATTGAAAACTGAATTTTGATCTCGAAGACAATTTGGTTGCACATAGAATCGGATAATCTTATCAGCGGCAACCTTGTTTAGAGGGAGGCGGGGTGGCGCCTTCCGATCGTCAACTATAAGAACCATTACCTTGCGCAACATACCTCGTCTCGTGCAGCAAACCGAGCTCAGTGCAATCGACTTGCGATTAATTTACTGCGCTTGTCGAGCGGCATTTGTCGAGGCGCTTTTTGTCTCGTCGGGATAATTGCACGCAACGATAGGTCGACGCTCCAACTCAAGTAGTAGCTACCCGATAATCATCGCTACTATTAATACTATTAATAAAACACGCGTTTAAATTGTTGCTTGCTTTTTCATTCACATTTTCTTCAAGACTTTTTAATAAACGCAGTCCTAAAACCAGAAAATAACATAAAAAAAAGAATTTTTTTTGATTAAAAAAGAAGTCGGTTTATTGAACAAGTGAAAATAGTAGGGGGAGGATGTTCATTTTGATGTAAATCGCAGCATGAAATTGGAAATAAACGCACGGCTGGTCGGAACGAGAAAGTATGGCGTGACTGGATGCATTTTTCAACGTTTTTTTCTTCTTTTTTCGAGCGACGAGTGTGCGCCAGAGAGAAAAGGACACAGCTGCGTTCGGACGGTAAGTTCACGGCCAGTCTGAGCGGCTGTTATATAACTCAGACGTGAGCGTAGACCGTTTCGAACTCTTGAGCTGCACTTGAGATACGCACCGGCGAAACAAAGAAGCGCGTTTGCAACACGGCCTGCTGTTTTGGCGCATGAAGGACTCGCGCTCGGATACGCCTCGACTCACACTCGCATGCGACCCTGCCTTTTGTTGGACGCTCGCTTTTTTTACATTCGACTTGCTTTTATTTTACTTGCCCAGACAAGACATGATTTCATTGTGAGCGTCCGAGAAACAAATCTTTCTTTGTCCCATTTTTAAACACTTACACAAAGTTTTTAGTTTCGATTTTATTATACAAAGCTATATAGTTTACTAATAAAGTTAAAATAATATGTTCATTGAGTCAAACTAATTTTTGCACGCTGTTGTGCAATATTTAAAAAAAGCACATGTTCAAGTCCGTTTTAAACGAGATTATAATTAATTTACAATATGCGTCTAATCAGAACAGTTTTCATTAATAATAAAGAAAACAAAGCTCTATATTCTATCAGATATTAACGAAAATAGAAGTTCTCACAAGTTTTCTAAATTTTAAAGTAGTAACTATCAAAGTTTATTGACTTTTTAACTAAAAAATGTAAATTTTATTTTCTTCTGTATAAAACTGCAACATTATGAAAGAGAGAAGTACAGATAATCATGTTGCGAGTGACAACGCTTGTACTAAGTAGACAATGATATCAGAATGGCTAACTGCAGGATGAACGATTTGACACTCATCGACCATGAAAGATTCATTGCAATATTCTTTCATTGTTATTAACGTCAAAATAAAGGCCAAGATATATCTTAAGCATTGAGTTAATTGATAAAATTGAATAAAGTAAAATGTAACGCAGTATTCAGATAACTCATAATAATTATTGATACATCAAAAAGAAAAGAAAGTAATCAAAAGATATATCTTTTCTTCTATCTTTTTTATAGAAACAGCTGGTATAGGAATTATTTTGATGGAAATTAAGGAGGAGAAATTTTAGACTAGAAGCAGTTAAGGCGCGAAAACTTTGTCACGTGAAAGAAAACGAGAAGAGTGAAGTTGCGTGATGCATCGGTCTCGTTATATAATAAATTTATACAATTTACTGATTCTTTTAGATTAGATAAATGCTTGTACTCGATCAATGTCTTTTTTCGTGTGTTGATAATTCGCGCTCGAGTTAACGATACCTAGAGCGAGTTACGTAAATCCACAAGCGTTCGCCAAAATCACATCTTGTTACGATCCAAAGTCTCATCGTGCTGTATCAAATTTTGTACAGCCACAACTCGTACGATGAAATTGGACATCAACCTGTCGCGTATGGACAAGTGCGAACATCATCTGCAAGTTACAAGCTTTTCAACTTTTTGTTCAAATATGTTTCAAAGTTTTGTAAGCGACATTTTTTCATAACATTTTTTACAGTTCAAATTATGTATTAAACAAATATTTTTGATATTAGTTCACAAAAAAAGTATAGACGAGACAATCGAAATAAGCTGAAACCGACTCGATGCAATCGTTTTCTCATAATTGTGTATTACGTAATATAGCAACGTTCGATTCTTTGTTTCTGTCATTGTGATCATTGAGTCACTTATCGAGCATTTTGCATTTATATTCGATTAAATCATATACGCAATGAGATCTTTTTTTCTGCAATCAAACATGTCTAATTATGAAACTGTAAAACATCGTGGCCGTCATTATAGACTTAACGAAAAAATGCCCTCGTGAGATTTCCTAATTTAGACGTACCACAAAACCAGTATCTTTTTCCATCAGCCTCGTGAATTGCAATTCTGTTTCAGTACGACCGATTCGACTAATCAAACTGGTTCTTTCGTCAAATTCAAACTCGGTGAACAAATCAATTATTTTATTGTATTTATTGATTCTTATATTTTTTTCTATTAAACGTTTCCCTGACTCATCGTCTTTCTTTGATTTCGATCTTTTTTTAACTTTTCTACTGTATAGATCAATTGAAACAAAAAGTTTCAATTTTAAATAATTATAAATTTCCAAGACAAAGTGAAGAGCACCTCGATTACAGATTACACGTTCATGTTATCTCACACGAGCGTACGTCACATTGGTTGAGATGGATGCTTGGCAATCCAATATCTTGGTGATTTGTTGGTCCATATTGTCGAAGTGAGCGTGTGTCGCGAATCTGAAAAAAGACGAGAGGATCAAGGACGTGTGCGCCTAACGGCCAGTTCAGTTGCCGCGACTTGTCGAGAGCATAACGAGAGCCCAAATTGTGTCAAGGCCAGGATCGCACGGAGAAATCGAACAGCCAAGGAAGGGCCTTGGGTAAAAGTGTATCTCACTTGCCCCCGCTTTTGTGTACTTTTGATCCAGAAATGAGAAAAATGTGTCATCTGCTATTTCGCGTCTCATCACTTAACAAGTTCTTTTACAACATCAACAGAACTGTCAACGTTTTTCCTATTCTCCAATTTCCCGAGATTTGCTCACTAAATCGCCTATTCTGAAACTAAAAACTTTAATTAGGTATGATTTGTTTGTTTGTTTTTTTTAGAGACTCGAACTGGATCTTATCTCGACGATTGGTTAGAAAAATAGTAATGATTACCAAAATGTAGGTGAAACGTGAATGTTGTTTTTACGCAAGTAGCCGAAAGCAAAGGTATTAAACCAGAGCTGACAATAGCCGGTCGCATTAGGACGCTTGCAGTCGTGTTGATATTTCCTTTATGAAAGTAGGGCGCAACTGGCCAATCGATATATCGATTTGCGTTGCGAATTCGTTGTAGGTTGTCCTCGCGCGTAATCGTTTTCACAGTCCCACGAGATTTGCTGCATTTGTCACCGATCCTTTCTGGAAAGGCCTTTTGAGAGTACAGCGACTAACTGGAGAATAGTTTTGTGGTATGTGACGGAGAAGTGCACGACGATGAAAATACCTTTGATATCAGAACAAAAGGTGGGATTATAAGTTCTGATATCTACGTCACGGTTAAACGATCTTGTGGCATTACAAATCCACCGGCACGGTTTGGTTATGTAATTACTGCACGAAATTAATCCGCCTTGCATTCACAATTTGTGTCAAGGCGAGAGAACCCGCGGTGCTTTTCTTCTTCATCGCAACACTTGTCTCTAGTGCTGGATAATCGAAATATTTGTCTTCCAACATTCCGGCTACTGCCCGTACTCGCATTATTCTTTAATGTTGAATTTTCTTTCAACTGCTTTGTATCTGACAAATATGTTATCGTCTAATTTAATTTTCAACCCGTCAAAAGTGTGTACAAGCGGTTTTGATAAAGTATACAGTTTATAAATTAATAGTTTGAGTGCTGACAAATTAACCATTTTGTGTTTAAAAGTTATTCATGATTATATGAAAAACAAATGTAAAGGAATACTTTCTAGCGCCATAACTTTTAAAAATTTATAACTTAGATAATAAGGATTGGAAATGTCACATACCAAAGGATTTTAAAATACCATCGGAAGACAATTATTTTTTCATAACGTATTCAAAAGCTTTGCACTATTCGTATATATAGAAAATTGCTTTGTTTATATGAGTTTATAAAAACAGAAAAATAGTCTGCTACATCAAGTTTTTTGTTTTTAAAAATTTTTTGTTGACCGAAAATAATGGACAATATTGAATTTGCATTGTCATTGATTTGACATCATTTTTGATCATTAAGAGATAATTTATTGGCGATTATGCAGTGCACTTTTTCATATTTTGCAGAAAAAATTGTTATGTCTTATGAAGTAAAATCCCATGAGGTAATCGAGCTAGGTTTCGTGACGAAAAACAAGAAGTCTCACAATGTTTTGCGAAATTGGTAATTTAGATGTTGAACTGTCAAGTTGCAAAATCAGAATAGCAAAAGGAAAATGTTTCGCGATTGAGAGTAAAAACAGTACAGGGGAAAACGATTTTTAGGTTTTGATGAAATTTGGCCCCTTATGTAACGGAGATAAGCTAAACATGTTCTATTTTCGTCATCGTGCGGTTTGTCATTAAAAATTCTATTTGTCAAACTGTTTCAATAGATTCTGATACCGAGATATTCAAAATTATGTAATTTGTTTGGCAAATTGTTACATCAATTTATACAACTGGAGGCCAATTTTTTCTAGAACTTACCGTTATTGTTTCACTCAAAACCTTTGCACCTTTCCTATCTTTTTTTCTAGCTTTTAACTAATTTTTTCTGATTCCAATAAAGCCTCTGAACGCTTGTTTGTAATGACTGAAATAACACTCGATAAATTGTAGCTCCAATTAGTAACTCACTTTTGATTCGAAGTTAAAAACCGATTAATGTCAACAATTATTTGCGACTATAATTTCACTTTTGAATTATTAGCGATATTATATAATGATGAAAAACGCAAACAAAAGACGACAAGCTTGAATATTTAAAGTTCGTTTAAGAAGTTCGCTTGAAGATCAAATTTCTGTCATTGTTCATGATTCGCGTAAATACAAAAGACACTCGATCTTTTGTGCGCGATTATCTTTCATTGCTTTGTTTCGCGGTTGAGCAATTTGATTGCAAAAGCCAAAAGGTGTGCAGAGGAATAAATCGCCATGAGCATTGTAGATCAAAACTGTCGCGATTAAATTGAATTCAAATTCAGCCTCCTGTCGACAGCGCCCACTCGCAACGTAGTTCAAAACAACCACCAATTACGTAAGACGCTCGTCTACGAGTCTTTCTAAGACTCCACTTTGTTCAATCTCAACTTTTTGTTTTCATTAGGTCATTTTTTGCAGTTAACTTTTTCATACCAAACAAAATTTATTGCTAATTCTTTCTTAATAAATTTTTGGCACCATGTTTTCGAATTTTGTGTAAAATGATTTAAAGTAATTAACACAATAGTAATAAATATCAAAAAGTTAAAATCCTTTTGTTTGAAGTCATAAAATTAGTTTGGCAAGAAAATTTGTTTAGAAGTGATACAAATTGGTTTTCATTTTTTTTTTTGTAAGGGGAGAAAATCTAGGCGTGGAATATCAAAAGTCGTTATTAACTGAAAACTAGCAATCATATAACAGTGATACGAAAAATAATCATTTTTATGTTAAATCGATGGAGATCACAAGTTGTTGAATTTTTATTCGCTTTTTCAACTTGTGGATAAAATTCAAGATGAGTTTAGTTTTTTTGATTCCCATTTAATTTCATTGAACGACAGGTATTAAATTAAAACCAATTATACGTATTAGCACTTTAGGTAATTGCTCGTTTCGACTATATGCCCATTAAATGTTACAAATGTTTCTTGATGTTTAAATATGACGTGTCATACTAATGAGCAGCAGCGTCTGCACAACTATTCCGCTTACAGTTTTTCATATTGCCTTAATTCAAGTTCACATTTAATTAAATCCAAAATTCTCATAACCGTCTATAACTTTTCCAATCCAATGATTTATTGCAATATGTTTTATCAAATTGTCGGTTTGAAAAAATAGTTTCAAACGGAATTTGTTAAATTTTTTTAAGTTTGCGAGTTGAAGTACGAAATTGAAAAATTGGATTTTCTTTTTTCAATTTAGAAATTCTTTGAAATTTTAGCAAAAACGTCGTGCTGATCAATTCCACGCAAGATGCTAGTTTTTTTAGATCTCATCGATCAGCAAAACGAGGTCGTACCACAGATTTCGGATGGAGAAAGAGGAGTTTACGTAATCAGGCTGGAATCGCGATACTCTTACGTTATATCAAAAAAACATCTGTGCGGTATTGTGAAAACGTTCCTTCATCCTCCATTGGATCACTGGAATCAACGCTGAACCCGGTCAATGCCAAAAAAATTTCTTAAAAAAAACTTAAAAAAAAAACAAAAGATCCAAGCATTCATTAAAGGTGTGTTATAGGCGAGTGAAGTAAAAATTGAAGAAAGGGAGGGGGTAAGGGAAAGAAAAAACTTCAACGAATCGTCTTATCGATCACACAGTATATTTTTCAGCGGATAGGCCGGTTCGCGCGCGCAACATGAATTACATAATTGACCGAGCAAAGACGAACCTTGTGTAACGCTCGTGTAGGTGCCGGGCACAAAATTCGTCACGATTGCGTTTTTGTCGGGCAAATAGAAACCGTTTGCGCTGCGAAGATAATTTTTTCGAAATTTCGATTTCTCTCCCTATTTGTATATTACAATCATTGAAAAAAAGAAAAACTGTAATTACAATTGTTGTTCAAATAAAACGAGGAAATAATATCAGGTAACAAAGAAATGAATATTATATATATAATTATATATTAATCTAGAAAAGTATAATATTCAAACTTTTCTTATCAAGGTGTTTGTTTGAGTCGTCGCGGTTGAAGATGATCTTTTCTAGGTCTAAGAAATGACCGATGGGACTGATGACAATTGACTCGATCAGATTACGTAAAGGCAATTAATGTGTTGCGATCGCACGGACATGTTTGCGGAGATAAGATAAAGAGGCCGGGTCACGTGCTCGACGTACTGTCAAACTCTGTTATGTAAACTTTGCACGTTCCCTGGCCAAGCGCCATATGCCATGAGAGTCTGCTGCTCTCGGCTGGCTTATTTTTGGGGGATGCACGCGTGCAACGTCCGACACTATACTATGTATATAATCGCCAGCGCTACGATAATGACGCGTCATTACGTAACACAGCTCACACTTTCCCGCCCAATAACAAATCTATTTGTGCCATTTTTTAACATTGTTTAACTATTTTTTACCGTTTGCTAACATTTTCGGGTCATTCTTTGTATCCGCTTGTGTACCATTTGACTGCAATTTTTCACCTTTCTGGACCACTAAAAAAATTGCGGTCAACGATATTCAGCAGCTGTTGCAAAGACATTATCGTTGACGTCAAGCTTGTTTTGATAACAGCTTTGATGTCAATTAATATTCTTATCGTTATTTATTATTTTTCATGAATAAACAAAGCTGCTGATTGTATGTTGGGAAATTTGCTGTTTTTTTCTTCTCTTATTTGTGTTCTGTGAAAAGATACTTATTAATGGTTCGTTGGGAGAATTGAATCGAGTCAGTGAGGGTTGCGTATGCCGTTACAAAACAATCGATCTACGTCCGTCCACGTGGTCAAGCGACTCGTGTACATTACGCGTGACACTACATATAGGATATCCAAGTACTTGAATACTTGCGATGCACTTTTCATAAGAAAAATGAGGCCGAATTGGTTTAGCCAATAACCACTTTTTGGCTTGTTGCAAAACAACGTTTTAAAACCACTTTTTCATCCGACAAAAATATTAACAAAAATTATTTAAATGAAACAATATTTTAACAAAATTGTTATTCACAAAAAGGTTTTGAAATGTTTGCAGCTTTGTTTTTATTATACTTTTTTTGAAATTGAAAACTTTGTTATTTTAATTTGTGTAGTTTTGGTATTTTGTTTATATGAAGGTGTGGATTATAATAAATTTGATTTGCAGACGTTTAGATTTTCTTCAAAGAATAGAGCAAATCTTATACAACCGAATACATTTCGAACTGATCTAGTTTACTTTGAACTTGAGTAAGTATACCTTCTGGAGTTTCTCTGTCTAATTGCAGCGTGTTATATAGTCGCTGCAATATTTTAATACCATTTTATCTTTTCTTTGCTAAAAATTACGATACAACTTTTGAATATTTATGCGCCCGAAAAAAATAATCAAATTTAGACTTTTTTAGCGATCGAAAAAATAGGCAATTTTATATAATTTTTACGAGCTCTCAAAAAGATATGACATCGTTTTCACTGCCCAAAATTTCTAACATGACGGAAATACTGTTAAATTGTATCGTTTCGATTTATACAATTCCATAATTGCGTTAAAACAAACAAAAAAGTAGGGATCAATTTTGAATACTTGCAACTTTTGTATAAAGAATTTTTTCTCGTTGAGAGTAATTGACAACTGAAAAGTTTGATTTTTTCGTTTTCGAAAAATCTTTCTCATGAAGAGAAGGGGTAAGTGAATTTGTGTGATAGTAGAAAGGACAAAAGATTGTGGAGTTTGGCGGGTAATAAATAATTTCGCCTTGTGGAGAACAAAGAATGGCAGTGAACGGTAACAGAAAGGAGAGGAAATAAAAAATTGGGATTCGAAATAATGTGGGGTCCGAACATGTATATCTAGCAGCAATCGGCCGGCAGTTACGTAACGATGGATTTATATAAATGGTTACGTTGACACTAGCAGAGAGCCCCGGATAGAGCACTTGGGTTGTCGCTCAGTTCGAGCACCGGTTCGTTATTATCTAACGAGCTTCCTTGGCTTAGTATTCCGAAGACGAACGTAAAGACACGACCGCGAAACCTGCGATCCCGCACCACGTGGCTCGTCGCATTGAGATTCATTATGACTAATTTAATAGTCGCAAATCCAGCGGCCACAATCAGTCGTTGGGATGAATTTTTACACACATACTTTTGCATATTGATTTTTCTTTTTTGTTTCTTCATTGGTTTCAATCAAATAATTCTACCAAATTAAATTGATTTCTATGTACACTGGAATCGTAATGCTTAATTTTGGACACATTTTAAATGATTCGTTTTGATTGATAGATTTATTTATTATTCTGTTGGTATGTATAATGTGTTCGCATCAGGGTTGAGTGACTATTCATGACGAGCAGGGTCGATGTTTCTGTCAATTATATAATAAAAAGTATTACATAAGATCGAGGCAAATGTCGCAGCTTATACATCGAACGTTTTGTTTTGGTCATGATGATGCAGACGCAAGTTTGGTTGAACTCAAACTTGATTCTGCCAATTTATAATCAATTCAATCATTCTTACACTATTACATAATTCACTTATTTAGTTGAAACACAACAAAATTTTGAATTGCAACTTTAACGCAATAAAATCAAAATTAATAAAAAAGATTCTTGAATTCAATTTGAAAATGAGATTTCATCGTTGCATAAATGTCTGTGCATGAAATGTTAATAATAATAATCAACCGCTTATCTCACCTCTTTTTGTCTACATTTGTACACAATCGGTTGTTTAGCTGAGCAAGGAGTTCTCACGCTCATTCAATTTTAATTTTATCGTTCAAACCGATCGTTATCGCCGGCTCTCTTGATTAGTTTGTAATTAATCTCATTGCTTCCATTTAATTGCGAAACATATGGATTTATATCAAGCGCTCGGCGTCATAGAAATCGACTTGGCCTTTATGGGAAGAAACCGTGCTCGATTGCGAGGGGGCTGCAAAGCAACATTAAGCAACGCTCATTAAAATTCGTGCCACCAATTTACGTATTGACAAATCAGCATTTAGACTGGCCAGAGGGGTCCTGTCGACCAAAATGTTGTTGGTGTTTCAGTTATTTAAGAGATGTGGTAACCTAGCGACACGCGGCAAATGCACGTTCGCGACCGTTACCTATGGTGTAACAGGTAACTGTATTGCTCCACGACATATTGCGTAACTTCAATTGCTTCGCACTCCAGTTCGCGCAATTTTTCTCCCCTCGCGATCAAGAGCGCCCAAGACGTTATCGCTGTTCTTTTTATTCTAACTCTCTTGGGTCATGTGCAACACTTTGCAACGTGGGAATTCGGGGCCTCTATATATTTTATTTCTCTCCGCTAATTCATTTCAATCATAACATAAAGCTTGATTTATTTACACAATATCGGAGTACGAAACAGTTTCTTATCTATGTTTCCGTAAACTCAAATCAACAAACAATAGTTTGCTAACAAGCTAACTAATTACGTATACTCTTTCGCAATTTTTGCTCATTCCATCTGAACGAAATCTCTCAACGAAATCAACATTTCGTCTTCCACCTTTTTTCATTAATAATTTTATTCCAACAAAATAGCAGAAATTACGAATATCCTTCATCGTTACAATTTAAAATTTTGTTTTTCCATTTTGTTTACGTCTTTCACTTGTAACTTTTAAATTTTTCGATTTAAATTTTGAAAGAGAAAAATGAAAAAAAAATAGCTTAAAGATTACATAGTTGACTAGAATGACTAGGTTGTACTCGCGTATGCAAGAGCACTGTTCGCTGTTGATCGTAAGAGTAGGCCGCACGGTCAGGAAACTATCGAACGGAAGCGGAGTGAGGTACTTGACCGTGAAAAGTACCGTAACCAGTGCTGGTTCCGTCTCAATGCAGCGCCCTGCACATAATACTCAGCTGATACTCAATTTAACAGTATGGGAAAGTTTTTACTGTTTTTCTAATTGCAACATCGATTTTCATTTACTTTTCAATTATCAACAAAGAGATATTTGAACCTTGGGAAAAATATCCTATTGAATTATAATCCAAACGGCGAATTACAGCGAGAGATAAGAGATTGATTATGTAAAATAAGTGTTGTGCTTTATCGTTGCTTTGTGAAATTGAAAATGTTGATATCGAGTCTTTTGTTCTGTTTTCTTCGTTTATATTCTAAATGCGTGCGAGATACACAGGCATTAATTTTAAATCGATTTGCTATAATCAAGCGTTTTTTATCGGTCATTGATCTTGTTTTTGTTTTCTCTCTACCTACGTCAATCTTGGTATTTGATTCTGCACTTTCAGCTTCAATAAAAGAGACAGATTTTTTGTTAACGGTTTGTATTGTGAAGTTTGTTTTATTTTATTACAATTTTAAAAATGTGTGATTATTTTTGTACACGGATTTTTCCATATTTTATTTCAAGTTTAGTTTTTTGAAATAAGTCAGTGTCGTTGCACAACGTGCGCTAATCAAGCTAAAAATGCAACGCGATGTCAAAATGAACCAGCTGACTGTAAACAACATTTTCCACACGTCCAGCGAGCGACATGCCTGGAAAATTAGTCACCAGCTGTCGTGATCGAGTCAAATATATTTTCCCTCGCCATTTCAAATCGTTCGCAGTTTGACAAGCGCGATTTTTCGTTCCACTCATGTTTCGTTACACAATGTAGTTGGTAGATTGCAGTTCATTGAAAATCGTTATAATTCTGCAAAATTCCAGAGCTTATGTAATTATTTCAATCAAGATAACAGCCGATCGTGTTGTCCATGTATGCTGATTAATATTGCTGCTAAATAATCTCATGAAAATTGAGAAAAATGCAGTAAAAATCGTGCAATGAAAAATCCTGCGAAAAATTACTTTCTTTGTTTTGTTTGATTGTATTTATAATTTGATATTTTATCGAATTTTATTTTATACTTAGTAAACGAATATTGACTTGTGTTCTAATTACAGGGCTAAATTCATGGCCGAGGTTGTAAATCAGTAGCGAAATATTTGCGTGCAGTAACTGTTTGCGTCTAATTAACAACTTTCCAAACTGATTTGTGGTTTTTGTAACATCATCAAGAAAAGCAAACATAAATTTGCATCAATTTGATTATTGCTTTAATTTTTCATTGCACAAACTATTATCAACTAATGAATTGAGAAAGTCAGTAGCACTCTTCATCATCAATATACATTTTGTTTATTCCAAAAATTTCTGAATCAAGTTCTCTGAACTCTAATTAGTTTTGAAAATGTAAAATAAAAATATTGTATCCATCCGTTTTGGATTCAAACGGTCCCTGAAATGCAACTGCGCCACCTCGGATGGATCGAATAGACGTCACCAGCTAACAGCCACGCGTTACGTAAAGGTCGGTAACCCGGCCACGTACAGAGGCTCTTGTTTGAAGCTGCAAAGCGAAAATCAGCCTCGCGTTTGCATGCTCATTCAGATGCTTAAATGTTAAATTAAATTAACAACTATCCAATCTAAAGAGGGGAAAATCAAAGAAAAATAAGATAACAAAGTAAAGTGAGAATTTTTCACTTTAAAAAGACGTATTTGAATTTGCACAAGTCTTTGCGCACGAAAGGTCGTCGCGTAATCGTGGCTTAGATGTCTCGCTGCTACCGAATTGCATTAGTAAACAAGCGACAATTCGAGCACGCTTCCTGGTACATCGATGTGCAGGCGTCGCGCACTCAAATCATTCATTTTGTTTTTCCGCTGTCAAGCAATTTTTTCGTCTGCCACCGAAATATAATTGCATCAGATCGCAAAACAAGTTTTTCGCGAATCTGCATAAAATTGAGTTTAATAAAATCTGATGAGTTGAAAATTTAGAAAAACACACTGTTTGGCTTTGCTCGGGTTATGTAATTAAAGTCCAGCTTGTTTAGCAGGCTCAGGTTTTTTTCTCCGAGACCGAAATATATCGGGACACCGAATTCTAAACGAAGTTTCTTCTGCACATTTTTTTATTTTTATCTGTTATTTAATTCTCATGATTATTATTTGCAAATTTATGATTCGAAAGGGTCTTCTAACTTTACAATTACTAAAGACTATTACTTACATTCATATCTTGTAACATGTGAATCTCATAAATTTACGTAATTTGTACCCGGAATAGCGGCCGGGCTATTCCGTTTTGGACACCAACAAACACAGTTTAATCAAAATTAGTGTCCAAGTATCATAAAAAATGAAATTTGTTAGGAACGAAATGAATGTTGGAAAGGCGTTAATTAAATGAAAAAAAAATTTACTTCAATAATTGCACGAGTGTTATAAAGACGACCAAAAAACTTGACAAAAAACACAGTTGGTATAAATTATGTAATTATCATGCAGTTACGATGTGGCACAAAGGCGAGCTTGATCGGTTATGTCACGTTTTATAAATTCAGATTGATTCGACTTTGGTTATCAAAATAAATTTGACCAATCATTGTAATAATAAGTCTCAAAATAGTTATCGTTAGAATAAAATGAAAAATTCGTTAAAAAACGTTATTGAACAAATTAATTTTTTCGTTGGAGTCAGGAACAAAAAACGTTAACGTTTTTTTTAGAACCCAAGGAAGATTTTGAAATCCTAAACGACACGTGAGATCGAAATGTGCAAGAAGTGTGCCAAGGGAAACTTGGTTTGCGATGATGCGCGTAAATTTTATAGTTATCGACGAACTATTATTGCCCGAACAAAGCAATTATATAAAAAAAGGAGTCAAGTTTTATATAAGCCTGGTGGTGTGTGCCAAGATTACTTCGACGATCTTACAATTACGCCCCACATCACACCTCTTTGTCATGATTACTTACACGCGTTGCAGCCAAGTGCGACACCGCTAGCAGCAACCGAAATGACGCAATTTTCTTTCAGGCCGGTAAATTATTGCACCGATGTTGAATAATCAGATGCACAAAGCGACCGACGCTCCAAGAAATTCAACGTTCACCTTTACTAATTGAATTATGCAACGCGCGCGAGATCATTGTGCAATTATGTATTATACATATCGATTCGCGCCTGTAACGTTCGATATCTGTCGTAATTCCGCGTTGCTGATTCGCGGCCACGTGCGCGCGCGAGTACAATTCGCACGAGCAAAAACGCCGCAAACGAGTGATGTCAAGTATGAAGACGATCACAGCCACACTGGCTGCTCTGTAACCCTGCCAACATAACTGGAATGCATCGACTGGCTATAAAACATTGTAATGCCCTCTGTTTAGTCATGCAAATTTACAAACTCTAATCAAAAAAACCCTAACAAGTCATTTTTTTTTACTGCGAACAACAACTGAACTTGTTAAACTTCTCTTTTGGCGGTTTGAACCATGAATTGTTTGGAGGTGACACATCCAGATTTTTCAAAAATTTGCAAATTCTTCCAAACTCAAAAGTAAAATTAGGCTTTTTGTTATATTTATAAAAAATAAATCTGATTGAATCTAGGTTTATCATAAAGCCTTCATTTGGCGAAATACAGTTTTTATTTCTAAAAAAAGTACTCCGATTTTAAACGAAAAAAAGACTTACAGAATATTGAAAGCAAACTGTCGCTGTTATATAAGATTGAGCATCGCTATATAATGAATTTATGTCCAAACGATGCCTCAACTTTGTCGCTGTGTTTAATTATAAACTCTAAATTCATTTTTCATAATCCCCAGATTGAAAATATTATCTAAAGGTCTCGATTAAAATGTACGGGGAGAAAGACGAAAATAATCATAAGCCTGATGGCTATTATAAACGAACGATTATTTTTAGTATTTATGTACGTTTATAACAATCAACAGACATAATTTTGTAAGTATCCCTGTAATTATATTCTTGAATCATCTGTTTACATCTGTTAGGGTTACGTCAAAATTGTGTAATCCGGGACATTCATCTTTTTAAGTCACCCACTTCGAAGAAACACTCATAAGTGATGAGAATAATTATAATGTAATAATGAATTGCAAATCGGTTTCTTTTATCTGTATTGATTTTGTTGCAAAAAATTTTTGAACCTTTTTTTTTCAAACAATTAAGAAACATTGTTAGACATTGTTAATTGTTTTAAGTCATGTGATTCACAGCCGTCTAATTACATTAAAATTCCTTTTTATTGTCTAAAAAAGTTTGTGCACAACTCGGTGTCGATTTCACGCTTTGAAAACGTCGACTTATAAATGACCTCGACATTTGCAAAAATATCGATGACTGTTCATGCCAGGTTCACTGAACTCGCTTTGATAAACGATTGCGTGAGTACAAAAAGAAAAGTAAAAAATTTTTTTCGTTTTCGCAAATTCGTTCTGATCGTAATTTTTCCCACTTGGCACATTGCGAGTTCGACTACACACTTTGGCAGGCTGCCTAAAGATTAATACAATGCGATATGACTGAAATTCGACTCTGCAAAAGCGAGATTGATTGTAATGGTGAGCGCCACAACTAAGCGGAAATATTGCAATGTGTAGCGAGGAAACGGTCATATTAAAATAACGACAAAAAGTTGAATAATATTTTTGTTTGGTTTTGCAATAAAATTATAACTTTTTTGTCATTTCATAAATAAAGGCGAAATTGTCTATTGTCTGGTAAGGAGACAGTATATAAAGTTATTTTTTTTCAAATTCCAACAATTTGACGTTTTTATTGGTAATGTAAACAAATTCATAGCTATGGATTTTTACGTGATTTCATAGAATGAATGCATCAGTTGGTTTCTACGATAACAAAACTGTTCATTGTAATATGAAACGAAGGGAAAATTTTGTGCACAATGTAGATTATAATTTATTCTACCTAATCGATGAACAAACGTATTATGTTTTACAAATAACAAATAAAATACAAATAACAAATAAAATGTCAAATATTTGGAAATCGGATTGAAAAACGGATTTGAATCGGTTGGTCAACAATTTCATTATAAGAGTTAGGAACAATAATTTGATCGTTAGCTGCAGTTGTCTTTTATGTAATGAAACGACTCGGCGGCAAATGATTTTGAATGCCAGACTATGCAACCACCTTGACTTAAAATATGATAGCAGGATTACGTTCCTTTCGTTTCTCGATATAATTTGTTACGGTAATTGGTGAGCGATAATTGGTTCATGGGTTTACGAAACTTGCGATTAGGACAAAAAACCAAGTGACCCAACAAAATAACTCGACACACATTACGAAACAAACACGAATGTCCATACCAAACGCCGACTAAACGATTAAGAAATAAAGCATTTTGAGAAAATGAAGAAATTATATTTTCTGTTTTAAGCAAAAAAATGATTCATAATCATTTTTTCTTCTTTGCAGTGCCAAACAGTCCTTTACACCTGAGCAACAGGGCCAACGCATTGCTAAAACTTAACAGGCCTCAAGCATCTCTTGCAGATGCCGACTTGGCTGTGAGATTACGACCGGACTGGGGAAAAGTATGTTATTTGAAAGTAATTATTGAGCAACATTTTTCCATAACAATTTTTTTAAAAGTATGAAATGAATGTGACTTTTTTGATATTTCAAACGTTTAAGTATTCAAATTTTTAAGTTTTCATTGAGTTTTCAAATTAAAAAACTGAAAAAAAAACAGTTCTTATAGAAAAAATTTAATTTTTTCAAACAGGGCCATTACAGAAGAGCATTAGCATTGTCAGCCTCGGGGAGACATGAGGAGGCACTATTTGAGATGTGCATCAGTATGTTCATCAACAAAAATCCTCAGAGCGTTCGTCATGAATTCACCAGGGTGAGGGTGATCAATTATTATCCAAGTGTTTCTAACCGCTTATAATAATAACATTTTAAAAATCAATTTTCTTTATTTCTGTCGCATAAAATGTCAGGTTGATTTCTAATGAATAATGCATTAGAATCACTGCTAAAAATGATGCTGCATTTATTTGCTTTCTACGGCAATAAAAGCGTATGCTAATTACTGTCACTCGCGTGACTGAAAAAATGTCTTTAATAAAATTGCGGTCAGAATATGATGGATCTTTCGCGAGAAAAAAAACCAGAGCAGATTAAATAATTCAACAAGAATAATTCGAAACATGACACCGCATTTAATACAGTTCATTTAATTTATTTAAAGGAATAAAATTGAAATTATCAAATCAAAATAAGATATTGTTTGATACAAAAAATATCTACTCGAAAATATCTTTAATGCAGAACAAAGAAGACGTGAACAATTATTTTTGTATTAACAGATTCAATTAAAACTTGTCACGTTTTTTTGAAAACAGTGATGATATCTGCGATTTCGTGATAGGACCAGATCGGTGCTTCGCATTGCGCGACTATGTTGATTTGTTTTAAAACATACGAGCCTTACAGTTCGATGTCTAGCTTCTGTAAGCCGATGTCAGATGAGCGACCTTGCTTGTTCACGATTATCATTTCTAAGCTTCTTCTGATGCTCATTTTCGTATCTCCTATCTTCTACACTTTACCTGACGAAAGATTCAGATGAATCCTTCAACTAGCACCTGATTGATTTTTTTAACAAACAACCAGATGTTTGCTTCAAAGTTTTATGTAACTTATTGATAGCAACGCGTTTGTTCAATTCTGTTCTTTTTACGTTTGATCGTCCGTTATGAAATCAGTTCAAGAAATACTCAAGTTTGTTTTTGATTTAAATTTTTTTTTCAGATTCTTCACAGAGCTTTTTCATCAAACTTAAAGCGACCAAACAACACTTCTCTACGGTCGCCTTACAACAACGTCGAAGGCACGATACGAAACAAGAGAAATCGACATAGAGTACTTTTCCCTGTGATGAATTCTAATCAACGTCATCGGAGGATGGCGCTAAACACGTCGGACTGCGAGGATAATAGCAGTGGCGGCGAGGATGAGTTCACTCAAGTAAGTTTCAAGCGCACGAAATTTCGGTTCAAACAACGTTGTAAATTACAGTTATGGAGAGCCCAGCACGTCATTAGCTGACAACTGGCTCATGATCCGGCCGCTATAATAACCAATTACATTATTTGCGATTATTAGCGATCCGTCGATTACGCTGTATTGATGGCCCAACGTGGATGTAATCGAAAAATCGGATCGAGCGTTGCATAAACTTTGAGTTACGTCAATTTCCAAATGGATGCGATTCGACGGATTAACGAATTCTTTTTTTCGCAGACTATCAAACGGAGATTGTTGCTCACTGTCACTCCTCAAGGAAACAACAAGTTGTATACAACTTTAATTAGGGTTTATCAAGAAATTGACAAACTTAAACGTAAGACTTTTTTCAATTTCTTAAAAAGTTAATTTTTTTAAAGCCGTTTTGCAACTTTTTAAAAAACTTGCATTTCTGTTTTCGTATTTGTACACAAAGATAAAACAAAGGACATTTTTAATAAGATTTTAAATTGTTTTCAGGAGTAGAATTAAGGCCAGCAGAGATTCTAGTACCTCCTTATACGGGAGGAACATCGTCGGGTGAACTGGAGTGTATTTTGTGTTGCCGATTATTGTGGAAACCTGTGACCACACCTTGCGGCCACACATATTGCTGGATGTGTCTAGACCGTTGCTTGGACTATTCTTCACCTTGTCCGCTGTGCATTACCTCTCTTACCGATGTGAGTTTCATAATTTCCAAATAAACGCATACTCGATACTACCAGTTCTATTCTCGCGCTTAGCAATAAATTGTTCAACTTTTGCATGAATCCAGTTATTTACTTTATCCTATCATTTGCCACTGTAACCCCGATCACCAACACTATTATTTGCTTTGATTTACTTGGCTCTGCCACTATATTCTTTTTCTACGCAAGATTTTTCTTACCGAAATTGACTACATTCTTTTTTGTTTAACTAGAAAAAAGATTAATTTATAGAAATTCATAGAAACGCTGTACTATTTCTTGATTTAAGCTTGAAAAAATTGTCTGCCAAAGTTTTTTTCGATATCATTGAAATAAAAATTGTATGTGACGAGAAAATAAAAATTTGCAAAAATGAAATTGGACATTTGAAAGGATGAAAAATTCTGAATCAATGCTTCCTGTTGGCGGTCGTGGTAACGTGTTATGAAATATAGTTGTTGGTTACGGTTCACAAGACGATGTGCATTTTTGTGTTCCAGTATTTGGCCAGCAGCCAGAAAACAGTGACGGAATTCGTGGAGAGAGCTTTAAAAACGGTGGCGCCAAAAGAGTATGCCTTCAGAGCGGCGAGCTATCGACACGAGCTGGTTCAAGGCCTGGGTCTCGTGGGCAGTAAGCAGATCGCTGTTTTCGTGTGCACAACCGCGTTCCCCTATGTTGCCTGTCCTCTATTTGTTTACGAGCCGAGGTACAGGCTAATGGTGCGGAGATGCGTGGAGAGTGGCATCCGGCAATTCGGCATAGCTGCGTGTCTTAACCGAGAAGCCACTGGTGCCAAAAGGTAAAGACATTGTTCTTTGTTCGCCAGACTCGTCCAGTTGCATAAAAACATTTAATTACCATCAACAAATCACTCACTTATCTCACAGCGACTATTGTCACGCTCGTTAGAAACAATGTTGCTTGTCAACTGTACCGTCACTATTTTTGTAAATCGCATTCTTGACGGTCTATTGACTAGACATCTTTTCAATGAACCAAACAATTTTTTATTTGAAAAGCAGACACCCAATTTATTTGATTATACAAAAGGTACAATGTCGAAGCTCTAAATCCGTGTTTTTGTATCAGAGGGATTTTACATAAGAAATTACGTTGCATAAGTATAGCGATAAAGTTTAATATTCGTTTTGTGGTAACGTAACTAATGTGACGTCACTGGGTTTGTTAGAATGTTATGAGGTCTTATTGATTGACCATTATTAAATAACCTTATATAAATTATAAATGATGCAATGTGATTTTTTTGACAACAAGTTTAGAAGCAGATCCTTTTTCAGTTAGATTGTAAGATCTATTTATATTTCTTGTTGCAATCAAGTTTATTGGTTTGCAGGTATGCGGAATACGGCACAATACTGGAAATCCGAGATCGAGTTCTAATGAAGGATGGGTGCAGCATTCTTAGCACAGTCGGAGCCAGAAGGTTCAGGGTTCTGTCGGGAGAGGAGCGAGATGGTTATGATACCGCGCAAGTGGAGTTACTAAGAGATTCGCCAATACAATCTGATCGATTATCTGCTGTCGTGAAACTTCATAATGAGGTAAAAGAACCAGATAAATATCATATAATATTGGGAAACATAAGCTTGTTGATACTCACGATTTATTCTGTGAGAAAAATGTTTCGCAATTATCATGATCCTGTTTAATTACGTATACGACATTCACCTCATTTTTTATTTTCAATTTTTATTATTAAATAACATTGCTATCCACGGTGCAGTAATTACTTGAATAATAACTATATTTATTTTAGGTAAGAACTAAGTGCAAAAAATGGTGGCTGACTGTATCGCAAGTGCACAGGAGTGAGATTGAGAGAGTTTTTGGTGAGATGCCTGATCCTGAAGAGGAATGGGAACGACTGCCCGACGGTCCATCTTGGGCATGGTGGATACTCGCGATATTACCTTTGAGGCCACAACTGCACGTTGGGATTTTAGGAACAACGTGTTTAGAGAAACGTTTGCGAGCAATTGAAAAAACTTTAGAACACATGAAACAACGACAACTGGTGGTGGCCCCGACGCCCGCCGAGGAGACGACGACTTCTAGTAGCATGTGTGGAAACAGTCAGACCACCGAGGAGACCGCCGCTTCCGTCATCCAACAATCCTGAATATATAAAGGCTGTTCGACTGCTCTAGACTTCTTCACCGTTTGCCACACCGAAACGCTTCACTGTTGCATTTAAGAGTATGAATTTCTTTCGGAATTCGTTTACTGAAGGATGTGTAGATTGTTGTGATAGGTGTTCAATAAGGTCCACTTTTTGGTGAAGCGTTTTCTCCTCTTCGTAAATAACGCAATATTCAAATCTGCTCTTCCAGTCCAGCTGTGTATAAAATTTTTTTATAATTAGCTTTTTTATTGAACGATTTTTCAGATCGTTTTCGTTTTTTATTGAAAATTTTTGTATGAAAAGAAATGTGTAAAAAATCACCAGGACAATCTTATCCTAGTAAGAGTAAGCGTTAGTTGTTAATTTATAGATTTTCACGCCGCCATAAAAACGAGTTTATATTTAAATGAACGAAAAGTGAAGTTAGAGACTATGATTTTGAATTGTAGAATGAGGATGTGATCGATCTATTGATCCTGTCAACGAATACAACAAAAAAGACTGACGCCTATGGACAATTAATCTCAAACGGAGCTAATTATGAGTAAACTTTGAGAAACAAGTTGTATACATGATTCATGATGATTCTTATTCGAGTATACGTGTAAACGTCAGTGTTACATATAAAAATTGAAATTATGAAATAAAACAATTCAATAACGTGGATACGATGTTATGTCGGTTTGGTTAGAATCACAACTGTTACAGCTTTTTACGATAATGGTTTCTGTTTATTCACAGTTTCTTATTTTTTTTCTCGTCGCATTGTAAACAAAATTATATCAATCATTTAAATAGTCTACGGAGAATTTTGAGTATTTTTGTGGGAATCTAAATTGTATTCTTAAAAATAATTTACAAAATTTTTATAAATCGTAAAGTATCCCATTATTATATAAAGTACTATGTCTGGATGCATACAAAATGTTTTTTCCTAAAATTGTGTGTTTTTGTAATTCGAATGTTCTAGTAGCTAGCCAATCTACCTTAGTTATAGATTGCAATCAGATTGTAAGAAATTTTTTTTCTTGGAGTAATAATGATGTTCATATCGAAACTCTTGGTTTTTAGAAATTCTAACCAAAGACTCCTTCAATACAGATTCAATAACACTTTCGACTAATTTTCTTAGTTCATTCGATAAGTAACTGCACTTATTTTTTGCTATGTTCAATTTGATAGCTTGAATTTCATTCAAGAAAATGATCGACCTGATCAACTTAAAAATTTCTCTTTAAATAGATACATAAATATTGCTCATAATATTTATTACAAAACAATAAACTTTCAAACACGTAAAATGTATGAAATATTTTTTTAAATTTAGTCTCTGAATTGCGATGTGCATTGTGTCACACCTGGAACATGATTCTCGAAAGTTCAATGTAATAATAGAATTATTGAAGATTAATTTGCGATTATTTTTTATACAGTTTCAGAATACTTATGATTTTTTATGAAGTATATTTCGACTTTTGAATCCTGCAACGATTCAAGTATAGCAATTTCGTCGTTAATTTCCTTATATTTTTTTGTACACCTACTGATGTCTCAAATGCCTCAAATCATTGAAGCGCAGTGATTTATTCAAAAGTCACGACATTAAAAAAACAAGAACGTTTATGTCTTAGAAGATATCGAATGTAATAAAATTATCATATCAATCGCATACAATCAGGTATACACTCGTGCTCCATTATTACTGTTATAATAATGATTCTTGGAATAATAATGGAACAACAGTGGGTAATCATAAACGAAACATATTTAAAAATATGAACGAAGCTACGTTGACAGAACAGTTTTTTCAACTTTTCGGAAGATTTTACAAGTTACACAAATGCCAATGTACAGTGCCTGATTAAAGAGGCATTTACAACATATTTAAAATGTTTGTTTATCTAGTTATTGATTAGTTTGGAGTTTTAACGACTGTGAGTAATTCAAAAAATGTATTGCTCACAAATCATATTTTGAGCTACCAAGAATGATAATTTTAAGGATAATAATCTATAAAAACATTCTTCAAATTATAATCCGAAATATTTTTCGAATCGATAGGCTAAGACTAGTTTTCGTGACATTAACTTTATTGGACCAACATATTATATTATGAATGGACACTTCTTTGATAAAAAATGTATTTATTTTTTTTTCTCGGCATTAAATCCATTTATATTGCGATTACCACAGCGAACAGAACTTTTACAAAGTTGTAAACCATAAATTGTGATATTATTATTTAGCTTACCTTCTACGTTGTTCCAACGACTGTTTTGATCTTGCTAAGGAAACATGATGATAGAAACAATCGACACCAGCAATAAATTTAAGTGAATTCATTATTGTACTTGGTACTGATAAAGTTACTGACGTGTCATAGTGATAGTGACGTTTTTCTAAGTGTAAAATGATTCTATGATCATTTTTCTGCTGTAAGATTGATTGACTTGAAATGTTTACTTCTCTACAATTTTAATATTTATCTCCACCTCTTCATATCAAGTTATTCTAATAAAACTTCTCGAATAAATTTTGCCTTTAATTCAACCAACCACTAGCTTTCCTGAAACCTCAAACGATTTCTAAGTTTTCAGTAGTGTAACATTAAATTAAGTCAGACGATTTTTTATGCAAATTTTCCTTTTTTAAGTTGCTTACGAATTCAATATAATAATTGCAACGAATAAATTAAAGTAACGAATATAGACTAACGAAAAAGTAATGAATTGTTGTAACGTTATCATTTAGCTTGAATATTTTATTTGTTTGAGAACATTTGGTTGAATTTTTCCAAGCAAATTCCAGCAGCTTGGTCGAGAGAAACTAAGTTCTTTTGCTATCAGTCTGATCGTGCGCGTTATTATGCAGCTACGTAGCACATTTTCGTAGTGTTAGTAATAGAATAAGAGGGGGATTAGTGAAGTGCAACTCGCGGTATTAAAACAAGTGAGTATGTTCTTAGTTTTTCCTCTTGCACATTAGAAGATCGGTAATGCTGATTGAAACGTTGTTCAGAATTTTTTGAATATGTGTAAATTCAATTTGACTTCGTTGAAGAGAACGAGCCCTTTATCGACGCTAATTGACAATTGGAGATAAAACGTAGACAGTACTGCGAGTGCGCGAGTTGTATGTAACAGTGCCGAGAAATGGCGAGCTACATACGTAAGAGCTCTACTCGACAGTCCGAGTAAGTATGGAAAATTCAACAGTTTTTTTGGTTTGCAATAGTCAACCTTTGAATTGAGTTTTTAATGAGTTTGTGAAAATGCGCTGGTTAGCTTTTACCGACATTGTCGACGTGCTTCATGGGTTTTCAAACTGTACTACTCAACTTCGCAATTAGAATCAACATGTTGCATGTTGTGTCGCGGTTTGTGTAACGATTACGGGTGCGCATTCTTGTTATGTTTGTGAACCTGTGCACATTTTTTATGGTTGCACGACAAAAGTTAGTCTATTGGAATTAATGACTTTTGTCTGAATTTTTGTTTGATTTGAAGTGAGTTGAAAAAAAAGAATGAGTTGTAAAAGCCGCGTTGATTATTCATAAGTTAGGTGTTCTGATTATGACATAGTATTTCGGTGATAATTTCTTGTTGCATAACTAGATTCATATTTGTTGATGAATATATATATTTATTATATATTATTGTTATATTTCAGTGAAACTATGGAAGATGAGAACGATGAGAAAGATGACTCGAAAAGGTATTATTTGAAGTTATTCCGAGAGTTTTGTTTTCTATCTCTCAATTTGTTGTTAATTTGAATTAAATGTTTTTCAGAAAATCGCGAAACCTTAGCGAAAAGAAAAGAAGGGATCGATTTAACATGCTTGTGAATGAACTTGGCAGTATGGTAAGCACAAGTGCTAGAAAAATGGACAAATCGACTGTACTTAAGTCAACAATACTTTTTCTAAAAAACCATAATGGTTAGTAAACATTCTTTTAATCATTTAAATAAACATTATCTTGTCGAATAAAAATGAATCAAAAGTGCCGATCTTTAATTTTCAATGTTTTACAGAAACTGCAGTGAGACTGAGAGCTCACGAGATACAGGAAGATTGGAAGCCTTCGTTTTTATCAAATGAAGAATTCACACATCTCACATTGGAGGTAATCATCGAAAATTCAACAAAAAATATGATTTTGAAACTAAAGCCATGCAGTAATTTACTTATGTTATGATTTGTTGCATTTTCATGTATATTTTCTGTATTTTGCTTTTATTAAATAGGCTCTTGATGGTTTTATGATGGTTTTTTCATCGAGTGGTCGAATTCTGTATGCATCGGAAAGTGTAACATCTTTGCTAGGATATTTTCCGAGTGAGTTAGTGAACATGTCAATTTATGACATAACACATCAGGAAGATCAGTCTCAACTGTATAATATTCTTTTAAATCCTGGTAATTCAAGAGAACGTCAAAACAAGAAAGGTATTATGAAGTCTAAAGTAGAAGCCTCTCTTTTTACACAAAAATCCACTTTCAACATGAAATATTGTATGAATAGTTTATTTTTATTCTATATTCTTTCTTCTTACTGCTTCTAGAGGAACAATCAACTTTCACGTGTCACATAAAAAGAGGCGAACTTGATCAACGAGAAGAAACAATTCATGAACTCGTACAATTTGTCGGCTATTTCAGTAAGAATAAAAAAAATTTTTTCTGACTAATTATAAAATAATATTTTTTCGAATAATTTTTTTAGATCTTCTAAATTTTGCAGGATCTAATTCTGAAAATATTACCGAAGGTGTTATTCCAACCAATCGTTTCTCCAACAACACATCTAATGATGCAAAGTAAGTTACATAGGGTCAGTTGGGGTAAAAATGATCAGATATTATAATTAATAAATAAATCGAAAAATATTGCGTTAAAATAACTTCGTTAGATAAATTAGACTCTCTTCCTAAAATGAACGTGCTTTCACTATGAAGAATATTATTACGGATCGAAATAAGCAATTTTTATAAATCTATATATGCACGTAACAATCATTCTGAATTTCAAAGGAGTTTTGTTCAACTTTAATTTCCAGACACTTAATAACTTGATTGTTCTGAAATTTTCAAGTTGTATACATCATCTATTAGGTTTATAATTAAAAAATCTGGCAATAAACAAGTTATATCTTTGTACAATTATCAACAATAATCGTCGAAAGTCTAGGGGTAAACATGATCGGGGGGTTTGGGTAATTTTGATCAGCTATAAAATCGTAATTAACACTAGGAGGACCGAGATTTGCGTATACTTTAAAGGACCGGAGTACGTAAATTTTACTTGATGATTTTTCGATGTTGTAACTATTTATATAAATATTTCAGGTTTAGTTATATTCAAATAGTTGTTTTAATCAACTTTTTATTAACATAATTATTAATCTATTGTTATAAACAATCATTTTTTCAATAAACAGCCACAATACTCGTCGGTATTTCGCAGACCTTTTTTTTCGTTCAGAATGTTTGTTTTGAATAAAAATTCAATCGCAATTTGCTATAAACATAATGAAAACAATTTATTATAACAAATATTATTGTTAAACAGGTCCATAAACATATCTGAAGCTGATTGTTTATTTATTAACAAAAAAACAACGATTTAATATGTGTTGCCGTGGAATGACGTAAAATTTACGTACTCCGGTCCTTTTACGTAGAATCGATTTTTTCTCAAATTCTATTTAACATATCAAAAAAATTTTAACGTCATTTTTAAGAGAATCAAAAATGATGAAAAGTCACCAAAGGAAAAATTGTTTCATCAAACCTAACCAGAATGGTGAAGAAGTGAATATTGAAAGACGTAAAATTTATGTACGAGGTCCTCCTAGTGTTAAACTAATTCAAACTTATTATTATTATTAAAACACTTATTATTAAAAACTTATTATTATTAAAACAATTTATGAAATCAACTTACGAAATAATACTTACATAAAATTTTTGAAAAGAAAAGAACAATTTAAAAACATTTTGTGTGTCCACGAGATATTTCACGCTTTTGTAGGTTAGGAATTACGTCAAAATGACATGCAATGAAAAAGCCGAAAAATAAATGGTTTTTTGATATAAATAATATAAATATCATGGTCAATATTGAACACATATATTATGACTTTTATATTTGAACAATTATTTCAATTCATATGTCTTGTTTAACATTTATTTTAACGCCTGATTATTTTTGCCCCACACATAATAATTTTTACTCCAATCGCTGGGTAAATATGATCAGCAAAAAATTGTTTATAACTATTGTTACAGACGAGATTAATGTTTGATTTTTACACAACTTATTTGTATCACTTCTCTTTATGATATCATTTTAAAATTCAACTCGATATTAATTAAAATTTGTTAGTTATTACTAGAAGTTTGAGAAACCTGATCATTTTTACCCCAACTCACCCTACTTTAATAGCTTATGCCAAAACTGTGTTCGCCAAAGAAAATATAAACTTGTTCCCTGGTTTATAGAGTTATTTTCATAGCAACTGGTCGACTGAAGATTCCTCAACTGATCCGAGAAATGACTATTGTAGATAGCACAAAATCGGAATTTACTTCAAGGCATAGTCTCGAATGGAAATTTTTGTTTCTTGACCATAGAGCACCTCCTATAATTGGATACTTGCCATTTGAAGTTCTCGGGACTTCTGGGTACGATTACTACCACATTGATGATCTGGACAAAGTCGTCAGTTGTCACGAGTCTCGTAAGTTTCTCCGTAATTTGACAATGAACAAGTTGAATAATGCAATTACTTATTTGAAGCTTTTGGTTACAGTTATGAAAAAAGGGGAAGGAGTTTCATGTCATTATAGATTTCTTACGAAAGGACAACAGTGGATCTGGCTGCAGACTAGGTTTTACATAAGTTACAATCAGTGGAACTCAAAACCCGAGTTCATTGTTTGCACGCATTACGTTGTCAGTTACGTTGATGTTGTCCAGCAAATAAAAAAAGTAGACGACACCACCACAAAAAACGTTAACAAGAGTAATTTGACGCTTTCGAACAAAAAACAGGTAGATATTATTAAATGAGTCTAACAAAGATTAACTTCTCCTTAAAACAAAACGGAACAAAAACGAAAATCAAATTATTATAGGTGATGTCTTCGAGGTACCCTCAGAGGCCATCTTCATGGTCTTCCAAATCGTCGAAAGTTTCCAAGTCTATGACGGTAAGTTCAAGGTCGAGACATCATGGGTACGAGTCAGAAACTTCTGCATCGGTCCAGTCGAAAACTTCAGACAATTCTGAGATCTCAACGCAAGGAACGCTGAGTGAAATTGCTTCTGGCAGTAGTGCAGTTTTGAGTTGCAAACCAGAACCTGCGATTGAAATGCAGCGACATGCCAAGGTTGCTCAGTCGTGTAGCAATTACAGTGAAAATTCTGAGTATGCGATGGTGCCTATGCAATCGGTGGTCACTGCCAATTATACTGCACCGATCACACCAATTATTTCTAGTTTGCCTACTGCAGAGGTAAGAATTTCTTCACTCAATTTTTGCAGAGAAAAAGTTTCGTAAAGTGTTTTTCTAAGAATCTTTATTCTTCTATACTTTGAAATGTTGGAACAGATGTTACAACAACAAGGTATTATAATAACTCCAACGCAAAACCAGATACAAGATGAGTTGCAACGCAAACACGAAGAATTGCAGCAGTTAATTGTACATCAAAAGGAAGAACTGAGACGAGTATCTGAACAATTATTGATAGCGAGATATGGCATTTTTCCACCTCTTTTGAACGTGAGTTTTTTTCCTTTTTTTTCTTCTTTTTATCTTCCTAATTAAACGTTGAATCTGTGAAAAAAATAATATTTTTGTTACTTTTTGTAATGATGGATTTTCTTCACAGGTCGGAGTACCATACAATCCCAATCAAATAAACCGAACCGAAACAGCGAATCGAAGTACAAATAGCGCACCAAACCCAACTGCAAGATCTTCAGCAACGACAGTTCCGGGTGTCAGTGTATTTCCAGTGCCAATAACTTTATCAGTACCTGTAGTGCCAACAGAACTATTTTCGTATACTTTGCCGATAAACTCGAACACACCGACTGCATTTTCGGCGCAAGGGAACGTTATTCAGATGGAACCGCAGCAACAACAGTTGGCTTTGACTCAGTCGGACGGCGCACCGACGGACCTGATAGCATATGACATGTGCCAACAAACGGATTTAATTTATGCCAACATAGAACTGTCGCCAAACTCGCAACAGAGGTCGAATTGATCACAATATTTAATTCGTTAATTGGTTCATATTTGACTAACGTCATATAAAGTTAGGTGTGATTCTTGGTGATGTCAAAACTGTCGCCAGATTTTTGGAAATAGACGTTTTGATGAACGCAAACAAATGCGAAAACATTTTTGTATAGATTAATATTTTGTAAACCGTTTAGATGTTAAGTGTAAAATTCATCACAGGGTGATATTTTATTTTGACCGATAGATAATGGGTGTTATTCAACGATATTTTTTTTCAACGGTTTTATTATTTCATTTTGTTGTAGCTGTATTTATATTTACGCGAAAAAATGTACAAACATGTATAAAATTCCATTTGATCATGAGTTTATATAAAATTGTTCTACTGATGCTTTTAAAAACATTATTTTTGTAGACTTTTCACAAAAAAATTCCTAAACAGGGATTTATTCTGAGGGTAACATGACCGCACGAGACTTCACCGAGGGCAGTCCGGGGTGTGGTTGAGTGCCGGTTATTTTCACGAGATTAAACACTTGCTTCTTTTACATTGTATGGGAATAAGACAGTGTTTCCGCCCCTACAAGTTGAGAAAAAAGATGGCCATTTTTAATGTACGTGTTATGAAAAAAAAACATATTTTAGTGAAAATAGACAATAATCATATTTCTTTGATAAAATTATCGTGTCAAAATAGATGTAAAAGATTTATTGATATTTTCGATTAAAAAACGAAAGAAAAGACAGAGGCAAGTCACCGATGTTGAGTTTGTTTTCAGAAATTCGCTGATATTTTTGAATAATCAATTTAAACTAAACCAAATTCATATAACGATATCAAAAACTAAAAACGTTAGATGAAAAAATTAAATTAAGTCGCTGCGTGCAAACACGGCTTAAGGGCACTTAAGACGTTTTTGCGGAGGACGGGATTTTCGAAAACTACCAACTTATAACTACAAAGAAAACAAGTCGCGACGTGAGAAATGCAGTTAGGTCGTTTTTGCATGAAACAGCATTGTTTTATTATTTTTGTATCGTTTCACTCTCAATTCAATTTGTCAACATTTCAAGACGTGCGCAGCCGATGGAGATATTTTCTGTTTGTCGATTTGACTCTTTGTTTGTTGCTCAAAAACTTGGAAGTGGAGAATCGGATCCAATTTTTCAACATCGTGCGTGTTTCTGAGATCCGTTTGAATAAGATAGGCTGTATAAAAGAATGAAAAAAACAATAAAAAAAATTTAAAAAATAGTATATTTCGGTCCATTATTTCTCGGACCGACTTCCACGTCTCGTTTCGGAAGCTGTCCTCGGAAAAAATGGCCCTTTTCATGCTTTCTGAAAAGTGGAACTGACCAATCACGAGTACCGAAGGCGCGAGGGCTTGGTTAGTCCAACTTTCTGCAGTCGTCAAAGGCATACAAAGTTCTTTTCGTTCGATGGACGAGAAAATATTTTTCATAACACGTGCATCAAAAACGGCCAACTTTTCCCTGATTTGTCGGGAGAGAAACACTGTTTTATTCCCAAGACGCGGTTCATTCTCTGTTACCATGGTAACAACCATAATAACAGGGAATAAACCGCACCTTGGGAATAAAACAGTGTTTCCGTCCCGACAAATCGGAGAGGTTAGCCGTCTTTGATGAACTTGTTATGAAAAGATATATATATATATATGCCACATGGGAGATACAAGCGTTTAAACCTCGGGAGAAGTGACCAGCACTCGCGGAATAAACGCTTGTTTCTCTCCCTTGTAGCGTAACATACTATTGTTTGTCTCACGCGCGCGCAAAGACGCCTTCGAGGTAACATTTTCGCATCCGTGAAAAAAGTCTTCGCGTTCCTAAGTCGCGAAGAGTTGCCACGGAGACTCTTCGCGCGCGACATGAGACAAAAAATATTATAAGCAACGTGTACGATAAAGAACAGCTATTTGCGTGGCAGACCGGGACCCAGCGCCTCGGTCGGGCCGAGTCCCGAAGTTCCGCGCGAAGCAGTTTTTTTCGTACATGTTGCTTAATATACTATTTTGTTCTTGCGCAGAGGGACAAGAATAGAAAATTTTCGCGCAGGTATGGCAATCATCCGCCAGAAAAGATTCACTGTGATGGCGAGGATTACATTTTATTTTTCCTAATACACACATTCAAAGTATCTACTTTTTTGAAAGATTGTTACCGTATTAAAAGTATTTATATGACTGTCATTGAGGCCTGTTTTAATTCCGCGGGCCTAAAAACACGCTTGATAAAAGAGCTTGAAAAAGGTCTGATCTTATGCTGAGTTTCCTCGAAAATTTTTGGTATAAGTCTTTTTTTCTTCCAATTACGCCGCAGCCTAGTTAGCCTGACAGCAGGGCATCTTTACCACCTATGTGTGGGAGTTTAGTCCATTCTTTCCCTCACTAGCGTCCCCGAAGCGAGGCCCCTGACGTGGATTGCAGGTCCACGAAGTACCTGGCTTCATACCGGTAAAGCCGGCATTCCCTGCGCCCCCAGTTGCACATCGGATCAGCTGACTAGCATTCCCAGAGGAGGAGTTTCCCTTAACCATGGTTTGCAAAGCCATGAGGTAACCCTAACCCTGCTCTAACCAGTATGGCTGGCATTCCCTACACCATGAGGGCGTATCGGGTCGGCTGGTTCTTTCCCATCAATCCCTATCCTATCTCCTCCCCCCTCCCCTAACCCGCTCCGCAATCGCCCAAGGTCCCTAACAGATCCTTGGGAAGTAGGAAAACAACCAGGAAAGTCCGCTGAAGGCAACTTTCAAGGAAAAACCTACTCTAGAGCGGTCGGGGCTAGCGATAAGTTCTTTTTCCGTCGAAAAACCCCAGAATAGAATCTGAATATTTCCCCCAAGAATCGAACTCGCGGCTTCTAAACAGTGTTGTTTCTGAGGCTAGCGCGCTAACCGCCGAACCAACACGGCTTTACTGGTATAAGTTGTGACGTGACGAATTTGCGTGAGGTCATGAAACCCCTCGCCAATCAATATAGTTCTCGATCTCGATATTGGCAACTACACGAACTGTAGAAAATAGAAAGATTTCACTCAGAAGAATTGAGGATCGTTAGATGACCTTAACATCCAAACACCACGTAGCAAGATTCACCATGGCTCTTGAACCACGGGCGTGTCTTTCCACCAAACTCAAAAGCTCAAAAACTCAAAAATACGAAAACCACGCGAAAAAGATACCTATCCACTTTACCGCGCTCACGTTATTTTCTATTCATTCTTAAATTTATAGCAAGATGTTGACTGCGAGATTGAAAGAAAAATACAGGTTCGAAGCTGAAAACTAAGAGTCAATATTCAAAATGGTCTTGAACGAAGATGTAACAATCAATAGCCAGGGAAGGATCCCAGTGAACACCAAACTGACAAAATCATAAGAAAAAAATTTTAAGCGGATTTACAGTTCATTGACCATTCACACAAAAAAAATTACACGTAAACACATAAATGACTCGTACAAATTATCAGAATTAATTACAGTGTGACAGGGCGTCTTTTGGACGGCCTGTCTGGACATGAGTAACTGAAACAACGCGTAGATTCGGGGGGGGGGGGTAATTAAATCGGAGCACGAGGATTAATTAGAGGGAAAATTTTTAATCAAACTAGATATGACTCTCGAGGACGTGTTACGAGACCTGCTCGGTTTCGCGTAACGATGTTTTATTTCCAGCCAGTTTCGAGAGCTTGGGCGAGCATCGGTTGTCGGTGAGTTTCAGCCTCCATCTCATGCATGTGTGGGAGAGAGAGATTGACTTCGCTTTGAATTGTTACCGGTAGTGCGAATGTAAGAGCGACGTCACGGGACCGATATTTAGATTGAAAATCTGAACGGAGGTTCCAAGACAACAGTATGAGTGCCGATAAGCCGCATAATAATCTCACTAAGTATTTTAGGCTCTGTTTTTGTATTTTTCTTTGCGCTTAGATTTTGTTTCATAATAAGATTTGGTTTTCTGTTTTGCAAGTTGATGGCTTTTGGATCAAGATAGTAATGTTTTTGTAATTTGTAAATTAGCATACGAGAGATGACGTGTGGGTGGAGCAGGAGGGAGCTTCACCGCTGGACCATTAAGAACCCTGGCTCAACCGTGCCAGGGAGCCGGCAGACGATCAGCTGGCAAAATAGGAGAGGGTTCCAGCCGCCCAACTGCTGGTCCCGATAAGCAATGCCCGGCAACTGTGACCGGAAGCCGAACTTCAGTACTGTGCTCGCTTGCCCCTCGCCACCCTGGGATCCGGACGACCAACGAGAGACGGTAACGAGGTCCGAGATAGGCCCGTTGATGCCAGTGAGAGCAAGAGAGACGAGAAACGAGAGAGGCGAGAACTAGAAGCTGCCCACCTAATTGCATGAGCACACCACTAACTCCGGACCTAGCGAACCTCCGGGCACCCGTTTCGGCGGGCAGGCTGAATCAATGCTGCTAACAAGGCGCCAGCCCGGGTGGTAGCAGCCGCCAGTTGCAGCTAAATCTTGTCTGGCGTGCCGATGAGCATCCCTATCTCGCGTGTGCCGCCGAGATCGGAGACCTGACAGATGGGAAGACGTGGACCGAGTTTGGGGTCCCAACCTTCATACGAGGGGTAACCCAGGAGTCAGCCCGAGTTGTCGATGAGAGGGAAGGATGTTCGTTCACGAGACGCCGAGCGAGACGGAGAACGGCCTCCAAGCTGCAGAGAGGCGAGGCAAGCGAAGTACGGCGAGCTACGTCACCGATGAGCAGAGCGCTACACACGGCAAGCGAGAAACGGGAAAAAACGAGGTGGAGGGGAACGGTAGCTGGCATTGCGAAAGAAGAATTGTAATTAATCAAGGAGTCGATTGGAGATGGTACGAGGCCACGGAGGTGTACGGACCGACGGACGACAACCAATCCAGCCCAAGCTCCCGCTCCCACCAGCGTCATCGACCGGTAACGTTGGTGCTTTTTGTTAAGTTGGAAAAGTCTTGTAAAGGTTTTCGAGAATTTTGAAATAAAAAGTAAAGTCAGTTCGGTACGATCTTCGCCGGGCCGAAGTATCTTGGATCGAATTGGCGAGCGATATCCGAGGACGGCAGGAATCAAGGCCGGGTTTCGAATTTTTGTTGTAAAGTAAAAAGGAGTTAAAGTAGCAAGAGCCTGAATAAAATTAAACGTGCTCTCCAGAGCCATTTTGAGTTTGAGAATTAGTTTCCCTTGTGTCCGATACCCGATAGAAACTGTAATTTTGATTTGTTTTGGAAAAATAAAAATAAAGATTTGGTTTGGAGATTATTTTGGTTATGTAAAATTTAAGAAAGATATTATTTTGGTTTTGTAAAATTTGAGAAAGAAACTTGGAAGTGGAATTAAATATCAAAATTGGCAATTAAACTGTATTCTGTTGTTCATTCTATCTTCCCGAATAGCGATAAAGAAACCGAGCAATTTTTGGATCGAAAAGAAAAATGATCCTTTCCTGGAGTTTTTGGTGGTCAGATTATACGTTGCGCAATTGTTCGAGTACCGCTTTACGGTGCCTGTTTGACTCGATAAGTGAATATTGGACGAGATTTTTGAGAACGATTCCGCTTTGAAAGGGGTTTCCAAGTTTTCCCTGAAGATTTGGTGGTGATTCGAGGCAGCGTTGGACCAAGATACGAGTACTGGAATTGAGTCTCAGGGATTAATTGTTTAATTTGTATTTGTCATTTGGGTTCCGTGGCGAAGGGGCGGTGGACCGCAAAACGCCCCGTTACAACAGTCAGGACAACAGGACAATAGTCGTAAAAGCTACAATCTGAGAGGTTTGCGATGAATTCGGTACTGTCAAACGGGGTTACTTTGTGTCGCCGGAACTACTTAGTGCAAAATTGTTTTTCGTGGATAATCAGTACTGAAAATCTGTGAGATAGTAATAGTAGTAATAGTAGTAGCAAAGCCTTGACAGAATTCAAAACGCACAAAAACACTATTTTGAATGAAAGTCTACTTTTTAATTCTATTTAAGGCGAATAAACAAAACAACAGACCTAACTATGTCGGTGTTTATGTTAATATTAATAGTAGCACTAGTAGAAACTCAAAAACTAGTAAAACTAGCAGAACTAGTATAATAGTATGATTAATGCAAATATTCAAGATGTGAAAAAAAAACAAAGCTTAAATGTGTAAAATTTGTGCAAACTATTCAAAAATTTAATAATTGTTGAAAAGAAATTTGTTTAAACGACTTACTTTTTAATTAAGCAATAAAATGTTGTTTAATCTCGTTACACTGAACACTCAGGAAAAAGAATATCCGGATCAAAATTATTTGCGTTGGGCCAATGCAAAAACCGTTCCGAACATTGTCCAAAAGGAATTTGTATTAGCACAATGCAAATTCAATTTCACTTGTAATGTTGTGTCAATGCAATGTGTCAATTGACGCAATGCATTTGTTGGTTACATTCCGTTCTATTTGACAAGATTTTGAAGTTAACAAACTGTCACTTTTATGGTTATGAAATTAATCGCTTGTGACCTACATTTTTGGCCTACTGGCCTAATTCGCGTTCACATGTCTGTTCGGGCGCGAGCGCCGTGAATCGCGTTCGATTCGGCGCGCGCCTGCGCAGTACGTATCCCTCGCGCTCGCGTTCTTGCCGGCGTCCCATGACGCCATTCCGTTTTTCTGCAACGTTCGGAGCATCACTCTGTTGATTGTCGCCTCGATTTTTCGAAGAGAGTAAGTCGCGCCGCGTGTGCTTTGTGCCCCGAGGACGACGACAGCCACCAAGCCGCCGACGCCACTACGGAGCAACCGGACAACGCGACTCGACGGTGTTTCTGCGAAGCCTAAATTTCGCAATGGCCGAGTAGACGCTACGAGGGGGATGGCCGCTGGGGTTGCATCAGGGGATCCGCCGCCACCCGGGGCTCGCTGCCCCGGGTTACAAAGTAAGTCGTAATGTTCTGATGGGCACCGGCCCTGGTCTCCGCGCGGTACGCGCCGGCGTTCGATCCGTTTGTCGAACGCCGTCTCAGTTATCTCCCCTCTCTCTCTCTCTCGCTCCGACACCCATGACAGGCGCAACGGCGTCTATTGTTGTCTCGCTCTGATTTGCGAGTCATGTTTGTTTCTGCCCGGATGGCATTTTGCTTGACATTTTCTGACGCACCGAAGTGCACATGAGTTAAAATAAATTCAGTTTCTTTTGTTTTCAGTCAAGTTTAGTTCAATTGAGTAGATTCGTTTAATTCAAGTAAATTTGGTTTTCTTTGATTTTTCTTTTAAATTACTTTCTTTTCATTTTCATTCAACGGGCACTAGGCCCATGTATTCTATACAGACCAGGCTCCACTAGGGAGTCCTGATGAATAAACTACACTTTTTCCCCATATGAATTGCGTGATTTTGTTCTGTCCTCACCCGTCATTTCCAGGTTTGTTGTGCTTCGGCCCGTGGGCAGTCCAGATCGCGCAAAAGTAAATGTTTCTTTTCAGTCATGTTTCTTGTTAATCTCAACTTGTTTTATTTTTCCGGACTCACACCGGTGAGCTCAGCTGGACTGACTCAGGACCCGAAGATTGTTTTGTTATTCAAGGGTTTGGTTGTTCTCGATAAAGACAACCTGGCGCTCAACTCCGACTGTCATTTATGTTTTATTTTTCAGTTTTCGACGATACGCGTACCGATCTCCCACCTTGGTCCTGGGAACCGAGACCAAGGTCGGATTTCGTGTTACAATGGCGCCCAACGTGGGGCCCGTCTCCGTCGGTTCAGGGGAAATTTTGTTGTTTGTTTTCTGTAGTAGATTTTGGCCTGAAAATTTGAAATACGCTGCGAACGCGTTCAAACGTGTGCCCTCCCGTTTTTGCATATGTCCACCTGTCTGACTGACTGATCTGCGGGTCGACGCGGGTGATCCCGCCAGGGTAACCCCACCTCCTCGGAGATGGTTTTGCGTCGATCCAAGGACCGCGGAATTAGCTACTCCACGTGTCAAATTGCATCGGTAATAACAAAGGACCGCGTGCAATGTTATGATTTGGGAGTCGACACCAAACATAACAAACCCGAACAAAACAATTGAAATATTTTGTTTTGCATTTTGGTCGAGTAAAACTCGACTTTAGAATAAAATTTCGAGTTGAATATTTTATTTTGAATTAAAATACGACGCGTCGTGACGCATATGAGAGAGAGAGAGAGATAGCGAGAACTGCCTTTTGCAGTATGAGAGAGCCAGGCCGGTGCCAACTTGCTTACTTGGCTGGCTTGGTGAACCGATGTACCCTTACCCAGTGACCTTACCCCTGTACTTATCCTGTTCCTGAAACCGCTTTATCACGACTTCCTGATACGATCCAAGTCAGCTGTCATTTAATTTCATTTGATTGCTTGGCTTTTTGTGAAATTTAATTGCACCATTTGCACATTTCATTTCAACCTGAACGCACACTCTGACTTACGCTCTGTAACCGACGCACTACGTGCTAACCAGGGTGCTTTACTGTTTATTGACATTCTGACCCGCTTTTTGAAAATTTTTGGGATTGGCTTGTGAATTTAATTTCTTTTTGTTGTTTTGGCATTGCATCGCTTGTTCTTTCTCCCTGTAGAGGATCTCTAGGTCGAGTCCAGGAACTTGTAGTTGTTTTGCTGGTTTTCGTTTGCATTTTGGGTTTTGTTTATTTCAGAGAGGTATTGGCAGTAGAAACAACTCCCGTAGACGACGCACCGGGTCGAAACCAAGGTGCGCAACCAATTCTGTTGCATTTTCGGTTGCATTCTCGCTTGTTTGTGTTCCTGCATCACACCTTTCGCTTTTATTTTCATTTCGCTTTGCCTTTCCCATTCTTTTACTGTCTGACTGTAAATTTCGCACGAAATGGAGCCCCTGCCTCTACGTGAGTTCGCGCTTTCAAGGCCGCAGGCCATGGCGCGTTACCGATTCCCGTTGGACGCGGTAGTGGCAGAGCAGATTGAGGATTGGGTCGACGCTCAGAATGAGTTCCTCGTGGACACGATTCTCCTCGACCTTCGTCTCTCCATGAACGGGACTCGCGTGGCACGGCAGAAACGGCTCGCCGAGTATTTGGTCAGGGAAATTCTGGGGGAGACTCCTGCCTTGGAGGGGGTGGTACAACGGCCTTCCCTGTATACAGAGTTGGCCTGGATCGGAGTTAGTGATACTCCTCGCTCGCTGTTCTACGAGTCGCCACCCAGGTTCTTAGGAGTTTTGAGAGATGACTCGCTGCCCATACGAATGACTACGGGGAACGACCCTTTGGCAATAGGGGGTGCAGCAGCACCTCTGGGCCCTGGGGCCGGACGAGCCATACTACCTAGGGAATTTTCAAGGCCAAATTCACCTGGACAACGGTTAGTGGGTCCGAGTATTGCCAACTGGCAATTACCCCCGTCACGTGTTCGAGTTGGTCGACCACTGGTGACGGTCCCGACTAGCCGTGACAGCACGCAACCCCCACGCCAACAAGGTGCTACAGCTTCGGCAGCAGAGCATGTCGTCGTGGAGGACCTAGGTCCGGAGGATGCCGAGCAAATTAGTGAGGTGAGTACACCGACCAGACCGAGTGTTCCGCCCCCGCTTATTTCAGGTGTCCCATCAGTGTCCGGGGTTGCTACGCAGACGACGCCCGTCCCACCTTCTAGGGGTAGGGCAACGACACACCCGATTGGGGGGTTACAAGAAGGTGAACCATTTGATTTCTTGGATCGTCGTGATTTCGGAGTTAGGTTTCGTGAGGCCCGTTTTGGTTTACGCGCTTCGCGACTCACCGAAGACTTTACTATTCGTCCTACCGAATATCGTAGAGCAAATACCCCCCATATTTCTCCTGATAGGTTTACTACTCACCCAAGGCCTTCTGGGGAATCAACAGGCGCAGTTCCTCGCACTGTTAGGCCAGAGGCACGAGAGCCTACAGATGATCGTAACCCGAATCGAACCCAAACTCGGGAGCTTCCCTCAAACTGGTGGGACTCTCGACGCGCCTCTGAAACCGGTCGCCCGCTGGCGCCGCTACGACGCGATAAAAACCCTCGCAGAACTATTCGTGATTGGAAGATCACATTTGAAGGTGGGAACGAGCTTAGCGCGGAGGATTTTCTGTGTCAGATTTCGGAGATGCGCGAAGGGACGTCGATCACGGACACAGACCTTTTGTACAGTCTACCTGACCTTCTTCAAGGTATGGCTAAGGTCTGGGCCCGAGCTGAGGCTTATGCCTGGAATTCATGGGCTGATTTCGTTTACGATTTTCGTGCTAGGTATAGCGATCGCGATTTTCAGTTTCGAGTAAGTGAAGAGCTCAAGGAGAGGACTCAAGGCCCTCATGAGCCAATTATAGACTACATCGCCGCTTTCCGGCATATCGCTAGGTATCTCAGTCCACAGCCCCCACTTGACCACCTGCTTACCCAGCTATACCACAACCTTCGTCCCGAATACCGGAGGAGTTTTTATCGTGCGGACTTCACGTCCTATCGCGAGCTCGAGCTACTCGGTCGCGAATTCGAGGCCAACAAGAAGTCAGCGGCGAAATACACTCCCCCGCCACCGGTTGCAAACTCCGTGTTTAAAGAAGTGGCTTACAAGCCTGAGAGGTACACGCAAGTTAGACCTGCGAAGCAGACAGCCGCGGTGGCTGAACAAAACGACGCCCCTCAGAGCTCGGTGGCTGCAACAACGGCAACAACGCCCGCACAGGGCAAGAAGCGTGGAGGACGCGGTCGAGGTAAGGCCAAAGGTAAACAGGGGCAACAGAAGAGCCAGCCCACTGCTGGGGTTGACAGCAAACCTATGAATACGACACAACAAGGCCCTCAGGCACCGAAACAACCCACACCAGCTGCAAAACCTGCACCTGTTCCACTGCCCGTGAGGAAACCGCCTGCTTGTTTCAACTGTGGAAGCGAGCAACATCTGCAAATGCAATGCACAGCGGAGCGCCGGAAGGATTACTGCACCAAGTGTGGTAAAAACGGGGTTGTGTACCTGACCTGCCCCAAATGCCGACCGAACCAGGGAAACTAAGTTCGCACCCTGTGGATGAGGGCGCCACAGGGAATGCGACTGTAGTTATCGAGACGCCCGCTGTAAAACAGGACACGACGGCGAATTCTCCGCCAAAAACTTCTGCAACACCAGGTACGACGACAGCACCCTCGACGTGTGGGACTATCAAGCAAAAGGGAATCGATCAACGACCTTTTGTGGTAGCTGAGATTAAGGGTGTGCCCCTTAAGGCTCTCGTCGACACTGGTGCCACCCGGTCATATATTGGGCCTGTGGCCTGCAAGAAGTTGAGTCCGAGGAAACCTCTGACGCCCGACCAACCGGCTCCGCCGATGGTTATGGCCAACGGAGAGGTACAGGAGATTCCCGGCGAAGTTCGCCTACCGATGAAAGTCTACAACTTGGAGAAGGAGCTTATGTTTAGGATTGCCCCAACCTTGGCATATGAGGCTATTTTGGGCATGGATGCCCTGGCCGCCTACGGCGAAACATTGCGAAAGGTGATCGTCGACCATATTGAGAGGATGGGTGACCCGACGTCGCCCCAAGGAGCAGCAACAGCCGCTACATGTTGGAATCCAGCCAGTTTGGCTACTCCCATTTACGCCGACGAGCTTCCACAAAAATCTCGCGCCACCAGGTTCGAATGGCCGCTGGCCGAGGGGCAAGTTGCCGGCATCGCTGAAGTCAACGAGCAACAGCGCAAGAGGGTAGATGACCTGGTGCAGGAGATATTTGGAAAACCCGGTGAGAAGAAGAAACTTGGCCTAACGACGCGCATCAGGCACAGGATGGATGTGCAAGGCCATTCTCCGATTCGACAACGAGTTCGCCAATATTCTCCGAAGGTTCTCGAGCACATGCATGCGGAAGTTGATAAATTGCTTGCCGACGGTATCATTGAACCGTCAAACTCCGAATGGTCGAATCCGGTTGTGATGGTTCGCAAGCCAAACGGCGAGTACAGGATGTGTATCGATTTTCGGAAAGTAAATGACATTTGTGCAAAGGATGCATACCCGATGAAAGATATGGCAGGGATTTTGAGTATGTTACGCTCCGCAAAGTTCATCTCAACTATCGATTTAAGTCAGGCGTACCACCAGGTTCCTCTTGAGGAGGAAAGTAAGCCGGTCACGGCGTTCGCGGTACCTGGGAAAGGTTTGTTCCAGTATGTTCGAATGCCCTACGGCCCTAGTGGTGCTCCCGCAACGTTTCAGCGGTTGCAGGATAGTTTGATTGGAGCGGATCTCGCCCCGTATGCCTATTCGTATCTCGATGACATCATTCTCGTGAGTGAGACGTTTGAGGAGCATTTGGCACTTCTGCGCCTTATTCTCGAGCGGCTCGCCGCGGCTGGGTTGACGATAAACCCTGAAAAGTGCCATCTTTGTGTTCCCGAGGTGAAATATCTAGGTTTTGTTGTGAATAAACATGGTCTCCAGGTCGACCCGGACAAGGTCGCGCCTGTCTTGAACTTTCCAGTTCCCAAAAACATCTCGCAACTTCGTAGGTTCCTTGGTATCACAAGTTGGTATCGCCGTTTTATCGAGAGTTATGCCGATGTGGCAGAACCTCTCACTCGAATGTTACGCAATGTACAGAGGTGGAAATGGGGCCCGGAACAACAAACTTCGTTTGACGAGCTGAAACATGCTCTGGCTACGGCCCCGGTTCTTATTTTCCCGAACTTTAACGAACGATTCAAGCTGCAAACCGACGCGTCAGGTTTTGGTATCGGTGCTGTGTTGACACAGACCGTCGACGGCGAGGAAAAGGTCATCGCTTTCGCCAGTCGTACCCTGAATGACGCGGAGAGAAACTGGACTGTCACTGAAAGGGAATGTCTGGCCGTGATTTGGGCCATTCGCAAGTTTCGTTGCTATCTCGAAGGTTATTCTTTCACCGTTGTCACCGATCACAGCAGTTTGCAGTGGTTACGAAATTTGAAAGATACGACAGGAGGTCGGTTGACCCGGTGGGCCTTAGAGGTACAAGAGTACGATTTCGATATCGTACACCGCAAGGGAGCCTTGCACAAGGTTCCAGACGCCCTTAGCAGAATGTACGAGGAAGAACAAGGTCTGTTGGCCGCTGTGGAAAATTCGTCCGATGAATGGTATCATCGCCGCGTTCAAGCTGTGAAAGAAAATCCGGCTACGTTGCCGAATTGGAAGGTAGAAAACGGCCGTTTGTACTGTCATCGGCCGGATCCGTTGCTGGACACGATTTTGGAGGATCTCGATGCGTGGAAACTAGTTCCACCGTCGGACATGCACCAGCAAATCATTTCCGCAGCACATGATCCGCCGGTCGCGGGTCATTTAGGAGTCGACAAGACATACGCACGAGTTTCGAGGGAGTTTTACTGGCCTGGGTGTTACAAAGACGTAGGTGATTATGTTAGGAGGTGTCCGATCTGCCAGGCTGTCAAGCCGTCGCAGAAAGGGCCCGTGGGCCTTATGGGTCGTAAGATCATTGAGTCCCCTTGGCAGATCGTCTCGTCGGACATTATGGGTCCTCTCCCTTTGACATCTGATCATTTTCAATACATAATCGTATTCCAAGACTTATTGACAAAGTGGGTTGAGTTGAAGGCGCTTAGGCGGGCAAATGCGCAGAGTGTGTGTTCAGCGTTTCTGAGTAGAGTCGTTTATCGTTTCGGCTGTCCCCCGGTCCTGCTGACGGACAACGGACAGAATATGTCAACAACGAAGTTGACGGCCTCTTAGACGAGTTAAATGTCCATCACCTCGCGTCCCCTCCTTACCATCCTCAAAGTAATCCCACTGAACGAGTGAATCGCGTTATTAAACAAATGATTGTTAGTTATGTGGGCCAGGAGCATAAGTCCTGGAAGAACCACCTGCCCGAACTTCAATACGCGATTAACTCATCCAAACATGATTCCACGAAATACAGTCCTGTCCTTTTAACCTTAGGATACGAGTATCCTCCCCTACATGGTCTTCGACAGGACCTCGGTCCACCTCCCGATGTCGAAGACGTTACGACGGGCTCCGTGGAGCGTTGGCAGCAGAGGATGCTGCGTTTGTCGGGGTTAAGGGACACTGCCGTTCGTCACCTTGAAGAGGCTGGCGAGCGACAGGCACATTATTATAATGAAGGTCGACGAGAGGTTCAGTTTTCTGAAGGAGATAAAGTTCTCATCCGAAACCGTCAATTGTCAAGTGCAGCCGAAAGCCGCACCTCTCGTCTGATTAAAAAGTACGATGGTCCTTACGTGGTGGCTAAGGTTCTGTCCCCAATCGTCTACGAGATAAAAGACGCAACGGGCCGAACCATCGGGAGACACCACGTAAGTGACATGAAATTGTTTCACGAATATGAACTAATCTCTGATTTCGACTCAACAGGAAATGGCCATGTTCAAGTCGGAAAGGTGGTTCGAGGAAGTGAGCCTCGACCCGAGCCCGCGCAACCTGATGCCGAGGACCCGACCGACCAGATCGCTGATCCTGAAAATTTGAGAAAGATATTATTTTGGTTTTGTAAAATTTGAGAAAGAAACTTGGAAGTGGAATTAAATATCAAAATTGGCAATTAAACTGTATTCTGTTGTTCATTCTATCTTCCCGAATAGCGATAAAGAAACCGAGCAATTTTTGGATCGAAAAGAAAAATGATCCTTTCCTGGAGTTTTTGGTGGTCAGATTATACGTTGCGCAATTGTTCGAGTACCGCTTTACGGTGCCTGTTTGACTCGATAAGTGAATATTGGACGAGATTTTTGAGAACGATTCCGCTTTGAAAGGGGTTTCCAAGTTTTCCCTGAAGATTTGGTGGTGATTCGAGGCAGCGTTGGACCAAGATACGAGTACTGGAATTGAGTCTCAGGGATTAATTGTTTAATTTGTATTTGTCATTTGGGTTCCGTGGCGAAGGGGCGGTGGACCGCAAAACGCCCCGTTACAACAGTCAGGACAACAGGACAATAGTCGTAAACGCTACAATCTGAGAGGTTTGCGATGAATTCGGTACTGTCAAACGGGGTTACTTTGTGTCGCCGGAACTACTTAGTGCAAAATTGTTTTTCGTGGATAATCAGTACTGAAAATCTGTGAGATAGTAATAGTAGTAATAGTAGTAGCAAAGCCTTGACAGATTTCAAAACGCACAAAAACACTATTTTGAATGAAAGTCCACTTTTTAATTCTATTTAAGGCGAATAAACAAAACAACAGACCTAACTATGTCGGTGTTTATGTTAATATTAATAGTAGCACTAGTAGAAACTCAAAAACTAGTAAAACTAGCAGAACTAGTATAATAGTATGATTAATGCAAATATTCAAGATGTGAAAAAAAAACAAAGCTTAAATGTGTAAAATTTGTGCAAACTATTCAAAAATTTAATAATTGTTGAAAAGAAATTTGTTTAAACGACTTACTTTTTAATTAAGCAATAAAATGTTGTTTAATCTCGTTACACTGAACACTCAGGAAAAAGAATATCCGGATCAAAATTATTTGCGTTGGGCCAATGCAAAAACCGTTCCGAACATTGTCCAAAAGGAATTTGTATTAGCACAATGCAAATTCAATTTCACTTGTAATGTTGTGTCAATGCAATGTGTCAATTGACGCAATGCATTTGTTGGTTACATTCCGTTCTATTTGACAAGATTTTGAAGTTAACAAACTGTCACTTTTATGGTTATGAAATTAATCGCTTGTGACCTACATTTTTGGCCTACTGGCCTAATTCGCGTTCACATGTCTGTTCGGGCGCGAGCGCCGTGAATCGCGTTCGATTCGGCGCGCGCCTGCGCAGTACGTATCCCTCGCGCTCGCGTTCTTGCCGGCGTCCCATGACGCCATTCCGTTTTTCTGCAACGTTCGGAGCATCACTCTGTTGATTGTCGCCTCGATTTTTCGAAGAGAGTAAGTCGCGCCGCGTGTGCTTTGTGCCCCGAGGACGACGACAGCCACCAAGCCGCCGACGCCACTACGGAGCAACCGGACAACGCGACTCGACGGTGTTTCTGCGAAGCCTAAATTTCGCAATGGCCGAGTAGACGCTACGAGGGGGATGGCCGCTGGGGTTGCATCAGGGGATCCGCCGCCACCCGGGGCTCGCTGCCCCGGGTTACAAAGTAAGTCGTAATGTTCTGATGGGCACCGGCCCTGGTCTCCGCGCGGTACGCGCCGGCGTTCGATCCGTTTGTCGAACGCCGTCTCAGTTATCTCCCCTCTCTCTCTCTCTCGCTCCGACACCCATGACAGGCGCAACGGCGTCTATTGTTGTCTCGCTCTGATTTGCGAGTCATGTTTGTTTCTGCCCGGATGGCATTTTGCTTGACATTTTCTGACGCACCGAAGTGCACATGAGTTAAAATAAATTCAGTTTCTTTTGTTTTCAGTCAAGTTTAGTTCAATTGAGTAGATTCGTTTAATTCAAGTAAATTTGGTTTTCTTTGATTTTTCTTTTAAATTACTTTCTTTTCATTTTCATTCAACGGGCACTAGGCCCATGTATTCTATACAGACCAGGCTCCACTAGGGAGTCCTGATGAATAAACTACACTTTTTCCCCATATGAATTGCGTGATTTTGTTCTGTCCTCACCCGTCATTTCCAGGTTTGTTGTGCTTCGGCCCGTGGGCAGTCCAGATCGCGCAAAAGTAAATGTTTCTTTTCAGTCATGTTTCTTGTTAATCTCAACTTGTTTTATTTTTCCGGACTCACACCGGTGAGCTCAGCTGGACTGACTCAGGACCCGAAGATTGTTTTGTTATTCAAGGGTTTGGTTGTTCTCGATAAAGACAACCTGGCGCTCAACTCCGACTGTCATTTATGTTTTATTTTTCAGTTTTCGACGATACGCGTACCGATCTCCCACCTTGGTCCTGGGAACCGAGACCAAGGTCGGATTTCGTGTTACACGCTTCTTAAAACTTTCTTAAAACATTTGCGATCAAGTGCTTCAAAAAAAGTTAAACGTTTTCAGTGAATATCTGAAATTACCGGAAAAAATGTTAGGATTCTAACATAGGCGGTAAGAGCACAAAAGAATTTGCTACTTGGAGCTCTGCGTGCGCAATTCCGTTGCAAAATTTTGAATAACTATTGCCAAGACAATTCAAAAGGGGGCAAAATTAGAGAAACATCCATAAAATAGGTGCGCTTCCAGGAGAGAGAAGGAAGGGTGTAGGTCGAGTGTGACGAAAGCGCACGATATTTGAGGGAAAGAGGGGGAAGGGGGGGGGTTAAAAGCAAAGTATACGTGCGTCAAATTTCGTAGAAAAGAAACGCAAAAAACAATAAAAAAAGAGCATGAAACGAATAAGTACCGATTAATCTTTAGCTCTTTGTGAAAATTAAAATTACAATAATAAAAGGCACAAAACTATCTACATTTTGAAAGAAAATTGTCTTAAAATTTCTTCGAATAACAATAAAAATGCAAACACAATATCGAAAAGCACTAAACGTAGTCCTAACCAACTGGTTTTGACTCTTTATTACAATCCAAAACACAATACCGAAAGTACAAAACTTTCCACATTTTTTTAACTCTTTAGACAAATAATTTTTAGTCTTGGGGGAAAAAATAGAAAAAAATTTTTTTTAAAAAAATTCTTTTATTTAACTTACAAAAAACAAACTAAAAAATGGAAATAAACAAATTAATCGAACTTAAAGTTACAGAATAAGGTAAGCACTAAGAAAAAAAATTATATTTACAAGAAAATTTTAACTAAAAGAATGGCGCATATTTTACAGTTCAGGACTTTTTCCTTTATTCCTTATCTTTTGAATCATAGAGTATTTTGCAGGATTATATGGTAAAAAGAAGTTTCACGAGGTTGAATTGCATATTACTTTTGTTTAATCACGAGTGTGTCCCACCGATTTAAAGAATCAAGGAGACACATTTGCAATAAAATTCTACGGTGTATTTGTAAAATTATGCAAGTATTTTAACAAAATTCTGAACAATGTTTACTTTTTTCCAATGTCTACATTATTTTTACAGTTTTTGATTCGGTCAATTCATTTTCTATGTAATAAGTAATTTTTTATTGACTGACTTAGATACATTGATTTAGAAGTGCGCCATTCTTTTATTTAAAATTTTCTTGTAAATATAAATTTTTTTTCTTAGTGCCTACTTAATTTTTTAGTTTTTTTTGAAAGTTAAATAAAAGAATTTTTAAAAAAAATTTTTTTTCTATTTTTTCACCCACGACTAAAAATTAAGAAGTTACAGTGGCATAAACCAACACGCAAATAAAACTTTATAAGAAAACAAATCAGACCTTAATGTGAATATGTAGTACAGTAAAAGGAATTGACAAACATCGAATTTGTGGGGATTGCCAGCGAAAAAAACATTTCACGATTATTTTCTTTAAAAGTCACATGATTGTGGCAATGATATTGTAATTCACTAACGTTTATTGTTTAATTAACTATTGTTGTTACTTTCTTATGAGTGAAAACAAACTGAAATTTGACATATTGACAACGTGAAGTTAGCTATTCGTATTAAATTCATGAAAATCTAAGGCAAAAGGGGTAGATTCATCCCCAAAACATGACTAACATGTATTTTCATCGGAACTGAACATGTGTTTGAATTTTCATTAAGATTGATAAAGTTTAAGTATAAAAATTTTGCATTGCAAGATTTCACGACACGGTGTACAAGTTGTACACCGTGTCTTGTTGGTGTACAAGAATTCAAAAATGATTATACGTGTCGGGTTCAGTTGATCGTAGATTTACATTCGAAAAATGATAAACAATGCAATTGTTGCAAAACCAACGAGAGAACTGCAAAAAAATCAACAAACCTGTAACGAAAAATGAAAATTTAAATCGAACGATTAAAAATAATTTTTTATTGTGTTCCATACGTTAGTTTTGCTTTGGTTTACGCAATTGCTTTGTAAAACGATAACTAAGAGCTAAAAAGGCTAATGGCATGTATTTTCGTGTTAGGTAATTTGTGCCCTTTTTTATTGTTATAAACTAGCATTTTTTTCCTTTTGCGTTTGTTAGCGTTGTGTTGTATATCGTGTTTGTAATCCTTTATAGCCGTTAAATTTCCGTGCGATTTGCTTATTTCATTTTTGTTTGTTTACTCGACGATGTATTTTTTTGTTGCACTTTTTAATTTTTCTAGATGACTAGTTGAATTTTGGTAATATCATACAAGAGTTTACGTAACCAATTTGTTATTTACATAATTTTGAATAAAAAGTTTGAAATACAAAATCATTTTACCAGTATTTTACATGGTTAACCTGATTATGACTTCGAACAATTTGACAATCCGTTAACTTCGATCGAAACATCAAATGTTCTTCATTGGTTTGTGTCAAATATAGTTTGCATTGGCGCTATGCATTTCTCTGTATGGACGAAAAATTATAAAAGAATTGTTCTAAAAGTTCCAAAATTTTGTGCCGAAAAAAATAACGTTTAAATAAAAAAACAAAATTTTGATTCAAATACTATTGCGTGTTAAGAATAGGATATTTCATCTGAATAAACATTATCTTTATTGAATATGATAAATAATGAATTTAGCTTTTTTGAATGAATTTAAACTTTTTTAAACACTCTATTCGAGTTATATAATCGTTCTTAAGCTAGATAATTTATATTTACACCTTCTTCTAGTATTTAAACTAAAAATTTACATTATAATGATAAAATTAAGGATTTGCACAAAGAAGCCCCAAGCGGGAGTAACTTTGTGATAAATAAAAAATCTTTACAAAAAGTCTAATATTTCTTGAAAATAGTCAAAAACGTTACATTAATTTTCTGTCAAAACAATAACTAAAACTAAACTCTGCTAGGACTCGAACAACGAGTCAACGACCCAGCAAGGAGTATCGCAAAAAGAATTTGAATTACTTTACATGGAAAAAAGCGAAAATGAGGATGCACTTTTGATTAATTCACCGAAGAGAAATTTGGCAAGTCTGAAGTCTCCTAGAGGGAGCTCGTCAAAGGGTTAACCAGGGCAGACCAAATACCACTTCTGGAGATACCGAAACCCAAGGTCAGCAGAACGATAACCGGATGGACATTTCCTTATCTTCTCCCTTCCAATCCCTTTCCAAACCATCCCAACCAGTTGGAGCAATCACTCGACATGAAAAGCTGTCGCCGAACATCGGATCCTTCTCGTCGCACAAAAAAAGTCGAGTCTTGGGCCAGTATGCAGTACGAGAACAACGTAACTCGAGCCGCTCAACTCTTGAACAGAACCAGGAAAAAAGCGACTCGCGAAGACCGATACTAGGAATCAGCGGAGACGACCGACAACCAACAAGTAAAGTTTACCAGAGTTTAAATCGTCGTTTTTGGGCTTGAAGAGGTCGTTTTTAAGCGTTAAAAGGCTCAAAAACGCGATTTCAGACTTCAAAATATCGTTTTTAAGCGTTTTACAGCTAAGAATCGCTATTTTAGACCGTTTTGAGTCCTTTTTCGCTAGTAGATTCTGCAATACAACCTCATCAATGCAGTAACCGAAACGCTGTTTGGCGTTGCTAAACAACACTATGTCTTCAGAGTTTCAATTTAGACCTTTCAAAACTGTGTTTTTGTGCAATTCCAAAATTAAAAACGCGTTCTTAGGCGTAAACAACGACGTTTTCGTATGCTTTATGGCTAGAAAACACGTTTGTATGCTTTTAAACGTGGTTTTTTCTTGAAAAAGCGTTTAAAGGCTCAAAATCGCAATTTCAGCAATCAAAACATCGTTTATGTGCGTTTTACAGCTGAAAACTGCTATTTCAGACCATTTTAAGTCCTCTTTAGCTATGAGATTATGCAAGCAGCAACGTCGATAAAGCAACCGAAGCGCTGTTTAGCAATGCTTAAGGGTGATATCTTTTCAAAGTTTTATATTATATGTTTAACTAGCTGAGCACCCGTGCTTCGCACGGGGCTCATCGTCGCCGCACTGTATAAACTGTAGAAGAACGTAGCAACATTTTGTTTGCAATGATATAAGTAATTTGAAATTTGGGTGGAAGAAATGATAAATCGGTAATTTTGCGCAAAGCGCGAGGAAAAACACACGTAAACGTGGTAAAACCTCGTTTATTTGGTGCTATAATCATTTGAAACAACGAACATGATATAATTACACTAATGCATTTTAGTATACGATATTTGGAGTTTTTTGGTTAGGAGCATATATGTGTAAGCTTTGAGGATCAGAAACACGCGAACAGGCCACATATAATTGTCCATGAGAAAAACACGGCTTTTCAAGGTGGACCCCAGCGACTTTCAGAGTTTGTCCCTGCGCTTTATTGATTGTCATGGCAAAGGCTAATCTGACCGGGAATTGCCTCCTTTTAAACTCGAACGGCAGGTCCGTTGGAAGAATTGGAATCTGAGGTATAATGACATGCGTTCCTTCATAGGCTCCATTCATTATTATACCTAAAAATTGTAAACAGTTGTGTAATAATTAATTGAACATGACAATACCATTGAAATTGTTTTAAAATACCTTTAATTATCCTGTCTCGAAGTTGAGTGATGCAGATTCGTGTTCCGTTGCATAGAAGTAGAGGGTTTAAATTCCGCAGTAGAAGAACTGGAACACCGACTTTCAATTTTAATATCTGCGATGGCACGCCAGGCAACTCCAAGGAGTTTAAGAACTCAACAGGATAATTCACCACATCATCCTGGTTCACCACAGAAGTGAAAGCAGTGTAAACCTTTTCGTCTCCAATGATTTCGGCCAATATCTTGTCATTTAATGCCGACACGACATCATTCGTGGGGGCTAAAATAGCCCTTTCGCATAACCAATTCTGCTGTTCGTGATTCTGCTGAATGTCAGGAAACACGGCAGCAATAAGGTCTTCAGTGGAATGTTCGATGCAGCAGAGATTTGGAGAGAGTGTAATGTTTCCATCGTTGTCTAGAGGCTCTAATCCATCACCGATTCGGAGAAGCAATGACGAAAAATTGGCAGCGTTTTCGTCATTATGAAGAAAAACTCTCATGTTTGTTGTGAGCGTGTGGAGGACTACGGCTTGCCATAATGGAGAACTCTTGATGCTAGCGTGAAGTTGATCAGCAGGAGTACCACGGGCTATAACTGGGAGGGTTTGTCGAAAGTCACCAGCTAGTATGACCACTAAACCTCCCATTGTACGATCATCATTCTGAAGATCTCTCAAGGTTCTGTCTAGTGCGTCTACAGCATTCTTATGGAAAGAAGATCTTTCATCCCAGACTATCAATTTGCACAAACGTAACATTCCAGCCTTGTCACTATTTTTGCTGATGTTACAAACTGGTGCCTCTTGATAATGCAAATTCAATGGAAGCTTCAAAACGCTATGTGCCTTTCGTCCGCCTTGTAACAATGTTGAAGCGTTACCAGTAGAGGCTAAAGCTATAGCTAATAGGCGATAACTCCTTACAGTGGATAGCAAAAGGTTCAGTAAATAAGTTTTGCCTGTTCCGCCGCAGGCATCGAGAAAAAATATGGCCGGATCATTAGCATCAACTTTTTCCATTACGGCATCATAGAAACATCTTTGGGCGTTATTAAGAGTAGGCAAAGCCGTTCGAACACCTACAGCAAGAGCGTCAGCATCGTAATTGAGCTGTACACGAACTTCATTGTTATGAAGAAAAGCTATTCTCGGTGCAGGTAGACCGTAATCAGCTACATGACGGCCTGAAAGTAAATGTATGTTTTATAATTTCGTATTAAGAAAGTTTGTTTCGGAGAGACATTTTTTTTTGAAGATGTATAAATACCTGATATTGAATAAACAATATCATCTATTAACTGAATGGCTTCGTCATAAATGATGTCATATGCTATACTGTTTGGTTGCTCTTGCTCTCGACGATGGAGTATATCCTCAGACATCTGATCCTTGAACATGTTCCAAAGTGCGAAAGGATTGGAAACTTCGCAGGAGGTTATAATGATGGAGAACAATGTCCTCAAATGGCTTGGATACCGAGTCAAAACCGCCTCTTGCATTGTCAGAGTCCAGTGATTATCGTTTTCCAGAAGACCGCGAACCTCACATGCCTCTCTGTACGTGAGATATTCTTCGCCGTCCACTGTTCGAAGAGCTGCGAATGATGCTGGTCCTCTTACAACTGTGAGTAACAATCTCAAGCAGAAACACTCAAACTTATTGGGATGAATGGCGTACATGCGTCCAATCGCAGCAGTCTGTTTTCTTCCAGGCCAGTTAGGAACATCTTCACCACGTCTCCGGGGATTCCAAGTTCTATCAGAATTATCCCAAGTGTAGTAAGTAGGAACTTCAGCATATAACAAAGTTTGAGCAAAATCTGATTCAACTGCGTTTTCCCATAATGCAAAGAAAACAGTGAGTGTTGTTTTTGGAGGCTGTTCGACGCGATGCTGCATATTTTCCTCGTTGAAATAAACACGTTGACCGTTTTCCAAGTGGACTTGTAAATGAACTACATTAGGAAAGCGTTCATGCATTGGAAAAGAAAGAAGTCGCCAAACAGCTTCATTGCTACTAATGTATCGTCCTGCCTGATAAGTGCGAACCTCATCTAATGGATTTATCTGCCTATCTGTGTGCCGAACTTGAAAAACGGCCTGATCGGATCCTTTGTTTATATAGGCACATATATACTTTATCGCCTTAACTGAATTGCAGCACTCAACGTTAATATGTCCGCCAAAAGATGTTGATAAAAATGGACAATATGGCACGACCCACCGGTTGTCGATAGTGACCTGTTGACCTTCATGTCCGTGGATATTGATGGTTGTTGTAAAGCCGCCATCTTCAGGACTGCGTCTTCTGTACGTTGGATATCCATTTGCGTTACTGACTGTTTCCTGGATTAAATCTTTTGGATATTGTTTGGTACAGCGGCCATTCTTCATGCAAGGTGACTGCATATTCATTTCTCCACATGGTCCATGAATCATGTGTTTTACAACGATTCTGTGAAGATTGGGATCTATTTCAGGGTCTGGAATTTTTGCTGAAATAATCCAATCGATGTCTGCTGGCCGAAGTTTTTGTTCAAGAAAGAGTAATAAATGGATGTGAGGGAGACCACGATTCTGCCACTCTATTGAGTATACGTATGCTGAAACAATACCAAAAACACGTCCTTCTGTGAGACACTTGAGAAATTTGATGACTTTCTGTCTGAAAACCCGGGCGATGATATCGTGTCTGTCCATAGCAGCTTGGCCCTGAAAAAGGGCAGATTTAATTTCGTCCCATGATGGATTGCATGTAAAAGTAATGAAGAGATCTGGCTTGCCATATTTCCGCACGATTGCCAAACCATCTTGAGTATACTCCGCCAAATATCGAGGACTGTTCACAAAAGTAGAAGGTAAAATAACCATTCTTCCGATGTCATTCGCATTGACAGCAGCATCAGCAACTACAGCATGTCTTAAATAAACGTACGCCTCCGATCGTAATCTCGCTTGATGAGTCGAAATATATCGGAGTCGTTCACTTTTCACTTTGGCGTACATATCAACCGAATATTGGATGAATAAATGTCTGAACCGCAATAGAGTGTTGAAATCTTGGTCACGAACTGCAATGCGAAATGCATAAAAATCCATTGCAGAAACCTTTTTAGCCATTGGTGCAAGAGTATGCGGATTGACCTACGGGATGTTTAACGTATATCCAGTTTGACCCTGCCACAACATCAAAGGATACTGTAAAGCGTCATAATAAGGATTGCAATCAAAAATTCGTTGAAGATGGTTATCCCGTGTATGCAACACTATATCTCGTTCATCTGAAACTCTTCCGACAATAATAGCAGCAACCTCGTCGACTGTTAGAGCGTTGTATCGTCCCGGGTGTTAACCAGCTGGTACTTGATCGCCACGAACTATGACTTTGTAGGAATCATCATTTCTGCGATCGATAGTTTCACTCGTTGTCGTGTCCGAGACCTTGATAGACGGTTCTAAAAATTTTAAAAGTTGTACTACCAATAAGAAGAAAATGTCACAATAACCAAAAGGAGCACCTACCTGTTGAACATCCTCGTCTTCCTCGGCTCGCACAACACGTAGAGCAGCAGCTTGTTTCGTAACTTCAGTTAAATGTGATTTTTTTTGGAGCGGCATATTGAAAATGTACAATCTGCAGTTCACTTACAAAATCATAACACTACTGAAGGCAGCATCAAAATAATGCCGAATTTCCGGTGAATAGTTCAATGAAAAGTTAGGTTCATGTTTATGTTTGGAAGAAAATATTTCAAACCGATTTTTTGTTGCAAGGTACGAAAATTTGAAGAGATCCGAGGTGTATTTTTATAAATAAAATTTATTTAGTAAGTGTTGAATCATAAAAAAGTGCGATTTTGACAAAACCGAAAATACATTTTTGCGAGTTTCGATGAATTAAATTTGAAAAATCGATTCTTTATATAGACTATTTTAATTGTGAGAGTTCGTAGATTCACCCTAACGCGCTTGAAATCGTTTCTATCCATTTTTTGAAGCGCCATTTCGACACAAACAAACAAACAAACAAACAGACAATCAAACATAGTTACATTTTATATATATAAGGATAAGTATTTTAGTGCGATTTCGAGCAGGAAAACCCGTTTCCAGGAGTAAAAACGACGTTTTCATATGTCTTCTGGCTAGAAAACGCTTTCGTAAGATTCAAGATGTCGTTTTCAGCCTCGAAATCGTTAGTTTTAAGCGTTTATTGGCTTAAAATTACGAGTTCAGACTTTAGAACAGTCTTTGGAAGTCTTCGAAATTTTCATTGAAACCCTAAAAACCGTGTTTAAGGACAATTGCTTTCTAAAAAACGCGTTTTCAGGAGTGAAAACAACATTTTCGTATGTTTTTCAGCTGGAGAACGCGTTTGTAGGCTTCCAAACGTTGTTTATGGGCTTAAAACGTTGTTTTCAACTGTTTTAAATCTCACAAATGCGATTGCAGAATTTAAAACATCGTTTACAGCGAAAAATATCTATTTAAGACCGTTTTGAGACCATATTTGCTATTAGATTCTGCAATACCCCAACATCGATGCAGCAAGCGATGCGCTGTTCTGCAAAGCTAACGGCAATATCACTTCGTAGTCGTAAAAATGATGTATTCGTATGTTTTCTAGCTAGAAAACGCGTTTTAAGGCATTAAACCGAAGTGTGCGGGCTCAAAACGTGGTTTTTAACCGTTCTAAAGCTCAAAAATGCGATTTTAGGCTTTAAGAGATTGCTTTGGTGCATATTTAGACAAAAATATATATTTTAGACCGTTTTAAGTCGTCTTTTGCTTTTGAATTTTGCAATACAGCTAAATCAATGCAGCAGCTAAGGATCTGTTCAGCGATGCTAAACGACAATATTTCTTCGAAAATTTTAATTGAAACCTTTAAAAAAAATGCGTTTTCAGTAAATCCGAGCTGTAGAACGAGTTTTTAGCCGTGGAAACAACGTTATTGCATGTTTTCTGGCTAAAAATTGTGTTTTGAGGCAATCTAACATCGTTTTTGAGCTTGAAACGATGTTTTTAACCGTTTTGAAGCTTAAAAATGCGCTCCTAGACTTCAGAACATCGTTTTTGTTTATTGTTTAGCGAACATAAACGGCAATATTTCTCTGAAATTTTGATCAAAACCTTAGAAAACTACATCTTTGGGCAAGTCCTAAGTAAAAAACGCGTTTTCAACTGTTAATTTTTTCTAGGTAGAAAACACGTTTGTAGGCTTCTAAACTTCGTTAAAAGGCTCAAAAAACGGGATTTCAGCCTGTAAAACATTTTTTTGTGTGTTTCGCAGCTTCAATACCGCTATTATATTCATTGTTGCTGTTATTAATTTATAACAATTTTTAGTTTATCATAAAAATTTGAATGATAAACAAATTTTTCATTTCTAAAGCACAATAGTCAATGAAATGGCTATTTTTGCATTGTATTGAGTGAAGTGATTTAAAGAAAAGTCAAACAAACAAAATGGTAAGTAAAACTGCATGCTGGTTGTTATAATATCTTTACGAATTTCTTTAACTAATTTCAATACCTCAATCCAAAATTATTTTAACCAATTTACCAGCGGTAAATAGTAATTGACAATAATAATTTAAGTGTTACGAATAAGCTCATCACGTGTAACTCAATATCTTTCGATTAATCAGAAATCACTCATTTATTTATTCTTGTTTTTTTTTTAAACTTCACGTCGTGATGCGTTAGACCGATTCTCTATGGACAGTGAATAATTCTGTTCAAACGTATACTTTCATACTAAAAAATGATTTTGAGATCGAAAAGAGAATAGTAAGAAAATCTTACGCGTCGTGATACTTATCTACATGCTGGTCTGCAACTGCGTCCTTTGGTATTCTATTGCTGATGGGAATTTGCCATGAGTCTTAAATATCTAAGAGCGATTCCTGCGAAAAAAATAAATTAGTTTTCTTCTTCCTCACAAACTATTCTTATAACTATTATTTATGTTTTGACTTTGTTCTACGGTGGCTTGACAGAATCATCCAAGATCCAACTACCAAAGTGATTCCATTGAGATAGAGCTAACGTGAACCAAACTTCTGAGTCAATTTTGTTCTCCAACGTACCTGTCAAAATATATTGGTTTAATAAATAAACATATTTAATGACTGCCTAGCAGCATCCCATAAGCATCATCTTCATTACATGCGAACAAAATCTAGCTTTTACAATTATCAGAAATTCTGAGCCACTTACATGGCACCTCACGTCAAATTCTATCTCCCTGTGCAGCTAAGACCTACGTTGCCGATCACACTACGCAATCAGTTCTACTGCCAAGTCCTACGATGGTATTTTACCATGTCATCAAATTATTAATTAAAACAAGCTCTATTAAAAACAAGAACTGTCGAGTGCTACTAAACCTTCACAACTAGTCAAGCTTCGACGGAACGGTTTGATTTTTGTGAAAATAAAATTGTATCATATATGACTGAATGTTGAAATAAAAATTATTTGACATATCATTTGCAGTATACATTGAAGTTTATGAGAAGAAAAAATGTGATTGAAGCGAATTTGTAGAGGATCTCCGGTTTCTTGTTAACGCAATCTATTCCTAAATCAAGTCTTACTAGGCTGCCAAGTTCTATGTTTCCAAAGGAACTATGAAACGAATCAAATTCGTCTGCCAAGTCCTACCATACCAATCCTCAATTTGCCACTAGTCCTACTATGTTGTCATGCCCTAAATTGTCCTTCTAAGTCCTAAAACAATTTAAAATGATGTTAAGCGTCACCAAATCTTCAAGACTAAGTTTCTAATACGTTAACTTCATTCTTCTTAGCACGATTTACTTTTCAAGTCCTACTTTTCCGGACGAACTATGCAACTAAATAAATTCATCTGCCAAGTACTACGATGCCAATCTCAGTTTGCCACTAGTCCTATACTATGCTGTCATGCCCTAAATTGCCCTCCGAACTCCTAAAACAACACAACAGATGTCAAGTGGCAACGAATCTTTATGACTAAGTTTCGTATCAATCAACTTCATTCGAACTTTCAAAACTAGCCAAATGTTTGAAGAATTCACTTGTACCTGACAAAATAATACTCTTTACCATTTACCTGATCGAGATTTTCGTAGTTGAAACAAAGTTTCATAGGTGCTTTGATAAGTCGGACCATCAATCATAAAGTAAACAATACTTTTTTGGCACAAATTAATTAATTTCAAAAATAGCCTTGACAAAGGAATGCCCTGTTACAATGCTTTTATTCGCTAAGATAGTTTCGTGTGATTAATCGGTAAGTTTGTTCGATTTTAGTAAACGCTCATAGCTCGACTCAAGTAGCAAAACTTTTTTTGTAAAAATAGACCTTAAAAATCGAAGTTGCTTTGTTGATAACTCTATCATGGAGAAGAAGACTACCTTGATAAACAAAACTTACCTTTACTCAATTCAGTCATAGAAATACATTGATATAACCTCCAACTTTTAAAAAGTTGTTAAAAGAAACAACTGTTGTTGTGCTGTGGTTAAAAGAAAATAATGGTATATTTTGCATTGAGATTTTACAACTAGCAACACTCTTAAAATACAGAAGATGAAAAAGAGCATAACCTTTGCTTAAAATTTCGCTATCGCCTGTTCTACAATAACAATTTTAAAACTATTTCTTCTCTTGATCTTGCGGTCGTGCTACTTGGAAACTTTCTTTTGACAGTTTTACATAACCTCTTTCACAATATGGCGTCGTTTTGCTCAGTAGGACCTGCAATTCAAATCACTAATCAGAAAACAAAAAATAAAAATGATAGATATATGATAAATAAAGAGTTTCCCTTATTAAATTTAATGTAACAAAGAAATTGGTTTTCAAGTCGTGCAGATGTAATGTACACAGTCCAAAAAATCTTGGGAATCATTTCGATTGGTACCATAGTTAGTAAAACTATAATCATAAATTATGTTTCATATTTTTTAGATTGTCGAAGAAATCAGATTACATTTAGTAGTGTAATTATTACACTTTTTTTATTTCTTGAACAATTTCACAAGTAGTGATATTTGTAGGTATATAATTATGTGGTGATAATTGTATCAAAATATGTAATGAAAATCATACATTAGGACTTCTATTTAAACTTTACATCAATTTTCAATGTTTGAGATAAAATCAAAATAGCAAAGGTGCATTAGTACTGATAGGAGAGAGCCCGAGGGAAAGACTCCGGGCGATTCCGGATAAAAAGTCCCGGAAATACCCGGAGTTGTGCAACGTAAGTGCCGGAAAGTCCCGGAATACTCGTGCCGGAAAGTCTCGGAAAGTTACGGAGAATGTGACGCGTTTAAAAAAAGTTAATAGTAATCAAGGAAAACATAAAATATGCATAATAAATATAAAATTATGCAGATTTTGCATTGAAAAAATGTTCAAAAAAAAAATTCAACCAGTCGCGGCTTCACTTCCGTTGCACGAGATGTCGAGCGAGAATCAAACCCACGACGCTCAAAATCTCAGGGTGTCGGACTGTGCGCTTACCAATGTGGCCAGCATCGGTAGACTGTAAGTGCTACACTTTTTGCAATGCTGGCTCTTCCGTACAGTTGTGTGCACGGACTCGCGCGTCGCACACTGGACGGATTTTTTAATAATGTTGGTCGAGTGCAAGCTAATGATGGTAATAAGTTTTATACATATTTAATATTCAGTATTCATGATCATTTATTATTTATATTCGTTCTGTTTTTTGAACGAATGAATTTTTTCAATTTATGAAAAATTTATGAAATATTATAAGGCAATTTTATGAATTGCCTTTTCATAAATCATTCTTTGTTAACAATCAAATTTAACCAAATAACTAAATTATGAAATTGAAAAGCAGTTCATTCATTCATTTTTCAAAGAATTAATTATTTATTCTTGCATAGGAAATAACTAACGCAGATATGTTGTGTTACGAACTAAAATTTAAACTTTTTAATCTTATTATTCCAGTACGAAGGAGAGGTTTTCAGGTAGATAGTAAAATTCAATTGTTAAATATAAGAGTTTTTTATGGAAAAGCCAATGGTTAACGAAGATTTGTTTATAAGAAATTTAATTACTCACTTATGTTTCTTTCTGAAAAATCAATTGTTAATTAACGGTAGTTGATAAAAAATCAATCATTTAGTATCATTTGTTAATAAATATTCATGAATATGTAAATATTAATAAATATTAGTAAACAAATAATGTTAAGTATCAATAAAACTAATTTACATCGTTAGCTTGCACTCTACCAACATTATTGAAAAATCCGTCCAGTGTGTGCCGCGCGAGTCCGTGCGCACAACTGTACGGAAGAGCCAGCATTGCAAAAAGTGTAGCACTTACAGTCTACCGATGCTGGCCACATTGGTATGCGCACAGTCCGACACCCTGAGATTTTGAGCGTCGCGGGTTCGATTCTCGCTCGACATCTCGTGTAACGGAAGTGAAGCCGCGACTGGTTGAGTTTTTTTTTTTGAACATTTGATCAATGCAAAATCTGCATAATTTTATATTTATTATGCATATTTTATGTTTTCCTTGATTACTATTAACTTTTTTTAACTCGTCACATTCTCCGTAACTTTCCGAGACTTTCCGGCACGAGTATTCCGGGACTTTCCGGCACTTACGTTGCACAACTGCGGGTATTTCCGGGATTTTTTATCCGGAATCTCCCGGAGTCTTTCCCTCGGGAGCACTGTAGGAACTTGGCCACAGATACAGTGCAGAAGCTTGTGGCGGTTGAGACTCAAGAACTTGGAGTGTCATACGCTGAGGAATTTTTTCCATAAAAAATTCCTGATGATGGGACAGGCCCGTAAGCAGCTCCGGATTGATTTAAACCATAATTGATTCCAGATGAATAAACATTAACTGGTGGTTGTTCCACGTACCGAATAAAGTGGATTACCATTAAGTAGGAGGTTGAGATATATTGAATTGACGAGCCCCGTGTGAGTTGTTATGAAATACAGGCACAAGTATGTAGTAGTCAAAGCGTGCTCTTGAGTAGTCCTAAAGTGAGCACCATGGCTGAAGCCAGGATAAGAAAGCAATCTGCACCAGTTGGAATCTGTAGTCAGCTCGAGGTGGATAAGGTCCAAAAAATTGCCAGGTAGAGGACGTGCAAAGGAGGGGACAGGGAAAGTAGAAGGAGAAGACAAGGTAGGTCTGTGAGCTGTGCCAGGACCATAATGAGAGTTAGGCTGTAACGTTTCATTAGATTAACTGACCGGAAAGACAAGTCTACCCATATTTATAGTCAACGGTCTGCGGCGACAATCAACTGATGCGCATGCGCGTTGCGGCGAGAGCCTTGTTGACAACTTTCATTCTTTAAATTACATGAATTTTTGACTTAGATCGGCGAAACTGCCCTGATAGATCGATTTCTTATTAATCAACTCAATTTCTTATCACAAACTTTTTTCAGTTAAACGAATATTTAAATTAGTATTAAAGTCGCAAAGATCGGCTGATTGTTGTCGCCGGCCGGTGTGTTGGCGCTTGCAAGCTCGCCACGACCTGTCAACTCGCAACTTCAATCATTAATAAAATCAGTTCTAGTTGCAAAACAAATTACATAAACGTGATCAGCGTGATTAATAGACAATTTTGATACTTTGTTTTATTTAATTCAATTAAAAATAAAAAATTTTCATTTCTAATTTTCTGATTGGCACGGTAAAGTGCGAGCGGCGCTCTGATTGGTCAACGGGAACAAAGTAAGGGAAACGCTGCACAATCGTGCAGGATTCTGAGAATTGGCCACCCCGCTCACTATTGGTGCGCTGAGGTCGACCTAAAAGGCACAATAGTGGGCGAAGTGGCCGAAATCTTCACTTGCGGTTGAGAGACCGTGCTTTAAACAACGCTCCCGAGTGTGTCTCGCGCGCGACCCAGTGTTTATAGTGCCCAGGTGGATAACCTCAAATAGGCTACGGAGCAGAGGATTTTGCGTCAGAGGCGAAAGCCTCTGGCGCAATGTAACGCAAATGGAAATTTCTGATTTTTGCTATTTGATTGTTTTGATAATTTATTATTTATTTATTATTATTCATTACAATGATCTGGAGGATATCTCCGTATACATGGGAGTTCGTTTTAATCATAATATTACATGTCGATCAGTTGGATTATTTTCGTGAATTCGTTTATAAAGTAAAAAAGACAGTTTAATTTTTCGTTCGTGATATTTGATAAAATAAACGCAACTAAGACGGATAGCGATTGATTCGAAGTTTCTCGCATAAAATGATATAAATATTTTGATCGAGGTACCGCAAAGATGGGACATTTAAAAAAGATATGTTTCAAATCGAAAGGTTCATTCAAGTTACAAGAGGAGTTATTACCAGAATTCAACACGTATTTTTGGTCTTCTAAATACAGATTAGTACGCTCAAAATTAAACAGTCTCAATTGCGCTACAGATCTCAGTTATTTTATGTTTGTTGTGTAAAATATATAATCTAGTTTCGATTCTCGTTGAGTGATCGTATGGTATAAAGGAGTATACGATGAATTTACAATTCTCTGCGTATCACGAATTTCAAGAGCACTTTTCAACGTAGCTAATACTTTTTCTCTCATCTTTTTTGCTAATTGCGCGTCTCGTTGTATCCAAACATTTTCAGTTTCAGTATCGTACAATAGTTTTTTCAAAAGATCAGCCCAATTGTCTTGGATCACATTTTCATTTATATTGTTTTTTAGAAGTTCGTAACAAATGCGGGGTAATCCTTCTGGAGGCATTGCAATAAGCTTCGTCCACCAGTCGTACATGGATTTCAAAATAAAATATTCTATTGGAAGTCTTTGAGTTTCTTTTCTCACCATATAATTTGGAGTTGTTCTCGACAGGTGGAGTAAGCTTTTGAAATACCTTGACTGGACTGTTTCCAGGATGTCCGCATGGGCATATGCCCACATTTCGCTCGCATATAGCAACACTGATTTGGAACAGGAATCGAATAATGTGCTTTTCGCAGGCCACGCATCAGATCTCGAAGCAGCAAGTATCGATAGCGCTTTTCCCGCCGCCAAATGTGATTTCTTGACAGTTTCGCTTGTGTGAAAAGTAAATTTTCCCGAGCTAGTGAAATTAACTCCCAGATATTTAACCATTTTGACATAATCAACGGGCGTGTTTTGGTAGTATAAAGTACGCAGTTTTTTCGGTCTACCCTTAAAAAAGTACAAAATGTTGGTCTTGCTAGCGTTAACAATAAGATCATTACTTTCACAATATCTGTACAAGTCATCAAGTTTGTCTTGACAATCTGTAGTAGAACTGGCGAAAATCACAGTATCATCGGCAAAGGTTGTTAATAAAATATCGGTATTCCCCACTTTAACTCCTTTGTGTCCTTTATTCGCGAAAAAAGGTTTTAAGTCGCTTGTATATAAAGTGTATAAAAGTGGGCTCAACACATCGCCCTGTAAAACCCCTTTTGTTATTTTAATCGTCTCAGAAAGTTGATCATTCACACTCAATGTCAGTTTTGCTTGGTCGTACATTTTTTGTTGTACATTTTTGTAAATTTTCCATTTATTCCCAGATGATCGAGTTTTTGGAATGATGTGTCATGCGGAACAGTATCAAACGCCTTTTTATAGTCAACGAAAATACCTAAGAGCATTTTTCTATTAATTACACGTTGTATATCAATAATACACCGGAGAATAAATAAGTTATCGACGCAAGATCGGTTTCTACGAAAGCCGCATTGTTCTTCGGGTAAAAGGTTTTCTCTCTCTGTCAGTTCGTACAGTCTTTTATTAAGAATAAACATTAGTAACTTAAGGGCAGTGTTTTCGAGCGCAATCGGGCGATAATTGCCAGGGTCGAGTTTGTCACCTTTGTTATAAATAAGTTTAACCATAGACTGACACCATTCGCCCAGTATGAACTCCTCTCGACGAAAAAAGTTAAACATATTCAAAATGTAATGCGTCCAAGGTGGAGTGAGGAATTTAAAGCATTCATTGGGTATCTCGTCTGGGCCTGGTGATTTATCGGTTTTAAGGTGTATGATAGCTCGTTCTAACTCTTCGAGCGTTATCGGTTCATCAAGGACACCATGAATTGTCGCCGCAAAAATTGATCTAATGGGTGGTGAAGGAGTATAAGTTTGTTTAAAAAAGTTTACACATGCTTCCATCGAAATTTCCAGTTTAATTTTACCCGTTCTCTCAGTAAACTTCTTAACTGTTTGCCAAATTTCTTTCGCGTTCTTTACTTGTCTCATTTTAATTAGCATATCTTGTTTTTATAATTAATTAAGTATTTTTATATAAAAAAAGTAATTAAAGTCGTGAGTTGACAGCCAACAACAAAAACACTAACGCCCTCTGGCGGATCGCCACCCGGCAGACTTTAAACACAAATAAAAAATAAAATATGCTGTCAAAACTTCTGAAATTACTATTTAAATAAGGAGGAGAGTCTAATTTAATTTTCTAACTAATTAGTTTTAGTCCAGGATAACTTAAAAAAAGTTTTTAATATGAAAACAAAAGGTAAACAAAGCATTGATTATTGGCTTGGAGCGGTCGGTAATGCCGCATTCTATTTTATTGAGTTATGGTTTGACAGCCGTTTGGTTAGTTTGTAAGAATTGGCGGAGTGAAACGTTGCACCTAACCCCCAAATGAAAGGAAACAAAAAAAATTTTTTTGTGTTTCATTTTTAATAAACAATCTAGGGAAACAAAACATTTGTACATTGATTATTAGAATAGTTAAAAGTTTAGTAGGTTAACAATCTATACAAAAGAAACAAACAAGAATTTACAATAATGATCATAGTTTTTTTTATGTGACTCTATATAAACTAATCAAATCTCACAGTTTTGACTAACTTTTTATCGATTGATTTGAGTCTATCTTATTCTTTCCAGGTTTCACATTTTTGTTGTATTTATTAATTTATTTCTTTTATTATTTTTTTTAAATTATTTTTCATATATTAGATATGTAGGTAACAAGGTAAGTAGGTATAAAAAGGTAAGTATATGAAAGAATAAGTATCAAAAGGTGAGTGACACTTATCAGTATCTTGGTTTCTTCTAGGTCGCGCCAATTTGCAGGATCCGAGGTAGTAGGTAGGTTGTGTAACCAGTTCCCTATCAAAAAATCATACGATCGAATCTCTGTTCAATTTAATTATTATTTGATGCAATAATGTTGACGCGAATTCGCTTTTCAATTGTTTAATTGTTCGATCGAATTATCATTTCATCAATGAATTGTTCAATCGAACGACTTTTTTACAACAATACTTTTCGATCGAACAATTTATCGACCAAATGAGTCTTCTTTCAAATGCGTGTTCCCTTAAATGAGTCTCCAATCAAATTAATTTTTTATCATTTTATATGTTTTACCATTTGATTATACAACCACTTTACATCCCGGCTCCTTGTCGCCGTCCAGCTGCACCTGGTTACCTAAAAATAGAAAACTAATAAATGAAAAAAACAAACAATTGATTATAAATAAATAACACAAACAAATCGTCACACACAAACATATCGAACTTACCTAGAATACTTGTAAATCAACCGGAGCAAACAACGAACACGACTTTACTCACGACTGACAACAACCGAACATAACCTCAAACTGTCTGAAAGCGGTAAACAAAGATGGCGACTGCGGCACTTATATTTAAACTTAGAGATTGAATAATGAATTGATCTTTCAATGAATGTGATTGTTAAACAATCCAAATTGTTTATAAAACAGTTTATATTATTTTTATAAGTTCGAAATGTACAAATCTAAGATAACGGCAAAACAAGTTGAACAAATTTGTGGGTTATGTCGAAAAATAATTTTTAAGGTTAGAAAATTAACTCGCCGCTAGGTGGCGCATATCTTTCTCGCAATAAGAGTGACAAAATGGCATTACCTGCTAGGTGGCCAACGGTTTTTTTGGTTTTTTTGGGTGAAATCAGGCTCGGTCCTTTCTCATTATTGAAAGTCCAGTTTCCTAAAAAAGGAAATAAGCAGATCTTCTGAAAGTCTAAATTCCATAAAGGAACGAGGCATTTCCAGCAGTATTTTTTCAGAAAGTCATTTCCTGTAAAAGGATCTCAAAATTTGCCGCTTTTTTTTTTAAAATCTGCCGAAAAATAAAAAATAAGAGCCAACATAAGGGTAAGTCTTGCAATCAATTGATATCACCCGTCATTTCCGTACATGAAAATGCACCAAGTCTCAATTCAATTCTTAGAATTCTAACCGTCCAAAAGCTGGTCTCCGTCTTGCCGTGTCAATAAATTAGCGAATAAGAGCTTTATAATAGTTCAAAAAGGCCATCAAGCAGGTTAATCCATTTCTCTGGACAACTTTACGTACTGTCCTGTTGTTTTTCAACGAATTAAGGTAGTATTACTTTTTCAAATAGAGGTTGCATCAAACCTGAAAGTTCGTTTTTTCGTAATTCAGAGTCAATTTTCTTTCCCGGGTCTAACAATTAAAAGCGACGTTTTTCTTTTTTTAGCATTGTTGATTTAAACAATTTTAATCTGTAAAATAGGGAACAACAATTGTATTCATTTTTTGCATCAAAACATTGTCATTTTCTAAAAAAAAAGGTCTTATCATTCCAAAAATCCCAAAACCGTGGAATGTTGCATTGGCGCCCAACGTGGGGCGCGACTTTAACACTAGGGAGACCTCGTACGTAAATTTTACGTCTTTCAATATTCACTTCTTCACCATTCTGGTTAGGTTTGATGAAACAATTTTTCCTTTGGTGACTTTTCATCATTTTTGATTCTCTTAAAAATGACGTTAAAATTTTTTTGATATGTTAAATAGAATTTGAGAAAAAATCGATTCTACGTAAAAGGACCGGAGTACGTAAATTTTACGTCATTCCACGGCAACACATATTGAATCGTTGTTTTTTTGTTAATAAATAAACAATCAGCTTCGGACATGTTTATGGGACTATTTAACAATAATATTCGTTATAATTAATTGCTTTCATTATGTTTATAGCAAATTGCGATTAATTTTTTTTTCAAAACAAACATCCGGAACAAAAAAGAAGGTCTGCGAAGTACCGACGAGTATTGTGGCTTTTTATTGAAAAAACAATTGTTTATAACAATAGAATTATAGTTATGTTAATAAAAAGTTAATTAAAGCACTTATTTGAATATAACTAATGCTGAAATATTTATATAAATAGTTACAACATCGAAAAATCATGAAGACGGAAAATTCACGTACTCCGGTCCTTTAAGGCAAATCTCGGTCCTCCTAGTGTTAAAAAAAAAATAAAAAACAAAAGAAAATTAACTCAAAATCCTAAAAAATAAAAGCATGAAGTGGTATCTGAAGCTCAAAACAACACATAGCAAAGAATTTCAAATAAGTTAGGTTATGTTTGCCCGGTATTCAAAATTGAAATTGTGAATTTGAAGTACAAGTAAGAAATACCAACTTGAGAAAAATTTTGGTGGGGAAATTGAAAGTTCAAGAACAAAAAATGGTGAAAAGTAATTTTTGGTTCACGGTCGATAATTTCGTGAACATAAGGGGCATTTTAACCGGGAAATTTGAAAATTTGAATCAATTGAAGAACAAAAAGCTGCTGAAAAGCAATTTTTGGTTCAAAATTAATAAATTTGTTAACGAAAGGACTATTTTCAGATCACAAATAGCATTTTGAGCGGGAAATTTTATAATGTCAAGTAATTAATGAACGAAAAATTCCAAAGAGGTGATTTTTAGTGCAAAATTGATAATTTTATTCACAATGAACTTCAAAAAAATATATTTATGCGGGAAAACTCAAAACTTTGATAATAATTGAGGGAAGATTTCAATTCTTTGATAGTAATAAATTAAGATTAATTGCGATTAACACTTTCGACAACATCTAACGATATTTTCGCGGAAATTCGAAATTTCACTGTAAAAATAGCGTGAAAAAAAAACTCTTTTAACTAAAATGCCGTCCAAAAAGACAATTCTGACAATCGAATAAATAGATTCTGATACAAATTCTTACCGTTCGACCTCGGAGCCAATTACTAGAGAAGTAACTAATCCGGGAGCCCAAAATGTGCCACCTCAACCCCTATTGCCGCCCATTATTTCAGAAAAGGTTAATTTCTAACCCTACATAACCCTCAAAGAGGTTATTTAGCAAAAATCTTAGTTGAGAAAGGTTAGTTTAGACTTAAATCTGGACAAGGGCTTAGAAAAATCCCTAGAAAAGCCAAAAGCATCGAAAAGGTTTAGTGTCCCTTCCAAAACTGCCAAACCGCATTCAAAAACTACCCCGAAAGTAGTTTCAAATGATGGGGAAGATGACTTACAGCAGTATGAGTCGGGTGCTTCGTCCAAAAGCACGCGTTCGCATAAAAAAGAGGTTCCTGCCAGCGACAGAGTGTTGAGATCTTCTTTAGAGCTGGACAAAGCTATGGATGAATTGAGGCAAAAGCTCGCAGAAGCTAAGGAAGCCCGGAAAACGTCGGAGGAAGGCCTCAAGAAAAACAGTAAATCCCAAAAGGAGCTCGAACAGAGGGTCCACGAGGAACTGAGGAATATGGAGGATATCCGATTGGAACATGAGGAAGCTATTGACGGGAAAAATCCAGGACACCACATGGACGATAAATGGGGTTTTGGACGAGCACCAGATGATAGTCAAGCACATCATAAATCTCGAGAAAAAGATAAAAGAACAAGAGGAAAAAATTGACAGGATCACAGGGCGTGTTCCAGCCGCCAGCGTCTTGCCAGAGTTGCCTAGAATTTTTTCAAACTGCAACTGCAGTTTGAAAGGAACGGCCGGTGATTGATGGAGCCTGGTAAAAGCAGACGTAATGAATTTTGAACTCTTCGAATCTGCTTTTAAACGTCGATACTGAAACCAGACAATCCAGAACAAAGTAAGGGAAAACTTGTGATTTGGGTGGCACGACTCCCCAGGAAACTTCTCTCATGTCAAATATGCAACCAGGAAAATTGGTTTGGCGAAAGATTTGGATGATGCATACAGCACATCTGACATTATCCGATCTTTGTCGCCTCATTTTGGCACTGATGTTCAGAGGTCTGTTTTAATAAGTGGAGAATTAGACCTGAAAAACTTTTCAGATCTGCTTGACACTTTTGATCAGGCAGGTCGAGTTAAGGGCCCCCGAAACTTTTCAAATTTACGAAACGCGAATTTTGAAAGACGAGACGATAACTTCTCAAATTCCGGAGGGGGGGGCAACAGTCAAAATAATGACCAACAATACCTGGATTTACGAGAATTTGAGAGAGATGATAGACGTCCTCGCTAGCAAAACGGTCAAAATAACGGAAACTAACGACGATATGGCAATTATCAACGAAATGATCGATTACAACTATTACCGACAAAATTATTTGAATTATAATAACAATTTTTCTTTAGAGCAACCAAAGAACGGCAACAGACAGAACAACGGCAACCGACAAAACTACGAAGGACAAAAAATGACGGACAGAATTATAGAAATGGCGGAAATAGGAACTATAAAGACAGACGGGATGATGGAAATTTCAATGATCGTCGCGATTATGATTAACGTCGCGACAACAGGTACAACGAAGATAACAGGCAATATCAGAACTGCGAAGATGATCGCGGTAATTACAGAAATAACCGCGATGATCGCGGAACGAAAGTCTAGACGCAAGGTGCATAGATCAACTCTGTCAAGCTGAGCAAAACTTGAAAGAAAGCTCAGAGGAAGGGAATCCTTTTGCAAACCACCAGGAAAGTTGGAGCAACCTGCAATAGTAACTCCAAAGTTTCCTGAACAAAAAACCGAACAACTTCACTTTGAAAACGTTTCAGTACATGAAAACAAAATCAATAAGGTTTAGAAGGAACCTGAATTTAAAAATAAAAAAATTTTGGAATCTGGTGCAGGTGAATCGATAAACCTGTATGAAATTAACATAGACAACAAGTCTAAAAAATGTCCGAGAATCCAAGTTCAGGTGCATAGTGTAAATGTTAAAGCACTCATTGATACAGGCAGAATTACGTGTATTTCTAAATATGTTTATAACGAACATCACAAATTGTTTGAGGAATGCTTACCAATCGTTGGTGTAACGGTTACACGGGCCTCGGGTGGAAGGCCAGTCAAAGTAAAGACACTAATCTATGCAAAAATTACAGTTAACGAACTCTCAATTTATAGTACGGTGTAGTCCCAACATTAAACGAGAATTACATCTTGAAAATCGATTTGATGAGAATCATGAAAAATTACATAGATGTTGGTCACGATTTAATCGGGTTTTACAGTGGAAATGAAGAGAAAGTTGAAGTTAAGTTTGTGGTTGAGAATCAAGATGTTTCAATGGCCATTTATTTGTTGGAATCTAACCGGAAGGATAGCATAGGGCTTTCAGACGAGGAAATTACGGAAAAATTAAAAGATTGCCCCTGTATCAGTGAGGAGCAAAATACGAAGTTTCGCGAATTAATCTTCAAATGCAAAGATGTTTTCAGTAAAAGGTCAGGTCAAATAAGTGCATACGAGCACCGCCTGGAAGTGGTTGAACACACACCTTTTCACGCAAAATCTTACCCTGTACCTGACGAATATTGCTGGTCTTCTCACGGTGCGGTGGGATGATCACTATTGACCGTACTGTGGGTTTGCCCACTTATGCCGCTGCTACTGCTGTTGCCCCATTGTCGGAGTCCTCGTCCGTCGAAACTTGCCCAACAGGTCCAGTACTTGCTCTTCCAGAGCACGTTGCTTCTCCTGCGCCTTCTGCCTTTTGGAGATCAGTTTGGGTCTCGGCTCTGGGGCTGCTGGTCGGCCAGAAACGCATTTGATGGGCAAACGTCGCGTGCCTGTTAGCGGTCGGCTTGGAGCAGTTCGATGTCTCACGGTGGGCTCGGCCGGCAGAGTGTCCTGCGCAACGACAGCTGGAGGGCCAGCTGGTGAGGGAACTTTCTCCATGGGAGTCTCGACGGCAGCTGGTAGGCCAACTGGTGAGGGGACTTTCTCCATCACTGTAGCCTGCTCCTCGACTAGGTTCGGGAGTTGAACCGTCGGCTCGCTGGTGTCCATGGCGCTGACGTTGTCGTCTATCAGCGCAGCTGCCGCCTCGATCTCAGGGTCCTCTGTCTCGCTCACGTCGCTGACGGCTATGTCTAAGCCTGAAGATGACATCGTGATACTGTAGCAAAGAGAGACCAATGTAAGTCGATGTAGAACACCATGACTTATCGAGCATACAAGCATATAGGCAGAAAAGCATAGCAGTAAGGCGATTGTAAGACATTGCATGTAAAGCCATTGTAAGAGTTGTATGAAGTTTGAGGTATATCAAACAAGTAGGAGACAAGAAATGTGTGGTTTTCATGTGAGTATGGTTATTAACTACAGAGTATGAGTGCTTGAGTATGAGGTTCAGCGTGCAAGGATGGCGTAGCTTAGTGTTCTACAGGCAACTTGCAAGGTTCGGTGATTGGTCTTACTAAAGTTGTTGATCCCGTCTTGATCTTCTCGTGTCGTACAAGTCCATCTCGTCCGGGTTGAGCTTCAATGACCTGCGCTAGTTTCCAATGGCCAGGTGCGCTCATCGCCTCTCGAACAATCACCACGTCGCCAACTTGTAGATTTAGAGACTCTTCTTGCCACTTCGTACGCTTCTGTAGTTGTTGGATGTACTCCGTCCTCCAACGGTTCCAAAAGGTTTGCACCATTCTGGATACTTCTTGCCACCTATTTAAAAGATTAGGGTTCAAATCTAAGAGGTTTACCTCTGGTACATGCAATAGTGGTGAACCGACTAGGAAGTGTCTATCTGTCAGTGCTGGACCATCCGTGGGGTCGTCTGTCACTGGCGTGAGGGGTCTCGAGTTGAGACATGCCTCAATGCGACAGATTAAGGTTCTCATCTCTTCCCAGGTGGGTTTGAACTCACCCATGATCCTGTGGAGATGATCTTTAACTGCTTTAACCGCAGCTTCCCACAGGCCTTCTTGTTGAGGTGCCTTTGGTGGGATGAAAAACCACTCAATACCTTGGGTCGCCAGTTTGTTTGTAACATCTGGATCCTTTGAAATAGTTTTGTAAGCCTTTTGTAATTCCGTGTCGGCTTCTTAATAGTAGGTCGCACAATCACTGTAGATCGTATTCGGCAGACCTCTTCCGGCTGTGAAACAGTCTAGCGCAGCCAGGAATGATTTTGTTGTGAAAAAGTCAACGACTTCCAAGTGCATCGCCCTTGTAGCGAAACATACAAAGACTAATAGTCATACTTTGTGTACTTTGTAACCGCGTCCTGTTGCATTGCGCATCATGTAAGGACCAGCGTAATAGACGCCTACGTGCGCGAAGGGTCTGTCTTGTGAGCATCTTGCAGTTGGCAATGGGGCCATCTTCTGCATCTGTTTATTGCGAACGCTAACTACGCACTTGCTTATTACCGTTTTTACCATGTTTCTGGCATGTATTATCCAAAAACGTTGTCGCAATATTGTCAGCGTTGCCTGTGTACCACCATGTAGCACTTTCTCGTGGCAATGGTAAGCCAATAACTTGTGACTCTGCACTGTGGTAGGATGATGGGATGCTTTTCATCGAATGTCATTTTTTCCGCGAACTCCATGCCTCCCACTCCAACTCCCACCCTTAAAATGCCATTGTTGTCTAACATGGGATTTAATTGGTACAACGCTTATTTTTTGCTGACTAAAACTTTTTGTGTTCATGCAGTTATTTCATCTGCAAAGTACAGTTGCTGCAGCTGTCGAAAGATAAATAATTCCGCTTTCTGTATGAGGTCTCTGGACAAAAACAGATATCCCTCTTCTGGGACTGATGGTTGGGACACATCGATCTCGGGTGGCGTTTTACTTTTTTGAACTTGTTCTCGTACTTTTTGTACGAATTTTGCCCAGTAGGCAAGAGCGCGTAGTAATTTATCCCATCTGAAATGTCTCGTCAGATAGAATAGTAACTTTTGCTCAACCACATGACGGAATACGGCTTTGCTCCTTTGTTCCCGCAAGGTCTGCTCCTCGATGACTTTTTGTTCATCTAGGGTGATATCTGCCGTATCTCCATCCGATAATTTTGGTCCATGCCACCATTGATCAGAGCTGATTATTGCTTCGACGCTGAGACCGCGTGAATTTAAATCTGCTAGATTTTGTTTGGTAGTCACATGTCGCCATTTCACGTGAGGCAGTGTAGTCTGTATGTCGCCTACTTTGTTTGCAACAAACACTTTACAATTTTACGCATGATTCTCCAACGAGCTGAGTACGATACATGAGTCTGTGTAGCATATGACTTCATCGATCTGAATAGTCAATACATATCTCACGCGAGCTACAAGCTCTGCGAGCAGTGCCGCTGCACTTTATTCTAAACGTGAGATGCTCATCGTTTTGACTGGGGCGATTCTCGTTTTTGCTGTCAGTAGATCAGATTTGGTTTCTCCATCTTCGTACTCTTGGTACACGTAGACTGCAGCTGCATATGCCCTGCTGGATGCATCTGCGAATCCTACCAGCTTCACTCGGTTCAGTTTTTCATCTCTCCCGACATAGCGTGGAATCTTTAACTGTTGTAATTGTTTCAGTTCACTGGAGATTTGAATCCATTCCTGCTCTACACTTTCTGGTAGCTTGTCGTCCCAGTCGGTTTTAAGTAACCGAAGTGATTGCATCAAGATTTTTGCTCGCACGACGTAAGGAGAGAGGAAGCCTAGCGGGTCAAACAAACTAGCTGTTCGAGACAGTATGGTCCTTTTCGTAATTTCTGTCTTGAAGTTACTTGTTGATATCATGAAGACATCTTCTTTCACTGACCACTGTATTCCAAGGATCTTTTTCAAGTTATCCTCTGGCTGCAAGAGTAGTTTATCTGAAGTTCCATTTTTTACTGGTAGCAGTTCTGGGCAGTTTGATACCCACTTGCGTGGCCCAAGTTTACCGCGTTTGAGCATCTGATCTACTTGATCTCGAAGAATTATGGCTTCTTCTTTTGTATGTGCTCCCATGTGCACGTCATCGACGTATGTTTGTTTATCCAATACTTGTTTTGCCAAAGGAAACTCGTCGCCATGATCTCGCATTACTGTTTTGATGATTTTGTTGGCTAAGTACGGCGCAGGTTTGGTCCCATACGTTACTGTGTTGAGTTTGTATCCTTTTATGATTGGATCACCTGCCTTATTCCAGAGAAGGCATTGGTATTGTCTGTCATCTTCATGGACTTTGATTTGTCTGAACATTTTGGCTACGTCAGCCGCTAGAACAAATCAAAAGAATCTCCAAATCATGACGACATCACAGATATCGTTCTGCAGTTTTGGTCCGGTGCATAATGTATCGTTGAGCGATATTCCACTACGGGTCTTGCTCGACGCGTTGACTACTACACGCAGTGGCGTAGACTCGCTACCTTCTCGATACATACCGTGATGTGGGAGGTAGACATAGTTTTTTGCTCCTGGTTCTTCATCTGGAATCACTGACATACGACCCAGTTCGATGAACTCTTGCATGAAATTGTCATACATTTCCCTGACGTTTGGTTGTTTGTCCAGGCTATTCGCTACTCTTTTCCAATAAGCGGTTGCTATGGACCTTGATTCTCCCAGAAGAGAGGGCTCTTCTTGGGATTCGAATGGTAGTCTTACAACGTATCTACCATCTTGTTCACGTGTTGTGGTTTCTTCAAATATGGCTTCTGCGAGCGCACCTTCTTTTGAAAGAGGTTTTGTTTCGGGTATTGCTTCTGTTACCCAGAATCCTTTGATTGCATGCACTGTGACGTGACAACTTGCGCAAGGTCACGAGACTCTTCGCTAATCGTTATAGTTCTAGATTTCGATATCGGCAGCTACACGATTCAAAAAAAATATAAAGATTTCACTCAAAAAGGTTTAGGATCGCCAGGTGGCCTCGACATCCAAACTCCACGTATTCACCAAGCCTCTTGCACTACGGGCGTGTCTTTCCACCAAACCAAAAACTAAAACTCAGAAACTCCAAAAACACAAAAAACACGCAGAAAGGATCATACAGTCACTTCCACTGCGCTAGCATTACTTTCTATTCATTCCAAAATTTATAGCAAGATGTTAATGGCGTTATCGAAACTTAATGAAGAACTACCGGATGAAGCGGAAAAACTAAAAACTGAACTGAATTGGGCCTGAACGGAGTTCTGACAATCAAAAGACAGGCAAGGATCCCACTGAACGATGAACAAAAACGCACACAAAAATAAATTTCTCAAAACACAAAATGACTCGTACAAAATGGATCAGATTTTATTACAGTCAGAAAACAGGTCAATAGTCGCAAATACTATAATCTGAGAGGTTTGTGATAATTCGGTAATCGAAAATTCAAAATTTTCACAGAGTCTACAATTTCTCAAAAAAAAAAAAAAAAAATAAAATAAAACAATAGTCAAAACGTTACATTAATTCAGTGTCAAAGCGATAACTAAAACTAAACCTTGCTAGGACTCGGACCACGAGTCGACGACCCAGCAAGTAGTACTCAAAGTGAATTTACGTTACTTTACTTTAATTCAAAAACTTTCATACCAAAACAAAAAGGAACAAACTTACAAAATCAAAAGCAGTGAAACTCAAAATAGGCCCTGGATCTTGGATCGGCCAACGCAGGTTCGCACGATAGTTCGGTAGTCGGCAGGTGTCCGGCCTCGGGAGGTTCCTCTAGCAAAGTCGAATACGTCCGCACAGGTTGCTGGTCGAATTCAGAGAGAGAAATTGATTCATGAGAAATTACGAAAACGGTAGCTCATATCAAAATCAGCGCGCGCACCCCTTCTTCCTCTTTCCGCTCTCGCACCAACGAAGTCAAGCCAGTGTAGTGGCGCCAGATTTGAATTCTCGTTGTATCGTAGTTGTTTCGGCTGGTGGTAGATCTCCCATCAGGTTGTTCTCGCTTATGTTCCAATTGTTTACCCTTGGCTTCGAAGTCTCTATCCTGGCTAGCATTTATTCCTTCCTGGAGCTCTCATTCAATCATTTGTACATCTATGAAAATAGGCTATACGGATCGGTGATGGTTTGAAACGAGGACAGTTGGCCACGGGACAGGCCACTCGGGAACACTTCTAAGCTCGTCGTAGACACACGTTTTAGTCTCATCAAGTAGGCAGAGATCGGCCAATCCGAGGAGTACATCCCTTGACTTGGAGAACGGCTTATTTCAATAAACTCTTGATACAGCACGATAGCGACAGCGGCAGCTTCGCGAAAATTGGCAGCAGCCCTATGGAACAGGAATACAACATCTTGTAAATATTTCTTTTAAATTTAAAAGAGAACCTCGGAAAACTGCGTTTTTGGGTGATTCCAAACCAGAAAACGAGTTTATTAACGTGGAAACGTCGTTTTCGTATGTTTTCCCGCTAGAAAACGTGTTTTTAGGCTCTCAAACGTCGTTTTTGGGTTTGAAACGTAGTTTTTGACTGTTTTGAAGCTCAAAAATATGATTGCATGATTTAGAACATTGGTTTTTTGCGTTTTGAAGCTGAAAACTTATATTCTAGACCGCTTAAAGTCCTCCTCAGCTATAAGATTATACAATACAGCCACTTTGATGCAGAAACTCGTGCGCAGTTTAAAGATGCTAAACGTAAATATTTCTTTTGAATTTGAATCAAAACCTCGAAAAACTGCGTTTTGGAGTGTTTCTGAACCGAAAAACAAGTTTATAAAAGTGAAAACGTCGTTTTCGTATTTTTTCTCGCTATAAAACGTGTTTTCAGGCTCTCAAACGTCGCTTTTCGGTTTGAAACGTAGTTTTTGACCGTTTCAAAGCTCAGAAATGCGATTGCATGATTTAGAACATTGGTTTTTCGCGTTTGTAGCTGGAAACTTATATTCTATGTTAGAGTTAAGGATCGAAACAGTAAAAACAAACGATACTTTGAACTGTAATATTTATTGAAAATATAATAACTCGTGGAAAAACAAAATCAACCGTATACGAAGAAGACTTGAATCAGAATGAAAGAGTCTTGTACAGCGAGAACGTGATGACCGCGAAGATAAAATGAAAAAGAAGGAAATAAGGGACGCGCGGAGCGCTTACCATTAGGCGGGGAATTGTTAAAATCCTCAACATTCTAGACCGTTTAAAGTCCTTCTCAGGTATAAGATTATGCATTACAGCAACTTAGATGTAGAAACTCATGCGCAGTTTGAAGATGCTAAACGTAAATATTTCTTTTGAATTCAAATGAAAACCTCGAAAAAATGCGCTTTTGAGTGATTCTGAACCGGAAAACATGTTTTTAAACGTGAAAACGTCGTTTTCGTATGTTTTCTCGCTAGAAAACGTGTTTATAGGATCTCAAATGTCGTTTTTAGATTTGAAACATCGTTTTTGACCGTTTTGAAGCTCAAAAATGCGATTGCATGATTTAGAACATTGGTTTTTTGCGTTTTAAAGCTGAAAACTTATATTATAGACCGTTTTAAGTCCTCCTCAGCTAAAAGATTATGCAATACAGCCACTTTGATGCAGAATCTGATAAGCTATTCAGCGATGCTAACCTCGAATATTTCTTTTGAATTCACATCAAAACTTTAGAAAACTGCGTTTGTGGGTGATTCCAAACTAGAAAACAAGTTTATTAACGTGAAAACGTCGTTTTCGTATGTTTTCTCGCTAGAAAACGTGTTCTTAGGCTCTTGAATGTCGTTTTTATGTCTAAAACGTTGTTTTTAACCGTTTATAAGCACAAAAAGGCGATTACATGATTCAGAACATTGGTTTTTTGCGTTTTGAAGCTGAAACTTCTATCCTAGACTGTTTTGAGTGCTTCTTAGCTAAAAGATCATGCGATACAGCCACTTCAATGCAGAAACTGATTAGCTGTTTAGCGATGCTAACCGTAAATATTTCTTTAAATTCACATCGAAACCTCGAAAAACTGCGTTTTTGAGTGATTATGAACTGGAAAACAAGTTTATAAACGTGAAAACGTCGTTTTCGTTTGTTTTTTCAAGCTAGAAAACGTGTTTTTAGGCTCTTAAATGTCGATTTTAGGTCTAAAACGTTGTTTTTAACCATTTTGAAGCACAAAAAGGCGATTACATGATTCAGAACATTGGTTTTTTGCGTTTTGAAAGCTGAAAATTCTATTCTAGACCGTTTTGAGTGCTTCTGAGCTAAAAGATCATGCGATACAGCCACTTCAATGCAGAAACTGATTAGCTGTTTAGCGATGCTAACCGTAAATATTTCTTCTAAATTCACATCGAAACCTCGAAAAACTGCGTTTTTGAGTGATTATGAACTGGAAAACAAGTTTATAAACGTGAAAACGTCGTTTTCGTTTGTTTTCTAGCTAAAAAACGTGTTTTTAGGCTCTTGAATGTCGTTTTTAGGTCTAAAACGTTGTTTTTAACCGTTTATAAGCACAAAAAGGCGATTACATGATTCAGAACATTGGTTTTTTGCGTTTTGAAGCTGGAAACTTCTATTCTAGATTGTTTTGAGTGCTTTCTTAGCTAAAAGATCATGCGATACAGCCACTTCAATGCAGAAACGGATTAGCTGTTAAGCGATAATAACCGTAAATATTTCTTTTGAATTTACATCGAAAACCTCGAAAAACTGTTTTCGTTTTTGACTAGGAAAACTAGAAAACAAGTTACTAAACGTGAAAAAAAACGTCATTTTCGTTTGTTTTCTAGCTAGAAAACGTGTTTTTAGGCACCTAAATGTCATTTTTAGGTCTAAAACGTTGTTTTTAACCATTTTGAAAGCACAAAAAGGCGATTACATGATTCAGAACATTGGTTTTTTGCGTTTTGAAGCTGAAAACTTCTATTCTAGGCCGTTTTGAGTGCTTCTGAGCTAAAAGATCATGCGATACAGCCACTTCAATGCAGAAACTGATTAGCTGTTTAGCGATGCTAACCGTAAATATTTCTTTTAAATTCACATCGAAACCTCGAAAAACTGCGTTTTTGAGTGATTATGAACTAGAAAACAAGTTTATAAACGTGAAAACGTCGTTTTCGTTTGTTTTCAAGCTAGGAAACGTGTTTTTAGGCTTTAATGTCGTTTTTAGGTCTAAAACGTTGTTTTTAACCATTTTGAAGCACAAAAAGGCGATTACATGATTCAGAACATTGGTTTTTTGCGTTTTGAAGCTGGAAACTTCTATTCTAGACCGTTTTGAGTGTTTCTTAGCTAAAAGATCATGCGATACAGCGACTTCAATGCAGAAACTGATTAGCTGTTTAGCGATGCTAACCGTAAATATTTCTTTTTAATTCACATCGAAACCTCGAAAAACTGCGTTTTTGAGTGATTCTGAACTAGAAAACAAGTTTACTAACGTGAAAACGTCGTTTTCGTTTGTTTTCAAGCTAGAAAACGTGTTTTTAGGCTCTTAATTGTCGTTTTTAGGTCTAAAACGTTGTTTTTAACCATTTTGAAGCACAAAAATGCGATTGCATGATTAAGAACATTGGTTTCTTGCGTTTAGAAAGCTGAAAACTTCTATTCTAGACCGTTTTGAGTGCTTCTCCGCTAAAAGATCATGCGATACATCCACTTCAATGCAGAAACTGATTAGCTGTTTAGCGATGCTAACCGTAAATATTTCTTCTAAATTCACATCGAAACCTCGAAAAACTGCGTTTGAGTGATTATGAACTAGAAAACAAGTTTATAAACGTGGTAAATATTTCGTCGTTTTCGTTTGTTACATAGGTGTTTTTTAGGCACCGCTTAATGACTTCATTACATGGTTCAGAACATTAGTTTTTAGCGTTTTGAAGCAGGAAACTTCTATTCTAAACCGTTTTAAGTCCTCTTTAGCTATAAGTCTATGCAATACAGCGACTTCAACGCAGAAACTGATAAGCTATTTAGCGATGCTAACCGTAAATATTTCTTCTAAATTCACATCGAAACCTCGAAAAACTGCGTTTTTGAGTGAAAACAAGTTATGAACTAGAAAACAATGTCTTTTTATTTCTAAAACGTTTTTTTCAACCGTTTATAAGCACAAAAAGGCGTTTAGTCAGAACATTTGTTTTTTTGCGTTTTTGAAGCAGGGAAACTAAACGTTTTAAGGAAAAAGACGCAGAAACTGATAAGCTATTTAGTTAACCGTTCTTATAATTTCACATCGAAACCTCGAAAACTTGTTTTCAAAAACAAGCTCGTTTTCGTTTGTTTTCAGGAAACGTGTTTTTTTGTTTGTTTTTAACATTTGGCACAAAAGGCGATTAAATGATTGAGAACATTGGTTTCTTGCGTTTTGATTCTATTCTAAACGTTTTGAGTGCTTCTCGCTAAAAGATCAATCTTCAATGTTGCTAACCGTAAATATTTCTTCTAAATTCACATCGAATTTTAGGGAAAACGTCAAAAAAGTGTGTTTGATTTTTAGCACAAAAAGGCGATTACATGATTCAGAACATTGGTTTTTTGCGTTTTGAAGCTGGAAACTTCTATTCTACGCCGTTTTGAGTGCTTCTGAGCTAAAAGATCATGCGATACAGCCACTTCAATGCAGAAACTGATTAGCTGTTTAGCGATGCTAACCGTAAATATTTCTTTTAAATTCACATCGAAACCTCGAAAAACCGCGTTTTTGAGTGATTATGAACTAGAAAACAAGTTTACTAACGTGAAAACGTCGTTTTCGTTTGTTTTCAAGCTAGAAAACGTGTTTTTAGGCTCTTAATGTCGATCGTCTAGAACGTTGTTTTTAGCTAAGTGTCGAGGCGAGACATAAAACGTTGTTTTTAACCATTTTGAAGCATAAACTTCGTTTTTTGTTTGATTTTCAAGCTATCCGTTTTTGAAGCACAAAAGGCGATAGATTCGGATTTCTTCAATCGAAAAACTGGTTTTTTGCGTTTTGAAGCTGAAAACTTTTATCCTAGATCTTTCTTATAAAAGATCATGCGATACAGCGACTTCAATGCAGAATATGATTAGCTGTTTAGCGATGCTAACGTAAATATTTCTTTTGAATTTACATTAAAACCTTCGAAAAACTGCGTTTTTGGGTGATTCAAACTAGAAAACAAGTTTACTAACGTGAAAACGTCGTTTTCGTTTGTTTTCAAGCTAGAAAACGTGTTTTTAGGCTCTTAATTGTCGATTTTAGGTCTAAAACGTTGATTTTAACCATTTTGAAGCACAAAAAGGCGATTACATGATTCAGAACATTGGTTTTTTGCGTTTTGAAGCTGGAAACTTCTATTCTAGGCCGTTTTGAGTGCTTCTCCGCTACTATGTACAGCCTTTGCAGAAACTGCTTTTAGCTGCTAACCGCAAATTCACATCGAAACCTCGAAAAACTGCGTTTTTGACTAGCGTTTTTGAGTCATTGCAGAACTAGATTAGCTTTATTTAGCGACGCGTTTTCGTATTTCTCTAGCAGAAACCTCGACGTGTTTTTAGGCACTTAAATGTCTCTTGAATGATTTTTATGTCTCTAAAACGTTGTTTTTTAATCGTTTTTAAAGCACAAAAAGGCGATTACATGATTCAGAACATTGGTTTTTTGCGTTTTAAAGCTGGAAACTTCTATTCTACGCCGTTTTAAGTGCTTCTGAGCTAAAAGATCATGCGATACAGCCACTTTAATGCAGAAACTGATTAGCTGTTTAGCGATGCTAACCGTAAATATTTCTTTAAATTCACATCGAAACCTCGAAAAAACTGCGTTTTTGAGTGATTCTGTAACGAAAAACAAGTTTATAAACGTGAAAACGTCGTTTTCGTATGTTTTTCCTAGAAAACGTGTTTTTAGGCACTTAAATGTCGATTTTAGGTCTAAAACGTTGTTTTTAACCATTTTGAAGCATAAAAAGGCGATTACATGATTCAGAACATTGGTTTTTGCGTTTTGAAGCTGAAAACTCTATTCTAGGCCGTTTTGAGTGCTTCTTAGCTAAAAGATCATGCGATACAGCGACTTCAATGCAGAATCTAATAAGCTATTCAGCGATGCTAACCGTAAATATTTCTTTTCAATTTACATTCAAACCTTTAAAAACTGCGTTTTTGGGTGATTCAAACTAGAAAACAAGTTTACTAACGTGAAAACGTCGTTTTCGTTTGTTTTCAAGCTAGAAAACGTGTTTTTAGGCTCTTAATTGTCGATTTTAGGTCTAAAACGTTGTTTTTAACCATTTTGAAGCACAAAAAGGCGATTACATGATTCAGAACATTGGTTTTTTGCGTTTTGAAGCTGGAAACTTCTATTCTAACCTGTTTTAAGTGCTTCTTAGATAAAAGATCATGCGATACAGCGACTTCAATGCAGAAACTGATTAGCTGTTTAAGCGATGCTAACCGTAAATATTTCTTCTAAATTCACATCGAAACCTCGAAAAACTGCGTTTTTGGGTGATTCCAAACTAGAAAACAAGTTTACTAACGTGAAAACGTCGTTTTCGTTTGTTTTCTCGCTAGAAAACGTGTTTTTAGGCACTTAAATGTCGATTTTAGGTCTAAAACGTTGTTTTTAACCATTTTGAAGCATAAAAAGGCGATTACATGATTCGGAACATTGGTTTTTTGCGTTTTGAAGCTGAAGACTTTTATCCTAGACTGTTTTAAGTGCTTCTTAGATAAAAGATCATGCGATACAGCCACTTCAATGCAGAATCGGTTAGCTGTTAAGCGATGATAACCGTAAATATTTCTTTTGAATTTACATTAAAACCTTTAGAAAACTGCGTTTTTGGGTGATTCCAAACTAGAAAACAAGTTTACTAACGTGAAAACGTCGTTTTCGTTTGTTTTCTAGCTAGAAAACGTGTTTTTAGGCTCTTAATTGTCGATTTTAGGTCTAAAACGTTGTTTTTAACCATTTTGAAGCACAAAAAGGCGATTACATGATTCAGAACATTGGTTTCTTGCGTTTTGAAGCTGAAACTTCTATTCTAAACCGTTTTGAGTGCTTCTCCGCTAAAAGATCATGCGATACATCCTCTTCAATGCAGAAACTGATTAGCTGTTTAGCGATGCTAACCGTAAATATTTCTTCTAAATTCACATCGAAACCTCGAAAAACTGCGTTTTTGAGTGATTATGAACTAGAAAACAAGTTTATAAACGTGAAAACGTCGTTTTCGTTTGTTTTCTAGCTAGGAAACGTGTTTTTAGGCACTTATTGTCGTTTTTAGGTCTAAAACGTTGTTTTTAACCATTTTGAAGCACAAAAAGGCGATTACATGATTGAGAACATTGGTTTTTGCGTTTTGAAGCTGAAAACTTCTATTCTAAACCGTTTTGAGTGCTTCTTAGCTAAAAGATCATGCGATACAGCGACTTCAATGCAGAAACTGATTAGCTGTTAAGCGATGCTAACCGTAAATATTTCTTTTGAATTTACATTAAAACCTCTTGAAAACTGCGTTTTTGGGTGATTCCAAATTAGAAAACAAGTTTACTAACGTGAAAACGTCGTTTTCGTTTGTTTTCAAGCTAGAAAACGTGTTTTTAGGCTCTTAATTGTCGATTTTAGGTCTAAAACGTTGTTTTTAACCATTTTGAAGCACAAAAAGGCGATTACATGATTCAGAACATTGGTTTTTTGCGTTTTGAAGCTGGAAACTTCTATTCTAGGCCGTTTTGAGTGCTTCTGAGCTAAAAGATCATGCGATACAGCCACTTCAATGCAGAAACTGATTAGCTGTTTAGCGATGCTAACCGTAAATATTTCTTTTGAATTCACATTAAAACCTCGAAAAACTGCGTTTTTGGGTGATTTTGAACTAGAAAACAAGTTTATTAACGTGAAAACGTCGTTTTCGTTTGTTTTTAAGCTAGAAAACGTGTTTTTAAGCTCTTAATTGTCGTTTTTAGGTCTAAAACCTTGTTTTTAACCATTTTAAAGCACAAAAGAGCGATTACATGATTCAGAACATTGGTTTTTTTGCGTTTTGAAGCTGGAAACTTCTATCCTAGACTGTTTTAAGTGCTTCTTAGCTAAAAGATCATGCGATACATCCTCTTCAATGCAGAAACTGATTAGCTGTTTAGCGATGCTAACCGTAAATATTTCTTTAAATTCACATCGAAACCTTAAAAAACTGCGGTTTTTGAGTGATTATGAACTGGAAAACAAGTTTATAACGTGAAAACGTCGTTTTCGTTTGTTTTCCTAGAAAACGTGTTTTTAGGCTCTTAATTGTCGATTTTAGGTCTAAAACGTTGTTTTTAACCCATTTGAGCAGCAAAAAGGCGATTACATGATTCAGAACATTGGTTTTTTGCGTTTTGAAGCTGGAAACTTCTATTCTAGGCCGTTTTGAGTGCTTCTGAGCTAAAAGATCATGCGATACAGCCACTTCAATGCAGAAACTGATTAGCTGTTAAGCGATAATAACCGTAAATATTTCTTTTGAATTTACATTAAAACCTCTGAAAACTGCGTTTTTGGGTGATTCCAAATTAGAAAACGAGTTTACTAACGTGAAAACGTCGTTTTCGTATGTTTTCTCGCTAGAAAACGTGTTTTTAGGCACTTAAATGTCGATTTTAGGTCTAAAACGTTGTTTTTAACCATTTTGAAGCATCAAAAGGCGATTACATGATTCGGAACATTGGTTTTTTGCGTTTTAAAGCTGAAGACTTTTATCCTAGACTGTTTTAAGTGCTTCTTAGATAAAAGATCATGCGATACAGCGACTTCAATGCAGAATCTAATTAGCTGTTTAGCGATGCTAACCGTAAATATTTTTTTAAATTCACATCGAAACCTCGAAAAACTGCGTTTTTGAGTGATTATGAACTGGAAAACAAGTTTATAAACGTGAAAACGTCGTTTTCGTTTGTTTTCTAGCTAGGAAACGTGTTTTTAGGCACTTAAATGTCAATTTTAGGTCTAAAACGTTGTTTTTAACCATTTTAAAGCACAAAAAGGCGATTACATGATTTAGAACATTAGTTTTTTGCGTTTTGAAGCAGGAAACTTCTATTCTAAACCGTTTTAAGTGCTTCTTAGCTATAAGACTATGCAATACAGCGACTTCAACGCAGAAACTGATAAGCTATTTAGCGATGCTAACGTAAATATTTCTTTTTAATTCACATCGAAAACCTCGAAAAACTGCGTTTTGGAGTGATTCTGAACTAGAAAACAAGTTTAATAACGTGAAAACGTCGTTTTCGTTGTGTTTTCAGCTAGGAAACGTGTTTTTAGCTCTTGAATGTCGTTTTTATTTCTAAAACGTTTGTTTTAACCGTTTGAAGCACAAAAAAGGCGATTTCATGATTCAGAACATTGGTTTCTTAGCGTTTTGAAGCTGGAAAGTTCTATTCTAGACTGTTTTAAGTGCTTCTTAGATAAAAGATCATGCGATACAGCGACTTCAATGCAGAATCTAATTAGTTGTTTAGCGATGCTAACCGTTAATATTTCTTTCCAATTTACATTAAAACCTTTAAAAACTGCGTTTTTGGGTGATTTCAAACTAGAAAACAAGTTTACTAACGTGAAAACGTCGTTTTTGTTTGTTTTCAAGCTAGAAAACGTGTTTTTAGCTCTTAATTGTCGATTTTAGGTCTAAAACGTTGATTTTAACCATTTTGAAGCACAAAAAGGCGATTACATGATTCAGAACATTGGTTTTTTGCGTTTTGAAGCTGGAAACTTCTATTCTAAACCGTTTTGAGTGCTTCTCCGCTAAAAGATCATGCGATACATCCTCTTCAATGCAGAAACTGATTAGCTGTTTAGCGATGCTAAATGTAAATATTTCTTCTAAATTCACATCGAAACCTCGAAAAACTGCGTTTTTGAGTGATTATGAACTAGAAAACAAGTTTATAAACGTGAAAACGTCGTTTTCGTTTGTTTTCCAGCTAGGAAACGTGTTTTTAGGCTCTTGAATGTCGTTTTTATGTCTGAAACGTTGTTTTTAACCGTTTCTAAGCACAAAAAGGCGATTACATGATTCAGAACATTGGTTTTTTGCGTTTTGAAGCTGGAAACTGCTATCCTAGATTGTTTTGAGTGTTTCTTAGCTAAAGGAT